>OY728121.1:1201650466-1202900466 GCA_963277665.1 Viscum album | reverse complement strand
ATTATCCTAATCACATATCCTCCAAAATCAACTTACTCTTAATTCATAAAATCATATAACTAAAAAGAATCAGTCAAACTAACCAGGGACTTCACGTAGTCCAGTGGTAGGCGATAAATACCAGTCACACTTTGGTTGTGGGTTCGATTCCCGCAGCTTTGTCCGATGCGACGGGATGTCACACGGTCTGCGTGTTGTCCTTTTTCCAAAACTATATAATTCTTAAAACATTCCCCAAAATGAGATAAATTCTTCAAGAATAATCATAACATATTTTAACCTCAATTTTATCTCATTCCCTTCATTTTCCATCATATCATATAATAACCCATAATTACCTCAAAAGTAAGGATCATATAAACCCTAATGGTTACCTTAATAATTATTACCTGAATTTCCTCATCGAGTTGGCCATCTCGTACATGATGCATTAGAGAACTCACCACGGTTCAAGTGGTTGATCATGACTCCTTGATAGTTGGTTTAGAAAAACCATGAGATTCCTCATTTAATCCCCCATCTCATCGAGTATCTTAATCAGAGAACCACCACAGTTTCCTTCAAACCCATTGTCACTTTGGTGCCTGCTCGATCCAGCCATTTACTAAAACCAAAAAGGTCAGTGTGAGTATATCAACAAAACCATCATGTACTAACAAGGAAGGTAAACACTAATATATACTTACTCATTAACTTTATCTAAAACTATGACTCTTTCTGAAATCCTAACCATTATGGTAATGTCACTTATGATTAAAGAATACCCTAACCTCTAAAGTTATCTAAACCGGCCTTTGATACCAACTATAAGGCCCCAGCCTTAAACCTTACTTAATCTTGAGTTATTACAAGATTAAACATTGAGGATCTTTTCAGGTTTAGAGTTTTAGAGAATTAGATCATGAAACTTGCATTACATTCCACATTTAAACAAAGTGGTTACATAAAAGACAGTATTCATTCTTCCCATCACGGAAACATATTTAAAATATAACACGGATTCTTTCTTGACACATCCTTGACACTATCATCACATCATGTACCTTTCCCTTGACCTGTGAAAAACATTTCAAAAACTTGGGATGAGCATAAAAAGCTCAGTAAGGGTTATAAAATATATGGAAAGGAAACATGAGTTCATATATACATGAGAATGAAATCATACTTTACCCATAAAACATAGGCACTTTAACATACCTCATCAAACCATGAATAAATCATAGAAAACATAAGACATAAAGGTAACTTGAGGCATTCATAACATTCTTACGTAGGGAGTAACCCTCTTGGTTACGTTTGGAATACCCATCACAGTATATTCCCTAAATCTCTTCGGAGAAACCTTAACGTTTCACTCCTTCGCGTTACCCAATGCATTGGAGAGCTATATCGGGCTCACCCGCCCTTAGTTTATCACGGAACCACCCGTTCTTCATAACAATGCCCAATAACCATAACATAATCGTATCACATAAACATGAATAAAGGAAACATAACATTTCCATATTTCAATCACAATATAACATTTTAGGATATTGAAATAATGAATCCATTCAAAAAGAAACCATTTCCAAAACCATTTAAAACATTTAATAAAGAGATTTTTGAATCAAAGTGTCCCATACCACCTTGAAGCTTTTAACATTTTAAACCATTAATATCCCTATAAATAAATCCTTAAAACCATTTTGAAAACATGGATATTAATAAGAACAAATAATTAAAACATTTAAAATGATATTTTGGTTAAAGGGGTTTTACCAAAATTAGAGACACTTGAATACAATAATCGAGGAATAACATTTAGTCAGAATTTTATAATATCATGAGAATAAAAGGATTCATGATATAATACTCCAAAGGACTGTATACACACCATATAAGAGTGAATTGGTGCATAACAACAATGAGCCCTCAATAGAAATGTCAAATGTGATGAAATCCCTTATAAAGAAGGTATCGTTAAATTAAGGACAAATAAATCTCAAAAAATATGTGTGACAAATATATATACACCCAATATAATTTGATATTAAGTGTAAAACAATAAAATTTCATTCACACATATTCAATGGATGACATATTCAATGACTACAAGTTGAACCCAAAGAAATCGAAATTGGGTTAAAAAGTTCCCTTGACAGCCTAACGACATCACATCAAAATGAGTTGATGAGAGATAAAAAGTGTATCTCATCACTTGGACATAAAATTTACATCAATAAGGATGTATGAGAACATATACCAACATAAAAATATGTAAATTAAAAGACCCAATAAAAGAAGTCTTTTAAAAAAGAGGAGGGTGAAAGGTTCCCTTACCGACTTGGGTATCTTTCAAAACATACACCCCATGAAAGAAAGACAATAGGTCATTGATGTAAATACTCATAAATGAAAGTATATTACACAAATAGTAGAATAATGGGCAGTACATACACCACTCAATGGAATTTGTGTCAAATGTAGCATAAATCTCACGGGAATAAAAGTGAGATGAAAAATCCCTCACGAAAACTCGGCAGCCTAACGGCGCCACATAAAACTTCCGAATATGGATTGATGAGATCAAATAGAGTATCCCATCATATTAAAATAGAATTTACAGGAAGTGGAATATAAAAGATCATCCCAATAACAAGAAATATGAGCTTTAAAAGGAATGACATAAAAGTGTGCTCTTAAAAAGAAAGAGAGGAGTAGGATCCCTTACCTCGGGTCCGACTTGACTCGATCGTTCTTTAATCTCCTGAATAATAAACTTGAGTTAATTTATAATTCCTTAAGAACCTTTTTCAAGTTCATTATTACTTTTATACCACTTATTACCATGTCATAAACATTATGTAATCATTTAAGTTAATAATATTTGTTTTGCCGATATTTGGTTCTTAAGTCGAAAGTGGACTTCTTACAATTACATGTTGTTCATGTGGCCAAATGTTTATTATATCCAGAATAATATTCAGGATTTGGATATCATATATGTCATATATATCCAGTACATGCATGAATTTATAACATTACATAATCATTTAGAGGTAATAAATGAAATGCACCGTTCATGGAGACGGTAAGCCGTACGTACGCATGAACGCTACTTTCATTTCTATTTCATATTTTATAGAATGGAATAATAATGATATAAAGGTATATTATAATTCCAGTATAATATCATAAATAATATCATAGTTCCATCCTTTATACGTCCCACATATGGTATTTAACGAATCAAATCACTTTGAGGGGGCGGTAGTCCGCACTTCCTTAAATGAAGATATCGCGTATACCCATAATGGAATCCATAAAGGTAAGACGAAAATGAAAAATACAGAAGCGTAAATAAAACATAAACATATTATATATCATATATATAAATAGTGACATCATAATGGCCACCTTTGAAGGTGTTAAATGAGTATTGAACAATCATCGTTTCGGGAGGCAGAATTTCACCATCCACGGAAACCGTATGTTCTTTAACCATTTGATGTAGTTGTGTGAGAGTGTAGCTCAAATAAATCTTATAAAAACATCCTAGTATATTGAAGATACTGGTGTTGTTACAAAATAAGTAAATAAAAAGAGTTTAGGGGGTTGGAGAAGCAAAATAAAACAAATGAACATGAGAGAATGAATTACCTTTAAAAGTGTAACTCCTTTTGATTTGAGCCTAAAGGCTTCCTTTGAAAGGATTCTGCCCAAAGGGAATCCTCTAGGATGAGGAGAGGGATTTAAAGAGAGTAAATGGTCAGGGTTTAGCCGATCCAAAGGCTTGAGGAGTGTGTTAAATGAGGTAGAGGTGGGGTCCTTTTACATGAGGAGAGGAGGGGCACTTTTGGAAAGTAAAGAAATATTACTTTATTTGAAAATGTGTTTCGGTTTCAAAAGGTCCCACATTGATATAATTCGTGGATAAGGTGATAAGGCTTCGAAATCCACTCATCCAATAAGTTTTGGACATGTGTAGTTCATAGATTTTACATTATCTTTCCATTTTATTTAAATCGTCAAATAATGATGTCATCGCTGCATCATTATTATGTCATAAATAATTTAATTTATGTAATGTCTAAAAATTATAAAAAAAATACTATGATGTAGGAAATCCTTTTATCTTTCCAATGAATATTTATAATCAAAAAGATGACCTGTATAACCTCACTTAAAAATTGTTTTAGTAAAACATATCATGTTTGTGTCAATTTTACTTTTACATTAAATAAAATGTTATTTATGTCATTTCCCAACCGAAGTGGATCCATGGGGTCCCCAAGTTGACACATGGCTTGTCTTGGTCGGCCATGATACAACCAATGATGGTAAGACATGTGTCAAGCTCATCTCATTTTATTAAAGCATTATTTTTACCTTAAACTACACTAATTACCACTAATCGCGATTAAAAATTTAATAAGTTACTATTCACCAAAAAATTATTTTAATCTCATTGAACCACATTTTACTTCTTAATGACAACTATGTATGTCTGATTTTTGAAAATCAAAAAACAATGATGGAAAAATTTCATTTAAACGGAAAATCAGTTTTTTATAAGTACCACTTAGCGGTTTCACTATTCATCAAAAATTGAAGTTTTTCAGAAAAATCCCAAAAATTTACCCTAAGCTATATTTGATATTCTGAATTCAAAAATTAATTTCATTTTAAAAAATTCAAAACATATAAGTCACATTAATTAATTTAATAATTAATTCCCGCTGTCATGTCAAATAGCGTGTTTTATGAAACAATAAGTATCAAAAGATTGACACTAGTTTAAGTCTGATTTCAAAGTGAAATTGATTCCAACGAACACTATTGGATTTAATGGTAAAAATATTTTCTAATTTCACTTTAAAACCAATTCAAAATATAATCTAATCATATAAATAAATTAGATTAAAAAGTGGTTTTGAATTAAAATACAACATTTTACACTATTCATTAAAAAAATGAACTTTATCGGAAAGATACCAAAAATTTTCACAAAGTAAATTTTGATGTCCCGATTCTTAATAAGAGTTTTATTTGGTCCAAAAGAATTTATAAGAGTGATCAAAACTATATTTAATGATGGTTCGCCATCAAAAGGTGATAAGTGAACCTTTAGTGAAAACTAGGGCATATACGCCTAAAATTGAATTCTTTCCGTATTTTAAGCCATTATCTTTTATTGGATAAATGTAAAAACATTTAAAAACATATATAATCATATTTTTGTTATTTCAATCCATTCCCGCCATTACAATGGCTACATGTTAACTACCATTTAAAATAATATTATTTTATTATTAGAGTGCAACGTAAGATTCCCAAGAAACTCGTTGTTGCGTGTTGGGTACACCATCGAGCATAGCTTCCCCTTTAAAGTTATTTAAATATTTTATTCACAAATATGGATAAATATGAAATGTCGTATTCTTTATTTACCTGGGGTGTTACAATAAAGGTCTGAAAAAAATGAAATAATTAAATAAATAAATAAAATGATTTTACTAAAAAAAATATTAAATATTTTATTAATTTAATAATTATTTATAAAAATGAATAAATTGAGTATACTATATATTATTTATAAATACTAATAAATAGTATATATTAAATATATATATGTGTGTCTGTGTAAAATGAAAATTATACAAATAAAAATTAAATATAAGTAAATTGAGAAAAATATTAAACTTTTTATTAATTAAATAATTATTTATAATGTTAATAAATAGTATATATTAAATATATATATATATATATGAAAATATATAAATATGATTTATATAATAAAAAATATTTATACTTTTACATTAATCATTAATATATTTAGTGAATAATGGTTTATAATTAAAAATTAATATGAATGAAAAATATTGACTAATTGCATCAAGTGATGGACATAATTGAATTTCATTTTCTTTTTCAATTTAACATAGATCAAATGTGTGTTATATTTATTTTTCATACATATATGTAATTAATTCAATTTTATATGCAACGCACACACACACGCATATTTACGCAATTATTGAAATATTATATAGAAACATATATAATATTTATGTAATTTATTCAAATTTTAGTATTCATTTTAGAATTTCATTATAACATGATACATTTAATAGGTTACATTTTGAATCAGTAAATTTTATTTATTTATTTTTAATATTATTAAATTTAGGTATTATTTATTCATTTTTAATATGTTTTATTTTTTATTTTTATTTTTTTTATTTTTTATTTTTTGTTGAATTTAATCAATTTCTATTATTTATTTTATATATATTTATTTACTATGTTTTAATATTTTCAATATGTATTCATATTTATTTCAATATATATCCATATTTTTTAATAATTTATATTTAATTAATAAAACTTATCCATTTTTTTCAATATTGTTAGTGTGCTCATTTTTAATTATTTAATTTCACTCATTTTTAACATGCATGCACTTAATATTTAATATTCATTAATAATTTTAAATATATATTTGTAAATAAATATTTATAAATAAATATATTTATAAATGTATATTTACTATATTTAAACATTTATAGTTATAAATAAATAAATATTATTTTTTAAAAACATATTTTTATAATTATAAATATATATATATATATATATATATATTTAAATAACTATAAATTTATAATAAATTTATTTAAATAATGAATATCTTTACTATAAGTATATTTTTATATATTTATTATACATATATATAATTATATAAATATAGATAATGATATAAATATTATTTTTTTGAAAAGTATTTATATAATTATAAATAAATAATTATATATTTGAATAATTATAAAATTATAATAAATATATTTAATTTAAGAATATATTTACTATATTTATATATATATTTATTTATTTAATATAGATAATTATATAAATATATTTAAAAATATTTATAATTGTAATTATAAATCATTTATCAGCACTTATTAACTTAGCACTAATAAAAGGGAACTTTATCATCACTTTTTTGGAAGCACTGATAAAAGTGTCCTGGTCTATTTTAAGAACCCTAACCATCGCAAACTAGTTCACTATATTCAAGGCTCTCCGTGGAAGCCACTCGTTGCTAGAACTTTTCATTGTTAAATCCAAAATCAAATCTAGGCTAGAATCAGGGCTCCAACTATTACAAGGCTCGAATCCAAGGCTCAAATGATTCAAGGGTCGAACGAAATCTAGGTTTTTTGATATCTCTACTTTCCCTCAATTATCCAATGAACCTTCCCAACCCACATCTGTGTATTCCAACAACTCAAGTTGCACAGTCCTATAATAAAATGGACCAAAATTCATTGTTTTTTAGATATATTAAAGTATCATCTTCCCTGATAGCATGTGGCTCTCTTTGGGACAAAATTGGTACTGTGCAACTTGAAATATATCAAACCCAATGTAGGGTCATGTTTTTGTGAGGTATAATAGCCTCTCAATACCTATATTCAATGACATGTGCCTCTATCAAATCATCAACTGTTTAAAAATTCATCCATATAGAGATCTAAGTTTTCATTGGTTTAGAATATTCCATTTTAAATCACTTGGGAACCTTTTTTCATATTTTTATTGAGAAATTAATGTGATATGATTTCCTTGATTCACCGATAAACCAAGGAAAATGTTTAACTCACCAATCATAGACATCTCGATATCATACCTCATATGAGCCTCACAAAAAAATTACATTATGCTTTGTCAAATCCTCAAATATTATGTATTCAACATATTTTAGCACCAACATCCTTTGATCATTATCCTTCTTGATGTAGAGGTTGTGATCAAGTATACCTCGCTAAAAACAAAGCTTTATTAGGTATTTCTCCAACCTTAAATAACAGGTGCTCAGTGATTTATTTATCTTATACAAAGAACTATTTAATTGACACACCTCTCTCTCATTTTCATCCATAATAAACCCATCCAGTTTCTTAATGTATACTCCCTCATTAATAAATCCATTTAGGAACATATATTTGACATCCATTTTGTATAATTTTAACTACTTTTTCACTAAAATAGATAAGAAATTTTAAATAGTTTCTAACCATGCTATGAGAGTAAATTTATCATAAATATAAATACCTTTGATATAGGAATTCCCATTTCACACTATCTATTATTTATTTTGAGCCACTTTTCCATATTAAAACATAGTTTTTTAAGATTTTTTTGTGATTTACAAAACTAAGGATAAAAAAGGTAGAAAGTAAATTTTCAACTCAACATAGTAGTATCTTCCCATCAAAAAATATAGAATTTAAGTAATAAAGGGTAATGGGAAGTGATCCTTTCTTGTTGCATCCTTTAATTTACGACAGTAGATGAACGCTCTCCATCCAGTTACTATTCTAGTGGGTATCAAATATCCTTTTTCATTTTACACCACTATGGTTCCACCCTTTTTTGGTACCACTTGCAATGGAATGACCCAATGACTTCCAAAGATAAGAAATATTAATCTAATTTTGAGATGTTTAATCATTAATTTCTTAATTAATTCCCTCATAGGTGGTGTTAATAATGATTGTGACTATCTAAAATATTTGTAATTATCTTCCATTTGTATTCTATGACTATATATGGTAAGGATTATACTTTTTAAATCATCAACTGTCTATCCTATCATTGGTTTTATATGTGAATATACATTGAGTAATTTTCAATCTTGTTCACTTGAAATATTATCATTGATGATGACTTGTAAATATTTTTTATCTTTTAAATACCTGTATCTCAAATTTAGAAGAATTGGTTTAAGATTAAATGTTGAAAGTTTTTTAATTGATAGTGCTAATGATGATAACTCTTTTCTATCCATTAGATCAATTGTGTTTTTGATGAATTCCACTTCTTTAATCAATTTGGTTAACCCGGCCTTTTCCTAATACAATTCCTCCAAATTTAGGGCTTTCTTTTCTAAATAATCCCATTTTCAACAATATATAAGAAATTATAGTCATCCACTGATGGTATTTACATGACTTTTAGGACATAAAATGTTAAATTTTCTTCCCAAACTCTAAAAAATAGTTTCCCCACTCGGGCATCAACAAGAGCACTAAATGTATCCAAGAAATGTATCCTAATAATGAGTGGGATTTTCTTATATTTTTTCATATCTAGGACAATTAAGTCAATAGGAAAGTAAAATTTATCAAACTTAATGAGTACATATTCTAAAATTCATCAAGGATTCTTCACAAATTGATTTACCATCTAAAAAGAAACCATATTAGGATTTAATTTTATAATTATTAGTTATTTAAGAACTCTATATGACATGAGGTTATTTCAAGCTCCAAGGTTACATATTGATCTTTAAAATTGACAACCTAAAATATTGTAGGGTATCGTTAAACTTCTTAAGACTCTATATTTATAACGTATGGATCAAGGGATAACCATTTAATTTTCTTCATTCATTAAAATAGTACCCACATCATTGTTTTTTATTATTTTAAATACAATCACATAGATAAATATATTATATTTTTGAATTTGTGTAATTTATTATTAAAATGGATTTTTTACATGAAATTTAACACCCTAAGATTTCAGAGTACATTATTTCTTCAAAAGAATTTAATAACTTTCACTACACACAACACCGAGTTCAAGCGCACCACAACTTACCAATCTAGCCGTTCAAAAGCAGTTATGAATAGTATTAACTAAATTTTGAACTATATGTAATCCTTATAATTTTAGAATCCATATTATGAGTTTCATAGACATAATGTAAGAACTAATTCATTTTTTTAGATAAAAGAAGTATTTTTCAAAAAATGCACTTTTACCGCCTTTTAATGGTGAACCCTTTTTAAATCCAATATATGAAACTTTTATATATTAAATTTGACAAAATAAACTTCAACTTTAGAATTGGGACAGAAGAATTTAGTTTCATTAAATTCTTGGTGTTTTTCTGATAACTTTCATATTTGGGTGAATAGTGAAAAATACTATATTTTAACTGAAAACAAATTTTTTAATAAAAATAATTTATAGTGTCAAGTTATAAATTTTAATTGTTTGGAAGTATAAATAGATTATGTTTTTACCATCTAATCAAATTCTGATAATTTTAAGTAATTTCACTTTGAGATTAGACATAAAGAAGTGTCAATCTTTGGATATATATTGTTTCTTAAAAATACGCCTTTTGGTTTTGACAACGGCAATTAATTTTAAATTAATAAATACAACTTATATGTTTTGAATTTATTAAAATAGACTTCTTTTTTGGATTCATAATACCAAAATTATCCTAGGGTTAATTTTTGGTATTTTTCAGAAAACGTTCAATTTTTTATGAATAGTGAAAAAAACACTGAGTTATTGTTTAAAAACGCATTTTTATTTAAATAATTATTTATTTTATTTAAATTTATTTTAGGTAAAAATAGATATATAAGTTCAATGTAATTCATTGGAGTCATTTTATAATAATTTTAGATATATAAAAATTTTATTGAACTTTTCACCGTATTTTACCCACCTCCTAGGAGAATTTTCAAATTTACATAAAACTTAATTTTACCGCTTCTATGAGTTGAATTTAAAAAATCCGAGAGACACGGTTAATATCAAGGAGTAAAATGTGGTTCAAAACGATAAAAATAATTTTTTGTGAATAGTAACTTTTTACTTTTATTTACCACAGTTAAAAGTAAATAGGGTAATTAAGGGTAAAAATGATATTAATATTACCCTAAAATATGTCCTCATTCTATTGTAAAAGTGTATCTCAACAAAAAACAACCTTAGGAATAAAATATTATCATTTAGGTCCACCTGAATTAGATTAGGACATTTATTATTATTTAATTCAAAGAAGAGTTAAAAGAGTTAAAATCAATTTTTAATAACTAAAACATTTTTAATATAGGTTTATTCATAAGATAAATTCTATTATAAATAATCATTAGAAATATAAAAATATTTCCTACATAATGGTATTTTATTTATAATTTTTAGACATTAAATAAATAAATTTATTTGTGACACAATGATGATGTAGAAATTATCTTATTCATGAAAGAATAAAATAAATGGTATTATAAATATTAAAATAAATATAATTTCAAAGTTTTTATGAAATCCACGAATTTTCTAGGTGAATATGACATTATATGTATGATTCAATGTATCGTGTTCTAAGTTATCAAGTTGTGATGACTTTCACAAATACAAAATACCAAATTGTGTCAAAATTGACATAAATTAATATTTAAAACAAATACTATATTATTGGTTGATATAATATTCTTAAAAATGTAAGGTTCGGAAAAAGGGATTAAATAATATTATATATGTCATTACTGGGCCACTTGAGGTTCTCTAGGATATTTAGAGTAAGTTTATTAACCATAGAGAGTAATAATACAAGAAGACACGGTAAAAGTTAAACTATTTAACTAAGAGTTAAATCAAAAAGATAAGGATAAAATGGTAACATAAACTTGTATAAAACCTGTTGGTTGAGATGATTTCAACCCATAGACATGTAAGACTTGAAATAAATTCATTTGGAACCATTATAAACTGAATATTATTGTATAATAAATTAATACTTTAATCTTTTCCTAAAGTGACCATCACCCCTCTTATAAAAGGGAACTTCCTCTTCTCTCACATTCACACCTCCAAATCCATTTGGCTTGGCCAACCCCTACCCCAATATCCTCACAACTTCCCTCAAATGATCCTAGAGGCCTTAGTTTGATCAGAAATCTAACTTAAGGATCCCTTTTGATCAAATTAAAAGGAAGAACCCGAAGAAGAGATAATGATTTCACCACCCTCTTTCAAGTTCTCGTATTCTTCCACTTACTCTTTCTTTGTTGTTTCCATTATAAAATAAGAAATATAGTACCTTATATATACTATGATGTTATTATAAATATGGAACAACTATATTCATTATTCTATCCATCTTATGAATGATAATGTCACCATGTGTGCGTACGTACGGCTTACCGTCTCCACGCCGTGGTGTAATTTGTTATTCAACACTATGTTATTTGGATGGGTATAATGATGAGTAAGATGTATTTAAATAATGAAAATAACATGATAATGTCTCTATAAAATTAATATACCATCCAATTCCACACCTTTAAGTAAATTATATTGTCGCTCGTCTGTACGTACGGATTACCGTCTCCACGACGCGATGAGATTCATTTCCACGTTCACCATTCATCGATGATTATAAAAAAAATATATTACTAATAAGTAATTAATATATGAAATAATAATTCTATTAGAGATATATAGATTTATATATCTGTGTGTTTGTGTACTTACATATATCTTATTCACTTAGTTTCGTTCAATGCGATATGAAAATGGAAACAGAGTTTATGCGTACATACGGACTACCGTCTCCATAAACAGTGTTTTTCATTTCATATATATGTCTATTACACATATTTATTTTATAAATATATATGATATATAAATCATGTTTTATATTCTGTAAATATTTAAATCATGATCTAAGTGATACAATCAAGAGTAACAAGTTAAAACACGTACAATAAAGAATGTGATTATTACCCGAAATGTTAATTTAACATGAAAGTTATTATTAAATGGGTAGTATAAAGTAATAAATGAATCATGTATGATATCATAAATATTAATATGGTTCTGGTATAATTTAATAACATACTATGATCTTCATAAAGGATGTTAAACAACCCCTCAACTAACGTAATGTTAAATGTAAGGGTTAATTCCTCAATCTCATTATTATCCGAGAGTGTTTATGTGTAAGTATTTTCTGGGACATTTTTATCATCCATCTACATTTTTCATAAATATGATTTCAAAATGAATATTTTAAGGATTTTTTAAAGTTACTCTTTATCAAAATCATAATTTTAAATGTTTTAAATATTTATCTTCCTAAATATTTTTAATTAATGTCCATGTTTTCAAAATAATTTTAAGGATTTATTTATATGGACATGAATGTTTTGAAATGATAATTCTTTTCAAAAGTTTCAAAGTGGTATGGGACACTTTGATTCAAAAATATCTTCTAAATTAATTCCTTTATAAATGTGTGACATTTAAATTATTTTACAAAAAACATATTTCTCTCAAAATGTTTTACTCATCATTTTCAACAATGTCAGCATAATTTACTGGATATTATTTTTTCGATTGAGGTTGATTTATTATAATAAAATCTTCCATATTTTATTGAATGAGTTATGATATGTTTGATTGTGGATGTTCTATTTTTATACCATTAATGTTTTATGGTTAATGTATTGATATTTCATATGCTAGTTTTAATACGAATGTTTATGTTATGTTTCAACTTTTTCATATAAAGAATGTAGTGGACTTAGTAAGTGACGGATGGAGCTCGCTATATCTCTTCGATGCATCGGTAGGTCTTATGAGACAAACTAGTGTCTTGGTACAAGGCCTTGGAAAAAAATTTATTTGTAGTCTTGGCATGAGGCCTTGACTATGTGGTAATGTTGTTCGGTATTAGGCATTCCCTCATTGTGAAATTAGTTATTACATGTGATTATTCGACTATTAGAATATCAATGTGCATGTTTATATGGTAAGGTTTCATTTATATTTACAATATTAGGTTCAATTTTATGTTTAAAATGATATTTTTTTTACACATCTTGCCTTAAAATTTTATAGCTTCCGCTAAATTATTTACCCTTACTGAGCATCTGAGCTCACCCCTTTCTTTTTTTTATTTTCCCAGGATTCCAAGAAGTGTATTATGATTGATATACAGGGTTAAGCTACAGGGAAAAATGTAATTCTCAAAGAACTATCTATGCTGTGTTTTATGTATCAAATTGTAATGTAAAGTTAATGCATGTAATCTATTTTCCAAGACTGCTAAATTGATCGGTCCTTCGGACTTGATTCCTTGTAATCATGACAATGTATTAAAATAATGCACTGGCTCTGGGTAACTAGGGTCAGGACGTTACAGTTGGTATTAGAGGAAGTTTATCAATAACCTTGGAAGCTGGATTTAGATAAACTTTGATTAGAGCACATAGACCTAAGATATACTTTGAGGATTAGTATAGAAGGACTTACTAGGATTTTGGTAATGTAGATATTTTGTAAGTTTTCCAAGAAAATACATCCATGTCTTGATATGAGTAGGTAGAGGCGGCTCTGGAATATATGTATCTAGGGGTAAAACCTGAAAATACCGCTTTGAGCTAGACTCGAATAGGAACTAGTGCATGAAAACGGGCCTTGTTGCACTCTTGGTTACGACACTCCCGGGGGATATGCTTAGGATAATTCTCGTTTTCTTTACAAACCACTATGAAGGGGTTATGAGTATATACCTCCTCAAAGAAAACATTTTTGTGATTATGGATTATATCCATAAACTGTTAAATTTACATTAGGTATTTTACATGTTTGAAATTATGAATTGCAATTCGTAAACTGACCTTGTGTATGCCATTGTATAGAAATGGCTCCTAGTATAAGGAATGTGAACTCCAATAGTATGTAGGATCCAAAGAGTAAGAAAGATCATATCTTTCATAGTATTAAGCCAAAATTTAGAAGGAAAATATTCTACCATGTATTTTCAACATATGAACAAATAGTATCTTGTGTTAATAAGATAAGTAAAGAATTCTTTGAGTCATATGGCTTTGAAGGGAAGTAAGAGAAGAAAAGTATGGAAGAGAGAAAGATGGATAAAGGGAGGGGGGAAATAAGGATTTTACAATATGTGATAAATGTGGAATGAATCACCTTGGTAAATGCTTGAAGGTAATGGGAGTTTGTTATAAGTGTGGAGAAAAAGGACACCAAGTACGTGATTGCAAGGGTAAGAAAAAGTTTTCAAATGTAAAATGATTCATCTGAAAGGCGTTGAGACACTACGCAAATCAATGTCCCGTTCATAAGAGTATACCGCAAATGATGTTACTAGATAATAATCAAGTTATGATACTACCTCAGATGAAGAGGAATGACTATTATTCTTATGTTGTTATTATAGAATTATTTCATTTGAGTGTTGTATCAATAGTATACTGGTTACATGAATTATGTAGATAAATAAGGATTATATTGTAGTACTATTTTATTGAGGATTTGAGATTATATGGTTCTAAGAAAAGTTACTTAATATTAAGCTAAACTTTTTTTGAAAATACATGGGTGAAGGAAAGGTAATCCTTAATATCGTCCTGATAATGAGGTAGTGATTTTGGAATAAGAGATGGTTGATTTTGTTAATTTGTGATGTTGTCGTGTTGTAAAAGAATACATGATGAAGGCGTTCACATGTTATTACCTGAAAAAAATGATCCTCATTATGTTTAACTTACTTATATATTTTGGACTGAGAGTTTGGATATAAGTATTTTGGATAATTCTAAAGTCTGGAATGGATTAAGTTTTAAATTGGATACTATTGTTGAGATTATTTTTGGATTGCCATAAAAAGGACAACTCTGAGGTCGGGCGGAAACCCATTGCGTCCGGCAAGGCCATGAGACTTGAACCCGCAAACGAAGGGAGACAAAGGTGTATCACCTATCACTGACCCACGTGATGTCCTGGATTGAATAATGTAGTTTTTTTAAAGGGTCTGGTAGATAAATTATAAATTCATTTTTTTTAACCCTAAATGAATATGATAAATAGAATATTTTTTTAAGTTCTTTTATCTTTTATAGTGAAAGATGAGTTTGTGGTTGAAATTAGTTGAAGGATGAAACTCTACTTGTCAAGTATATATATACATACTTATATATATATATATATATATATATATATATATATATTCCTCTTATTTTATGGATAAATTAATTATTAAACTTTAGGGAAGGGATCATAAAACCAAAAAAAATTATCCTAATACCTTGTGTTTTGTTGAACCGATGGTATTTTAAATCATCATAGATTGGTGGATTTGAGGCCCACAATTCTACAATTGTTTTTGATTGATGACCTCAATAACTCCCTATAAATATTTTTGTTTTCCCTCCAATTATGTGTCTCTAATTTCCACCAATGTTCTCCTAATCGAGATCATAATTTGATGGTGACTTTTTCATTCCCCTTTTCCTCTTATTAAGACTAAATTTTATTAACTCAATTTCCAATGTGGGTTTTCCCACAAAGGTATTTTCAATTTTCAACCTTTTATTTTTGAATAAATATTTCAAATTTCAAGGACGCGATTTATTGAAGGAAGGAAGAATGTAACACCCCAAGATTTCAAAGTACGTTATTTCTTCAAAATAATTCAATAACTTTCACTAAATGCAACACCGAGTTCAAGCGCACCACAACTTACCAATCTAGCCATTCAAAAGCGGTTATGAATAGTATTAACTAAATTTTTAACTATATGTAATCCTTATAATTTTAGAATCCATATTATGAGTTTCTTAGACATAATGTAAGAACTAATTCATTTATTCAGATAAAAGAAGTATTTTCCAAAAAATGCACTTTTACCTCCTTTTAATGGTGAACCCTTTTTAAATCCAATATTTGAAACTTTTATATATTCAATTTGGCAAAATAAACTTCTTCTTTAGAATCGGGACATAAGAATTTTGTTTCAATAAAGTTTTGGTGTTTTTCTAATAACTTTCATATTTGGGTGAATAGTGAAAAATACTATATTTTAACTGAAAACAACTTTTTTAATCGAAATTATTTATAGTGTTAAATTATAAATTTTAATGACTTGGAAGTATAAATAGATTATGTTTTTACCATTTAATCCAATGCTGGTAATTTTAAGTAATTTCACTTTAAGATTAGACATAAAGAAGTGTCAATCTTTTGATATATATTGTTTCTTAAAAATACGCCTTTTGGTTTTGACAATGGTAATTAATTTTAAATTAATAAATTCAACTTCTATGTTTTTAATTTGGTAAAATAGACTTCATTTTTGGATTTAGAATACCAAAATTATCCTAGGATTAATTTTTGGTATTTTTCAGAAAAAGTTCAATTTTTTATGAATAGTTTAAAAACACTGAGTTCTTGTTTAAAAACGATTTTTTATTTAAATAATTTTTTATTTTATTTAAATTTATTTTAGGTCAAAAAAGATAAATAATACCTATATAAGTTCAATGTAATTCATTGGAGTCAGTTTATAATAATTTTAGATATATAAAAATTTTATTGAACTTTTCATCGTCTTTTACCCACCTCCTAGGAGAATTTGAAAATTTACATAAAACATAATTTTACCGCTTCTGTGAGTTGAATTTAAAAAATATGAGAGACACGGTTAACATCAAGGAGTAAAATGTGGTTCAATAAGATAAAAATAATTTCTGGTGAATAGTAACTTTTTACTTTTATTTACCATGGTTAAAAGTAACCAGGGTAATTAAGGGTAAAAATGATATTAATATTACCCTAACACATGTCCTAATTCTATTGGACAAATGTAACTCGACAAAAAACAACCTTAGGAATAAAATATTATATTTTAGGTCCACTTGAATTAGATTAGGAAATTTATTATTATTTAATTCAAAGAAGTGTTAAAAGAGTTAAAATCAATGTTTAATAACTAAAACATTTTTAATATAGGGTTATTCATAAGATAAATTAGATTATAAATATTCATTAGAAATATAAAAATATTTCCTACATAATGGTATTTTATTTATAATTTTTTTACATTAAATAAATAAATTTATTTGTGACACAATGATGATGCAGTAATTACCTTATTCATGAAAGAATAAAATAAATGGTATTATAAATATTAAAATAAATATAATTTCAAAGTTTTTATGAAATGCACTAAATTTATAGGTGAATATGACATGATAGGGATGATTCAATGTATCTTGTTCGAAGTTATCAAGTTGGGATGACTTTCACAAAAACAAAATACCAAATTGTGACAAAATTGACATAAATTAATATTTAAAACAAATACTATATTATTGGTTGATATAATATTCTTAAAAATGTTAGGTTAGGAAAAAGGGAATAAATAATATTATATATGTCATTAATGAGCCACTTCAGGTTCTCTAGGATGTTTAGAGTAAGTTTATTAACCATATAGAGTAAGAATACAAGAAGACACGGTAAAAGTTAAACTATTTAACTAAGAGTTAAATCTAAAAGATAAGGTTAAAACGGTAACCTAAACTTATCTAAAACCTATTGGTTAAGATGATTTCGACCCATAACCACATAAGGATCGAAATAAATTTATTTGTAACCCTTATAAACTTAATAAGATTGTATAATAAATTAATACTTTAATCTTTTCTTAAAGTGACCCTCACACCTCTTATAAAAGGTCACATACCCTTCTCTCACATTCACACCCCCAAATCCATTTGGCTCGGCCAAACCCTACCCAAATATCCTCCCAACTTCTCTAAAATGATTCTAGGGGCCTTAGTTTGATCAGAAAGCTAACTTAAGGAGCCCTTTTGATCAAATTAAAAGGAAGAACCCGAAGAAGAGGTAATGATTTCACCACCCTCTTTCAAGTTCTCGTATTCTTCCACTTACTCTTTATTTGTTGTTTCCATTCTAAAATAATAACTATAGAATATTATATATACTATGATGTTATTATAAATATGTAACAAGCATATTCATTATTCTATCCATCTTATGAATGATAATGTCACCATGTGTGCGTATGTACGGCTTACAGTCTCCACGTCGTGGTGTAATTTGTTATTCAACACTATGTTATTTAGATTGGTATAATGATGAGTAATATGTATATAAATAATTAAAATAACATGATAATGTCTCTGTAAAATTAATATACCATCCAATTCCACACCTTTAAGGAAATGATATTGTCGCTCGTGTGTACGTACGGATTGTCGTCTCTACGACCCGATGAGATTCATTTCCACGTTCACCATTCATTGATGATTATAAAAATATATATAACTAATAAGTAATATATGACATAATAATTCTACTGGAGATATATATATATTTATATATATATATTTACTTACATATATCTTATTCACTTAGTTCTGTTCAATATGATATAAAAATGGAAATAGCGTTTACGCGTACGTACGGACTACCGTCTCCATAAACAGTGTTTTTCATTTCATATATATGTCTATTAAAAATATTTATTTTCTAAATATATATGATATATAAATCATGTTTTATATTCTGTAAGTATTTAAATCTTGATCTAAGTGATACAATCAATAGTAACAAGTTAAAACACATACGATAAAGAATGCAATTATTACCCGAAATGTTAATTTAACATGAAATTTATTATTAAATGGGTAGTATAAATTATTAAATGAATCATGTATGATATCATAAATATTAATATGGTTTTGGTATAATTTAATAAAATACTACGATCTTCATACAGGAGGTTAAACATGCCATCAACTAAAGGAATGTTCAAGGTAAGGGTTAATTCCTCAATCTCATTATTATCCGAGATTGTTTATGTGTAAGTATTTTCTAGGACATTTTTATCATCCATGTCCATTTTTCATAAAAATGATTTCAAAATGAATATTTTAAGTATTTTTTAAAGTTAATCTTTATTAAAATAATAATTTTAAATGTTTTAAATATTTATCATTCTAGATATTTTTAATTAATGTCCATGTTTTCAAAAATATTTTAAGGATTTATTTATATGGACATGAATGTTTTGAAATGATAATTCTTTTCAAAAGTTTCAAAGTGGTATGGGACACTTTGATTCAAAAATATCTTTTAAATTACTTCCTTCATAAATGTGTGACATTTAAATGATTTCACAAAATGGATATTTCTGTCAAAATATTTTACTCATCATTTTCAACTATGTCAGCATCATTTACTGGATATTATTTTTTTGATTGAGGTTGATTTATTATAATACAATCTTGCATATTGTATTGAATGAGTTATGATATGTTTGACTGTGGATGTTCTATTTTTATACCATTCATGGTTTATGGTTAATGTATTGAAATTTTGTATGCTAGTTTTAATACGAATGTTTATGTTATGTTACAACTTTTTCATATGAGGAATTCAGTGGACTTAGTAAGTGACAGGTGGAGCCTGCAATACCTCCTCTACCATTAGTAGGTCTCATGAGAAAAACTAGTGTCTTGGCACAAGGCCTTGAAAAAAAATTATTTTTAGTCTTGGCACGAGGCCTTGACTATGTGGTAATGATGTCCGGTATTAGGCATTCCCTCATTGTGAAATTAGTTATTACATGTGATTATTCGACTAGTAGAATATCCATGTGCATGTTTATATGGTAATGCTTAATTTATTTTTACCATATTAGGTTCAAGTTTATGTTTAAAAGGATTTTTTTTATTACACATCTTGCCTTAAAATTTTATAGCTTCCGCTAAATTATTTACCCTTACTAAGAATCTGAGCTCACCCCTTTCTTATGTTTTATTTTCCCATGATTCCAAGAAGTGTATCATGATTGATATATAGGGTTAAGCTATACGGAAAAATGGAATTCTCAAAGAACTATCTATGCTGTGTTTTATGTATCAAATTGTAATGTAAAGTTAATACATGTAATCTATTTTCCAAGACTGCTAAACTGATCAGTCCTTCGGGACTTGATTCCTTGTAATCATGCCAATGTATTAAAATAATGCACTGGCTCTGGGTAACTGGGGTTAGGGAATTACAGTTGGTATCAGAGGAACTTTAGCAATAACCTTGGAAGCTAGATTTAGATAAACTCTGATTAGAGCACATAGACCTAAGATAGAATTTGAGGATTAGTATAGAAGAACTTCCTAGAATTTTGGTAATGTGGATATTTTTTGAGTTTTCCAAAAAAATACATCCATGTCTGGATACGAGCATGTAGAGGCGGCTCTGGAACATATGTACCTAGCGGTAAAACCTGAAAACACCGCTTTGAGCTAGAATCGAATGGGAATTGGTGCATGACAGCAGGCCTTGCTGCACTCTTGGTTACGACACTCCTGGGGGATATGCTTAGGATAATTCTTCTTTTATTTACAAACCACTATGAAGGGTTTATGAGTATATACCTCCTCAAAGAAAACATTTTTGTGATTAAGGATTATATCCATAAACAGTTAAATTTGCTTTAGGTATTTTACATGTTTGGAATTATGAATTTCAATTCATAAACTGACCTAGTGTATTCCATTGTATAGAAATTACTCCCAGTAGAAGGAATGTGAACTCCAACAATACGTATGATCCAAAGAGTAAGAAGGATCATATCTTTCATAGTATTAAGCCAGAATTTAGAAGGGAAATAGTCTACCATGTATTCTCAACATATGAACAAATAGTATCTTGTGTTAATAAGATAAGTAAAGAATTCTCTGATTCCTATGGCTTTGAAGGTAAGCAAGAGAAGAAAAGGATGGAAGAGAGAAATATGGACAAAGGGAAGATGGAAAAGAAGGATTTTACAATATGCGATAAATGTGGAATGAATAACCTTGGTAAATGCTTGAAGGGAATGGGAGTTTGTTATAAGTGTGGAGAAAAAGGAAACCAAGTACGTGATTTCAATGGTAAGAAAAAGTTTTCAAATGTAAAATTCTTCATCTGAAAGGTTTTGAGACACTATGCGAATCAATGTCCCGTTCATAAGAGTATATCGCAAATGATGTTATTGGATAATAATCAAGTTATGATACTACCTCATATGAAGAGGAATGAATATTGTTCTTATGTTGTTATTATAGAATTATTTCATTTGATTGTTTTATCAACAGTATACTGGTTACATGAATTATGTAGATAAATAAGGATTGTACTGCAGTAGTATTTTATTGAGTATTTGAGATTATATGGTTCTAAGAAAAGTGACTTAATATAAAGATACACTTTTTGGAAAATACATGGTTGAAGGAAAGGTAATCCTTCATATGGTCCTGAAAATGAGGTAGTTATTTTAGAATAAGAGACGGTTGATTTTGGTAATTTATGATGCTGCGGTGTTTTAAAAGAATACATGATAAAGGCGTTCACATGTTATTACCCGGCAAAAAGGATCCTCATTATGTTTAACTTCCTAATATATTTTGGACTAAGAGTTTGGATATAAGTATTTCGGATAATTCTAAAGGCTGGAATGGATTAAATTTGAAATTGGATACAATTGTTTATATTATTTTTTGATTGCCATAAAAAGTACAATTCGGAGGTCGGGTGGTAACCCGTCGCGTCCGGCAAGGCCGTGAGACTTGAACCCGCAAACGAAGGGAGACAAAAGTGTATCACCTATCACTAACCCACATGATGTCCTGGATTGAATAATGTAGTTTTTATAAAGGTTTTTGTAGATGAATTGTAAATTCATTTTTTTAACCCTAAACGAAAAGGATAAATAGAATATTTTTTCAGTTCTATTATCTTTTAGAGTGAAAGATGAGTTTGTGGTAGAAATTAGTTGAAGGATGAAACTATAATTTTCAAGTATATATATACATATATATATATATATTCCTCTTATTTTATGGATAAATTAATTATTAAACTTTAGGGAAGGGGTCTTAAAACCAAAAATGTGTTATCCTAATACCTTACGTTTTTTGAACCGATGGTATTTTAAATCATCATAGATTGGTGGCTTTGAGGGCCAAAATTTTACAATTGTTTGTGATTGATGACCTCAATCACTCCCTATAAATATTTTTGTTTCCCTCTAATTATTTGTCTCTAATTTCCAACAATGTTCTCCTAATCGAGATCATAATTTGGTGGTGATTTTTTCATTCCCCTTTTCCTCTTATTAAGACTAAATTTGATTAACCCAATTTCCGATGTGGGTTTTCCCATAAAGGTATTTTCTATTTTCAACCTTTTATTTTCAAATAACAATTTCAAATTGTGAGGACGCAATTTATTGAAGGAGGGAAGAATGTAACACCCCAAGATTTCAGAGTATGTTATTTCTTCAAAATAATTCAATAACTTTCACTACACGCAACACCAAGTTCAAGCGCACCACAACTTACCAATCTAGTCGTTCAAAAGAGGTTATTAATAGTATTAACTAAATTTTGAACTATATGTAATCCTTATAATAATAGAATCCATATTATGAGTTTCTTAGACATAATTTAAGAACTAATTCATTTTTTCAGATAAAAGAAGTATTTTTCAAAAAATGCACTTTTACCGCCTTTTAATGGTGAACCCTTTTTAAATCCAATATTTGAAACTTTTATATATTCAATTTGACAAAATAAACTTCTTCTTTATAATTGGGACATAATAATTTAGTTTCAATAAATTTTTGGTGTTTTCTGATAACTTTCATATTTGGGTGAATAGTGAAAAATACTATATTTTAACTGAAAACAACTTTTTTAATAAAAATGATTTATAGTGTTAAATTATAAAAAAAATTTAGTTTGGAATTATAAATAGATTATGTTTTTACCATTTAATCCAATGTGGGTAATTTTATGTAATTGCACTTTGAGATTAGATATAAAGAAGTGTCAATCTTTTGATATATATTGTTTCTTAAAAATACACCTTTTGGTTTTGACAACGGCAATTAATTTTAAATTAATAAATGAAACTTCTATGTTTTGAATTTAGTAAAACATACTTCATTTTTGGATTTATGATACCAAAATTATCTTAGGGTAAATTTTTGGTATTTTTCAGAAAACGTTCAATTTTTGATGAATAGTGAAAAAACACTGAGTTATTGTTTAAAAACGAATTTTTATTTAAATAGTTATTTATTTTATTTAAATTTATTTTTGGTCAAAATAGATAAATAATACCTATATAATTTCAATTTAATTCATTGGAGTCAGTTTATAATAATTTTAGATATATAAAATTTTTATTGAACTTTTCACCGTCTTTTACCCACCTCCTAGGAGAATTTGCAGATTTACATAAAACTTAATTTTACCGCTTCTATGAGTTTAATTTAAAAAATCCGAGAAACACGATTAATATCAAGGAGTAAAATGTGGTTCAATAAGATAAAAATAATTTTTGGTGAATAGTAACTTTTTACTTTTATTTACCACGGTTAAAAGTAAATAGGGTAATTAAGGGTAAAAATGATATTAATATTACCCTAACACATGTCCTGATTCAATTGAACAAGTGAATCTCAACAAAAAACGACCTTAGGAATAAAATATTATCATTTAGGTCCACTTGAATTAGATTAGGAAATTTATTATTATTTAATTCAAAGAAGAGTTAAAAGAGTTAAAATCAATGTTTAATAACTAAAACATTTTTAATATAGGGTTATTCATAAGATAAATTCTATTATAAATATTCATTAGAAAGATAAAAAGATTTCCTACATCATGGTATTTTATTTATAATTTTTAGACATTAAATAAATAAATTTATTTATGACACAATGATGATGCAGTAATTATCTTATTCATGAAAGAATAAAATAAATGGTATTATAAATATTAAAATAAATATAATTTCATAGTTTTTATGAAATCCAAGAATTTTATAGGTGAATATGACATGAGGGGGATGACTCAATGTATCTTGTTCTAAGTTATCAAGTTTTGATAACTTTCACAAAAACAAAATACCAAATTGTGTCAAAATTGACATAAATTAATATTTAAAACAAAATACTATATTATTGGTTGAAATAATAATCTTAAAAATGTAAGGTTATGACAAAGGGCTTAAATAATATTATATATGTAATTAATTATCCACTTTAGGTTCTCTATGATGTTTAGTGTAGGTTTATTAACCATATAGATTAAGAATACGAGAAGACACTGTAAAAGTTAAACTATTTAACTAAGAGTTAAATCTAAAAGATAAGGTTAAAATGGTAACCTAAACTTGTATAAAACCTATTGGTTGACATTATTTCCACCCATAACCACGTAAGTCTTTAAATAAATTCATTTTTAACCATTATAAACTGAATATGATTGTATAATAAATTAATACTTTAATCTTTTCCTAAAGTGACCCTCACCCCTCTTATAAAAGGGAACTTCCTCTTCCCTCACATTCACACCTCCAAAGCCATTTTTCTCGGCCAAACCATGCCCAAATATCCTCCCAACTTCCCTAAAATGATCCTAGAGGCCTTAGTTTGATCATAAAGCTAACTTAAGGAGCCCTTTTGATCAAATTATAAGGAAGAACCCGAAGAAGAGGTAATGATTTCACCACCCTCTTTCAAGTTCTCGTATTCTTCCACTTACTTTCTCTTTGTTGTTTCCATTATAAAATAATAACTCTAGTACCTTATATATAATGTGATGTTATTATAAATATGGAACAACTATATTCATTATTCTATCCATCTTATGATTGATAATGTCACAATGTGTGCGTATGTACGGCTTACCATCTCCACGTCGTGGTGTAATTTGTTATTCAGCACTATGTTATTTGGATGGGTATAATGATGAGTAATATGTATTTAAATAATGAAAATAACATGGTAGTTTCTCTTTAAAATTAATATACCATCAAATTCCACACCTTTAAGGAAATGATATTGTCGCTCGTGTGTACGTACGGATTACCGTCTCCACGACGCGATGAGATTCATTTCCACGTTCACCATTCATCGATGATTATAAAAATATATATTACTAATAAGTAAGTAATATATGACATAATAATTATACTGGAGATATATAGATTTATATATATATATATATGTACTTACATATATTTTATTCACTTAGTTCCGTTCAATACGATATGAAAATGGAAACAGCATTTATGCCTACGTACGGACTACCATCTCCATAAACAGTGTTTTTCATTGCATATATATGTCTATTACACATATTTATTTTATAAATATATATGATATATAAATCATTTTTTATATCCTGGAAGTATTTAAATTATTATCTAAGTGATACAATCAAGAGTAACAAGTTAAAACATGTACAATAAAGAATGCGATTATTACACGAAATGTTAATTTAACGTGAAAGTTATTATTAAATGGGTAGTATAAAGTAATAAATGAGTCATGTATGATATCATAAATATTAATATGTCTCTGGTATAATTTAATAACATACTATTATCTTCATACAAGATGTTAAACATACCCTCGACTAAAGGAATTTTAAAGGTTAGGGTTAATTCCTCAATCTCATTATTATCCAAGATTGTTTATGTGTAAGTATTTTCTGGGACATTTTTATCATCCATGTCCATTTTTCATAAAAATAATTTCAAAATGAATATTTTAAGGATTTTTGAAAGGTACTCTTTATCAAAATCATAATTTTAAATGTTTTAAAGATTTATCTTTCTAAATATTTTTAATTAATGTCCATGTTTTCAAAATTATTTTATGGATTTATTTATATGGACATGAATGTTTTGAAATGATAATTCTTTTCAAAAGTTTCAAATTGGTATGAGACACTTTTATTCAAAAATATATTTTAAATTACTTCCTTTATAAATGTGTGACATTTAAATGATTTTACAAAAAGGATATTTCTCTCAAAATGTTTTACTCATCATTTTCAACTATGTCAGCATAATTTACTGGATATTATTTTTTTGATTGAGGTATATTTATTATAATACAATCATCCATATTGTATTGAATGAGTTATGATATGTTTGACTGTGGATGTTCTATTTTTATACCATTCATGGTTTATGGTTAATGTATTGACATTTCATATGCCAGTTTTAATACGAATGTTTTTGTTATGTTTCAACTTTTTCGTATGAGGAATGCAGTAGACTTAGTAAGTGACAGGTGGATCCCGCTATAGCTCCTCGATGCATCGGTAGGTCTCATGAGACAAACTAGTGTCTTTGAACAAGGCCTTGAAAAAAAAATTATTTGTAGTCTTGGCACGAGGCCTTGACTATGTGGTAATGATGTTCGGTATTAGGCATTGCCTCATTGTGAAATTATTTATTACATGTGATTATTCGACTAGCACAATATCCATGTGCATGTTTATATGGTAATGTTTCATTTATTTTTACCATATTAGGTTCGAGTTTATGTTTAAAAGGATTTTTTTTATTACACATCTTGCCTTAAAATTTTATAGCTTCTGCTAAATTATTTACCCTTCCTGAGCATCTGAGCTCACCCCTTTCTTATGTTTTATTTTCCCAGGATTCCAAGAAGTGTATTATGATTGATATGCAGGGTTAATCTACAGGGAAAAATGGAATTATCAAAGAACTATCTATGATGTGTTTTATATATCAAATTTTAATTTAAATTTAATGTATGTAATCTATTTTCCAAGACTGCTAAACTGATCGGTCCTTTGGAACATGATTCCTTATAATCGTGCCAATGTATTAAAATAATGCATCGGCTCTGGGTAACTGGGGTCGGGGCATTACAGTTGGTATCAGATGAAGTTTAGCAATAACCTTGGAAGCTAGATTTAGATAAACTCTGATTAGAGCACATAGACATAAGATAGACTTTGAGGATTAGTATAGAAGGACTTCCTAGAATTTTGGTAATGTAGAGATTTTGTGAGTTTTCCAAGAAAATATATCCAGTTTTGGATATGAGCAGGTAGAGGTGGCTTTGGAACATATATACCTAGGGTTAAAACCTGAAAACACCGCTTTGAGCTAGACTTGAATAGGAACTAGTGCACAACAACGGGCCTTGTTGCACTCTTGGTTATGACACTCCCGAGGGATATGCTTAGGATAATTCTTGTTTTCTTTACAAACCACTATGAAGGGTTTATGAGTATATACCTCCTCAAAGAAAACATTTTTGTGATTATGGATTATATCCATAAACTGTTAAATTTACGTTAGGTATTTTACATGTTTGGAATTATGAATTTCAATTCATAAACTAACCTTATGTATGCCATTGTATATAAATGGATCCCAATAGAAGGAATGTGAACTCCAATAATTTGTATGATCCAAAGAGTAAGAAGGATCATATCTTTCATAGTATTAATCCAAAATTTAGAAGGGAAATAGTCTACCATGTATTCTCAACATATTAACAAATAGTATCTTGGGTTAATAAGATAAGTAAATAATTCTTTGAGTCCTATGGCTTTGAAGGGAAGCAAGAGATGAAAAGGATAGAAGAGAGAAAGATGGATAAAGGGAACAGGGAAAAGAAAGATTTTACAATATGCGATAAATGTGGAATGAATCACCTTGGTAAATGCTTGAAGGGAATGGGAGTTTGTTATAAGTGTGGAGAAAAAGGACACCAAGTACGTGATTGAAAGAGTAAGAAAAAGTTTTCAAATGTAAAATTCTTCATCTAAAAGTCATTGAGACACTACGCGAATCAATGTCCCGTTCATAAGAGTATACCGCAAATGATGTTACTGGATAATAATCAAGTTATGATACAACCTCAGATGAAGAGGAATTACTATTGTTCTTATGTTGTTATTATAGAATTATTTCATTTGAGTTTTGTATCAATAGTATACTGGTTAAATGAATTATGTAGATAAATAAGGATTGTACTGCAGTACTATTTTATTGAGGATTTTAGATTATATGGTTCTAAGAAAAGTGACTTAATATTAAGATACACTTTTTGGAAAATACATTGTTGAAGGAAAGGTAATCCTTAATATGGTCCTGATAATGAGGTAGTGATTTTGGAATAAGAGATGTTTGATTTTGGTAATTTATGATGTTGCGGTGTTATAAAAGAATACATGATGAAGGCGTTCACATGTTATTACCCAGAAAAAAGGATCCTCATTATGTTTAACTTCCTTATATATTTTGGACTGAGAGTCTGGATATAAGTATTTTGGATAATTCTAAAGGCTGGATGTATTAAGTTTGATATTGGATACTATTATTGTGATTATTTTTGGATTGCATAAAAAGGACAACCCGGAGGTCGGGCGGCAACCCATCGCGTCTAGCAAGGCCGCGAGACTTGAACCCGCAAACGAAGGGAGACAAAGGTGTATCACCTATCACTGACCCATGTGATGTCCTGGATTGAATAATGTAGTTTTTTTAAAGGGTCTGGTAGATGAATTATAAATTCATTTTTTTGAACCCTAAATAAATAGGATAAATAGAATATTTTTTTAAGTGCTATTGTCTTTTAGAGTGAAAGATGAGTTTATGGAAGAAATTAGTTGAAGGATGAAACTATACTTGTCAAGTATATATATACATATATATATATATATATTCCTCTTATTTTATGGATAAATTAATTATTAAACTTTAGGGAAGGGATCTTAAAACCAAAAATTTGTTATCCTAATACCTTGTGTTTTGTTGAACCGATGGTATTTTATATCATCATAGATTGGTGGTTTTGAGGCCCACAATTCTAAAATTGTTTGTGATTGATGACCTCAATCACTCCCTATAAATATTTGTGTTTTCCCTCCAATTATGTGTCCCTAATTTCCACCAATGTTCTCCTAATCGAGATCATAATTTGATGGTGACATTTTCATTCCCCTTTTCCTCTTATTAAGACTAAATTTTATTAACTCAATTTCCAATGTGGGTTTTCCCACAAAGGTATTTTCTATTTTCAACCTTTTATTTTAGAATAACAATTTCAAATTTCGAGGATGCAATTTATTGAAGGAGGGAATAATGTAACACCCCAAGATTTCAGGGTACATTATTTCTTCAAAAAAATTCAATAACTTTCACTACACGCAACACCGAGTTCAAGCGCACCACAACTTACCAATCTAGCCGTTCAAAAGCGGTTATGAATAGTGTTAACTAAATTTTTAACTATATGTAATCCTTATAATTTTAGAATCCATATCATGAGTTTCTTAGACATAATGTAAGAACTAATTTATTTTTTCAGATAAAAGAAGTATTTTTCCAAAAATGAACTTTTACCACCTTTTAATGGTGAACCCTTTTTAAATCCAATATTTGAAACTTTTATATACTCAATTTGACAAAATAAAGTTCTTATTTAGAATCAGGACATAATAATTTTGTTTCAATAAATTTTTGGTGTTTTTCTAATAACTTTCATATTTGGGTGAATAGTGAAAAATACTATATTTTAACTGAAAACAACTTTATTAATCAAAATGGCTTATAGTGTTAAATTATTAATTTTAATGGTTTGGAAGTATAAATATATTTTTTTTACCATTTAATCCAATGCTGGTAATTTTAAGTAATTGCACTTTGATATTAGACATAAACAAGTGTCAATCTTTTGATATATATTGTTTCTTAAAAATACGCATTTTGGTTTTGACAAAAGAAATTAACTCTAAATTAATAAATTCAACTTATATGTTTTTAATATGGTAAAATAGACTTAATTATTGGATTCAAAATACCAAAATTATCCAAGGTTGAATTTTTGGTATTTTTCAGAAAACGTTCAATTTTTGATGAATAGTTTAAAAACACTAAGTTGTTGTTTAAAAACAATTTTTTATTTGAATAATTATTTATTTTATTTAAATTTATTTTATGTCAAAATAGATAAATAATACCTATATAAGTTCAATTTAATTCATTGGATTTAGTTTATAATAATTTTAGATATATAAAAATTTTATTGAACTTTTCACCGTCTTTTACCCACCTCCTAGGAGAATTTGCAAATTTACATAAAATTAATTTTACCGCTTCTATGAGTTGAATTTAAAAAATCCTAGAGACACGGTTAATATCAAGTAGTAAAATGTGGTTATATAAGATAAAAATAATTTTTGGTGAATAGTAACTTTTTACTTTTATTTACCACGGTTAAAAGTAAATAGGGTAATTAATGGTAAAAACGATATTAATATTACCCTAACACATGTCCTAATTCTATTGGACAAGTGTATATCGATAAAAAACAACCTTAGGAATAAAATATTATCATTTAGGTCCACTTGAATTAGATTAGGACATTTATTATTATTTATTTCAAAGAAGAGTTAAAAGAGTTAAAATCAATGTTTAATAACTAAAAAAAATTAATACAGGGTTATTCATGAGATAAATTCGATTATAAATATTAATTATAAAGCTAAAAATATTTCCTACATCATGGTATTTTATTTATAATTTTTGGACATTAAATAAATAAATTTATTTGTGACACAATGATGATGCAGTAATTACCTTATTCATGAAAGAATAAATTAAATGGTATTATAAATATTAAAATATATATAATTTCAAAGTTTTTCTGAAATACAAGAATTTTATAGGTGAATATGACATGATAGGGATGATTCAATTTATCTTGTTCGAAGTTATCAAGTTGTTATGACTTTCACAAAATCAAAATACCAAATTGTGTCAAAATTGACATAAATTAATATTTAAAACAAATACTATATTATTGGTTGATATAATATTCTTAAAAATGTATGGTATGGAAAAAGGGCATAAATAATATTATATATATCATTAATGATCCACTTGAGGTTCTCTAGGATGTTTAGAGTAAGTTTATTAACCATATAGAGTAAGAATACAAGAAGACACGGTAAAAGTTAAACTATTTAACTAAGAGTTAAATCTAAAAGATAAGGTTAAAATGGTAACCTAAAATTATCTAAAACCTATTGGTTGAGATTATTTCGACCCATAACCACGTAAGTCTCAAAATAAATTCATTTTTAACCATTATAAACTGAATATGATTGTATAATAAATTAATACTTTAATCTTTTCCTAAAGTGACCCTCACCCCTCTTATAAAAGGTCACTTCCCCTTCTCTCACATTCACACCTCCAAAGTCATTTAGATCGGCCAAGACCTACCCAAATATCCTCCCAACTTCCCTCACATGATCCTAGAGGCCTTAGTTTGATCAAAAATCTAACTTAAGGAGCCCTTTTGATCAAATTAAAAGGAAGAACCCGAAGAAGAGGTAATGATTTCACCACCCTCTTTCAGGTTCTCGTATTCTTCCACTTACTCTTTCTTTTTTGTTTCCATTGTAAAATAATAAATCTAGTAGATTATATATAATGTGATTTTATTATAAATATGGAACAAATATATTCATAATTCTACCCATCTTATTAATGATAATGTCACCATGTGTGCGTACGTACGGCTTACCGTCTCCACGCTGTGGTGTAATTTGTTATTCAACACTGTGTTATTTTGATGGGTATAATGGTGAATAATATGTATATAAATAATGAAAATAACATGATAATGTCTCTGTAAAATTAATATACCATCCAATTCCACACCTTTAAGGAAATTATATTGTCGCTTGTGTGTACGTACGGATTACCATCTCCACGATCCGATGAGATTCATTTCCACGTTCACCATTCATCGATGATTATAAAAATATATATTACTAATAAGTAATATATGACATAATAATTCTACTGGAGATATATATATTTATATTCATTTATTTATTTATTTATTTTCTTACATATATCTTATTCACTTAGTTTCGTTCAATACGATATGAAAATGGAAACAACGTTTATGCGTACGTACGGACTACCGTCTCCATAAACAGTGTTTTTCATTCCATATATATGTCTATTACACATATTTATTTTCTAAATATATATGATATATAAATCATGTTTTATATTCTGGAAGTATTTAAATCTTGATCTAATTGATACGATAAAGAATGCGATTATTACCTAAAATGTTAATTTAACATGAAAGTTATTATTAAATGGGTAGTATAATGTAATAAATGAATCATGTGTGTTATCATAAATATTAATATGGTTCTGGTATAATTTAATAAAATAATACGATCTTCATACAGGAGGTTAAACATACCCTCGACTAAAGTAATGTTCAAGGTAAGGGTTAATTCCTCAATCTCATTATTATCCGAGATTGTTTATGTGTAAGTATTTTCTGGGACATTTTTATCATCCATCTCCATTTTTCATAAAAATGATTTCAAATGAATATTTTAAGGATTTTTGAAAGGTAATATTTATCAAAATCATAATTTTAAATTTTTTAAAGATTTATCTTTCTAAATCTTTTTAATTAATGTCCATGTTTTCAAAATTATTTTATAGATTTATTTATATGGGCATGAATGTTTTGAAATGATAATTCTTTTCAAAATTTTCAAAGTGGTATGGGACACTTTGATTAAAAAATCTATTTTAAATTACTTCCTTTATAAATGTGTTACATTTAAATGATTTTAGAAAATGGATATTTCTCTCAAAATATTTTACTCATCATTTTCAAGTATGTCAGCATCCTTTACTGGATATTATTTTTTTGATTGAGGTTGATTTATTATAATACAATCTTCCATATTGTATTGAATGAGTTAGGATATGTTTGACTGTGGATGTTCTATTTTTATACCATTCATGGTTTATGGTTAATGTATTGACATTTCGTATGCTAGTATTAATACGAATGTTTATTTTATGTTTCAACTTTTTCCTATGAGGAATGCAGTGGACTTAGTAAGTGACGGGTGGAGCCCGCAATAGCTCATTGAGCATTGGTAGGTCTCATGAGACAAACTAGTGTCTTGGCACAAGGCCTTGAAAAAAAAAATTATTTGTAGTCTTGGCATGAGGCCTTGAATATGTGGTAATGATGTCCGGTATTAGGCATTATCTCATTGTGAAATTAGTTATTACATGTGATTATTCGACTAGTAGAATATACATGTGCATGTTTATATGGTAATGTTTCATTTATTTTTACCATATTAGGTTCAAGTTTATGTTTAAAAGGATTTTTTTTATTACACATCTTGCCTTAAAATTTTATATATTCCGCTAAATTATTTACCCTTACTGAGCATCTGATCTCACCCCTTTCTTATGTTTTATTTTCCCATGATTCCAAGAAGTGTATTATGATTAATATGCAAGGCTAAGCTACATGGAAAAATAGAATTCTAAAAGAACTATCTATGTTGTGTATTATGTATTAAATTTTAATGTAAATTTTATGCATGTAATCTATTTTCCAAGACTACTAAACTGATCGGTCCTTCATGACTTGATTCCTTGTAATCGAGCCAATGTATTAAAATAACGCACCGGCTTTGGGTAACTGGGGTCGGGGCATTACAGTTGGTATCAAAGGAAATTTAGAAATAACCTTGGAAGCCAGATTTAGATAAACTCTGATTAGATCACATAGACCTAGGATAGACTTTGAGGATTAGTATAGAAGAACTTCCAAGAATTTTGGTAATGTAGAGATTTTGTGAGTTTTCCAAGAAAATACATCCATGTCTGGATACGAGCATGTAGAGGCGGGTCTGGAACATATGTACCTAGGGGTAAAACCTTAAAAAAATGCTTTTAGCAAGACTCGAACTGGAACTGGTGCATGACAATGGGCCTTGCTGCACTCTTGGTTATGACACTCCCGGGGGATATGCTTAGGATAATTCTCATTTTCTTTACAAACCACTATGAAGGGTTTATGAGTATATACCTCCTCAAAGAGAACATTTTTGTGATTATGGATTATATCCATAAACTGTTAAATTTACATTAGGTATTTTACATGTTTAGAATTATGAATTGCAATTCATAAACTGACCTAGTGTATTCCATTGTATAGAAATGGCACCCAGTAGAAGGAATGTGAACTCCAATAATACGTATGATCCAAAGAGTAAGAAGGATCATATCTTTCATAGTATTAAGCCAACATTTAGAAGGTAAATAGTCTACCATGTATTCTCAACATATGAACAAATAGTATCTTGTGTTAATAAGATAAGTAAATAATTCTCTGAGCCCTATGGCTTTGAAGGTAAGCAAGAGAAGAAAAGGATGGAAGAGAGAAAGATGGATAAAGGGAAGAGGAAAAAGAAGGATTTTACAATATGTGATAAATGTGGAATGAATCACCTTGGTAAATGCTTGAAGGTAATGGGAGTTTGTTATAAGTGTGGGGGAAAAAGAAACCAAGTACGTGATTTCAAGGGTAAGAAAAAGTTTTCAAATGTAAAATGCTTCATCTGAAAGGTGTTGAGACACTATGTGAATCAATATCCCGTTCATAAGAGTATACCACAAATAATGTTATTGGATAATAATCAAGTTATGATACTACCTCAGATGAAGAGGAATAAATATTGTTCTTATGTTGTTATTATATAATTATTTCATTTGAGTGTTGTATCAACAGTATAATGGTTACATGAATTATGTAGATAAATAAGGATTGTACTGCAGTAGTATTTTATTGAGTATTTGAGATTGTATGGTTCTAAGAAAAGTGACTTAATATTAAGCCACACTTTTTGGAAAATACATGGTTGAAGGAAAGGTAATCCTTAATATGGTCATGATAATGAGGTAGTGATTTTTCAATAAGAGATGTCTGATTTTGGTAATTTATGATGTTGCGGTGTTTTAAAAGAATACATGATGAAGGCGTTCACATGTTATTACCCGAAAAAAAGGATCCTCATTATGTTTAACTTCCTTATATATTTTGGACTGAGAGTTTGGATATAAGTATTTCAGATAATTCTAAAGGATAGAATGTATTAAGTTTGAAATTGGATACTATGGTTAAGATTATTTTTGGATTTCCATAAAAAGGACAACCCGGAGGTCGGGCGGCAACCCGTTGCGTCCGGCAAGGCCGCGAGAGTTGAACCCGCAAACAAATGGAGACAAAAATGTATCACCTATCACTGACCCATGTGATGTCCTGGATTGATAATGTAGTTTTTCTAAAGGTTCTGGTAGATTAATTATAAATTCATTTTTTTAACCCTAAAGTAATAGGATAAATAGAATATTTTTTCAGTTCTATTATCTTTTAGAGTGAAATATGAGTTTGTGGTAGAAATTAGTTGAAGGATGAAACTCTAATTGTCAAGTATATATATACATACATACATATATATATATTCCTCTTATTTTATGGATAAATTAATTATTAAACTTTTGGGAAGGGATCTTAAAACCAAAAATTTGTTATCCTAATACCTTACGTTTTTTGAACCGATGGTATTTTAAATCATCATAGATTGGTGGCTTTGAGGCCCACAATTCTACAATTGTTTGTGATTGATGACCTCAATCACTCTCTATAAATATTTTTGTTTTCCCTCCAATTATGTTTCTATAATTTCCACCAATGTTCTCCTAATTGAGATCATAATTTGGTGGTGACTTTTTCATTCCCCTTTTCCTCTTATTAAGACTAAATTTTATTAACCCAATTTCCGATGTCTGTTTTCCCACAAAGGTATTTTCTATTTTCAACCTTTTATTTTCAAATAACAATTTCAAATTTTGAGGACGCAATTTATTGAAGGAGGGAATAATGTAACACCCCAATATTTCAAAGTACGTTATTTCTTCAAAAAAAATCAATAGCTTTTACTACACGCAACACTGAGTTCAAGTGCACCACAACTTACCGATCTAGCCGTTCAAAAGCGTTTATGAATACTATTAACTAAATTTTTTACTATATGTAATCCTTATAACTTTAGAATCCATATTATGAGTTTCTTAGACATAATATAAGAACTAATTCATTTTTTCAGATAACAGAATTATTTTTCAAAAAATGCACTTTTACCGCCTTTTAATGGTGAACCCTTTTTAAATCAAATATTTCAAACTTTAATATATTAAATTTGAAAAAATAAAATTCTTATTTAGAATCGAGACATAAGAATTTAGTTTCAATAAATTTTTGGTGTTTTTCTGATAACTTTCATATTTGGGTGAATAGTGAAAAATACTATATTTTAACTGAAAACAACTTTTTTAATCAAAATAATGTATAGTGTTAAGTTATAAATTTTAATGGTTTGGAAGTATAAATAGATTATGTTTTTACCATTTAATCTAATTCTGGTAATTTTAAGTAATTGCACTTTGAGATTAGACATAAAGAAGTGCCAATCTTTTGATATATATTGTTTCTTAAAAATATGCCTTTTGGTTTTGACAACGGTAATTAATTTTAAATTAATAAATGAAAATTCTATGTTTTTAATATGGTAAAATAGACTTAATTTCTGGATTCAGAATACCAAAATTATCCAAGGGTGAATTTTTCGTATTTCTCAGAAAACGTTCAATTTAAGATGAATAGTGAAAAAACACTTAGTTATAGTTTAAAAATGAATTTTTATTTCAATAATTATTTATTTTATTTAAATTTTTTTTAAGTCAAAATTTATAAATAATACCTATATAAGTTCAATGTAATTCATTGGAGTCGGTTAATAATAATTTTAGATATATAAAAATTTTATTGAAATTTTCACCGTCTTTTACCCACCTCCTAGGAGAATTTTTAAATTTACATAAAACTTAATTTGACCGCTTCTATGAGTTGAATTTAAAAAATCCAAGAGGCATGGATAATATCAAGGAGTAAAATGTGGTTCAATAAGAAAAAAATAATTTTTGGTGAATAGTAACTTTTTACTTTTATTTACCACGGTTAAAAGTAAATAAGGTAATTAAGTGTAAAAATGATATTAATATTACCCTGACACATGTCCTAATTCTATTGGACAAGTTTATCTCAACAAAAAAACAACCTTAGGAATAAAATATTATCATTTTGGTCCACTTGAATTGGATTAGGACATTTATTATTATTTAATTCAAAGAAGAGTTAAAAGAGATAAAATCAATGTTTAATAAGTAAAACATTTTTAATATAGGGTTATTCATAAGATAAACTTGATTGTAAAAATTCATTAGAAATATAAAACTATTTCCTACATCATGGTATTTTATTTATAATTTTTAGACATTAAATAAATAAATTTATTTGTGACACAATGATGATGCAGTAATTACCTTATTCATGAAAGAAGAAAATAAATGGTATTATAAATATTAAAATAAATATAATTTCAAATTTTTTATGAAATCCACGAATTTTATAGGTGAATATGACATGATAGGGATGATTCAATGTATCTTGTTTGAAGTTATCAAGTTGTGATGACTTTCACAAAAAGAAAATACCAAATTGTGTCAAAATTGACATAAATTAATATTTAAAACAAATACTATATTATTGGTTGATATAATATTCTTAAAAATGTAAGGTTTGGAAAAAGGGCTTAAATAATATTATATATATCATTAATGATCCACTTGAGGTTCTCTAGGATGTTTAGAGTAAGTTTATTAACCATATAGAGTAAGAATACAAGAAGACACGGTAAAAGTTAAACTATTTAACTAAGAGTTAAATCTAAAAGATAAGGTTAAAATGGTAACCTAAAATTCTCTAAAACCTATTGGTTGAGATGATTTCGACCCATATCCACGTAAGTCTCAAAATAAATTCATTTTTAACCATTATAAACTGAATATGATTGTATAATAAATTAATACTTTAATCTTTTCCAAAAGTGGCCCTCACCCCTTTTATAAAAGGAACTTACCCTTCTCTCACATTCACACCTCCAAATGCATTTGGATCGGCCAATCCCAGCCCAAATATCCTCCCAACTTCCCTCACATGATCCTATAGGCCTTATTTTGATCATAAATCTAACTTAAGGAGCCCTTTTGATCAAATTAAAAGGAAGAACCCGAAGAAGAGGTAATGATTTCACCACCCTCTTTCAAGTTCTCGTATTCTTCCACTTACTCTTTCTTTTTTGTTTCCATTCTAAAATAATAAATCTAGTATCTTATATATACTATGATGTTATTATAAATATGTAACAACTATATTCATTATTCTATCCATCTTATGAATGATAATGTCACCATGCGTGTGCACGTACGTCTTACCGTCTCCACGTCGTGGTCTAATTTGTTATTCAACACTATGTTATTTGGATGGGTATAATGATGAGTAATATGTATATAAATAATGAAAATAACATTATTATGTCTCTGTAAAAGTAATATATCATCCTATTCCACACCTTTAAGAAAATAATATTGTCGCTCGTGCATACGTACGGATTACCGTCTCCACGACGCGATGAGATTCATTTCCACGTTCACCATTCATCGATGATTATAAAAATATATATTACAAATAAGTAAGTAATATATGAAATAATAATTCTACTTGAGATATATATATATATATACTTACATATATCTTATTCAATTAGTTCCGTTCAATACGATATGAAAATGGAAACAGCATTTATCTGTACGTACGGACTACTGTCTCCATAAACAGTGTTTTTCATTTCATATATATGTCTATTACACATATTTTTTTCTAAATATATATGATATATAAATCATTTTTTATATTCTAGAAGTATTTAAATCTTGATCTAAGTGATAAAATCAAGAGTAACAATTTAAAACACGTACGATAAAGAATGCGATTATTACCCGAAATGTTAATTTAACATGAAATTTATTATTAAATAGGTAGTATAAAGTAATAAATGAATCATGTATGATATCATAAATATAAATATGGTTCTATTATAATTTAATAACATACTAATATCTTCATACAGGAGGTTAAACATACCCTCGACTAAAGAAATGTTAAAGGTGAGGGTCTATTCCTCAATCTCATTATTATCCGAGATTGTTTATGTGTAAGTATTTTCTGGGACATTTTTATCATCCATGTCCATTTTTCATAAAAATGATTTCAAAATGAATATTTTAAGGATTTATGAAAGGTACTCTTTATCAAAATCATAATTTTAAATGTTTTAAATATTTATCTTTCTAAATCTTTTTAATTAATGTCCATGTTTTCAAAATTATTTTAAGGATTTATTTATATAGACATGAATGTTTTGAAATGATAATTCTTTTAAAAAGTTTCAAAGTGGTATAGGACACTTTGATTCAAAAATATCTTTAAAATTACTTACTTTATAAATGTGTGACATTTAAATGATTTTACAAAAATGATAATTCTCTCAAAATGTTTTACTCATTATTTTCAACTATGTCAGCATCCTTTACTGGATATTAATTTTTTTGATTGAGGTTGATTTATTATAATAAAATCTTCCATATTGTATTGAATGGGTTTTGATATGTTTGACTATGGATGTTCTATTTTTATACCATTCATGGTTTATGGTTAATGTATTGACATTTCGTATGCTGGTTTTAATATGAGTGTTTGTGTTATATTTCAACTTTTTCGTATGAGGAATGCAGTGGAATTAGTAAGTGATGGGTGGAGACCGCTATAGCTCCTCGATGCATTGGTAGGTATCATGAGACAAACTAGTGTCTTGGCACAAGGCCTTGAATAAAAATTTATTTGTAGTCTTGGCACGAGGCATTGACTATGTGGTAATGATATCCGGTATTGGGCATTCCCTCATTGTGAAATTAGTTTTTATATGTGATTATTCAACTAGTATAATATCCATGTGCATGTTTATATGGTAATGTTTCATTTATTTTTACCATATTAGGTTCAAGTTTATGTTTAAAAGGATTTTTTTATTACACATCTTGCCTTAAAATTTTATAGCTTCTGCTAAATTATTTACCCTTACTGAGCATCTGAGCTCACCCATTTATTATGTTTTATTTTCCCAAGATTCCAAGAAGTGTATTATGATTGATATACAGGGTTAAGCTATAGGGAAAAATGTAATTCTCAAATAACTATATATGTTGTGTTTTATGTATCAAATTGTAATGTAATGTTAATGGATTTAATCTATTTTCCAAGACTGCTAAACTGATCGGTCCTTCCGGACTTGATTCCTTGTAATAATGACAATGTATTAAAATAATTCACCGTCTCTGGGTAACTGGGGTCGGGGTGTTAGAGTTGGTATCAGAGAAATTTTAGTAATAACCTTAGAATCTAGATTTAGATAAACTCGGATTAGATCATATAGACCTAAGATAGACTTTGAAGATTAGTATAGAAGGACTTCCAAGAATTTTGGTAATGTAGAGATTTTGTGAGTTTTCCAAGAAAATACATCCATGTATGGATACGAGTAGGCAGAGGCAGGTCTGGAATAGATGTACCTAGGGATAGAACCTGAAAACACCGCTTTGAGCTAGACTCAAATGGGAACTGGTGCATGAGAACGGGCCTTGTTGCACTCTTGGTTACGACACTCCTAAGGGATATGCTTAGGATAATTCTCGTTTTCTTTACAAACCACTATGAAGGGTTTATGAGTATATACCTCCTAAAAGAGAACATTTTTGTGATTATGGAATATATCCATAAACAGTTAAATTTTCTTTAGGTATTTTACATGTTTGGAATTATGAATTGCAATTCATAAACTGACCTAGTGTATTCCATTGTATAGAAATGGCTCCCAGTAGAAGGAATGTGAACTCCAACAATACATATGATCCAAAGAGTAAGAAGGATCATATATTTCATAGTATTAAGCCAAAATTTATAAGGGAAATAGTATAGAATGTATTCTCAAAATATGAACAAATAGTATCTTGTGTTAATAAGATAAGTAAATAATTCTATGAGTCATATGGCTTTGAAGGGAAGCAAGAGAAGAAAATGATAGAAAAGAGAAAGATGGATAAAGGGAAGAGGTAAAAGAAGGATTTTACAATATGCAATAAATGTGCAATGAATCACCTTGGTAATTGCTTGAAGGTAATGGGAGTTTGTTATAAGTGTGGAGAAAAAGGACACCAAGTATGTGATTTCAAGGGTAAGAAAAAGTTTTCAAATGTAAAATGCTTCATCTGAAAGGCGTTGAGACACTATGCAAATCAACGTCCTATTCATAAGAGTATACTGCAAATGATGTTATTGGATAATAATCAAGTTACGATACTACCTCAGATGAAGAGGAATAACTATTGTTCTTATGTTGTTATTATAGAATTATTTCATTTGAGTGTTGTATCAATAGTATATTGGTTACATGAATTATGGAGATAAATAAGGATTGTACTGTAGTATTATTTTATTGAGTATTTGAGATTGTATGGTTCGAATAAAAGTGACTTAATAGTAAGCTACACTTTTTGGAAAATACATGGTTTAAGGAAAGGTAATCATTAAAATGGTCCTGATAATGAGGTAGTGATTTTGGAATAAGAGGTGGTTGATTTTGGTAATTTATGATGTTGCAGTGTTGTAAAAGAATACATGATGAAGGCATTCACATGTTATTACCCGACAAAAAGGATCCTCATTATGTTTAACTTACTTATATATTTTGGACTGAGAGTTTGTATATAAGTATTTTGGATAATTATAAAGGCTGGAAGGGATTGAGTTTGAAATTGGATACTATTTTTAAGATTATTTTTGGATTGTCATAAAAAGGACAACCCGGAGGTCAGGCGGCAACCCGTCGTGTTCGAAAAGGCCGCGAGACTTGAACCCGCAAATGAAGGGAGAAAAAGGTGTATCACCTATCACTGACCCACATGATGTCCTGGATTGAATAATGTAGTTTTTTTAAAGGGTATGGTAGATGAATTATAAATTTATTTTTTTGAACCCTAAACGAATAGGACAAATAGAATATTTTTTTAGGTTCTATTATCTTTTAGAGTGAAAGATGAGTTTGTGGTAGAAATTAGTTGAAGGATGAAAATCTACTTGCCAAGTATATATATACATATATATATATATATTCCTCTTATTTTATGGATAAATTAATTATTAAACTTTAGGGAAGGGATCTCAAAACCAAAAATGTGTTATCCTAATACCTTAGTTTTGTTGAACCGATGGTATTTTAAATCATCATAGATTGGTGTCTTTGAGGCCCACAATTATACAATTGTTTGTGATTGATGACCTCAATCACTCTCTATAAATATTTTCATTTTCCCTTCAATTATGTGTCTCTAATTTCCACCAATGTTCTCCTAATCAAGATCATAATTTGGTGGTGACTTTTTCACTCCCTCTTTCCTCTTATTAAGACTAAATTTTATTAACCCAATTTCCGATGTGGGTTTTCCCACAGAGGTATTTTCTATTTTCAACCTTTTATTTTAGAATAACAATTTCAAATTACGAGGACGCAATTTATTGAAGGAGGGAAGAATTTAACACCCCAATATTTCAGAGTACGTTATTTCTTCAAAATAATTCAATAAATTCACTACACGCAACACCGAGTTCAAGCACACCACAACTTACCAATCTAGCCGTTCAAAAGCAGTTATGAATAGTATTAAATAAATTTTGAACTATATGTAATGCTTATTATTTTAGAATCCATATTATGAGTTTCTTATACATAATGTAAGTACTAATTCATTTTTTTAGATAAAAGAAGTATTTTTTTAAAAATGCATGTTTCCCGCATTTTAATGGTGAACCCTTTTTAAATCCAATATTTGAAACTTTTATATATTCCATTTGACAAAATAAACTTCTTATTTAGAATTGGGGCATAATAATTTAGTTTAAATAAATTTTTGGTGTTTTTCTGATAACTTTCATATTTGGGTGATAGTGAAAAATACTATATTTTAACTGAAAACAACTTTTTTAATAAAAATAATTTATAGTGTTAAATTATAAGTTTTAATGGTTTGGAAGTATAAAGAGATTATTTTTTTACCATTTAATCCAATTCTGGTAATTTTAAGTAATTTCACTTTGAGATTAGACATAAAAAAGTGTCAATCTTTTGATATATATTGTTTCTTAAAAATACGCTTTTTGGTTTTGACAACGACAATTAATTTTAATTTAATAAATGCAACATCTATGTTTTTAATTTGGTAAAATAGACTTCATTTTTTGATTCAGAATACCAATATTATCCTAGGGTGAAATTTTGGTATTTTTCAGAAAACGTTCAATTTTAGATGAATAGTGAAAAAACACTGAGTTATTGTTTAAAAACAAATTTTTATTTAAATAATTATTTATTTTATTTAAATTTATTTTAGGTCAAAATAGATAAATAATACCTATATAAGTTCAATGTAATTCATTGGAGTCAGTTTATAATAATTTTAGATATATAAAAATTTTATTGAACTTTTCACGGTCTTTTACCGACCTCCTAGGAGAATTTGCAAATTTACATAAAACTTAATTTTACCGCTTCTATGAGTTGAATTTCAAAAATCAGAGAGACGCGGTTAATATCAAGGAGTAAAATGTGGTTCAATAAGAGAAAAATAATTTTTGGTGAATAGTAACTTTTTACTTTTATTTACCATGGTTAAAAGTAAATATGGTAATTAAGGGTAAAAATGATATTAATATTACCCTAGAACATGTCATAATTCTATTGTACAAGTGTATCTTGACAAAAAAACAACCTTCGGAATAAAATATTATCATTTAGTTCCAATTGAATTAGATTAGGACATTTATTATTATTTAATTCAAAGAAGAGTTAAAAGAGTTAAAATCAATGTTTAATAACTAAAACATTTTTAATATAGGGTTATTCATAAGATAAATTCGATTATAAATATTCATTATAAAGATAAAAATATTTCCTACATCATTTTATTTTATTTATAATTTTTAGATATTAAATAAATAAATTTATTTATGACACAATGATGATGCAGCAATTACCTTATTCATGAAAGAATAAAATAAATGGTATTATAAATATTAAAATAAATATAATTTAAAAGTTTTTATAACATATTTGAATTTTCTAGGTGAATGTGACATGATAAGGATGATTCAATGTATCTTGCTAGAAGTTATCAAGTTGTGATGACTTTCACAAAAACAAAATACCAAATTGTGTCAAAATTGACATAAATTAATATTTAAAACAAATACTATATTATTGGTTGATATAATATTCTTAAAAATGTAAGGTTCGTCAAAAGGGCTTAAATAATATTATATATGTCATTAATGAGCCACTTGAGGTTCTATAGGATGTTTAGAGTAAGTTTATTAACCACATAGAGTAAGAATACAAGAAGACACGGTAAAAGTTAAACTATTTAACTAAGAGTTAAATCTAAAATATAAGGTTAAAATGGTAACCTAAACTTGTCTAAAACCTATTGGTTGAGATTATTTCGACCCATAACCACGTAAGTCTTGAAATAAATTCATTTTTAATCATTATAAACCGAATATTATTGTATAATAAATTAATACTTTAATCTTTTCCTAAAGTGACCCTCACCCCTCTTATAAAAGGGTACTTCCACTTCTCTCAAATTCACACCTCCAAATCCATTTGGCTCAGCCAACCCCTGCCCAAATATCCTCCCAACTTCCCTCAAATGATCCTAGAGGCATTATTTTGATCATAAATCTAACTTAAGGATCCCTTTTGATCAAATTAAAAGGAAGAACCCGAAGAAGAGGTAATGATTTCACCACCCTATTTCAAGTTCTCGTATTCTTCCTCTTACTCTTTCTTTGTTGTTTCCTTTCTAAAATATTAAATACAGTATCTTTTATATATATGTTATTATAAATATGTAACAACTATATTCATTATTCTATCAATCTTATGAATGATAATGCCACCCTGCGTGTGTACGTACGGTTTACCGTCTCCACGCCGTGGTGTAATTTTTTATTCAACACAATGGTATTTGGATGGGTATAATGATGTGTAATATGTTTATAAATAATGAAAATAACATGATAATTTCTCTGTAAAATTAATATACCATCCAATTCCACACCTTTAAGGAAATGATATTGTCGCTCGTGCGTACGTACGGATTACCGTCTCCATGACGCGATGTGATTTATTTCCACGTTCACCATTCTTCGATGATTGTAAAAATATATATTACTAATAAGTAAGTAATATATGACATAATAACTCTACTGGAGATATATTTATATATATATATATATATATATATATTTACTTACATATATCTTATTCACTTAGTTCTGTTCAATACGATATGAAAATGGAAACAGCGTTTTTGCGTACGTACGGACTATCGTCTCCATAAACAGTGTTTTTCATTTCATATATATGTCTTTTACACATATTTATTTTCTAAATATATATGATATATAAATCATGTCTTATATTCTGGAAGTATTTAAATCCTTATCTAAGTGATACAATCAATAGTAACAAGTTAAAACACGTACGATAAAGAATACAATTATTACCCGAAATGTTAATTTAACATGAAAGTTATTATTAAATATGTAGTATAAAGTCATAAATGAATAATGTATGATATCATAAATATTAATATGGTTCTGTTATAATTTAATAACATACTATGATCTTCATACAGGAGGATAAACATACCCTCGACTAAAGGAATGTTCAAGGTAAGGGTTAATTCCTCAATCTCATTATTATCCGAGATTGTTTATGTGTAAGTATTTTCTGGGACATTTTTATCATCCATGTCCATTTTTCATAAAAATGATTTCAAAATGAATATTTTAAGGATTTTTGAAAGGTAATATTTATCAAAATCAGAATTTTAAATGTTTTAAATATTTATCTTTCTAAATCTTTTTAATTAATGTCCATGTTTTCAAAATTATTTTAAGGATTTATTTATATGGACATGAATATTTTGAAATGATAATTATTTTCAAAAGTTTCAAAGTGGTATGGGACACTTTGATTCAAAAATCTCTTTTAAATTACTTCTTTTATAAATTTTTTACATTTAAATGATTTTACAAAAAGGATATTTCTCTCAAAATGTTTTACTCATCATTTTCAACTATGCCAGCATCCTTTACTGGATATTATTTTTTTGATTAAGGTTGATTTATTATAATACAATCTTCCATATTGTATTGAATGAGTTATGATATGTTTGACTGTGGATATTCTATTTTTATACCATTCATGGTTTATGGTTAATGTATTGACATTTTGTATGCTAGTTTTAATACGAATGTTTATGTTATGTTTCAACTTTTTCATATGAGGAATGCAGTGGACTTAGTAAGTGATGGGTGGAGCCTGCTATAGCTCATCGATGCATTGGTAGGTTTCATGAGACAAACAAGTTTCTTTCCCCAAGCCCTTGACAAAAATTTTATTTGTATTCTTGGCACGAGGCCTTGACTATGTGGTAATGATGTCCAGTATTAGGCATTCCCTCATTGTGAAATTAGTTATTACATGTGATTATTCAACTAGTAGAATATCCATGTGCATGTTTATATGGTAATATTTCATTTATTTTTACCATATTAGGTTCAAGTTTATGTTTAAAAGGATTTTTTTTATTTCACATCTTTTCTTAAAATTTTATAGCTTCCGCTAAATTATTTACCCTTACTGAGCATCTGAGCTCACCCCTTTCTTATGTTTTATTTTCCCAGGATTCCAAGAAGTGTATTATGATTGATATGTAGGGTTAAGATACAGGGAAAAATGGAATTCTCAAAGAACTATCTATGTTGTGTTTTATGTATCAAATTGTAATTTAAAGTTAATGTATGTAATCTATTTTCCAAGACTGCTAAACTAATCGGTCCTTCTGGACTTGATTCCTTATAATCGTGACAATGTATTAAAATAATGCACCGAATATGGGTAATTGGGGTCAGGGAATTACATGAAACTTCATGAATATATCCTTAAATTTTTCAAATTTGGTATCCAACTTTCATTACTTCAGTATTTGTAGGGATGATGGATGTGGTGTGTGATCTTTTAATCTTTATTTTAATGATTAATTTTCCTTTTTTTTATCACTTTTAAAAATCATAATTTTTATTTTCATCTTAGTTTTCCTTTTCTTCAACTCAAATATACTTTTTATTAAATGTCTATATTCAGTGGAAATACTATGTTTCACTTTTGTTGAAATATTAATTTATCACTCTGTAAATTATGTTCCACTATATAATGTAAAAAAAAATCTCTTATTATCTCATGATAACCCTTGTGTTTCCCAATAAAGTCCCCTTGTGTTGGTATTTCATTTTTGAAGCTATATAACTCAATTTATTTTTCATGTTATGTATAAAAGCTTTTAAGTTTTGGGTTTTTGTATCTTGGGTATCAAATGTTGATTAAGTGGTTGGTATGAATTGTGTGAGAATTACTTCAAAATTAGGTTGCCACCATATTGAAGTACAAGCATAGTCTGTGTTTTGATTTTTTTTTGTCTTTGTATTATTACTGATAATATAAAAGCAATCAATATGTTTATTGAGATCCTTTCCATTATGATTTTCTCATAGGTCTGAAGGTAGTTTGAGTAGGTAATACAAGTGGAACCATTTTCTTGTTGAGTTGTTGATTTTATCCTATATTCTTCAAGCTTATATTTTGACTATTTAGTCAGTTTTTGTTATAGTTATTTTCATTATTTCCTATGTTGTAGCTGACAAAGCTATATTTAGATATTTCATTTAATAATGTGTTCAATGGAAAAAAGGTATAATCAAAAGGATCTCTAAAAGTGTGGAAAATTTTCAACATTAAATACATGGATTGGATAAGGAAAAATCAATGAGAATTTATCTATCATTTTATTAAGAGCTTCATATTATAAAGTTATGAATTTATGAGAGAAGTTTTGATGTACTCTTGATTTATTTATAGTAAAATATTTTGGACACTAGAAACTTTATTCTTCCATTTTAAATTAATTTATATAGATATTATTAATAAAAATCCATGAATTTATTACTAGTATCTATATTTATGGAAGAATAACTCTTTGTTTAAAGTCCATAGTAAAAATATTTCAATTGGCTTACTAATTTCATTACCTAGTGAGTGAAATTCTTTAACAAGGCCTTGAATCATTCCCAATCTTATCTTAGTGATTGATACTTTTTTTTACCAAAGTAATCAAGGTATTAATTATTATTCAATGATAGTATGGTCCTATTATCAAGGATTTTTTTTCTCATCACTTTTGAAGTAAAGATAGTTTATAGGTTTAAAATTTACAACCAACCTTTATCTTTTCCTTGTAACAAGAATGGGAATAGTCTTCAGGTTAGTGCATTTTCAGTTACACCATTATACTTTAATGTTTAATGGATTTCAAGAAATCTGTTCACATGCATATAAGGGTATTCATTTCTCAATCCTTGGAATTGTTCATGTTGTTACAGAAAGTTAATGATCAAATGCTTCAATTTATAGTTTTTCACTTGGATCCTTCGTCTTGTGATCTCAGAGCTAATTTTGACTATGTTAGGTCTCAATTATTATAACAAGTTAGTCCTGGATATTTTATCACTGAGATGATTATAGATTATAGGGTGGACTTTTCCACTAGGAAGCATCAAAATATGAGTCTCAAAGATCTATTCTCATAGATAAATCTTATTTTTGAAAAGAGTTATTGATTAGATATTTTTTTTGTCTTTGGTTTTATTATTCTAGATAATGTGGTGGCTATCTTTTCAATTGAGCTAAATTATGAATGTTCACCATCAAGACTAAAAATTCCTAAATCAATGCTTATTTAAAATTAATTTAATGTTAGGACAAAATTTTAACCTAGGTAAAAACACTATAAATTTGATGTTCATTGTCACACCATACAAAATTTTGAAATTTGTAAAAACTTCATGTTGCTATAATAGTGGCAAGAAAGGTTGATCTATATGTAACACAGGTCTAATTAACTAAAATAAATCAATTTAAATAATTTGTAAACTATAATATTAAATGTATATTTGGGTTTTTAATGTTCAATTAATACCTAATCAACACAATAGAAGAAAATAGTAACCAATTTTCCAACATCAAACATGATTGAAACCAAAACCATGCATAAATAAAATAAATAAAACATTATTACATTTCACTGTAGATGGTTAATACTTGTTTCTTCAATCATAATGCTTGATGAAGATCCCTTAGAGGCATCTAAAGGCCTTTGTCCTTTGTGGTGTGTACATTATCTGAAATGAATCACTCATAATTAGGGTGGGACCCACCTCAATTTCATGATTTGGTGGTATATTTTGGGGAAAAATAAAAGAGGAGGAAGATAGATTCATGGGAGAGAGAGAGTTTTAGCCAAAGTCTTGAACACGGTTCACATACCATGTTAGGTTGATAGCCTCCTTTATATAGTTTTTGGGACACTGCTCAGCCTTCAATGGAATCTACTCATACGTTACAAAACATATGATTAAATGTCATAGGTTATAATGCTTATAAACATTAGAAACCCATAAATTATCTCGTACATTTCATCTTATGAAATGGATATAATTAGTGATGGATTATTCATGGATGATTAATTTACGTTAAATGTTAATAATTGGTTTTGAATCAATTGTAATGTGTTAAAGTGAATCGCACCATATGATTTAACTCATGGAACTATCATATGATATATCCCTATTAAATAATACAATAGGATTAAGGTTGTGACATTAAATATATATTTCATGCATTATGATATACCCATATAATATTTTATGATATATATAAGAATATAATATATTTTATGGATTTAGGTTATATCTCCATCAATATCCCACAAACACTAAAGCATTAAATTTTGGACTACCTCTTTACTCTATTAGCATTTTTTATAACTAAAAAACACTCTAATAGATTTTAAATTTATATTTTACATTTTTTTCATTATATTTTTAATAATCTCTCTATGTAAAATATATTATTATTTTGAAATAAATCTTAAATTTTTTAAATGACTATTACATTTTTTAATTGACTCTTATGTTTTCACCATTTTAAAATTTTCACTAAGTAATTTACTCTTAGTAAATTTACTCTTATGAAGTGAAGGATTGACACTAATGCATTTTTTATTTTAATATTATGTTTTTCATTTATTTAATATTATGAAATTTCTTTTGTTGTGGAGTTTCTATTATTTTGGAAAATTAGTTATCTGAAGATAAGGATATCATAAGTTACAAATCCTAGATAGAATATATGAATTAGATTTTTCATATAATATATTCTTGAATTGTGATGTATTTTATATATTTTTTATTTCATGCTTTTTTCATATTTTATTTATTTATTTTGTAAGGATTTAAAATTTAACTTCCTTTTTTGAATTATGGAAACTATTTCAAAGTGACAATGGATATCACATATTTTGGAAACCATGATTGATCTAACCATTGAACAAGAATTTAGAAACATCATGGATAGAACCTTGGAGAATTGTTCTATAAATAATGATTAAGGGAACCATATAAATAATGAGTACATGGGAACAATGATCATGACTTTTTTCTTGCTATAATATACTATGAAAGATTTATCATGTTAGAAATAATTACTTAAAGTGATCAACCTGTAACAACTATTCTAGTTTCATTTGATTTGTTTATCTCTTTGTTTATTGAGTTGTATTTTTATCTTTTTTGTTATATTAAATCTATAACTAGTTTATGTTTTTCCCTCACAAAATCATGATCTCTTGGTTATACATCTATAAAAAATGCATGTTTTACTATTTTTTGTGTCTCTATTGTAAAAGGAAGTTTGTGTGTGGTTTTTCTTCAACTTATAAAAGGTTTTTTATAATGGATTATGACTCCCAAAAAAATTCAATTCATATTTTTCTGGTTATACACATATTAGAAAAGGTATATTGTAACTTGATTTGTAAAAATCATATAAAAAATTCAGTTTATAGTGAATAACATTTCTCTCAAGCATTAGAGATGAATTAAGAGTAGATATATGATATCATTTTATCTGAATTTCTGTAAAAATTATTTGTGTTATTTATTTATTTTTTACATACTTGTATTTTCTTTTAGTTTAATTTTGATTTAAATTCCCTCTAAATTTTTAACTGTTTAATTCAACCCTCCCTCTTGAAAATCGCATCCATTAACATCTGAGAAAAAAATTGGTATTATATATTTTTTACTTTTTTATATATTTTGTTTTTAACCATTATCAAATAATTAAATTTCTAAGTATAAGATTAAATTATGGATGGATGTTCTTAATTTTAATGATGGATGGATCCCTCAATACCACCTTACTTCAATAGTAATGATTATAGATATTGGAAATATTGAGTGGGATCAAACCTCAATAATCTCATCATATAACATTGGAATAAAATAATAAAACAATACAAAATACCTAAGTCTGAGTAGGATTCCTTAACTATTAATGATGTGATAAAGTATGTGTTGAATTATAAAGTTATAGACATTTTATGTTGTACTAACAGTAGAAGTGTGTTTAGTCATGTATCAACACTTAATACTGCTCATGATATCTAAAGAACTTTTCAATTTACACAATATAGAATAGACAAGCTGAAAATAATAAAATAATGAATTATATGAGTTGAATATCATGACTTCAATATGGGAGAAGAATAATATGTTAACCAAATGTTCCATAGATTCATGAGTGTTATGGATGTTATGTGTTCACTTGATAAATCCATGGAAAACACTATTCTAGTTGAACAACTACTTAAATCCCTACCAAAAAATCATGTGAATAATACTTCCATTAATGAAATCAAAAACTTCAATAAGTATATTCTTGATTAGCTCATTGGTTTATTACTGAAATATAAACTAGAGCTAAATACTTTTTTATGATGAGGATAATACCAAAATGAAATTTGTTGATTTTAAATCAAATATAAATGTAACTTATTACTATTCTTATTTTTTAATCCAATGAAGTGAAAGAGATGAAGTTTCAAAACTAGTAAAAAGTGTCTACAAGGGAATTAAAAAAGAATAAAGGTTTCAAAAGTCAATTCAAAAAATATCATAAAAAGGATGAACCAAAAGGAAATGTAAAAGGTAATTCTAATTCTTATAATGATTCTTCATATATAACTTAAAACGAATGTAGTAAAAAATAAATATAAATCCTTAATTTCTAAAATTGAAGCTTGAGATAAAAAATAAAAGGCATAAAAAATGTTAAACGAGTTTTACCAGCTAGATAGAGTGAAACTAAGGACTCGAATTCAAGTGATGAATCCAATATGATAAAGGAGTATTCTAATGTTTGTTTTATTTTTTTACTAAAAGATGTTAGTATTGATTCTATTTTTGATTAAAATTATTATTCTAATATTGAATATGATTTTAGGAAACCTAGTGTTGTTAAACTTAATAAAAATATTGAAAAACTATAAATATGTATCTTAAGAATATATGAGTTGTATAAGTATATTAAAGATTAAAATAAGAATCTTATTGAGCAGAACAAGATTATTTCTATAGAAAATGAAAAAAAAATAAAACCTTAATCACTAATGAATAATTTTTTGATGTCTTGGAGATTTCTCAGAAGGAAAATGAAAATTTGAGGATGGAATTAAAGGTTTAAAGGAAAATCTTTCTACTTTTTTTCAAGTTAAAAAAAATTATGTTAAAATTATTTCTATGAATAGGTTGAACATAAATAATAGTGGTATTTTATATGATAGAAAATTACATAAAAATTATAAAACTTTCTTTATGAAAAGATTGATAGGAAGTATTTCAATTGTTACATGTTTTAGATTTAGAATGAATGGTCAGTATACTAGTGAATGTTTGTTAATATTTCTGAAAAAATTAGGGAACAATAAATCATTTATTTCAAAGTATTTTTATTTAATATTACCAAAGAATTCATGTTTAAAATCTATTGGAGTACCCAAAAATTCCTTTATTATTCCCATTAGACCCAAATTTTCATGGGTACCAAAATTGTCTTCTAACTAATTTTATGGGATTAATTCCTTTGAAGTATCAAGAAGGAAACTTGGTTCATGAATAATGGATGATCTTGGAAAATTATTAGATAATAATCAAATTTATTTTCATTCAATATATTTGATGGAGGAATTTTGACTTTTGGATATAACTGTGAAGGAAATTTAAAAGGTTTTATTGAAGTTGGTATTTCTAATTCTATGATTATTTATAAAGTTTTATATGTTGTAGGATTTAATCATAATTTTATTATTATTTTTCAATTATATGATGATATCATATTTTTGAAATTTATAAATGATAAATTTCATGTTTTCAAAAATTATTCTATATTATTTTATGCTAACCGAAAGGATGATATTTATTATGATAATTTTACTCAGCCAAAAAATAAAAATGTGAATTTTCTTAATGTTTTACAAAAAGATGATATTTTATAACAAAGGAGGATCAATCATTTGGATTTTCATTTAATTTATAATTTGTCAAAACATAAAAAAATTCTTCAGTTTCCTAAACTTAAAGTGAATAAAAATCACATATATGATTCATGTTTAAAAGGAAACCAACATATAGAAATTTTTATATCAATTAAATATATTAAAATAGTAAGATTAATTAAACTTGTTTATTTATATTTATTCAAAATTGTTCAAACTACTAGTCTCACTCATAAGAAAAAAAAATACTATTAAATATTTCAGTAAGTTTACATGGGTTTATTTTCTATCTCATAAAAGTAAAACTTTATCAAAGTTTTCTACTAATAGTAAATTGGTTTAAAATTTGAAATGGTGTTTTGATTATTTTTATAAAAATTTATAGAGGTGGAGAATTTTAGAATTGATTATTTGAAAGTTATTGTGAACATAATGGTTATTTTCATAATTTATCATCCCCTAAAACACTCTAGTAGAATGGTGAAGTTGAAAGGAAAAATAAAACTATTCAATAAACGGATGGAAATTTATTGAATGAATTAAGTCTACCTAAGTATTTATAGGAAAAAATTGTGAATACTAAATGTTATGTTTCTAACTGAAATATTATTAGACTAATTTTATAGAAAAATCTTTATAAATTATGAAAAAGAAAACATCCTAAAGTTGGATATTTTAAAAAAAATGTTGTGGAGTCTTTATTAATAATACTAAATATTATTTGGATATGTTTATTAAGGAATATTGTTTAAATAAATATTTTTTAATATTTTATTTTTAATAATCTAAACACACTCCTTTATTTATTTTGTTAACTTAAAGTGTTGTTAAGTCTTGTTTTGTGTATATTTAACTTCCAATTTCCTAAATTATAGAGAACTCTATTGACCAACTTAATTTAAAAATAACCTTGAATTAATTTTGAACTATATTTAGCATCAGATGAGGCATTTCAATGGGATGTTGTGTTAATTTGATACAATCATCAAAAGATAGTGAATATATTACTAATGAAATTTTAACTAACCTTGAATAACACAGGATTAGACTGTTGGAGTATGTTACAATTCCATTTATAAATTCATTTCATTGCTTCAAGGAATAAACATGCATGGAAGAGTAATTTCAATTATTTTTAAGCATAAATCATCTCATTTTTAGAGAAGTTTAAATTGTATTTTATTTTCTATGGGATTTGACTAAGAGCTTCTATTTTGTGAGGTAAAATTATAAAATATATTATTTATAATTATTGTAATTATTGTACTTTTGATCTGTGGTGATTGATCATATTCCAATGGTGGAATCTATTATTGTTTCTTAATGTTGAGTTTGATGAAACTCAGGGATATATATTACTATTAATTGAGAATATTGAAGATGATATAGAGATTTTAGGTGAATTTTACTGATTTTAAATTGAATAAATTATTTTTTAGGATCCAAATATCATTTGACAGTATGTGTTGATGAAGTTACTGGTATCTGAACTTTTATACCATGGATCTGGTTAAAGATTATCTTAACATTTTTTATTAAAAGTGAATAATTCATTATGTATAAATTCTCTATTAATAATATCATTTAATGGTATCTATATTTTTATCTTATACTTTGTGCTTTGTTTTCATTATTTATATTGTTCATTTTTACTTGTTTGTATCAGTTAAGTTTTACCTTCTAATCAAATTACATTTTCATTGTGCATTTATTTTGTATGCTTACCTCAATTATGTTTTTACTTATGAGAGATATATTATATTATGTTATTAATTTTTTTACATTTATTTGGTAAAAATTTATAACTTATGATCAACTAACCAGCTAAGTGTGTGTGATGAATTTGTAAATTGGTTTTGTGACTACAATCCACCCCCTTTTGTAGTTGAAACTAAATTTATTACTAGGACATCTAATGCTAAATCTAATGAAGGGATATTTTTTATTTATTCTTATGTTAGTAAATATTATCTAGTTTATAATAAAATAAATATGGTTTTTTAAGAATATATTTGTGCTAAATTCAAGGAGAATAATTTATAGAATAAGAATTATGATTTAAAATATATTGAAGAAGATTTTAGAGAATTTAATTTTGGGTAAACAAAAGATTTAATTGAACATGTTTAAGGGTAGAATCACCCTCATGAAATTTATTGGAAAAATAATAGTGGTAACCCTATAAATAGATTTATTTAAGACATTGACACTAGAATTCAGACCAAAAATTATTTAAGGGTTTTTTTGCTTAATTTTTTTAGATTTCATTCTGAATCATTTTTTAAAAGTTTTAAAAATACTAAATTTATTTTATATAGAGAATATGAACATAATAAATTTTCAAGAAATGATTTGTATGCATTTTTTTAACCACTTAAACATCTCTATATTATGTGAACCAAGTAGATTTTCATAAATAAACTATATGAGTGTGGACATATTATAAGGAATAAATATAGATTTTTTACTCAAGGATTTTTTGAAGAATATAGAATTGATTATAGTGATCCTTTTTCACCTATTTCTATACTATAATCTATTTAAATTTCATTAGCTTATGTTTCTCATGAAGTATTTAAAATTTATAAAATGTATATGAAAAGTGAATTTTTGAATGGATTGATTTATAGATATGTTTATATAAAACAACCATAAAATGTTAAAATGAGAAGAATCCTAATCATGTTTTGAAATTTTCAAAAGATTTATATGGACTTAGGAAATTCTGTCAAAAATAGTGATGTGGCCCTTTTGTGTGAATTTCTTCACTATATGTTTTTTGGGATTTTTTGGATTAATTAATGTTGAAAATGAAATTTAAATGAATATTTTTTTTGATTTTATACAATTTGAATTTGGATCTAAAATTCATTGAATATTTTGATTAAACTCATCATTTTATTTCTTAACTCATTTGTTGTTACTTGATTTAATTTAATTATTTTTAAAAAAAATATTTTTATTTTTGTTGCTAAATTTTCATTGAAATGATGTTTTGGAAGTGATTTTTTGGATTTTAGGTTTGGTAAATAATTCTTTCAAATTCCTTGATTTTATTTTAAACATTTTTTATTGGAATCATTTAATTTTCATACTTTATTCAGTTTTCAAAATTAATGGTCTAATTTATTTGTGATGTTGAGATTTTGTGATTTTATTCAAATTTTTTCAATGAATATTGTATTATGTGTGTTTTGGGTGTTCCATCCAATCAACTGCAAGACACATCCAACTGACTGCAGTAAACACAATCGACCATGCCTCTCATATTCTACCATAATAATAACTTAAAATCTACTAAAAAGGTGGAGTGACCATGTGTGCCACCAAGTTACCTTAAGTGAGATATCATAAGAACAAAGTTCAACCTACTTTGGGACTATGAAATTGACCATGAAGTGAGGTATTGACCACTCAATGACCAATTTACCATGCCCATCCAAACCTACCATGGGGATACCATGAGCTAATTGGTAGTGAATGAATATTTTCCAATTAACCATGAATTCAAAGCTAATTGATGAAGCCAACCAAATATTGATTTATAGAAGAAAAATAATAATGTCCTATGAGGAAGATGAATAATCAAAGATCTACCAATGTTAATCTTGATTTTTTCAAAAATGCTGAAGTCATTCAAAGGTGGTGAGTTTTTCATGAAGAATATGATCAATTGACCAAATCTTGAACAAACTAGAATCTATGACCAAGCTAATTTTACAACTTGACCCATCGAAGAAGATAAGATATTGGGAATCTGTTGAGGTATTGGCCTTCGAAAAATTAATTTCAAGATGGATGAGCATCAATAAGATCCAAGATAGTATCGATCAAAAATGAGGATTTAACCAATCTTGAGTAAAGAACCATCTAAGATGATAATTTGATCAAGAAATGAAACATGATTACAGTTCAATTGGGAATGAAAATGATGCTTTAATCTGTTTTTGAAGATGATGACTTGGGAAGAACTTTGGACTACTAATATGAGAATAGATGATTATCCCAAGTTATCAAAGAAAATAAGTCAACGAATTTATTTTTCAAAGATAATATATTTGTTTATTAGTGTTCTCTATGTAGTTTTATGAAGAGGATAATTATTAGTCCTTAGTTATTCCCCAATTCTATGGTTTTGATTTTGAAAGTTGATGCATGATACATGCTCGATGAATTTCTATAATTCCATTCAAACTAGAGGGTTCATCATTGAGCTACTGAGCAGCAGTGTGTGAGTTTGGATCCTAAACTTAATTCCAAGGATTTAACAAGAATTAAAACCAAAGATTTATTGAGGAATATAGACTATGATCGAAGCTTGTAGCATTCCCAGATCTTCAAATGGAAACCGATCAAAGTTGATGAAACACCGATTATTGAAGATGATGTCCTAGTCAAATATATAAATATGATTCATGTTGAAGAATAAAAGTGTATTCCAACCAATCCCAAAGCATGAAGAGCCTATTGGAGAAAAAGAAGAGGCCAATGTATAGAATATTTCATCAAATAAAAATCTAGTTTTCTAATCTTTAATGATGGGATTCCGCAAAATGCATGAACAAGAATTTGATCTGAGTGCAATGGTTGATTGAAAAATAAAGGAATTTGATGAAAAATGAGATATTTGAAAAGTTATCCATATTTCAGAAGGGATAAATGGGAGGGTACTTCACATGGGATAAGAGTTATGTAAATTTCAAAAAATTCAAATTTAAATTTTTTTTATTACCTAAATTATCAATTGGAAATTAACATTTAAAGGAAATTAGTTGGAGCCTACTAAAGTAGGGAAATTATAGGAAGCTTCTAGAGACTATTAGAGTGACCAATATAACATTACGATATTGGAATTTTGAGTAAGTATTGATATGTTATGGGGGAGCATGACCATGTGGGAAGAGTGAAATTTGTTAAGGTAATTTTTCTCAAGTCATGCAAGGAAGAATATGTTCAATGAAATATGTGCCATGTGGAGTCCATTGGGGAATGGTTTGAAGAAGATGTCATTAATGATGATTGTGAAGAAGGATTTGGAACATGATTTAAGAAGAATAATCTAGATAATCCTAGGGTAGTTCCCATCACCTGATCATTCTCTTATACCTTTCACCCCCAATCATTCTCCCTAGTCATTCACACATCTGGGATGCAAACAATTGAGATGGATTTAGACCAAAGACTAACACTCAGTGAGGGATTTCAAATGAGGTCAAGTGGGATTAAGGTGGTTATCTGGTCATATAATCTTCATCTTCTATTTCACTTAACTTTCTATATTATTGCATCAAGATGGTTTTATTTAATATATTTATTTTTTCTTCGATCATGAGTAACTAATTAGTTTAGGGGGATTGGTTTGGATGGATTGATTATCATTTTACTATTTTTTTCTTCAGTTTTAATTGAAGAGTTTTGTATTATTTCATCTATAGATATCATTTTCTCTTCCCCATGATCATATTTTCAATCTATTCTAGATATCTATAGGAGTAATGTAGAGTTATTTTTTCCTTCGAAACTACAACCATAGTATTATATGGAAAAGTTTGTAGTATGCTCTTCTCTATGAGGAAGCTTCTTCATCATGAGTTCTATTAAGAATCACAGTTCTTAGAAGATATATTTAGTGAGGTTGTTACATATAATAACAATGAGGTATTAGTATAATCTACACATATATTTAGAACCTGTGTGATTAATCTCATTCAAGAGAAGTTCCTAATACTTTAAATTTTATCTGATCTAGTTACCCTAAGTCAATTAACTATTTTAATACCTCTCTCTTACTAATTTCACCATTATCTTCCATTATTCCACCATCATTACATTACTGTTTTTGTTTTATGTTTTTTTATGTTTTTTTCATTATTTAGGTCATACATCTTTAGAATTCTCTATGGTTCAACCCTACTTACCATAATACTAGTATTATTAGGTTATAAATATTAGATTTGATAAAATTTTAATGACATTGTTATTAAATTTTTGTTTCATTTTTAGGGAAGGAACATGAAACCAATCCAAAAATAAAAAAAAATATTAAACAACCAATAAATAAAACAAAATATAAAAAAAATTAAATTCCTAAAATCAGAACATAATTGAAAATATGTGAATCTTCTTCTTTTTATTATTGTTTGTTAAATTTGAACATTTTAAAACCAAAATTTTAATCAAAAAAGTGATTATATTTCTAAATTAACACCTTTCATATGTAAAATCCATAAGCACTATTTTTATATTAAAAATAAACCAAATTTAAAATAGACAATCTAGATATTGAAAGAGATGAAAACTTGAATGAAAAGAAAAATCTAAATCCACCACAACCCAAAAATAAAGTCCTTGAGAGTTATATACTTATGAATTGCCATTTAAAAACTATTTTTAGAAACCCTTCATGTATAAGGATCTCTCCCAGGTCTAGGAACTATGAAATTAAACATTCTTGCATCTCTATGATACCTTCTTTTATTGATCATCATAATGAGGATTCACTTGATTTCATAAAATATTTCTATGGAAATATGAAATTGTTACCTCTCCATAGGTTGAATGGGGAGGATCTTAGGTTAAGGGTGTTCTAATTTTGTCTCAAGGTAAGGGATATGAGATGATTCAAAAAAAATATGAGGAAATATTTGATACATACAACCAAGTATTCAATTTATTTATCACAAAGTTTTATCCTAGGAACAGCATCATTGAATTTAGGAACATAATCCCAAGATTTTTCCAATATGAGGGAGATCTATTGTATGAAACTTGGGATAGGTTTAGATCTTTACGTAGGAAATTTTCTAACCACTAAATATCTCCCCATATTCTGATAAATACGTTTTATAGTAGTCTCACACCTTATAATCTAAATCTTATGGATCGATCTTATGGTGGTGATTTCTAAGACATGACGATTAAAGTGATATTTTTTTTTGAAAAAATTTATCAAAATTCCTAACATAAATTCTCTTGAAAGGAAAAAAATAATAGTAATTAAACCAAATATTAGGCTACCATTGTAGTTAATGATCACTCACTTAGGGAACAATTAAATCATTGTGGGCTGTTTGGACATACTAAGAACTATTTTCCAAACTTTGAACTACCTTCTTATCCTAGTAAGAGTGATCAATTTGTGTACTATAGGGATGGGAAACAAGGAAAATTATCCTTTTTGAAATAAATATAATATTGTCTGAAAAATTGTCCAAATTTTTCTTTGATAGATTAATGGGTGATTAAACATCCTGTTACTCCCTTGCGTATTCTAATTAACCAATAAATCACTTACAAAATATGGATGGACCTTCAAATTAAAACTCTAATTTAGAATGATTAGTTAGGAATATAATCACAAAGATATAATCCCAATAATCTAGCATTGAAAATATAAAAAAACAAATGATAAAAATGGTTATAGATCTTAGATTTAGGGGTAAAGTAAAATAACCCAGCACAAATGAACTCATTCCAAAAGGAAGAGTTGTGGTTGTTACCACTAGATCTATCTTGAAGGCATAACAAATTTAGGGTTCATTCTAGAAAAGATGAGATAGAGTATTTTACTAAATCTAAAAAATAAAAATCTAGAAAATGAAAAATCTATAAATTTGGACAATAAGGTCCAACCTGAAAAAATGATGATCTTACACCTAAAAAAGATAAAGAACCAAGAAAAAAAGGGAAATAATAAATGAAGGAAATTATATAGTTTTATCTGAGGAGAATGTGATAAACCAATATATTTTACAAAATTATTCCCTACTAATTAATTTTCCTAAAAGATCCTAGAAAAATTATGAACTTGAATACTTCATTATCATTAAAATGATTAGAAATTTTAGCATAAATAATAAATTTATTTAATCCTTAGACAAGATTCAATCATATATCAAATTCACCAAGATTTTTTTGGGTAACAAGAGATATTTCAAAGAATTAGACACCATAAATTTTACATAGGACTATTTTGTTTTACTTTTGAAGAAATTTATTCCAAAACTAAAATACACTGGAATTTTTTTTATTCAGTTCAGAGTATGAGAAAGCATAGAACTGAATTTCTTGTGTAATTTAGGTGTTAGTATCAATTTGATTCCCTCATACTTATTTAAAAAGTTGGATATAAGTTACAAGAAACCAAATTTTTTTCTCTTTAGTTATCCAATAGGTCAATCACTCATCCATATGTAAGGTTGGATGACTTATTAGTCAAATTACAAAAGCTTCTATTTCCTAGTGATTTTCTTGTGCTTGACATAGAGTGTAATAGAAATGTTATAGTTATTTTGGGTAAAACATTCTTAGATACTGGTGGTGATATTATTGATACTTCCATGGAAAACTTACCTTTAAATCAATGGATGATTTGTAAGAAATTATTATTTTTTAGAATCCCAAACTTGTGAATGATTGTAAAGTAATTGACATTGTTGATGAAGTGTTTAGAGTTAAGTTAAGGAGGAATTTCCATCACCCATCCCCTGAGGTTTGTAAGTATGTTTTTTTGGTTTCCTATCCTATTTATGAGTATTGAAATTTTTATTTTAGTTCTAAATTTTTTTCTTTTTATTTGGAAGTTATAGAAATTAATTGTTCCCATATTGCCGAGAATATCACTCAGGTTGTTGTTCCACCCTTTTAGCTACCTATTGATAAGGAAATTTTTTCCCATGATCCCAACCAAGAGTTTGTATCACAGTTCCTTATTTTTGAATTTTTAAACATTTTTATGATAGATTTATATCTGAGATTATGTTCCTAAAAGTCTTTATGGCTGGTAAGAGTTCTGGGTTAATACCTGTTGAGAAACTTAATAGTTGTCAGTTTGAATGGGTATATTTTATTAATAATTTCATGCTTGATTTGTTTCATTATGAGCTTAAAATTTATCAACCAATTTTTGATAAATTCACTTCAATTTAATAAATATTTGATTCTGGAGGATAAATTATGAGATAAAATCTTTAATTCTTCACATGTGAATCTGCTAGGTTTTCTAGTTTTCAAACTACTTTTGAAAATTATGATAAGGTTGTTGTTTATACCATTTCTAAGGAATCAAATACCTCTAGTGTAGAGTAACAATTTGAGTATATTATTTTAAATCCTTTCTAACTTTATAGGTTTTTGTCTTCAAACATGGGTCATATTTATGAGATCTTAGGTATTGAAACAACGGTGAACAACAACCTTAGACCTAGGGCCTTGGTGTATTTTGAGAGAATTATTATAAATGACAGAGTGTTAGAAATATTGAGAGAACCTGATAAGATTTCCACACCCAACATTCAAATTATAATCTTTAATAAATAATATCCACTAAATGATTATGGTTAGAATTTCGGGGTAATTCTAGATGAGGACTATAAACTTAACACTGCATGGAAGGAAACCCATGATTTTTAAGTTTCTATTTTTAGTTTTATCTTCAAATAAATGTCTCTAACTCTATATTGTTTCATACCTCAATCAATTGTTCCTAAAACCAACATACCATAGGAGTAATGTGTGGACTGACTACACAAAGGGATGCATTGACTGTATATAGGTAGTAAAGTGATCACGACATCCATCTATAAAAAGACGTTCCAGTTTTCATTCAAGGACAATGGGAGCTTCAAGTGGGATATTATAGGATAAAAATCCCAAACTCAAAACATTGGTTGATTTTCTCTTTAAAATTAATCTATTTTACTATTTATGGGGACTTAAACTGAGAAACAAGGAGATTTTTGAAGGATAAAAAGGAGGATAAATCTGGTAGTACTTAAATGTATAAAGATTCTTAATAAGGGAATAATTGCTTTAACTTCTTTATTTTTATTGTCACCCATAAATCTTCAAATTTTTTTACTATTTTTGTGAACTAAAATTCATTAATATTTTTTTTGGATGTGTTATCTTGAATTTCGTACACTTTGAAAATCATACTAGTGATTATTACTGCATTTATTTGATACTCATTCTTGTATTTTTTTTAAATCATTTGTGCACTCAATTTTTGTAGCATGAAACTTTATGAAAATTTATTTCAACACTAAAAAGTCTAATTTATGTCTAGTAATAACATTGGTAATGACATTTATCTTTCTAATCAGTTGTGTTTTACGGAAAGATGATTTTTAAACTTATTTAAAACCCTTTAAAAATCATTTAAACTAATGGAATGATAAATCAATTTTGAACCAAATATTTTAAAATATTCTTCCACCTTGAGATTCAATATTTGGGACAACATTGGGTGGGGTAGAGGGTATTTAATTATGTTGATCTGTGATTAAATTTAATACACATCAAAACCACCCACCTCCCACACACACCTAATTTTTTAAAAAACTTAAAAATAAGAACTATAAATAATTTTTAGTAAATAATATTTTTTCAGTTTTGGTTTCTATTTTTGATTTTTTTTTTGTGTTTTTAAGTTAGAAAATTTTAAATTCATTGTTTCCCTAACTAGGAAAAAAATTAAATCTTGTTTTGAGGGATTCCATTAGTCCTAAAATCACTAAATTTAAATGATTTCTTAGTGATTTTTTCCACTAATTTTATGGAGATTATATTTTGAAACTAGTAAAAGGAGTGTGATTGGAAATATTTCTATGAAATTAGAATTAGAACTTGAAGAAATTAGATATTTGAATTTAAACCTAGTAACTTGGACTTTTTGAATTAGAAGGCCTAAGGGAGAGAACTTGAAATATATTCATATAAGTCCTTTTAAACTAGAGTAAAATGGGAAATTATGATACCATGATGAATATATAATACATTAAGAAATGTATGTGTGAGTAAAAATAATAATAATAAATAAAAATCTATTTCTGAATTTAATAAGTGATTTGTACATTCAGGTCTTATAAAAAATCAAATTAAGTGCTTAATTATTAAAAATAAATTCATTTGGGTGAAGTAATTTTGATCACAAATGAAAAGGTGAAATTGAATTATAAGAAAATAATTTGAATTATATCAATTAATGAACTGGAAAGTGAATATTTGGGTTAAGGAACCTAGGAGAGAGTGATAATTGAAAGTGTTTATTGTTAAAGATTCAATTCCACTTAAATCTAATTTTTCTTCACTCTTACAACTAAAACCTGATCTTAGATTGAAGTGTGGTAGTAGGATTAATTAATATAGGATGAATTACATTTTTATTAATTTAGGGATCTTTTCTTTCTTTCATTTCTGGTATGTGTATTTGAATTTGAGAAGGAAAGTCATTTTTCTTAGGATTCTGTGTAAATAAATAAAATTTATTATATTGCATGAGAGTGTAATATTATAAGTTTTGGGAGTTTGACATGTCCCTTTTATGTTTATTTTTTTATATCTTTTTTGGGGATTTTTAGAGTAATTAATGCTTAAAATGACTTTTAAATAGAGATTTTTTAGATTTTGGTAAATTTGAAGTTTAATCAACAATTCATTGGATATTTTTATTAAAATCATCATTTTGGTTCTCAACTAATTTAAAGTTATTTTATTTAATTTATTTATTTTTAAAAATAAATATTTTTATTGTTTTTTGTGATTTTTCATTGAAATAATATTTTCAAAGTGATTTTTTGGATTTTGGGATTGTGAAATAATTATTTCAAATTACATGATTTTATTTTAAACATTTTTTGTTGGAATCATTTTATTTTCATTATTTATTGAATTTTTGAATTTAATGGTTTAATTAAATTTAATATGGTGATATTTTGAGATTTGAGTTGATTATTTCACTGAATATTTTATTTTGTGTGTTTTGAATGTTTTGGTCAATCAACCAAAAGACCCGTACAACTGACCATGGAAAACAAAATCGATCATGCCTCTCATGGCTGACCGTAAGAAAATTTTACAAGCTACATTAAGGTGGAGTGATTGTGTATTTCACCATGTTAACTTAAGTGAGCTACTTTAAGAATAAATTTTAACCTACCATGGGACTATGTAATCGATCGTGAAGTTAGGCAATGACCGACAGATGAAAAACCCACCATGTCTAGTCAAACCTACCATCGAGGTATCAAATAAAGTAAGTCAGTCGATTCATCTTCCAATAATGATGTATTTGTTTACTAGTGTTCCCTATATGGGTCGTTAGTAAAAATGATAATGGGGCCTCAGTTATTCCCCAATGCTATCACTGCAGGTTTGAAAAATGATGCACATAACATGCTCAATGAATTGTCTTAATGGCGTTTAAACCAAAGGGTGCATCATTTAGTTACTGAGTGATAGTGTGTGAGTTTGGATTCTAAACTTGGTGCTAAGGATTGAAGTGGATTTCAAACCTAAGCTTTATCGAGGAATATAAAATATGACAAAGGATTGCAGCATGCTCAAATCTACATATGGAAACTAACTAAAGTTTATGAAGCATTGATTACTTTTGATGATGTTCCGGTAAAAGTTTTGAGGTTTATTCATGATGAATAATGAAAGCATAGTCCAAATAAACCTAAATCATGAATTCTCTATTGGATAATGAGAAAATTTTGATATAAAGAAGATTTCCTCAAATAAAAGTTAGTCTACTTTTCTTGAATGAGGGGCTTCAATAGAATTCATGAATAAGAAGTTGATTTGAGTGTGATAACTGATTGGAAAATTAAGGAAGTTGATGTAAATAAAGACTTGTAGAAAGGTAGTCATATTTTAGAAGGTAACTATGGAAGGGTACTTCTCTTGGGTAAAGAGTTATGTAAAGGTCAATTAAGTATAATTTAAAATGATTCTGATGCTTTAAATTATAAATTGTAAATTAAAATTTTATGGAACTAAGTTAGGGCCTTCAGAAGCTAGAAAATTCTAGGAAACTTATAGATACTATTAGATTTCATGAGTGAATTTTTTTAATCTATAAAGATTGATTAATTGGTGATATTTACCAAGGGAGCAAGACCATATGCAAAGAGCACAATTTTTTGAGGTATCATCAGTCGAGTCATGCGAGGAACAAGATGTAAAGTGATAGGAACACTATGTGGAGGTTGTTGAGGCAAGGTTTGAGGTTGATGTCATTGATGTTGGTGATAAAGAAGGATTTGGAAAGAAATTTAGTAAGAATATTCTGGAGACCCTAGGGGGATTTCCCATCACCCAATTATTATCTAGTTTCATTCACCCCCAATCATCCTCCCAAATAATTCACACATTTGGGAGGCATGCAATTGAGTTGGAACTGGACCAAAGGCTGGAACACAATCGGTGTAGGACTTCAGAGGAGATCGATGGAGGAAGGAGGCAATCTCATCGAAGAAGCTTCCTCTTCTCTTTATCTTCACTTTTTTTATTTTTGTATCAAAATGATTTTGTTGAATATCTTTTTTTTTATTCTATCATGAGTAACTAATTAGTTTATAAGGATTATTTTGGATGGATTGATTATCATTTTATTGTTCTTACTTAAGTTTTAATCAAAGAGGTTTATAGTATTTCATCTAGAGATCTCAGGTTCTCTTCCTCATGAGAATATTTTCACTCTACTCCAAGTACCTATGAGAGAAGCGTAGAGTTTATTTTTCCTTGGAAACTATAACTGAAGTACTATCTAGAAAAGGTTTTAGTATTCTCTTCTCTAGGAGGAAGAATATTCATTCTGAGTTATTTTAGGAATATTAGTTCTTAGGATAGATCACTGATGAGGTTGTTTCATCTAATGAAAAGTAAGTATGAAAATACTTTTCACATAGCTCCATAACCTCTATGATTAATTCCATGAAATAGCAGTGCCTATTACTTTAAATTTTGTTTAATTTGGTTGCCCAAACTCAATAAACTATTTAGATGCATCACTTTTTCTATTTTTACCACTATATTTAATATTTCCACAATCATTCCATCATTGTTGTTGTTTTATGTTTTTTTAATGTTTTTATTTGTTTTTTCACACAACTTTATCCTTTCCTATAGTTCGACCTTGTTTACCATAGTACGAGTAGTTGTAGAATACAAATATTAAATTTGATAAATTTTTAATGACATTTTTATCAAATGGTATGATATATTATCTCAATTTCTTTTAAAAATTGTTTTTTGGAACTTAAATTGGATCCAACATTGTTTATTATGAAGTATTATAAGTATATTTTGATTATTTAGATTTATGTTTATGGTATTATTTTGAACCGTCGGGTGAATTTCTATGTAAGGAATTTTCATATTTGATAACTAGTGAATTTAAAATAAGTATTATATGAGAATTAAAATTATTTTTAGGAATTTATATCTTTCAAAGAGATTATTGAAATTTTCTTAATCAGCATAAGTATGTTAAGAAGTTAGTTATAAGATTTTAAGTTATTTAAGTAAATTTTTAAGTAACCCTATGAGTGATGCTTGTATATTGAATGGTTATGTTGCTGGTAAATTAGCTTGTGTTAAAGTCTTCAATGGTATGATTGGAAATTTTTATTATTTAACTATTAGTAAAAAATAATATGTTTAGTGTCTACATGTGTGCTATATTTCAAGGTGACCCAAATGAAAGTTTCATGAAATTTTTTAAAAGTATTATTAATTATGTTAAAGGTACATTAAATCATGGTTTGTTTTACTCCAGAAAGACCTCTTTGGATTTTATTAGTTATTTTAATTTTGATTTTGGGGGATGTAATACTGATAGAAAAAAGTATTGGTGCAATGTGACATTTTCTTGGTAAAATTTAAATTTCTAAGAGTTTCAAGAAATATTTTTTAGTTTCTTTTTCTACGGATGAAACATAATATATATTTTTTACTAGTTTTTGTGCTCCATATTTATGGATTCAATTGAGTTTATTATACATTTATATTCATTTTAAAATAATGTCAATTATTTTTGTAATTATTCTATTGTTTCTATTTCTAAGAATCCATTACAGCATTCTAAAATAAAGTATATTAAAGTTAGATATCATTTTATTTGAGATCATGTTCAAAAGAAGATATCAGTTTGGAATATGTTTCTATTTTTATCAATTTAATACTATTTAGTACTATTATCTCTAACTATTTTCACAGATATTTTTTAACTTATTGTTATTTTTTTGAATGAATTTTAAATTTGGATGTTAACTGATATATTTATTTAAGATCAATCAAGCTGAAATTTTAGGGAATTTATCATGGTTTAAATAAGTATGTATATCCTATCTTTTCTAATTATTTTAATTAATTTTTATATTATAAAAGTTTAGTTATTATTTTTAGTATGTGTCAATTTAGAGGGATCTATCATGTTTATTTATTTTATTTTGAGCATATTAAATTTTTCAAAAAAAAATTAAAAGGGGAAATCTTTTAGTTTTCAAAAGTTAGTTATTTCAGTTTATTTTAACTTTTTTATTTTTCAAAAAGGGGGGTTTATGTCATGTTTTTTATAATTTATTTTTTAATTATCATTAAGGTGGGATTATTGGATTGGATCCTTGATTTTTTACTATTTTTTTTTTGATAATTGAAAAACTCGTTGATGGATTTTAAATTCATAGTTTATCATTATATTGTTCATTCTGTTTTGAAGAATTAATCTAAGTATAATATATTAAATTTTTAAAATGAATCTTATATTTTTTAAATGAATATTAAGTTTTTTAAACTAATTATATTTTTTAAATTAATCTTATGCTTTATATATATATGAATATTACATTTTTGATACTTCAAATATTTTTATAATTAATTTACTCTTATGAAATTTACTCTTATGAAGTGAAGGATTGAATATTATGAATTTTTTATTTTACTTTTATGATTTTTAGTTATTTACTCTTATGAAATTTCTTGTTCTATGGGGTTTTTATTGTTTTGGAAATGTAATTATCATAATATAATGATATCGTAAGTTATGATGTCAGGATATCAAAATACATGACTTAATTTTTTTTGACAGTATATTCTTCATGTCATTTAGTGTGTGTGTGTGTGTATATATATATATTATTTCATGAATTTTTTCAAAAAAAATTACTTTATTTCATACAGATTTAAAATAATAATTCCACCACCAAATGATGGAAACTGTTTCAAAGTTCCTGTGGATATCTCATATTTTGGAAATCACAATTGATCTAACCAATGAACAAGAATTTTAAAACATCATGGATAAATCATTAGAGAATTATTTTATTAACAAATATCAAGGGAAATATATTAATAAAAAGTTCATGGGAACTTTAATCATGATTTTCATCTTGCAATAATCTAATATGAAATCTTTATCATGTTAGAACTTGTACTCAAAGTAATGAATATACAACCTTTGTTCTAGTTTTATCGGTTCTATTTATCTCCTTGTTTATTCATTTTTATTTATTTATATTTTCTATAGAATTACACATGTAAATTATTTTTTATTTCCCCTCATAAAATAATGATCTCTTGATAATACCTTCTGAAAAGGTATGATTTCGTATCAGTTTTTCTTCCGCTATAAAAGGAAAGTTATGTGTAGTTTTGCTTCTACTTGTAAAAGGCAAGTTGTAATGAATTATGAATCCTTGAAAAAATTAGTTTATGTTTTTCTAGTTATACATCCATTAGAAAAGTTATTTTATAACTTTATTTGTGAATTTTATACAAAAATCAGGTATTAGTGAATACCATTTTTTGCACGGAGTATATTGAAGTAGAGAGTAAACATAAGATCCTTTTATATCTAAACTAATATAAAAATTACTTGTATTGTTTGTTTATTTTCCACTGTACTTGTATTTTATTTTATTTTTAATTCTGATTTAAATTCTATATAAATTTTTAACTGGCCAATTCACCCTTTCCCCACATGAAAATATTATCTATCTACACCTAGGAAAACATCAAATACTTAGTTTCATTTCACTTCATGTTGTATTATATACAATAATGTTTGGAACCATATACAAAAAACATTTCTGATATCTTCTAAAACACTTTTGGAATGTCATCATCAACTTCACCTTGTATCACATCATATGAAATACCTTGTGAATACCCATCTAAAACTATTTTTTGGATAAACACCAAAATATTTTTATAGAATCTCTCTAAGTTAAAACTTAATACTCATTCATTAAATCATAAATTGTAACCCCTCATACCTTTTTAGCATTGAAACAAATATTAATTAACAAATTCATACATGTATGTAAATATTATCCTCTATAAATGCATCATTTACACTCAAGATACATAGGGATATAGTATTATATCTATCAAACCTATGTATCTATATACCTATGTCCACTAGTTTCATCATATAAAAACATGCATTTTCATATGATCCCTTTTTCCAAGATAGTGAGTGACCATGGTACATGGAGTATGTCAATCCTCTATAACCTCCTCATACATTCTCTATTCCCTGAGTATAAACTAAGAGATTCAATGGATACATAACATTTCATTATCCTTTATGGATGAGTATGTCACATTCTACTCACTCAATAGATAAATATATCATATAAATTATCTAGGTACTATTGTAAACTTCTTCAGTCTATCTCAATTGAGATATTGAATGTTATACTTTTCATACAAGAGGAAAAACCCATATTGGTTAAGATATAATAAATTAAATAATTAGAAACATACCCAACCACCCCTTGATTAGCTAAGCCTCAAGGATTGTGTAAGAAAAGTATCAAAGTATTAAGGTTTGTATGTTAGGTATCTCACTAACTTCAGATATAGGGAAATAAAAATTTGTACCATTCAACATGGTATACCAAATAATTAGTGTATGTCTCTCCATGCGGTATAATTCATGGGTCATCCAATGTAAAAATAATAATTTTGTGCCTCATGAACATATTTTGTATCATGTTACAAGAATATTTCTCATGCTAACCTTATCATTTCATCACATCTTATAATACTCTATAACAAACATTGGTTAGGTATAACACAAATTTATGCTTTAAGTGGTCAATTATTATTTCACATAATGATTTTATGTATCTAATAGGAAAGAATGATAAGGTGGATATTTTATTTTATAGAAAATGATAAATTTTATATTATTAAAATATTTTAATAATTTTAACAAAATCATATATAAGTTCTAGTATAAACATATCATATATGGTATATTTCTAGATCATCCTTATGTTTTTTCAGTTTTAAGGTTTTAGTATACTCATTACATCTCTATGTGATTCATTCTATATTTCTATGTTACCATATAATAAAACCCTCCTAATAAGCACTTTTAGTGAGTAACATCTATAAATATGGTATTTTTGAATAAGGTGAGAATTATAAATCATATTTATAGTGTTTAACTCTTTGAACATATTATTCAAACTCCTTAACATCACAACTTCAAATGTTAGGATGTCAACAACCTATGTTGTTTACTTAGAACTCCTTATAATTTCATCATCATCATCATTCTTGTAACTTTTTCCATCAAACTTTTTCTTGTAAACATTTTGGTGACTAATGTAACAATTTATATTAATATTTTATTGACAAACCCTAAACATTTTAGGATATAAATTTACTTTCACTTTGAATAATAGAATAACATTTTATTTTTTAACTTTGAACTTAACTAAGTCCAAATATACTCCCACTAACCTCTTAGATACTATATTCTTTTCATAATATCATGTTAAGATACATAAGATCATTTTAAATTAACAAATAACATTTATTTCCTTTTTGTTGTAATATTTAATAAATAAAGTATTATATTGATGTCTTATATGGTATTTTAGGTGTTTGAAGCATTATTCTAAAAAGAATACTTTATTCTTTAAAATATTCCACTGATGGTGGTGGAATTATATCCCTCATATTTTAACAATCATCTGGATAAACTCTTTACCCTAGATAAAACATTTTTTATCCTTGTATTATTATAAAACAATTTATAAAATTATATGAATCATAAACCATGTGCATTAGAACTACCATCTCATAATGTTTATAAAAACTTCTTATTTGAAACAAGATATCTTATCATATAAGAGAAGTAATATGAAAATGATAATTCTTTATATAGATCTATCTGAGCTTGATATATCCCTTTGAATTATGATTCATTAACCCTTTTCTTCATCATCTGAATACAAACTATAAGATCCTTCAATTATTACCCTGATATTGAACTTGTGTTTATTTATAACATTTGTAAAATATACATTAGATATCACATGCCCTTAAAAATATAGAAATTGATATTTATAACCCTGATATATAATATGGAATTTCCATGGAGTTTCTCAAAACCCTTCAGGTATCTCAGATAGTTCCATCCTATAGAAACACTTCTCTTTCTTCCTAACACCTCAAATAGGTTTCAATGACCTTGACTAGATACTTAAAGAAACATTTTTGTACTTTCCAACTAAATTCTATTCCTCTGGTTTGAACTTTTACCCACCTATACTACTAATACAGCACCAAAACCTAGGAATCACCTTCCATGTTCATTTATCCTTTGTGATTTTAGAAAATGGGGTAAATTTTACTAACCTCATTCATATAGTTTGAAATTTTATAAAATTTCAATAAAATGAATTATTTAACCATAATAATACTTAAATAAAACATTCAATCTCCCCAAGTCATTAACATACCCATTCATATTGATTACATGAGTATAGAATAAGTCTCTTTGGTCATTTTGTATCTAATGCATTTGAAATATTAAGTGAATCATTTCATGATTCTTATAAGAATATAGATTCAAGTTTTGAACAACTTTAACAGTTAGTTTCCTATAAATAGGTTTATCTAACACATATAATTTTTCCTTTATCACTTAAAAACAATTCTTAAGTTTCACACTAGTCTAAAAAGTTGCTTTCAAAAAGCTTCTCCTTCTCTAAAATTTATCTCGAAGTTAAGTTTGATGGTGGTGTTATTATTTATATCTAAAACTAAATATTTTATCGGATGAGTATCATGTTTGACAATAATTTAATAATGACTTTTATTAAATTTTGTCCTACTAAAATTATAACCCCATTTTAAAATTAATCATATCCATCAATGGGTCAAAATCCATATTTCTCTAAGAAATGAGTCCAATTTAGTGTTTATCTAACCATTTGTATATTTAGTTAGGCCATCATACCAATCATATCATATATGAATCATATATAGTTGAGTAGAGAACTCTTTTCTCAATCCATCATACAGATAAACTCAACACTATTATTTTGGTTTCCTTTATAATATTTTCCTAGATAAGTGTAACCCAAATAAAATTCAAAAAACAAGTGACCTGACTCTTAGGTCCACCTCATTACTATCTTGCATAACACAAGTTAATCCAGGGGTACCCATCTTTCTCATGAAACTAATATGACCAAGGTCTTTAAAAGTGGTCACTTTGGAAGGAATATAACACTTAGTATTTTTAAAATAGATTTAATCTCACAATCTTATGTCATGTTATTCCTTTTACAAGTATATATGTTTATAATTATTTAATTTGTAATTTTATTCCTTCCATCAAATCAATATGTTAAAACCATATTGATGTGTAACTATTTACACAACTTATATCTTGTGTTATTAACTCAAATTAAAATCCAACTATATTCATACATATCCAAATACATATCATGCATAAATTATATGAAACCATTTTATGTAAAGTCATAGAATCATATTAAATCAAAAATCCCCACTAAACTAATCTTGGATCGATTGATAACCAACCCCTGCTTTTCTAGACAATGTATAATCCTCCAGGTTAGTGAGAAATCTGACCCAAATTCCCTCAACCCAAAGTTACTTTACTCAACAAATACCTCAATTCCATAATTATTATAACACCTAATAAGTACAAACTATAATTAACTTCTCAAATAAATCTCAAAACCAAGTATAATCAAAATTTAATGGAGGATAAAACTAAATCAATTATCAAACCTAGCGTGTAACACTTTAAATGCATGTATGAAAATTATAGAATCATTTTAACACCTAAAACTAAATCATACACATATTTATAGTATAAAAATATATTTATGAATAAATAATGGGATAAAAACTAAATAAATTAACAATTAAAATATTTAAACATGAGATAGACTATTTTATGAACAATTCGTAAACCAACCAACTATAAACATTTTAAAATTTAAAAATGCATTATGGAAATTCCATAATCAAATAAATATAAGCACTTTATATTTACTTCTAATATAAACACTTTATATTATCCTTTATATGGAATTTACATTAAATATATGATATTAAATGAAATATAAACATTTTATATTCCAAATTTATTATTTAAATAATTTACATGATATAAATATCACATATTTAATATTATTTAAACCTTGATCAAGTCAAATATCAAAAATTATATTTATATGGTCTAAATAATTTCTCTAAAAAGGCATTTAATTTGAATAATTAAAATCAATTATTATGAACAATTCATAATTTTAAATATAAAATCTTATATTTTTCTATATTTTTTAATTTATAAACACTTTATTAATTACACTTATAATTTCCATGTAAAAATTTTATATCTGAATTATAATTCATTCCATATAACTTGAAAAAGGTATTTCAATATTAATAATTAATATTATGGAATATTTATTTAATAAATTTTTGATAAATATTGATTAATTAATTATTAATATTTAATAACTAGTTAATTTAAAAATATTTTATAAATTAAATAAATATCCTAAAATACCATTTCCCATAATTTATAAAAAATTTATAAATTATTTAAATCAATTCATAACTGAAATTAAAAAAAATCTTCAATATCATGTTTAAAAATATCTCAATATCATAATATATGATGGATAAATCAAAGCACCTAATCCCTTTAAGTGATATCAATTGTAATTTATGAGTTATAAAATGGTTTTTGATAGCCTGTAGTGGCTTGGTGTAACATTAACTCATAGTTAATCTTATGTTGTCTATCATAAGTCAAGGAAAATGCCTCATGTAAGATTGACCAAGAGGTTCCAGACTATGTATAATACAAACATAGTGGTTCTTGGCTTGTCATCTCTTATGATATTTTTTATATCGTAAAGGAAATATGATACTCTGTTTTTGAAAACATGGGTTGTTGGATTTGTATAATATGACTCCACATATCCTACCTTACAATATAATGAAGTTGGATACATTGTGCTAGATCATTAATTATGATATAACAAATTGTATAACATGACTCAATCATAACATAAGACATATCATATCGTATAACAAGCCATAGTACAAAAATTAGATTGTGTTGTACAACATGCCTAATGATATTACAAATGATATCAATAATTTTCATTTTAAAGCATGATTTCATGGATCAAGAATAATGGTGAATATTTGATACCACTAATGGGTTTCTAAGGATCGATTAACACTTAATCAACACAACAGAATAAATTAGAAACCACTTTCTCAAGATCAACCATGCTTGAAATAGAAACCATGGATGAATAAAATAAATAACACAAGTGTACCTTTAATTGTAGATGGCTATCACTTTGGTCTTTAATCATAATGCTTGATGAAGATCCCTTATAGGAAGTTGAAGGACTTCCACTTCTACGGTGTGTCCTTGATCTGAAATGAATCTCCCATTGTTGAGTTGAAAGAATTATTTCTACACTTTATAACCTTACTTTTGAAAATCACAATCCACTTCCTTAAATTTTTATACATTTATGAATTTTATACTTTCCATATTTCTTAAGATGTTTTTATAAGAAATTTAAATATTTTACTGGATAAAGAATATCATTTGCAATGGACAAAACTTTCTTAAAGTTTTCCATAAAGAGGATATCTGTTGAAACTTCCTTACTGGATGGACATGTACTTTGTACATCAGATGGATGGATACAAATTTCATAAGACAAAGGTTTGTAAATTCTAAAAAACAAATTATAACAAAGTCCCACTGGATTAATTTCTAACAAATATAATATATATAATTTATTAGATAGAGATAGGCATGTCTACCAGATGAACTTTTCTAAAACCTATCAGATGGAATAACTATATACATTATATTAGATGATGGTATCTAATTCTACCAAATAGAACCTATATACACTATAGTGGTGTATACCATGATTACTATTGGATGAAGACGATGTACTAAACCATTCAAGAAAAGAATGATTTTGTTCTATGTTCTTTCAAATGATCTTGAGAAATATAGAATATAACCATTGGAGGAACATCTATAAATAGAGTTGTTGAGTCAATAAGGTTTTCCTTATGACTTTTCCATTCCTTTTTGTTTTGAAAATCACAAACACCTTTTACTTAAGCAAATGTATGTTTTACCTCCATAAGGAAAATTAATTCTTTAAGGAAATTTACCCTTAGCTAGAGTTCCTTATTCATAGCAATATTTTTTTTCTTAAAGTGAAAAACCCATATTTTTAATCAAAATCCCAGAATCATGTAATGACAAGTATTGGAGTATTCTGTTTTAAGGATCCGAATTCTAGACTCCAAACTCTTAAGTAGTTCGACTCCGAACTCTTAATTAGTTCGATTCTGAACTCTTAAGTAGTTTGACTCCTAACTCTTAAGTAGTTCGATTCCGAACTCTTAAGTAGTTCGACTCTGAACTCTTAAGTGGTTCGACTCCGAACTCTTAAGTAGTTTGACTCTGAACTCTTAAGTATTTCGATTCCGAACTCTTGAGTGGTTCGACTCCGAACTCTTAAGTAGTTCGATTCTGAACTCTTCAGTAGTTTGACTCTGAACTCTTAAGTAGTTCGACTCTGAACTCTTAAGTAGTTCAACTCCAAACTTTTAATTACCTCGACTCAGAACTCTTAAGAATATCAACTCCGAACTCTTAAGTAGCTTGACTACGAACTATGCAAGTTCAGATTCCAAACCTTGGTAAAACCAGACTCTGAATCCCTATAAAACAGAATCCGAAATTTTCTTAACATAGACTCCGAATCTTATTTTGGTTAGACTCTGAACTCTTAATTTTCTTACACTCTGAAATGTTTATTAGTTTTTTACTTACATATGTTCCATTTCAAAACGATGTCGTACATTCAGTTATACTTTGTTAGTCATTAAACAATGTCGTCCTTTCTATTTCAAATTAACCATTGGCTGAGTTACACGTGTACAGGTCCCTCTGAATTTCATGGGAAATATGATTGTTGGAGGAGGGAGCCGACCATTGGAAATTTTCCTATAAATAGGAGCTCATTTGAAAGATCTCATAACATACGTGTGATAGATGAAAGAGTTTGATCGATCTAGAGACCACACGCTGTTAAGGTGATTTCTAGAGAGAGAATCTTTTCATGCCTTGTGTGTACTGAACCGCTCGTTTAGATTTCTTTGTGCGACTCTGAATGTGGGTGATTACATTCAAGGACTTCCGGGGATAGGAAGACAGAGGTGCCGACTACCTTGAAGTTCGAGGGCTTCCTTGCTGAGGAAGACAGAGGTTCCAACTACCTTGAAGTTGAGGGCTTGCGGGGATAGCAAGACAGAGATTCTGATATTCGTATCGAGGTCTTACCCTAGTGTGTGTAAGACAGAATTGCTTGAAAGTATAAATCAAGGGACCTTTATCCAAGGTTGTTGGATACCCTTCTCTTTGGGTTAAAAGACTTATATCTTGTTACTTGTAGTTTTACTACTTGATTGTTTCCTCTGCATATTGTATTGTAAGGAAAGTATAACCTTATTATATTTCATTACACTTGTACTTTGATAAGTTTAGATTCTATATTCTTTAAGGTAGAATCTCGTTTTGTAAACCTTGTTCCAATTCTCAAGTTGGTGTTAGAGGTGTTGTGAATTTTCTTAGTTTAACTTTGTTAAACTTCTTTCCATGTCTAAGGAAAACATAGTTATCCGTATCAAACTTTAAAGGTTCCAAAGGAATTTTTAAAGTATACAATTCACCCCCCCCCCCTCTTGTATATTGAGCATCTAAATTGTTATTTCGATCCTACAATTGTTATCAGAGGATTTCTCTGAAATACTTATACTCACGTATAAGTTTTTCGTTCTGAACTTTTTCATTCCGAAATTTTTCTTTCCAAACTTTTTCGTTCCAAACTTTTTCGTTCCGGATTTTTTTTCCGTTCCGAACTTTTTTGTTCCAAACATTGTCATCTTGAACTTTGTGGTTACGAACTGTGTCTGCTAACTAGTTTGGTTGCCAAGTTTTTATTAGAATGGAAGGAGTCAATGTTGGTTCTATTGACAATCTAAATCCAACAAGACCACCAATCTTTGATGGTAATGACTATGAGTACTGGAGAGATCGAATGAAGACTTTTATTATCAATACTGGAGTGGATAATTTCGTAATTCTTACTGGTGATTATAAAATTCCTGATAAGGAAGTTAGAACTTTCACTAACCAGGAAAAGCAAGAGTATCAACTCAATTATAAGGTACGCAATACTTTACTTTGTTCAATTACTAGAAATATATATAGCCAAATTTCTTCTTGTAAAGCAGCTAATTGTATCTGGAAGAAGTTAGAGGTTACACACTTTGGAACTTCTAAAGTGATTGAGACTAGGAGAGCTATGCTTAGAGCTGAATACCATGGATTCAATTTCCCGTATGGTGAACCAATTTGTAAAGTTCAACCGAGATTTATGACTATAGTGAAAATTTTATAGTCTATGGGAGAGAAATGTTTAGATGATGAAGCTCTTGTGGATAAGATAATTGATATTATGCCCAATGAGTGGGAATCAAAGAGAACAGTTATAGATGAGAACAGGAAAGTCACTCAAATTTCTCTTGATGAGCTATTTGGAACTCTTCTCCAACATGAAACAAGAATTAAGAGAGATGCTGACAACATCAAGAAGAAGAATGGGAATGGTACTATTTCTTTTACAACAACATCAAATCAAATGAAAGCTAAGACTCCTGAGAGAGTAACCAGATCCAATTCTAATAAAGTCATTTTCCAATCAGATTCTAGTGAAAGTGAAATCTTAGAAAATGAATTAGAAAATCTCGCCCGAAGGATGAACAAGATAGCTGGCCAGAGAAATTTCTAGTCCAAGTATAATAAAAAGGAAAGGAAAGATATGAAAGATGGAGAAGTCACTTGTTATGAATGCAAGAGAGCTGGACATATTAGACCAAATTGTCCTTTTCTCAAAAATAAAGAAAGGAAAGAAAGGCATTCTAAAAGGAGTAGAAAGAAGTACTACAAAACCAAAGCTAAGAAAGTCTTGAAAGTAAATGACACCTGGAGTGCCAGTGGTGGTGACTCTTCAGATGAATCTTCTTATTATGAATCTTCAGGACAGAAGAATCTTGGTCTTATAGCCAGACTACCTATTAACAATCATTGTTTTATGGATAAGGTACGAAATGTTGAATCATTGACCAATGTTTCTTTAAATTCTAATGATAAAGAGTATTATAACTCTTCTGATGAAGAATCCTCTTCTGATGAAGAAAATACTTTACCTACTTATGAAGAAGTTTCTAGTTTTGATGGACTTCTTGGAATTGAGAATTCTAAACTCAATAAAAAACATGATAAGGCAAACTCTAGAAATTCTATTCTTACGAAATAAATATCAGATCTTTCTAAAGATATTGATAGTAAAAATGCTGATTTTATAAGTATTTCAAAAAATCTTGAGGAAGTAAGTTTTGAGAAGAACAAACTTTCTAAAGAGTTAGAAAAAGTAATTTCTAAGAAAAGTATCTTCGAGCCTAGCTCTAGTTCTAAATCTAATGATTTTGAAGAAAAAAAACTTGGTTATAATACTCAAGTCCAAAGTTTTCTCCTTAAAGAAGTTTTTATCAAACTTTACCCATGGTAAATAAAATTTTGATAAAATGTATTCCCAAATACAACCTTTAAGAAACAAATCTAGATTTGGTTATACCCATGCAAAACCAACTTTTAGTAATAATTATTTTGCTCCACAAAGTGCCCCATTTTGTACCAAGTGTCAATGTGGTGGTCACTGGGCAAAGAATTGTTCTTTAAACAAAACCCAATCTTTAGGTTTTCATATGTCATATTTCTCAAAGAAAATGTGGGTGCCTAAAATTTTATTATCTGGAAATATGAGATTCAAACAAGTTTGGATTCCAAAAGTATAATTATTTTCTTGATTTCAGGAAAATAAAGGAAGTACCAACAACAATACATGGTAGATGGATAGTGGATGTTCCCTGCACATGACTGGTAACAAAAGCTATTTTGAAAAGATTATCAAAATAAAAGGAGGAAAGGTAACTTTCGGAGATAATGATAAGGGAGAAATTGTTGGTATAGGTAATATTGTTCTTCTTGGTAAAACCTTGATTTCAAATGTTCTTTTTGTTAAGGGTCTTAAGAACAACCTCATTAGCATAATTCAGTTATGTGATGAAGGATACCTTGTGAATTTTAGGAATCATAAGTTCTTAGTTCACAATTCCAAGAAAGAATTTATTCTCTCAGCCAATAAGAAATAGAATGTTTACACTTTGAACCTAGAAGACCTTAGAAGACAAGATTTACCTTTCCTTAGCACAATGGAAGATCACTCCTGGTTATGGCATAGAATATTAGGTTACTGTAACCTTGGGAACTTATGTAAACTCTCTAAGAAGAAACTAGTTAAGGATCTACCGGAGCTTAGGTTTGATTCTTCTAAAGTTTGTGATCCTTGTCAATATGGAAAGAAACATAAATCTAGTTTTAAATCAATCGTTTAAGTCTCAACAAATGATGCATTACAGTTAGTGCACATGGATCTTTTTGGTCCAACACAAACCAGAATCATTGGAGGCAAATACTATGTATTTGCTCTAGTTGATGATTACACTAGATTTATATGGGTCTATTTTCTAGAAAAAAAGTCTGAAGCTTTTTCTTATTTCAAAAGTTTTAGAGCCCAAGTTAAAAATGAGAAAAACCTTCCGCTGAAAACTATTCATAGTGATCATGGAGGAGAATTTCAAAATTCTTATTTTGAAACTTTTTATAGTAGAAAAGGTATTACTCACAACTTTTTAGCGCCTAGAACTCATCAACAAAATGGTGTAGTTGAAAGAAGAAATAGAATTATTCAATAGATAACTAGAACCATGTTGAGTGAATATTCTATAGATAGACATTTCTGGGCTGAAGCTGTAAGTACTTCTTGCTATACTATAAATCGATTTTTGATTAGACCTTTTCTTAATAAAATTCCATATGAGTTATGGAGTGGTAGAAAACCAAGACTTTCCTACTTCAAGGTTTTTGGTTGCAAAGTATTCATACTGAATACTAAAGATAATCTACATAAATTCGCACCAAAATCTGATGAAGGAATTTTCTTAGGCTACTCAACAACTTCTAAGGCATATAGAGTTTTCAATAAAAATACTTGTACTGTTGAAGAAACAGTGCATGTAAAATTTGATGAGTTATATCCTTATGTTTTTAAACCATCCCAACCTACATCCTCAGATGTGTTTTCAAAAACTGATTGTCAACCTTTGATAGAATATCCTTCTGATAAGGAAAATATTCAAGAAGATACTTCTAAAACATTTACCCCAGAATAATTTATGCCCTATGTTGATGAGAAAATTTTACAAAACCCAAATAAGGTGGTTATTAAGAATCATTCCAGTGATAGCATCATTGGTGATGTAAATCAAACTGTGAGGACTAGGAGTTCCTTGAGAAATTTAGTAGAACATCTAGCATTTCTTTCCCAATTAGAACCAAAAAGCACTGATGAAGCTTTAGGTGATGATGACTGGATCAAATCCATGCAAGATGAACTAAATTAATTTGAAAGGAATAAAGTCTGGACTTTGGTTGAAAGACCTAAGAAAACTTATGTTATTGGAGTAAAGTGGGTCTTCAGAAACAAGTGTGATGAAAATGGAGTCATAGTAAGAAATAAAGCTAGACTCATTGCTAAAGGCTATAATCAGCAAGAGGGAATAGACTATGAAGAAACCTATGCCCCATTAGCTAGACTTGAATCTATCTGTATTCTACTTGCCTTTGCAGCATTCTTCAATTTTAAACTTTTTCAAATGGATGTGAAATGTGATTTTCTTAACGGTTATGTTCAAGAGGAAGTTTTTGTTAAACAACCTCCTGGCTTTGAAGATACAAAACTTCCTGATCATGTTTTTAGACTTAATAAAGCTCTGTATGGTCTTAAGCAAGCCCCACGAGCCTAGTATGATAGACTCACAGGATTTTTGCTTCAAAATAACTATGTTAAGGGAAATGCAGATCCAACCCTTTTTATAAAGAAAGATAAGAAAAATGTTTTGATTGTTCAGATTTATGTTGATGACATCATATTTGGTTCAACTCAGCAATCTTTAACCGACTCTTTTGCAAGTCTAATGAAATATGAGTTTGAAATGAGTATGATGGGTGAGTTAACATTTTTCCTTGGTTTTCAAATTTCTCAAAAACCAGAAGGAATCTATATATCTCAACATAAGTATATTAAAGATATTCTCAAAAAGTATGGTTATGACAACACTAAGAGTATAAGTACTCCCATTGGTATCTCAAACTCTTTAGATCTTGATGAAGCTGGGAAACCAGTAGATCAAAAATCTTTTAGAGGTATGATAGAAAGTTTACTTTACTTAACAACTAGTCGACTAGACTTAATGTTCTCAGTATGCTTATGTGAAAGATATCAATCAAATCCTAAGGAATCTCACTTAAAGGCAGTAAAAAGAATTTTTCGCTACCTTAAGGGGACCATGGATCTAGGATTATTTTATACTTCTGGAAATGATTTTGTTCTAAAAAGCTTTTCTGATGCTGACTTTGGTGGATGTAGAATGGATAGAAAGAGTACATACGGAACTTGTCATTTCTTAGGAGATTCATTAGTTTCTTGGTCCTGCAAGAAGCAACATTCTGTAGCACTTTCCACTGCTGAAGCTGAATATGTAGCAGCTAGAAGTAGTTGTGCTCAAGTATTGTGGATGCAACACACACTCACAGACTATGGGCTGAGTTTTACTAAGACTAAATTTTTTTTTGATAACACAATTTCCATTGCCCTAAGTAATAACTCTGCACATCACTCTCATGCAAAACACATAGATATTAGGCATCACTTTCTTAGGGATCACACACTTAAAGGAGATATCATTCTTCAGTTTATCGGAACACAAGATCAACTTGCTGATATTTTCACAAAATCTTTACCCACCGATAGATATGAATACATTATACAAAAGTTAGGAATGATAATCTTGAGGTAATCATTCTTTAATAACTTCTTGTTGAACAATTCTCCTAACAGTAATAAACTCCTTCTTTATAGGGGGAGTACATTTGTTTGTTAGTGTTACTAAATTTTCTTTTCGTAATTTGTTTTTCAAAAGTTTTGTTTTAACTAAATTTTTTTTTCCGAAGTTATAATTTATGGAATGGAAATTTCTAAAACTAAATTTTTTGGAATGGAAATTTCTAAAACTAAAATTTCCGGAATGGAAATTTCCAGAACTGAAGTTTTCAGGATTGAAATTATCGGAATAAGAACTTACGGAATGGAGAGTTTCGTACTGAAGTTTTTTTTAAGAAGAATATTACCAGATACAAACAATTTTTCTAGCCAATCTAAAAGCTATAATTTCCTTACTTATAGTTTCTTAGTTCTATTTTGCTTTCTGGTATTATTTTAAAAAAAATAGGATTCTAGTTCTTTCCTCAAACCCAAATGTTTTCCCTAAAACCTCAAAAGATCGGAGTCATGTTTTTCTTGCGGGAATATTCTCAACCGTCAGATCAGATCAAAAATGTCTTCAACTGTTTGATGGATTTTGAAAGACCAACGGTCACATTCATCGCCTATATAAAGGGGACCATATTTCTCATCCCACATCAGTTTTTCAAGCTTTTGCGTCTTGAAGCCCTGCTGCATTTCTTAAGGCCGATTCCGAACTGTGCAAAGTCATTCCGAATCTTTTAGATTTATCCACTCCGAATGTCTGCAGAAGCTAAATCTCAAGATATGTCAACCACGAAACCAATCTCTAAGTGGATAGTCTTCAGGGAAAGATTAGTGCATCCAGATTTCTACAAGATTTAATCTATAGTAACCAAGAATATCAGACTGAATGGATGGGAAGATTTTTTCTTGTTCAAGTCAGAAAAGTAGGATCCGGTGTATAGAGATTTATTGGTAGAATTATATGAGTCTGTTTCCTTTCAGATAGAAGATGGCAGAGAATGGTTTTCCTTTAAGTCTTATGGAAAGACTTATAAACTTTCCTACACTAAGGCTGCGAGCTTGGTTGGGTTGTCCTATGAGGGGGAAGCTGAGTTTTGTTCTCATAATCTTCCAGATGAGCAAGGAAGTTTCAATAAGGTTAAAGCCTTAAAGTGTCTTGGACTTAAGGATTCAACAACAGCCAAAATTGCTCATCTCACTCCGAACAATAAGATTCTTCAACTTTGGGTGCAAGGTTTTCTCGTTCTGAGAAGAGGCGATAAGGACAATCTGAAGAAGAGTGATATCTATGTTTTAGATTTCTTGGTGAATCTAAGGAAATTTAATTTAATGAGGCATGTCTTGATTATGATCAAGAATATCAAGGAAGGAAATTTGAGAGCTCATATTATTATGTACCCTGCTTTACTATCAAGGTTGATAGTTCGTTGCTTAGAATCCTTCAAAGTTTCTTGCAAATCAAAAATCCGGAATTGCAAGATTATGCTAGTCAGTGATGATACTCTGAAAAGGATGAATATTGGTTTTTCCAGTGAATCCGGATTTTTTGTCCCTCTGTCTTTGGAAGAGGTTGAAGCATCTCAAAAAGAATCACAGAATCTGGAACCATCCAAAAAACAAAGGAGGAAGAGAAAAGTTAAGGAAGTGGTTCCTAATGAACAAAATCCTAAGGGTAAGGAAACTCAGTCTGCTTTCCCCAAGCCGAAGAAATAGAAAACATATACAGATGAAGTGGAAGCCAATTGGAGGGAAGATAAAGAAAAGAGAAAGGAAGGGGATCCACAATTCGGATTGGACCTTGCAGAGGCTAAGGATTTAAAGGAAAGAGCTGCAGACGAGCTAGAGAAACAAGCAAAGGAAAAGAAAATGAAAAAGAGAATTTCTGAAGCTAAAGTGTTGCAATATGTGCTGAAAGATACAGAATTGGATTCCTAAATGCTTCCAGTTCCGGAAAATTTTGATGTTGAACCTTCTTTACCAGAAACTCCAGCCAAGAACTATGTCATTCCGGAAAAGTAAAAGGGTAAAGAAGTAGTTGAAGAGGCCGAAGAAGAAGTCGCTAAAGAAGTTCAGGAAGTGGAGGAAGAAGTAGAGGAAGAAGAAGAAGAATAAGAGGAAATTAAAGATCTGGACACCCTGATCAAGAAAGTAGAGGACTATAAAGATAAGTCTGAATCTGCAAAGTTGCAACAGCAAGAAGAAGAAGAATAAAATGTCTTGTATGATCAGGAAGAATCTTATGAAAGGAATTTTCTTGAGGAAGGTCAAGAAAAAAACCATATGAAGACCAGATCGTTCAAGTATCTGAATCCGAGGAAGCATCCCTTAATAAAGAACATGTTCAGAAAGCTGATAAGGGAAAGAAATTTCTCATGGAGACACCTATAAAAGATGTCATCAGAAAGAAAGAGGTTGGTGGTACCTCTAGAAAGAAGTTGGTGCAAGCTGAAGAAGATTAGTCTCCAAGAAAAGTTTCTGATTCGAAATCATCATCTAATGGGCATGATTTTGTGGTTCAATATCTGAGGAAGTTGGTGGACACCATTCCAATTTTTCCAATAATAGATTCCAGATGCCAGATGTTGCAGCAAAGTATGAATCAGAAATCAGATTCTTTATCCATGGTCATGGACAAGTTTTTAAAGTTGGAAGCTGAACAGAAAAGTTTTCTTATCGATTATGATGTGAATAGGAAGTCCTGCAGTAAGGTAACCAAGTTGTCTAAGAGATTTGAAGAAGATTTGGTTGTGTTTGATAATTTCCATAATGATGTGAAAGAAGCCTTTGACATAACATATAAAAAGATTAAGAATCTTCAAGATGATTTGGTTATTGAGCAGAGTTCCCAAAATCAAGAAGTGAAGGAACTAAATGACAAGGAAAATTCTTTGGCTCAAAATCTTTTAAATGATAGAAATCTCTGGATTGAACTTGAGAAGAGAGTCGTTCAACAAGATGAGTTGGTCAAGATGCAAGAAGAAGCTTTGAAAGCTCAGGCAGCTGCATTAAAAGTTCAAGGGGAAAGGATCTCAGCGTTAGAAAAGCAAGATGAGGAAGATCAAAGAGATCTAAATAAGCTCAAAGCCTTATTAAAAAATATGATCCCAAAGGAAAAGGAAGAAAAATGACTCCACTCCGATCTTTTTTTGCTTTTGTCTTTCCTTGAAAAAATGTTTCTAACTCTAATGAGAGTTTGGTTGTTTGTATCTTGTGTTTTTATGAACTAATGTTTTAGGTACTTTAATTATTTCCATTCCCTTTAATTCTTTTTGAAAATCGAAAAGGGGGAGAAGGATAAGAACTACTCAAAATAGTGAGAAAGAAAATTTCTAAGTCAAAGAACCATCCCGAAGTAAGGGGAGTTTATCTAAGGAGGAGACCTTCATTTAATTCTCACAATAATGAAAACCCCTCTCCGGAAATTTATAATACAATCCTTAGAGTTTCAATGCCTAAGGGGGAGTTAGTTGTATTCACTTTCATTCATGAACAAAGGGAGATAATTTTTAATTTCAAAACCTAATGAAATTTTTCTCTTTTTCGTAAGGATGTTTGTGCTTTCCAAAAAGGGGGAGATCGTTGAGTTAATAAAGTTTTCCTTATGAATTTTCCATTCCTTTTTGTTTTGAAAATCACAAACACCTTTTACTTAAGAAAATGTATGTTTTACCTCCATAAGGAAAATTAATTCTTTAAGGAAATTTACCCTTAGCTAGAGTTCCTTATTCATAGCAATATTTTTTTTCTTAAAGTGAAAAACCCAGATTGTTAATCAAAATCCCGGAATCATGTAATGACAAGTATTGGAGTATTCTGTTTTAAGGATCCGAATTCTAGACTCTGAACTCTTAAGTAGTTCAAATTTGAACTCTTAAGTAGTTCGATTCCGAACTCTTAAGTAGTTCGACTCCGAACTCTTAAGTAGTTCAATTCCAAACTTTTAAGTAGTTCGACTCCAAACTCTTAAGTGGTTCGACTCCGAACTCTTAAGCAGTTCGACTCTGAACTCTTAAGTGGTTCGACTTCGAACTCTTAAGTGGTTCGACTCCAAACTCTTAAGTGGTTCGACTCCTAACTCTTAATTAGTTCGATTCCGAACTCTTAAGTAGTTCGACTCTGAACTCTTAAGTAGTTCGACTCTGAACTTTTAAGTAGTTCGACTCCGAAATCTTAAGAAGCTCGACTCCGAACTCTTAAGAAGTTCAACTCCAAACTCTTAAGTAGCTCGACTCCGAACTATGCAAGTTCAGATTCTAAACCCTGGTAAAACCAGACTCTGAATCCCTATAAAACAGAATCCGAACTTTTCTTAACATAGACTCCGAATATTATTTTGGTTAGACTCTGAACTCTTAATTTTCTTACACTCCGAAATGTTGATTAGTTTTTTACTTACATATGTTCCATTTCAAAACGATGTCATACATTCAGTTATACTTGGTTAGTCATTAAACTATGTCGTCCTTTCTGTTTCAAACTAATCGTTGGCTGAGTTACACGTGTGCAGGTCCCTCCAAATTTCATGGGAAATATGACCGTTGGAGGAGGGAGCCGACCATTGGAAATTTGCCTATAAATAGGAGCTCATTTGAAAGAGCTCATAACATAAGTTTGATAGATGAAAGAGGTTGATCGATCTAGAGACCACACGTTGTTAAGGTGATTTCTAGAGAGAGAAGCTTTTCATGCCTTCTGCGTACTGAACCGCTCGTTCAGATTTCTTTGTGCGACTCCGAATGTGGGTGATTACATTCGAGGACTTCACAGAGGTGCTGACTACCTTGAAGTTCGAGGGCTTCCTTGCTGAGGAAGACAGAGGTTCCAACTACCTTGAAGTTGAGGGCTTGAGGGGATAGCAAGACAGAGATTCTGATCTTCGTATCGAGGGCTTACCCTGGTGTGGGTAAGACAGACTTTCTTGGAAGTATAAATCAAGGGACCTTTATCCAAGGTTGTTGGATACCCTTCTCTTTGGGTTAAAAGACTTATATCTTGTTACTTGTAGTTTTACTACTTGATTGTTTCTACTGCATATTGTATTGTAAGGAAAGTATAACCTTCTTATATTTCCTTACACTTTTACTTTAATAAGTTTAGATTCTATACGCTTTAAGGTAGAATCTCATTTTGTAAACCTTGTTCCAATTCTCAAGTTGGTGTTAGATGTGTTGTAAATTTTCTTAGTTTAACTTTTTTAAACTCCTTTCCTTGTCTAAGGAAAACATAGTTATCCGTATCAAACTTTAAAGGTTCCAAAGGAATTTTCAAAGTATACAATTCACCCCCCCCCACCCCTCTTATATATTGAGCATCTACATTGTTATTTCGATCTTACAAGAGTCACGTGATCAAGGAGAAGTTTCTTTTACATCTCTAACTATCTAAAGTTGTGGTGAATATTTTGTAACATCATGTTACTTGAGTATGATTTATTTTAACTTTTAAAGAGTCTTTTTCTTTAGGTATATGTTGTGAGGTTTACAATTGTAAATTCCCTAAGATCTTTTTATTTTGTAATAAGAGTGACTAATCTGGTTTGATCAAGGGATTCTATTGTTAAGGAAGATATAGGATATATTAATCGCCTGATCAAGGGTTCCTAGAGCTAATGGAAACAGATATGTGTTCGATATTTGTGATTGAGGACTTTCATGGATAAGGAATATAGACCTTTATGGTAAGGTTAATACCATGGATTCCTTGAGTCTAGTTTAATACATCCTTAACACTTAAGGATAAATTGTGTATATATTCTTTTAAAATTTTCTATAATTTTTTATTAGATTATTTGTATAAGTTTGTAATTAATTTTTTTTACAAGTTGTTCATTTATATAGAAAATTTTTATACTATTTGTTACAAACTTTTATTACTCTATTTATAAAGTACTGTGAATCAGAATAAATCTTCATCTGATATACTTTCCTAAAAAGTTTGTATAAAAATTTTAATTTTAATTTTATAAACTACAATTCACCCCCCCCCCCTCTCTTGGAGTAAAACATATACTCCTTCACCATCGAATGTTTTTAGTGGAAAGTTCTCATCACTCAGTTTTACTTTCATCCAATCTTTATTAGTTCATTTGATCTTGAGAAATGGCATCCTCAAGTGACTTTTCAAATAGATAAGTCATGAATGAAATATTGATATAGAGAAAATGGTTTGATAAATGTGATTTGTTGCTGAATTCTGTAATCATTTTTCAAGGTTGTGTATCTTTGACTATTTCCAAAGATGATTTTGATTTTAACTATCATGATATTGTTAAAGATTTTTATATGTCTTCTATGTTTAGTGAAGTTGATGGCCTTAAAAATATATCCTTTACCTTTTTTTGAAAGTCCAAAAAACTGAATATCAAAAAAGTAGCTGAATTGGTTGAGATCCCATTAGAAAGAGAATCCAACCTCACCACTCATAAATTGCCTGAAAATATTGTAATCTTTAATAAATATTGTACAAAAACCTCATTGATTTATTCATACTACAAAGTTAGAAAATTATTGAATCTATATCTAAATGTAATAATAGTATCCCTCTAGATCCAAAACTTATTAATGCCAAGAAAAGGATACAGAGACTCCCTAAAAGTATAGTATATCTATGTACTGTAATAGAAAGTTTGACTTGGTAAAGTTTTTTCTTAGATGTATTGAATCAATAAATGTTGGATCACTGAAGTTGAAAATTCTTCTTTATCCAAGTTTTATTAACAAGGTGTTGGTAAACTTCATAAAGATACAAAAAATTAAGAATGAGGTAGTTCATGCGAGGTAAATGTTATCATATTTTGGAGAGAGACTATCAATAAAATGAAGCTCATTTTTATTCCTTCCTTGAAAATTTTTATTGAAAAATCATAAAAAGGTGTGTTTGTGGTTAAAGTTAAACATATTAAGGAAAAAAAATATTAAAAAGAGAAAACCTAGTGAAAAATCTCCTCCAAATCCAATAAATAAGGTTTAAACAATGTATGATGAATCCTTTTTAGCATTTAGAAAAAAAATGAGAAAATAAATATGATATCCCATCATTTGGTTTGGATATGGTTGAAGCTTCAACTCTGAAGGTGTAAGATTATGAAAAACATAGAGAATAAAAAGAGATAAGATAAAAATAAATAAAATAAATAAATCCAGATATTCCTTAAAAGGAATTGAAAAAATTAATTAGAAGAGTTGAAGTTTCGACCATGGAAATTCATCATTATGATACTCTATTATCCATTCAATTAGAACAACCTCTGTTTGTTTAACCAGAAGAACAACCAACTCCATTTTTAGTACAAAATTTTTTTTTTATAAAGGGAAAAGTTAAATAAATTATTTTTTATGAAAGTCAAGACAAAAAAGTTGTCAAATAATAATCTCTTCAATTAGAAATAATTAATAAAAATCAGGGAAGATTCAGTTGATAAAAAATGATGATATTTCTAAATATTTGAAGAAATATTTAGATATTTAATAAATGTTTGTTGTTACCCCCAACCTCTTTTTCTTCTCAATCTCAAAACGATGTCGATCTAAGTGAATTAGATAAATAAGAATCCTCATTGGAAGAAGAAAAACATTATCAAATAAGAGTATCGGAAAAATTTGTGTCTGATGAAGAATTTTATGTTATGGAAATTTCTCAAACTCACTCTATTGAAAAAGAAGATGCTATACCTTATTAGAAAATTTTCTTTATTATATTTTTTGATGAATGTAAATCTTAGATGAATTTTTATTTTCATATCAATTTTTTCATATAGAATTTTTTCCTAACATTTTAGGTGACACTTTCTACCTCCTATAAATCTTTTCGAAAATTACAAAGGGGGAGAAAGGATCTAAAATTTTAAGAGAAAGGATTGGGAGAAAGGAACTGAAATTTCAAAAAAATAGAGAAAGAAATATAGGGGAGATTATGTAAGACATGGGGAGTAAGTTTATTTAATGTTTTTAACTTTAGTTTTTTTCTTTAAAAGTTGTGTTTTTTACTTTTCAAAAAGGGGAGATTTTTTAGTCAAAATAATTATTTCTCCAATTTTTAACCTTACTTTTTAAAATAAAAATCAACTTCCTAAAACTTTTATACATTTATAACTTCTATTATTCTCATGTTTTATAAGTTTTTTTTTAGGAAAGTTAGATATTTTAACAGATGGATAATATCTTTTCCAATATATAGAACTTTCTTAAAGTTTTCCGAATTGAGGATATTGGATAGACATGTACTTTACACATCTGATGAATGGATAAAAAGTTCACCAGATATAGGTTTATAAAGTCTAGAAGATAAAGTTTAAAAAAGTCTCACCAGATGAAGTTCTATCAAATCTACTGGAAAGACATTATTATATGAAGATAGAAATTTCTACCAAATGAAATTTTCTAAAACCTACCAAATTTAAGAACTACATACATTCAACTAAATGAAGATATCTCATTCTACTAGACAGAACCTATATACATTATAGTGGTTTATATCATGATGACTATTAGACATAGATAATGTACTGAACCTTTCAAGATAAGAAGGATTTCATCTGATGTAGTTATAACTAATTCCAAGAAATATGGAATAGGACCATTAGAAGAACGTCTATAAATAGATCCACATGATCGAGGAGAATATGCTTTTACATCTCTAACTATCTAAATTTATTGTGATGATTTTGTAACATCTTATTACTTGAGTATTTTTTATTGTCACTTTTAGAGTTCTTTTCTTAAGGAATCCATTGTGAGGTTTACTATTGTAAATGCCTTAAGATCTTGTTATTTTTTAAATGCTATTTATGGTATAGTTTGATTGTGGGATTCCATTTTTATGTAAGAAATAGCATATATTGATCATATGATCGAGGGTTCCCATGGAAAATGTAAATAGAGTTGTGTTTGATCTTTGTGATCAAGGGGTGTGGATATCTTTTTATAAAAGTTTCTATATGTTTTACTTACATACATTGTATAAGTTTTTTATTACTTTTTTTTAGAGATTTTTTATTCCACTTTTCATTTATATAGAAAAGTTTTATACTATTTTTTTAAACATTTCTTGCTTTGATTATAAACTAAATTAGTATGAATCTTTATCTGATATACTTTCTTAAAGAGGTTGGAGAAAATTGTAAGTTTTATGTTATAAACTAAAATTCAACCCCCACCCCCTCTTGTAGTAAAACATATACTCTTTCAATCATATACCCATCATATGGGTAGGGCCCTAATAAAAAATTAGAGTATAAATGATACTAAAAAAATGTAACTTAAAATTACATAGAAATTATAGCCAATAGGATGTGATTAGGATGCTAACATCATGAGGGAAACTATTTCGCATACCATAAAAAATTTCTATGATTAAAATAATTATTCTTCTCAACTATCACCAATTCCAAAATTATAATCTTTATTATAAGATTATTTTTGTCTCTTATTTTATTTAAATTCTCATTCTTTAGTGTTATAAATAAATTATAATATTAATTTAAGGGTATAATTCATGTAGCTAAATAAAAATTATCATTTATAATAATTACAAGACACTTAGTTGGGCTATATTTTGTTGAAAAATATAACATATTTAGGGTCACTCTAAAAAATCATGATTAAAATTTTCTAATTTAATTTTTTTGAAAAAAAAATTAGAACAAATATAATTAAACAAATAAAAATCCAATTAAAATAAATTCAATTATAATATTAATCACAAAAAAAACACTAAAAATTAAATGTACAATAATTCTATTACTTTTTTAACATCCCAACACAAGAGAAATTTAATTGGATGTCGTAATAAAATCATGCACGTGATAAAAAAATAATAAGTCAAGAAAAATGTAATCGTGTTATTGAAATAATTTCATATGGATCAGAACACCCACCTCATGAGGAGAAGGTGACTTGATCCATCACCGAAACTCTATCAATACTCTCTATAAACTGGTGAATGTGAACAAGAACACCATCAACATGAAGATCAATCTAGACAATGCAATCAAAAACCACATCACAACCAACACAGATCACTAAATGAAGTGTTGGATTTTGAATTTTTTTAAAATATTTAAATGTTTAGTTTTTTATTTTTTAAAATGGGACGGCTTTTTTGAAAGATCACATTGTAACATGGGTTTAAATAGACATGTATGTTTTCAAGTGGGTAAGTCCATTCACTAGAAGGTGCAATCCGGTTTAATTATTTGATCAGGTGTGATATGATGGATAGGATTAAATCTAGAAAATAAATTCTTTTTTAGTAAAGGTATCAACCCAATTCCAAGGGTTATGGTGTCTTATCTGAATGTGTGCTTTCATGTCTATAAAATGGAGCCCCCATTGGATGGGAATTTAATTTCAACCATTCTCAAGCACTCCAATCATTCCTATAAATTTATATTCCTCTAAAATCCTTCAATAAGCATCAAAGGAATTTTTTTGGCATAATAAAAAAGACATTTTATTACACTCTTATTTCTACAGTTCCATCAAGGGCTATTATCTACTTAATACAAGTATATAGTAGTGATCCAACATTGTATCCTAAAGAGGATTCATGGAAAAACCATTGTACTACCAATTTGGTAGGGACGAATCTACTCTTAAATAGAGAGACAACATAACATGCCTCAATGAGATCCTTCTATTATCATCTAAGAAAATTCATTCTATTACCCACTGATATATCCCCAACACGAATTGGGAACCTTTTTCACCCATGGAATGAGTGCAGGAAGTCAATGATGGTGCGATGTTATGAAGTGATCAAGGGAACAATGCCAATAGTTGTGGCATGGTTGGTTTGAAAGATGAGTGGTGTCTAGGATGTGTTGTGAAGGCGGAGTGAGGAAAAGAGGAGGATGTATTGGAACTTGATTCATGGTAGGTGGGTGGCTTCAGTTGGTATGTTAGTCATCCTGGTGGGATGATAGGGAGAGTAAGTGGAGAGAGGCACTAGAGATGATGGATGGGTGGAGAAGAAACTAGGAATAACGGATACAAAGACTATATGCAGCATCCGGGTTCACTACAAATGGAGCAGGGCTTATGTCAGGCTTTGTTAGTGCATCGTGACTGGGATACTATGCAAACGGGGGGAGATAGTGGTGTGCCCAGGTAGATGTTGCAGAGCACGAGAGAGAATGTCATACTTATAGTACGTGGGAGTGGAGGGGAATTACAAATTACATAGAAACACTACCATCACTTACAAAGTACTTGGGGAGAATCAACCCTCAAACTTCCTAGAAGCCCTGTAGAAACAACCAATAGGATGTGCCCTATAAATCCATGATAATAAATGTGAATAATAATAAATTCTAATATAAATTATAAATGTTAAGAATAATAAAAATAATAATTGAATAATTAAAATAAATAAAAAACTAAAAATAGTTACTAATACTAATAATTATAATATTAATAATAAATATATAATGTTAAATAATATATGATAATAATAATTAAAATTTATACATACTAATAATAATAATAATAATAATTAACTAATAGTAATATATTATTAACTAAAAATTATAAAAAAACTAAAATACTACAAAACTATGAAATATAAAACACCTAAACTTGTTAAAATAATTGATTAAAATTAAGTTAAAAATTTATAAAAATGTTAGTGAAATCCATGTGAATCATATGCACTAAATAAAAATAAATAAACAAGAATGCACCCACACCAGGTCCTCAGGTGCTAACCTGACCACAACACACCCTACTACACATATTCCCTTTAACAGTGCACAAAATGGCTTTTAATAGCACTAAAAAGTATAGTTAATTACAGCGATGATAAAGGGGGGTTAGCACTCAAAATAGCGCTGATAAAGGCCTTCCTCGATAAATTTTTTTGTTAATATAACAACACACATAGAAAAAACTTATAATTTCAAAAAATGCTATATATATTTAACGTAACACCAGTAATAAAAAAAATTCCACCCATGGTCTATAAAAAAACTTCTATATATGTTTCAAACAATGTTTTATATAATTACATGTACAATTATACAACAAACATTTAAAAAAAATAATGTTTAATATTTTGACGCTCGTGATCCCCTCTCAAAAATGTCCACCCATGGTATCAGTTGCTTAAAAAATCATCTCAACCAGAGAAAAATATTCCACCTATATAAGAAAATAAATATTATGTTAGTAATACTATAAAGAAATAAATTAAACATTAATATGAAAGAATACATTAACAAAATGTCAATATTTAATAAAAAAGACACATTTGGAGTTATACCAGTCACATTGTGCGTACTATTGATATGGGATTGATTCATACATATCACAAATGAGTTATGGATCATTTTCCTAAAATGTCCAAACAATCCAAAAATGTTTTCTTGGTTTTAAGTATATCACCTGTTTTTTTAATAAAATTAATGTGAATTTTAAATAACGACGCATTTAGAGTTATACTGGCCATATTGTGAATTGTATTGAGATTAATATGATTCCTAAACATCAAAAATTACTTATAAATCATTTTTTAGAGTATAAAAACAATCCAAATATGTTTTCTTAGTTTTTAGTAAGTCAGTATTTTTATTAAAATTCCATTTAAAACTGAAAACACGGATTATGAGTCATATCGATTGCATCGTCCATAAATTTTATGTGATACTACTTCATACATGTCACAGATGACTTATGAATCAATTTCCTAAATTATAAAGATAGTCGGAGTGTGTTTTATTGGTTTTTAGTGAGGTACATGTTTTGAACTAAAATTTCCATTTTAAATTGATAACGGACATTTTTTAGTCATACCGATCACACCATGCATCATATTGAGGTGGGTTTGATTCCTAAATTTCAAAAATGACTCATGGATCATTTTTCTCAAGTATCAAAACAATTATAAATAATTTTCTCTATTTTTAGTATGTCACTTGTTGTTTTTACTTAAATTAATGTCAATTTTAAATATAAAGAGAAACTTTGAGTTATACTGGCCACACCATGCATTGTATTGAGGTTTGGATGATTCCTACATGTCAAAAATGAATTATATATAGTTTTCTTAAAATATCAAACCAATATGTATGCATTTGGTCAGTTTTCAGTTTGTCACTTGTTGTTTTTACTTAAATTAATGTCAATTTTAAATATAAAAACACTTTGAGTTATACCAGCCACACCATGCATCGTATTGAGGTGAGAATGATTTCTATATGTCATAAATGACTTATAGATCCTTTTTCTAAAGTATCAAAACAATCCGAATGTGTTTTCTTAGTTTTCAGTATGCCAGTTGTTTTTTATACTAAAATGTCTTTTCAAATAGGAAACACAGATTATGATTCATACTAGTCAAATCATGCATCTGTTTGATGTGAGACTACTTCATACACATCACAAATTACTTTTCAATATTTTTCCTGAATTATCAATACAATCAGAGTACATTTTCTTGATTTTCGGTGAGTGGAATGTTTTGAACTAAAATGTCAATTTTAAACTGATAATGGACACTTTTAGTCATATCGGTCACACTGTGCATCGGATTGAGATGTGATTGATTCCTAAATGTCACAAATGACTCATGGATCATTATCCTAAAGTATCAAAACAATCCGAATGTTTTTTATCAGTTTTCATTATGTCACTTGTTCTTTTTACTTAAATTACTGTCATTTTTAAATAAAAAGACACATTTGGAGTTATATCATAACATCATGCATCCTATTAAGGTGGGGTTGATTCCTAAACATTAAAAATGACTCATGTATAGTTTTCCTAAAATATAAAAACAATCTGAATGTGTTTTCTCAGTTTTGATTATGTCACTTGTTCTTTTTACTTAAATTGATGTCAATTTTAAATAAAAAGAGACACTTTGGGTGATATCAGCCACACCGTGCATCATATTAAGGTAAAGATAATTGATACACATCAGAAATTACTTATATATCATTTTCCTAAAATATAAAAAAAAATCTGAATGTGTTTTCTCAGTTTTCAGTATTTCACTTGTTGTTCTTACTTAAATTAATGTCAATTTTAAATAAAAAGAGACACTTTGAGTGATACTGACCACACTATGCATCATATTGAGGTGAGGTTGATTCCTACATATCAAAAATTATTTATCTATAATTTTCCTAATATATAAGAACAATACAAATTTGTTTTCTCAGTTTTCAATATGCCAGTTGTGTTTTTTTACTAAAATGTCATTTCAAACTAGAAACACACATTATGATTCATACCGGTCGCATCAAGCATCATTTTGACATGAGACTACTTCATAGACATCAAAAATTACTTATGAATTGTTGTAATAAATTATCATGACAATTAGAGTGAGTTTTTTTTGGTTTTCAATGAGTGACACGTTTTGAAATAAAATATCAATTTTAAACTAATAATAGACACTTTTATTCATACCAAACTAAAATATCAATTTTAAACTGATAATAGACACTTTTATTCATACCATTCACATTTTTCATTGGATTGAGGTGTTATTGATTCATACAAGTCACAAATGACTCATGGATCATTTTCCTAAATTATCAAAACAATTTGAATGTGTTTTCTTAGTTTTTAGTATATCACTTGTTCTTTTTACTTAAATTAATGTCAATTTTAAATAAAAAGGCACACTTATAGTCATATCGGTCACACTGTGTTCCATATTGAGGTGTGGTTGACTCTTAGACGTCACAAATGACTCATGGATCATTTTCCAAAAATATTAAAACTATCCAAATGTGTTTGGTCATTTTTCATTATTTCACTTTTTGTTTTTACTTAAATTGATGTCAATTTTAAATAAAAAGAGACACTTTGAGTGATACCATCTACACCGTGCATCGTATTTAGATGAGGCTATTTCCTATACATAAAAAATGACTTATAGATTTTTTTTCTTAGAGTATTAAAACAATAATAATATGTTTGATAAGTTTTTAGTATGTCACTTGTGTTTTTTTAATGTCAATTAAAACTAGAAACACACATTATGAGTCATAATGATTGCATCATGCATCATTTTAATATGAGACTACTTCATACACATCACAAATGACTTATGAATCTTTGTCCTAAATTATCAATACAATCAGTGTTTGTTTTCTTAGTTTTTATTGAGTAACACTTTTTGAAATAAAATATCAATTTTAAACTGATAATAGATACTTTTATTCATACTGGTCACACTGTGCATTTTATTGGGTTTCATGTAACATGGGGATTCCTATTCTACCTGAAAGGAACATGTTCTATCTTTTTTGGCTTGTGGAAAATAATTTAAAGGAAAATATTAATTCCCAAAAGATCTATATAAAAAACTAAATAAGTAATAGATAAAAATGGTAAGGAAATTAACTTACAAATAGTAGATAAAATAATGAAAAAATTAATTGATTACATAAAAAATACACACTTTGGTTGATATCGGCCACATCGTGCATTACCATTCTTTCCATTTTCTTTATTTGTCGAAATAGAAACACTGCATTGTTGACATTTACCAATTTCCTTAAAGTTCCCTCCATTTCCTTTGAAGGAAAGTGATAAAAGCCAACAATGTAGGGGTGATAAGGTTTTGAGGGAGAATAAGTCTATGGAAAACATTTTTTGAATGAGTAGTCAAATATTAATTTAGATTATGTTAATGTAGTAGAGAATAGAAAATATTATGAGGAAAAAAATGGTATATTGAAAAAAAAATTACCTTCTCATTGAATTCTGAGTTGCAGCCTCAAAGTCCAATCTCTCATGAGCATGATCAGTTTCAAACAAACCACCCCTACTCAAACAAAGGAATACACCTATATAAGAAAACAATTCTTATGTGATTAATACTAAAAAGAAGTAAATTAAACATAAATATAAAACAATCCACTACTTCTATCGAAGTCACGTCTTCATTCTATTTCTATACATTTATTCATTGGGTATGTTGTCCATTCATTTTTGATCCCATATATATCGTCTTGTGAATTTGATTCTTTTCAAAAGTCATAGAATTACTAGAAAAATATAAATAAAAAAATGATTAATAAATATTTTAAATTAAATAGTAATTATCTTCGAAAATACCTATTCAGGGATTCTAGTTTTTTTTTGGAATATGATCTCTCTCATAAATTTAAAAACATAACCACTAAAATATTTTTCATTGGTTTGTTTCGGACACTGCAGAAACATTGAGGAGAATAAGTAATTTGTTTTTATATTTGTTTGGATATATAAATATTATTATATATACCCTGATACTCATCCAGTCATAGCACTTATATTCTTTATTTTCCTTATCCCTTGGCCCCATTCCTTATTTTTCATGATATTGATTCACCACCCTATCATAATAGAATCCTCAATAAAAGATAATATAAATTATATAACTTTATGTTTAGTTCTAAAACGTTGGATATATTGTATTACAATTTGAAAAAACCCATCATGTTTGGATAGTTTGTTGGATATTCATGCATTGAATCTAGGAAATAAATATTTTTAGTATCCAAATTTATCACAACGATCATCCAATGCTGCCTAAAAACACAAAAAGGAATAATTAATGACAAAAATGAGAATATATTTGATATGATTAAATTGTAAATTCTTACCCTGACATCATTAGTATTAAATAGAGTCTGTCATCTAAATTTTTTCTTTCAAATGATTTGATCAGACCTGCCACTATTTTATCATTTTTATTGGTATCTATTTTTGGTTGTTCTATAGAGGTGATGTGAGGACTAACGAGTCCACAAAAATCCTGATAAATCCTTTTATTTTTTTTCATATATACACCTTCCAAAAATATGGAATGTATTTATTCATAATTAAAATAGTATATTAGCTTTTGTAAAATCAAATCATGAAAACATACCTCATGTATACATTTACAACTAAGACAGATATCTAATCATAGTTAAGGATTTCAATGACACTCTCAACACCAATGAAGTCTTGATCTTTCTCTTCATACATATTTTCTTTAAAATAAACTATGTGATTAAAACCATATTTTAACTTTGTATCCACATGAACATTCAATACTAGTAAATATGGATATAGAATAGGTAGGGTAATGGTTATTTTGATAGATCTTTTCGATCGGTTGGTTGATCCTTTAGATGGTTTTTAGTTGTTATTTCATTTCATCCCCTTCCCCTTGTCCCTTTGTAATAGAATTCATCAATTAATACCTTTTTTCAATAATTTTTAAAGGCTTAGCTTGAAAAATAAATTGGAAATGAATACCTCCTTATCGATATATTTTTTTACAAGATTTTATAGCCATGCGATGAATGTTCTAATAGCTTTTTTTACTGTATGAATATCTTCCTCAAGAATTGGAATAGGTAACTCGATTCTTGGATCATGGGATACTCTAATCAACACTCATGAATGACCTTTTGGAAGTGGTCTATTATGTATCATGTTGTTTTGGATTTAGAACATTGTAGCCCTTTTTATAAGGTGATGGGTGGGTGTTGATAGATATAAATCATAGTCATTATCACCCTATAGAATATCAGTACAGGAAAGGTATCAGTGTTTTTCTAATTCACATTTCATAGAAACATTTATTATAACATTGATTACCTTGTCTAAGACATCTCTTTGAGGGGAATATCTCACCTCATAGCTGGTGGGGGTGGGGCGGGATCTCCGCGTGGTGGTTGTTCTTGAGTTGCTTCTTCTCCTTGCCTTCCCCCCCCCCCCATAAAATTTTTCATCATATCTCTATGCCATAGGAATTATTCTTCAAGGGTTTCTATTATTTCTCTCATCTATTTTATTAAAACACTTTTATCCTTATCTTGTTTTTTTATCAAAACAAGTTTGGGGTGTTACCCCAAAACCTGCACCTCTGATGTGGTCATACTATTTTGGCTGCTTTAAGGACACCGATAGTATGTTTTCATCTGGTACAAGTGTTGTTGATTCTTGTTTTTATTTCAGATAGAAAATATAGGAAAATAAATTATCATTGTTATGTAATGGTGATTTAAAGAAAAAAAAAATTTATTATGTAATAATTACACATGTTTACCACACCTTTTGTGTGTTTTCATCTATTAGTATCCCATATTTATTTACATGTACCTCATTCCATATCACATGGAGTGGGGTGGAAGTGGCTTTGGAATTGAATTCATCAATCTAAATATAAACAGAGGAATATAATTATGATGTTTTTTCATGTCATATAAAATTATTATGGTATATTTAAAATACGTACCAATTTTTTTCAAGTGAAGCATACCCCATCCTTGCTTTACGGTAGGGGTATGTTAGTTTTATTTATTGTTCCTTATTTTCATCACTCAGTTGTTGTTTCATAAATAAAAAAGTATCAATCAAAGTCATGAATACACATATCATAAAAAAACATATTACTAGCCACAATGTACCTGAAAAGACACATCAGCACGATGGCCACTAAATGTATCCCACGTTTCTTGGGTTATCAGGTGTGCATAGATAAGCAGTGGGTGTGGGTTTATTTTCCCTTCAGTATCTTTAAGATGATTTCTTATTTTAATTGTGTGAAACCCTCTATGAATCCTTCCAAAAAACATTAATACATATTTCTTGTGGGAGTCATATATTATAAATGCACTCTAAAATAGATGATTAAGAGTAATTCAATGTTTCATTATTTTATTTTTTAGTAAAATAAATAAATAATAGCATAATGTTATTGTGACCTCTTCCCAAATCAGTTTATTAATCCTAAGAACAACTTGGTTCAAGTAATCTACATTAATCGGCATGAGTTGTTGAGTGATGATTCCAATATAACTACTAAACATGGCCTTGATGGGGTTAACATGTTGGCCTCTCACATTCTATCCGACCTCATATTTGATGCCTTTGAATTTCACCTTAATGATTTTTTCTAACACCATAAAACAACGATGCTTCTATTTTTTCTACATCATCGGTCCTTCATCGCCTACCATTTCCCTAAAAATCAATATCGTCAATATGTTCCTCTAGAGAAGTAGCATATGTATATACAGATGGTCATTTTACCTCTGCATTGAGAGTAGTAGTAGGTTGAGAAACCTATTATTCCTCAGGAATGAGAGCACCAGAACATGCATATGGTCATTCCTCTGTACTGAAAGTAGTAACAGGTTGAGAGGCCAATTGTGCCTCAGGATTGGGAGCACCTGCACATGTAGAAGTTCTTTTTTCCTCTACACTGTGAGAAGGAGCAGGTTGAGAGACTTGTTGTTCCTCGGGATTGGGATCACCAACACATGTGGAAGTTATTATCTATATAAGTAGATTAATATTAAATTTAGATTACATAAATGCAGAAAAAAATGGATAATAACATGAGGTAACATGATGTATATTTAAAAAAATAACTTGATTATTTAACTATCATTTTTTTTAAGGCTAAAGGGATTTGACCCCTATATTGACTATCCAAATCCCTTCATTATGGTCTCATCTAACATAAAAAATGTCATCTACATTGGTACCACTTAGAAATGATTGAGACATCCCATTGAAAGGGTCATCCTTAGTTGAATTTTTATCTGACCCTTCATTGGTTTTGGTCGATAACAGAACAATTGACCACTTTCAGTTTACAAGATCTAGAACATAAAATACGTGTACTACCTGTAATTCCATTATAAATGGTTTTTCTTTGTACCTTCCTTATTGAAATAAACTTTCATAAATCCCAATTCATATATTTTAACAGAACTTCTGTTATCAACCCACTTGCATTGAAAAATTGGCACTTGGAATGTTTTATAATCCAACTCTCATATTTGTTTGATGATGCCAAAGTATGACATATTCACATAAATTGGATTTCTATCCTTAGTACTAGAAACATACATCACTTTAGCCACAAGTTTAACTCCATTATTTTGCATGGTATTTTCTTCATCATTATCATTTGTATAGAATGTATAACCATTAATTACATAATCATTTCAAGATAATACATACACACTTAGTCCCCCATCTAGCCATCGAAGTCGTTCTAAAATTGGATTCATATTTTCATCTGAATCCTTAAAAATATGGTCTTTAAATTATCCTATAAACTATTGATTACGTGTATTTGATATCTATATTTCATCCCTTGATGGATTCAAATGCCTAAGAATTTATTTGTAGGTTTCAACATATAAGGAAACCTCCAAAATGTTATGAAAAACATAAATGTGGGCCTACTTCTGATCTGTAATATTGATTATGATAACATCTCTTCCAGAAATTCATTCACCCGAAAGTCACCCAATGTAACGAGATTTTGGTAGACCAATTCTTTCCACACCGAACAGGTATTCAATATATAATTTAATAGATTCCTCAAAAATATATCACTCCTCAATACAACCCTCTAGAAAAATTCAATTTTTGATATGCCTTTTCGAAATCTTCATATACCGTTCAATGGGGTATATTCATCTATAGTGTACAGGACCACATAGTCAAATCTATCTCACCAAGTGAAACATCAAATCAACCATGATATCAAATAATGTTGGTGGGAATAACATTTCCAATTCATATAATATGATGGAAATTTCTCTTTCCAAAGTTGTAAATTTCGTCGGGTCTATAACTTTTCTATATATAGCTTTGAAGAAGAAACAGATCTTGGTTAATATATGATATACATTCTTGAGAAAAATTCAATGTAAAGCTATAGGCATTAGATCTTGCATCAAAAAATGACAGTCATATGATTCCAAACCTTTAAATTTAAATTGTTCATTGACATTATTTTCTTGATATTTGATGAATACCCCTCTGGAACCTTTACATCATTCAGGAAGTTAAAAAACTGATATATCTCCTACCTGGAAAGAGTGTAAGCATTTTGAGGAAGAAAAGTTTATTTTTAACCCTTCATTGGCGCCAACTCTTCTTGTGTTCCCATGTCAACCATATATAACCTAGACTAAAATACATCTTTTTTTTTCTAGGTGCATTTAGCAATGTGTTAATGACACTATCACATACATTCATTTCAAAATTCATAACACCAAGAAAATTTCTAACATACAGACAATTCCAGTATGGTAATTCAAAAAATGATCTATTTTTCTAACTAGTTTTCGTAAGGATTTTTGAAAATGGTTTACCAAAAGTAGTGTCCAAATATTTTAATTTATAAAATAGTTTATCACCTATTAGTGGAGATAGTGGTGTACATTCTTCTAAAGTTCCTTCGAATGATGTAATCCAAGATGGGTACTTATGTCATCGGGGTAGAAATTTGTGATTTCCTTGAAGCATAGTTTTCAATGAATGTTTCAACCTAATTGATTGGTGTACCTTATTCATAGATGCACTACCACAAAAACAGTTTTTCCCGGCGCTAACCTTTATCAGCGCTTTTTTTTAGCGTTGATAAAGGGACCCCCTTTATCAGCGCTTTTTTTAGTGGCACTGATAAAGGGGGGCCTTTATCAGTGCTTTTTTTAAAAGGGTTGATAAAGGGTTGACTTCAAAAAAAATTAATTAAAAATAATATATAAATATATAAATATATTTATATTGATATAAATATAATATATAATTTTTAAATATATTTTACATAAGTATAAATATACATTTACACTTAATATACTCAATATATAAGATATTTAGTGAAAATGGCTTATAAAAAATTAATAAAATATTTTTAATTAATAATTTTCTAATTATTATGGATTAATAGTCATTTCATAACAATTTGAAGACCCAAAAAATCAAAAAATTAAAAAAAGACCCAAAATATGTTGAAAACGCAACTCGAACTTCAAACGGCCATAACTTTTGATCCGGGTGTCTATTTGAGCTCTACCATATATCAAATCGAAACCTGCGATGAGCTCTACACCCCTAAGATTTGGGAGTACCCCATTAAAGGTTTTTTCAAGGCCAAAAAAGACCCAGAAGGCCCCCAAAACTGAGTTTTTAGTCGGGGTACCCCAATTTTTTAACATTTTGTGGATTTTCAGCCTCATTTAAGGGGGTATTATTGCCTTTTTTTGGTGGGGACTGAATTTATTTCAAGGTATTACATTCATATTGATATTATTTATTTGAAATTTTATCATTTTTTATAATTCAGTGCTATTTATAATCAAATATATAACTATATATACATATTTTTTATATATTTACACCTAAAAATTTAATTTTTTAAATAAATAATTAAACATATTTACATATAAAATATATTAGCTTTATCTAAATAAAAACTAATATCCATTTTATTTAAAATAACAATATATGAATATTTATATAACTATATATTAATCTAACTATATATATTAATATAACTATATATATATATTAATATAACTATAAATATATATATTAATATAACCATATATATATATTTATATTACTATATATATATATTAATATAAATATATATTACTATATAAATAAATATAACTAAATATATATATATATATATATATAAATAGATATATTATAAATAAGAGAACAAATCAATATAGGGGAGTGGCAAAGGCTTCAGGCGCGCAGGGGGGAGGTCTTGAGATCAAATCCAGGTAAAGGTAGGGGCGCACGTGCATGGGTGAATTTAAGGGGCTAGCACTGATAAAGGTGGGGTATAGCACTAATAAAGGGTGGAGGGCGTGTGTGCAGGCGTTGGAAGTGCGGGAAAGCACTGATAAAGGGGGGGGATCAAGTGCTGTAAAAAGCCCCCACGAGATTGGCAGGATTTTTTTTTAATTTTTTTTTACTTTTATTAGCGATTTTAAAAAAGTGTTGATAAAAGGGGTCTTTATCATCGCTAAAAAGAAAGCGCTGATAAAGGACCCTTTTATCAGCACTTTTTTTAGCGCTGATAGAAGACCCCTTTTATCAGTGCATTTTTTTAGCACTGATAAAGGGGACCCCCCCCCCCCAATCTATGCTGGATTTAATAGCACTTTTCTAGCACTATTAAAGGCCTTTTCTATCACTGTTAAAGGCCATATTTGTAATAGTGATGGGACACCTCTGATTTCCTTTAATTCTATATCCTGAAAAATTCTCATAAGTAGGAAAGTCATTTATAGTCTCACACAACATGAATCTCAATGGGAAATCTTCATTTCTGTGAGCATCATACAATGTAACACCTGAACCCAAAAATAATTTCAAATACTCAATAAATGGATCCAAATAAACATTAATATCATTACCTAATTTATTTAGTCCTGATATAATCATAGATAACATGATTTATTTTTGTTTCATGCATAACCTTGGTGGAAAGTTATAATTTACCAACATAACTAGCCATGTACTCTAAGTGCTACTTTGAAAACCAAAATTATTCACTCCATTTATAGATAATGTAAGACGAACTTTTCTTGAATCATTTCCAAATTCAAGATACTCATGATCAATTCTCTTTCACTGAGGATTTTATGTTGGCTGATATTGTTTCTCATCATTATTTTGTTTATTTGTGTGTCGTGTCAATTAACCTGCAGTATCCTCACACCAATATAGGCGTCTAAATGTTATAATGATTGGAAATTACCGTAAAAATTTTGTAGGACTAGATTCATTTTTCTTGTATCAAGAAGTTCCACACTTAGGGAATTTTGTAAGTGGTTTGTGGTCCTTTCAAAACAATATACAATCATTAGGGCAAGTATGTATTCTTTCAGAGATCATACCCATTGAGCCTAGAATTCATTTGGAATATTATTTTTGTCTTGGGATCCCATTATCTTCTAGGATCATGTCATTCAAGAGAGAAATTAGTTTTGTAAAAGTGGAATCAATCCATTATACAACTTTAGTATGGCTGACAATGTTGTATATTTAATGCAACCAGCATACAATGGTGTCTTTGCACAAATCTTTAACTAATCAAACAATTTTGGGAAATCACAAAGTTCATCTTCAACTATCCTTGTCATTTACTCAATAATATCTTTATCATCATTCACATTTGTAATCACGTCCTCTATATGGTCTTATTTATTTTCCACACTTATAATCATATCAGATGATCTGTAAAACGTAGTGTTATCCCAACCACTAGCTACATTCACTTTTTCCCCATGTTTATTCCAACATTTATAACTTTGATCTCTTCCATGACAGATCAAGTGTTCTTCCAACTCATTTGGAGTAACTTGTCTTGAATAAAAATATTGTAAACATCGATAAAGGATTTGAGAAGGTTTGTATGCATGATCTTTTGCAAACTTGATGAACTCTTTCACTCTATCTTCAAACTCTTTTTTAAAATGATTTGCATCCATCCATTATTTATTCATATCCATCCTATTTGATTCGGTAATATTAATATTTAAAAAATACACAAAAGGGGTCTTTAAAATAAGGGGAACTCAACATTTGAATGATATTTATTATTGTATTTTTTTCCTAGGACACATCCACTTAGAAGCTAACACCAAATTCCTTTCAAAACTATTTATAAAATCATAGTTGAATTCTTATTAAAAAAATCAAACATTTACATAAATTCCTCTTTAAAATAACACACCCTTTTTAAAATGAAACCAACATTAAATAAACTTTCAAAACATTCACATTCCTTTATGAAATTCAATTGTGTGAGTTGACAAACACTTCACATCAAACCTAAGTCCATTCCAATTGTTTAAATCATTTTAAATATATTTAAAAACAAAAATAAAGTTATATTGAACACATATAATTTTTTAAGAAACGTTTCAAAACACTTGAATCATTTTAAAAGAGCCACTTAGGGATTTTCACAAAGACATAAATCCCAATATAGGCACTTTATAAAAGGATACATGAATCAAAAATAACCCACATTTTATAAAATATAAAGCTATAAAAGGTTTATCATGTCATCATGAACAAATAGTATTAATCCTATAGTTTACTCCCGTAATACTATTCAGGAGTGAATAAGTGATAGATAATGACATAAGTGTCACTTGTCCATGATAATTTTGAACATAAAGTTGCATCTATTCAAAATGGGAACCAACTTTCACTTGATTCTTGAATCATGTACTACCTAATATTGATCCTCGCAATACAATACATTAGAAAAAAATCCCTTTATTGAGGGTATACATTAGGTCAAAGTTAAAGGTCTATAGTTACTCAAAACTTCTCTGCTATCAATGGTTCATTTCACTTTGTGATTAAATATATTTCAGACACTTTTTTAGTGTATTCCAAAAATATCTCGCCCTAAAGAAAATACCAATAACATATCGTGGAAATAACCTTTATTTCCAAATCTAGTAAAGGATTTGGTAAGTTTATTTTATGTTTCCTTAACTGTCTGGACCCATAAGAAACCACATGACCATTATGGACTGGAACTATTAAATCTTGAATCCTAATACATCACAATATAATCCATACTCATTACCCAATTCATTTATGGTTAAAATTGGGGTTTTCATCAATCTACCAATAAGATATTAGAAGGGTATCTCATGAATATATAAAAAAAGGAACCATACCACATTCTTAGTTAAGGCCTTCTTAGCGATTCAAATCATGAAGAATCCTAATTGACCCTCTGGTAATAAATGGAAATTCCCAAAAATATTTGGATCTCAAAAACATTCTTTTGACTATCTAAATAAACTATAACATTAAACTTATTAGGTTCTAAAAATATGCTATCCACTAATATCATTTTCCCCATTAAGTGTACATTATCAATCCAAAACATACACTTTTTGTGACGTCCTAACCTGGGTGGCACGCATCGGTGCCCAGAGCCAGTCAGTCACATGACCTCAAGCATGCCTCCTAGTACACTAGAGGCTATCAACTAGTAGTGAGGGTGTAGTAAGTCAGCTATGGGGAGAATATACCCTAAATTATCATAATAAAATACCATCATAAATAAATAAACAAACACAAAAGAATAAATAACCACAAAAATACTTGTATCAAAAGATAACCAAATAGTAAATATAATACCCAACAGAAAGGAAAAACATGTTATGCCAATATAAGTGTCAAATATCTATAATTAAATTAAATGTAAAGACATTGCACCTTTCCAAAAGGGTCTTGAACCATGTCCGGTTCCCTCCTCCAAGCTCCATCCCTGATCAACCACATATTCCAGGGCCTTTTCCCTTATCCAGTCCTACAACAATATAATCTATTCAGGTACCGATCAGGCAACCTAAATAGGGTGTGAGTAAAACTCAGTAGTCTATTGCCAATAGTTTCTAAAACAAGTCCATTCAAAAGACAGTGCATGCAGTTCTATAAGTAAATAAATACAATGCAATAATAAAGAGTTTTTCAAATTTTCATTTAATCTTATCTAACTACATTAACTCCAAGGTTTCCAAGGATACTCGTACCTCGATACTAACTTCATATTTTACCAGATCCCAAAGTGTTCCCTAGGTAATACCATATCTTAATACATACTTCAATATTAAACTCTAAGTATTCTAGGGGCTATGATATCTCAGTACCTGATTCGACTCATGTCGGAGTTTGAATATTCTTGTGTGAGGCCATAACTCGGAGTGACATTATTTTCATTCTTTAATTTCACATTTTTAAGCCACATTTCCAAATCTACCAATATCATAAACATAAATAATATGACCATGTTACTATGATTAGTCCTCAATATAATTAATATGTTCCCATTCTCTTTACTCATAATTATAATGACTATATTCCCATGTATACTTCTCAATTTAGAATGATCATGTTCCCATTATCTTTACTCATAAGTATTATGACCATGTTACCATTTTTACTTCTCAATTTAGAATGACCATGTTCTTATTATTTATTATATAATTAATTTACCAATTAACTATCCACCTCAATTCCATTACTAATTTAACAATTAATTAAACACATGCATTCCATTATTTAACTCAACAATTAACTAGGTTCCTAAAACCATTAATTAATTCATCAATTAATTAATAAATATCATAATTAAAATTCAATAATTAATTTTCCTAAATTAATTATTGTATTATAATCTCAACTTTTCATAATTAATCCCATAATTAATTATCTAGATCATATTATCAAAGGCACATAATCAATCCACAATTAATTATCTCACCTTTTCCATTTCAATATCTCATAATTAATCCCATGATTAATTATATAGATTACAACCCCTAACTTTTATAATAAATTTCCTTAAATTAATTATCTAATAGGGAATCCCCTTAGTCTCAGGATTAATTCCCCAATTAATCACTTATTTCAACAAAGCTTCGATTAATCAATTGGTCAATCTAATTAACCCAATTAAAGAAAATAAATTACTAAACGATGCTAGAAGTTCTACAATTTTTCATATACATATCAAATCCATGAATATAGGAATTAGATTTAGATCAACTACCTCAATTCATTGACAGTTTTTTCCCCATAGAAATCCCTAAAATCTGAGAAACAGAATGACGTTGATAAAAGTTTCAAATCTAAATCCCTAAACCAAAATCAAGATCAAATACATAAAGATCTCATAAATATAGATCCAGATCTACAATCCTAGATATATATCTCACCATATAGGTTTAGATATAAGGAAACATAGGATATCTTCCATGAAAAGATCAAGGAAAGATAGAAAAAAGAACGACAGAAGCAACAGGATGAAATCCACTTACCAGGTGAAGAGTGGATATTCAATTTGGGATTTTTATCTTGAAGAGAAGTATCTATAAGGCCTTGGAATCCATCTGGGTCAATGTTATAACCTTACTTTACCCATATGAAAGTAAAATTCCGAGTTAGGGCTACATAGGAGGTGAAATAGACCATTAAAAGTTGAAAATGAGTGAGATCCAAAATTTTAGGATCTCACTGTCAATCCCTGCATGGTTTAGTCGCATGGTTAGAAAAACTATGTGCTAATCATGTGTTAGCCACTACATCAAAGGGGAAATTCAAACAACCACCTTGTATTGGCTCCCAAACCATGCTTTAACCATTCTAAATCTACTGCCTTAAAGACCAGAGATCCCAAGCAGCGACACGGTTTGTACAAACTTTGTGCCAACCGTGCACAACCTATTTTCTCCAAAATTTTCTTAGACTTCACCCAAAATGCACTCCAAGACATAACTCCCATAAAAGGTAATTATGTAAAAACAAAACATACTTCGAATCATGCCCAATATAACTACAGAAAAGGTCGAGATCTTACAATATCTCCACCATATAACAGCTCATCCTTGAGCTGCACTCCAAGACTTTCTAAGATTTAGAGCCAAAAAGATCAGTCCATTGAGCCCTCATATCTTCTTCTCTTTCCCATGTTTCCTCTTTCACACATCCATGTTTCCATAACACATGAACTATTGGCATGATCTTTCCTCACAAAACTTTCTCACTACGATCCAACACATGTATCAGATGCTCCTCAAAGGATGCATCTATCTCAAGGTCAACCTCATCCACATAAATCACATGATAATGGTAGGGTTGATACCATCGAAGTTTTGATATATGGAAAAAATCATGCATAGCACTTTATCTCTGTGGAAGATCCAATCGTTACACCACCAGCCTGATTCTCTCCACTATCTCAAAAGGTCCAACAAACCTAGTCATCAACTTTCTTTGCCTCCATATCCTACGGTGACCCAACCTATGTGACACTCAAAGGAATACATGATCACCCTCTATAAACTATAGTGGTCATATCCCATTGTCAGCATACAAATTTTATCTACTCTAAGTCATAACCATTCGTTTCCTAATTATATTAACCTTCTTTATCATCTCCTGCAAGATACTTGGTCCCAAAAACTATAAATCACCTGATTCCATCCATAATATTGGTGATCTGCATGACCTACCATAAAGATATTTGTATAGTGCCATCTATATAGTTTCCTCAAAACTATTGCTATAGGCGAACTCTGCTAAATCCAAGTGCTTTTCCTAGGATCCACTGAAGTCAAGAACACATGCATGTAGCATATCCACAAGCACATTTATAATACATTCTGACTACCCATCTATCTATGGGTGGAAATTTATACTCAATAACACTTGTGTTCCAAGTGATTTCTACAAGACCTTCCAGAAGCATGAAGTAAAGCATTAATCATGATCTAAAACTATAGTACGTGGCACTCCATATAGACAGACTATCTCCTGAACATACATTTCTCCCAATTGTTCTACTATAAAGGTTTCCATTATAGGAAAGAAATGTTCTACCTTTGTTATTTGATACACAATGACCAAAATATAATCATTATTCCTAAGCGTCTTTGGAAAACCTACCACAGATTCCATGGTCACGTCATCCCACTTCCATTGTGGAATACGAAACAGTTGTAGTAACCCTCCAAGTCATTGATGCTCTACCTTCACCTGCTGACAAGTGAAGCATCTTGTCACAAACCCTAAAATCTCCTTTTTCATGATTGACCATCAAAACTATCATCATAGGTCATAGTACATTTTGGTTACACCTGGATGCACCACCCATTTTGAGGTATAAAATTCCAGCATGAGCTCCTCTCACATGATCGTAGGTACCACAACTCAATTTTTCACATAGATGATATCATATTCATCTATCAACCATTCTGAATATGTCTCACCACCTTCAAAGATTTCCATCATGGATAAGAAATTTGGATCCTTATATTATCTGTCCCTAATCCATCTCAAAAGCGTGGACTCCACTATAACTGGAACTAGAGTCCTCTACTCCTGAATCTCCTGAACCACCAAATGAATTTTATCCAGAAAGGATATCATATTACAATCTTCAATGGACTCCTAAACTCTCTGAGTATGAGTTTTCTTTCTCAAGTAATCAGCCACACTGATTCCCATCTTATACGTATATTCCAGTTCAAAATCAAAAGACTGCATATACCCAACCCATCTCCATTGCCGAAGATTCAAATCACACTGTGAAAATATATAATTCAAACTCTTGTGATCTGTATAGAATGTAAACTTTTCTCCCAAAATATAGTGTCTCCAAAACTTAAGATCATAAACCAATACTTCCAACTCGAGGTCATGTGTATAGGAGGCCTCAACTGCTGAGACCCATACCCCACATTTATTTAAAATGAAGGAGAGATGATTGTGTAGATTCATTAGATAATAGGGATAAAGGATATCCTATGTACCTTTTAGGTATTTATTCGAGCTCCATTGGTATTACCAGTGAAGGTAACATCATTCACATTTATTCTATGAACGTTCACAGCATTCGAATCCCTACCTAATCTCCTGATTCTTCATTTTTACACATAGTTAATATTAACATTTATTTTTAAATAATAAATGTAAATACATCTAGTTACCTTATTCCATGGCCCGGACCACATTATATGTGATTTATAATCACATATAAAGTGAAATCACAGACCGAGACATAATAATCCCTTAGAATATTATTGATTCATTTTCTAGTAACATATAAGCGAATAAAGAATATTTAAAGATGGTAAATGTTAGTTTTTTTGAGGTGTTATCGTGGTGTGGGGTAAGGGTAGAGGTGTATATATACCACAAGAAAATTGAGAATTAGTGATGGTGACATTCTGAACTTTTTTCAGATGCAGACTATTGGTTTTGGGACTATGATAAGGTGATTATGTCTTGAAATTTTGAACATTCACTGAATTACACATCATCATCAGAATGTGGGATTGTGGTGACTCCATAATCTGAATATACTTTATGGTTAATCCATTGATGGAATTAAACCTGAGCGCCTGTATTTCATCGCCATATCTCATCCAATATAAGCATGTATATTCTCATTACCAGAATATTAATATATGTGTAAAAATACAAAAAAAAACTCCCAATCACTAATGGTGGGTGCTAATGTGGTGCAACCCGCCTAAAAAATAGAAACACCACTAGAAGAAAATTTAAATAAGATAGAGATAAATTTTAAGTGATATAATTAAATTAAAAATGTATATATACCATTATTGGATAGTCACAATAGTTCTGATCCCACCATCCCTTCCCACTTCCATTGAAAATTTCAGTGCTAATGAAGAACAGACTCATGGGAAATGTACTGAATTCCATCCATTGGTGTTGTTCGAGTCCCTTCTAGGAACTAGGTTCTCCCGGTGAAATGATTTCCCTGTTTTTCTGTTATTGTTGTCGAGCATTTTAGAATGTTTTATTATTAGATTTTAGTGGGTTGTGGGATAAATAGTTTCCATGTACTCAAAAGGTGATGGAAGATTTTCACGGTCCTATTAAAAAAAAGGTTACACCAAAAACCTCCCTTGTGGAGCTAAAATGGTAGGGTTGCTTTCAATTGAACCACATGCTACCAACTCTTGTTTCCACAGTTCCATCAAGGGATATTCTTCACTTGGTACAAGTGTAGAGTAGTGATCCACCATTGTATCTTAAAGAGGACTCACCGACAAACCATTTTACTACCAATTTGGTGGGAACAAATCTACTCTTAAAGAGAGAGACAACATAACATGCCTGGTGAGATCCTTATATTATCATCTAAGAAAATACATTCTATTACCCACTGATATATCCTCAACATGAAGTGGGAACCTTTTTCCACCCATGGAATGAGTGCAGGTAGTCAATGATGGTACGATTCAATGAAATGATCAAGGGAACAATTCCAACAGGTGCGGCATGGCTGGTTCGAAAGATGAGTGGTGGTAAGGATGTGTTGTGAAGAAGGAGGGAGGAAAAAGGAGGAAGTAATGGCCCTTGGTTCACAGTAGGTGGGTTGATTCAGTTGGTATGTTAGTCATCCTGGAAGGATGATAGGGAGAGTAGGCCGAGAGAGGCATTGTAGATGATTGATCAGTGGATAAGGAACTAGGAATGATGTATGGAAAGACTATGTGCAACATCTAGGTTCGCTACAAATAGAGCGGGGCTTACGTCAGGCTTTGTTAGTGTATCGTGACTGGAATACTTTGTAAATGGGGGGGAAGGAAGTGGTGTTCCTAGGTGGATGTTACTGATCACAGGAGAAAATGTTATAATTATGGTGTGTGGGAGGGGAGGGGAATTAAAAATTACATAGAAACACTACCATCACTTACAACGTACTTGGGGAGACTCAACCCTCAAACTTCCTTCAAGACCTACAGAGAAAATCACTAGGATGTTCCCTAGAAATCCATGATAATAAATGAGAAAATTATAAATGCTAATATAAATTAGAAATATTAAGAAGAATAAAAATAAGAAGTGAATAATGAAAATAAAAAAAAAACAAAAAATAGTTACTAATACTAATAACTGTAATATTAATAATAAATTTTAAATTTTAAATAATATATGATAATAATAATTACAATTTATACATAATAATAATAATAATAATAATAATAATTAACTAATATTAATATATAATTAACTAAAAATTATAAAAAAACTAAAATACTGCAAAACTATGAAATATAAAACAATCAAACTTGTTAAAATAATTTTTTAAAATTAAGTTAAAACTTTATAAAAAATTTAGTGAAATCCATGTGCATCATATGAACTAAAGAAAAATAAATAAACAAGAAAGAACACACCCACATTAGTTCATCAAGTGCTAACCTGACCACCAAACGCCCTACTACACATATGCCCTTTAACAATGCAAAAAAAATGGATTTTAACAATGTTAAAAAATCATTGTTAATCACAGTAATTATAAAGGGGGGTTGGAACTCAAAATTGCGTTGATAAAGGCCTTTCTGGCTGAAATGTGTTGTTAACATAACATCACACCTAGAAAAAAACCTATAATTTCAAAAAATGCTATATACATTTAATGTGACACTAGTAATACAAAAATTTCCACCCATGGTCTATACAAAAAAACTTCTATATAAATTTCAAACAATGTTTTATATAATTACATGTACAATTATCCAAAAAAATTAAAAACAATAATGTTTCATATTTTGACGCTCGTGATCCCCTCTCAAAAATTTCCACCCACGGTATCAGTTTCCGAAAAAATCATCTAAACCTAAGAAAAAGATTCTGCTTTTATAAGAAAACAAATATTATGTTAGTAATACTATAAAGAAATAAATTAAATGTTAACATGAAAGAATACATTAATAAAATGTCAATATTTAATAAAAAAGGCAAATTTGGAGTTATACCAATCACATTGTGCATCCTATTGATATGGGGTTGATTCTAAGACCTCACAAATGAGTTATGGATCATTGTCCTAAAATATCAAAACAATCCAAATATGTTTTCTTGGTTTTGAGTATATCACTTGTTTTTTTACTAAAATTAATGTCAATTTTAAATAATGACACATTTGGAGTTATACCAGCCACACCCTGCATAGTATTGAGATGAGTCTAATTCCTAAATGTCACAAATGACTTATAGATCATTGTACTAGAGTATAAAAATAATCTTAATATGTTTGCTCAGTTTTCATTATTTAGGTTGTGTTTTTTTATTAAAATGTCATTTTAAACTGAAAATATGAATTATGAGTCATGCTAGTCACATAGTCCTTCAATTTTAAGTGAGAAAGCTTTATATATGTCACAAATGACTTATGAAGTGATTTCCTAAATTATCAAGACAATCAGAGTGTGTTTTCTTGGTTTTCATTGAGTGACGCGTTTTGAACTAAAATGTCCATTTTAAACTGATAATAGGAAGTTTTAGTCATAATGGTCACACCATGCATCATATTGAGGTGGGTTTGATTCATACATGTCAAAAATGATTCATTTATTCTTTTCCTAAAGTATCAGAACAATCCGAATGTGTTTTCTTGGTTTTTAGTATGTCACTTGTTGTTTTTACTTAAATAATGTCGATTTAAAATAAAAAAGAGGCACTTTGAGTGATACCGGCCACAACATGCATCGTATTTATGTGCGACTAATTCCTACATTTAAAAAATTACTTATATATAGTTTTCCTAAAATATCAAAACAATCTAAATGTGTTTGGTCAGTTTTCAATTTGTCACTTGTTGTTTTTACTTAAATTAATGTCAATTTTAAATAAAAAGAGACACTTTGAGTTATACCGGCCACACCATGTGTTCTATTGAAGTGATTTTGATTCCTACACATCAAAAATGACTTATATATCCTTTTTATAAATTATCAAAATAATCCAAATGCATTTTCTCATAATCTAGTATGCCAGTTGTGTTTTTTCATAAAATGTCATTTCAAATTGGAAACACGCATTATGAGTCATACTGGTTACATAGTGTATCGACTTGACATGATACTACTTCATACACATCACAAATGACCTATTAATAATTTTTATAAATTATCAAGGAAAACATATTTAGTTTTTTTGGTTTTCATTAAGTGACACGTTTTGAACTAAAATATCAATTTTAAACTGATAACAGACACTTTTACTCATACCAATCACATTGTGCATTGGATTGAGGGGTTATTGATTAATACAGGTCATAAATGACTGAGGAATAATTTTCCTAAATTATCAAAACAATCTGAAATCATTTTCTCAGTTTCAGTATGTCACTTGTACTTTTTACTTAAATTAATGTCAATTTTAAATAAAAAGACACACTTATGGTCATATCGGTCACACCGGGTTCCATATTGTGGTTTTGTTGACTCCTACACATCACAAATGACTCATGGATCATTTTCCAAAAAATATAAAAACAATCTGAATGTTTTCGGTTGGTTTTCATTATGTCACTTGTTGTTTTTACTTAAATTGATGTCAATTTTAAATAAAAACAGACACTTTGAGTGATATCGACCACACTGTGCATCATATTTAGGTGAGGTTGATTCCTACACATCAAAAATTACTTATATATCGTTTTCCTTGAGTGTTAAAACAATCCTAATATGTTTGATCATTTTTCAGTATGTCACTTGTGTTTTTTTACAAAAATGTCATTTCAAACTAAAAAAACACATTATGAGTCATACCGATCATGTCATGCATCAGTTTGACATGAGACTGCTTCATACACATAACAAATGAATTATGAATCACTTTCCTTAATTATCAATACAGTCAGAGTTCATTTTCTTGGTTTTCATTGCGTGACACTTTTTGAACTAAAATGTCAATTTTAAACTGATAATGGACAGTTTTAGTCATAAAAGTCACACCGTGCATTTTCTTGGTTTTCATGTAACATGGGGATTCCTCTTCTCCCTGAAAGAAACATGTTCTATATTTTTTAGCTTGTAGAAAATAGTTGAAAGGAAAATATTAATTCCCAAAAGATCTGTGTAAAAAACTAAATAAGTATTAGATAAAAATAATAAGGAAATTAACTTACAAATAGTAGATAAAATGATGAAAAAATTAATTAATTACATAAAAATACACACTTTGATTCATACTAGCCACATCGTGCATTACCATTCTTTCCATTCTCTTTATTTATCGAAATAGAAATATTGCATTATTGACATTTATCAGTTTCCTTCAAGTTCTCTCCACTGCCTTTGAAGGAAAGCGATAAATGCCGACAATGCATGGGTGACAAGGTTTTGAGGGAGAATAAGTCTTTGGAAGACATTGTTTGAATGAGTAGTCAAAAAATTAATCTAGATTATGTTAATATAGTATAGAAAAAATAATATTATGAAGAAAAACATAGTATATTAAAAAAACATTACCTTCTCATTGAATTCTGAGTTGCAGCCTCAAAGTCCAATCTCTCACTAGCATTATCAGTTTCTAACAAACCACCCTGACTCAAACAATGGAATCCACCTGTATAAGAAAATAGTTATTATGTGAGTAGTAATAAAAATAAGTAAATTAAACATAAATATGAAACAATCCACTACTTATATGGAAGTAACATCTTCATGTTATTTGTGTGAATTCATTCATCAGGTATGTTACCCATTCAATTCTGTGACAATCTATATCATCTTGTGAATTTGAGTCTTTTCAACAATCATAGTAGTACTCGAAAAATATAAATACACAAAGTATTAATAAATATTTTAAATGAAATGGTAATTATCTTCAAAAATACCTATTTATGTATTCTAGTTTGTTTATGGAATATGATCTCCCTCGTAAATTTACAAACATAATAACCATAATCTTTTCCATTGGTTCGTTTTGGACACTATAGAAACATTGAGGATAATAAGTAATTTGTTTTGACATGTATTTGGATAGTTAAATCTTATTATATATACCCTAATACTTGTCTAGTCATAGAACTTATATTCTTTCTTGTCCTTATCCCCTGGCCCCATTCCTTATTTTTCATGATATTGATGCACCGCCATATTATAATAGAATCCTCATTAAAAGATAATATAAATTATATAACTTTATGTTTAGTTATAAAACGTTCGATATAGTGTATTACAAATTGAAAAACTCCATCATGTATGGATAGTTTTCTAGATATCCATGCATTGAATCAAGGAAATAAATATTTTCAGTATCCAAATTTATCACAGTGATCTTCCAATGTTGCCTAAAAACATAAAAAGGAATAAGTAATGAAAAAAATGAAAATATATTTGATATTATTAAATTGTAAAGTTTTAACACTACATTTTTGGTATTAAATATAGTCTATCATCTGAAATTTTTCTTTCAAATGATTTGATTAGACCTGCCACTATTTTGTCCTTTTTATTGGTATCTAATTTTGGTTGTTCTATATAGATGATGTGAGGACTAACGAGTCCAAAAAATCATGGTAAAATCCTTTTAAATGTTTTTCATATATACACTTTCCAAAAATATGAAATGTATTTCGTCATAATTAACACATTATATCAGCTTTTGGAAAATCAAATCATGAAAACATACCTCATGTATACATCTACAACTGAGCCGGCTAGCTAATCATAGTTAAGGATTTCACCAACACTCTCAACACCAATAAAGTCGTGTTCTTTATCTTCATACATATTTTCATCAAAATCAACTATGTGATTATGGCCAAATTTTAAATTTGTATCTGCATGAACCTTCAATACTAGTAAATGGGGGTATAGAATAGTTGGGGTAATGGGGATTTGGGTAGGAATTTTTGATCGGTTGATCGATCCTTTAAATGGTTTTGAGTTTTTCTTTCATTTAATCCCCTTTCCCTTGTCCATCTGTAATAAAATTCATCGATTCAGACCTTTTTTCATTAATTGTTAAAGTATTAGCTTGAAAAATAAATTTTAAATGAATACCTTCTTATCGATATGTTTTTTACAAGATGTGACGGCCATGTGATGAATGTTCTAATGGATTTTTTGACTATATGAATATCTTCCTCATGAATTGGAATAGGTAGCTCAGTGATCGGCTCATGGGATATGCTAATAAACACTCACAAATGACCTCTTAGAAGTGGTCTGTTGTGTATCATTTTGTTTTGGATATTGAACATTGTAGACCTCACTAAAAGGTGATGGGTGGGTGTTGATAGATATAAATCACAGTCATTATCACCATATATAATATCAGTATAGTAAAGGTATTAGTGTCTGTCTAATTCACATTTCACAGAAACATTTATTAGAACATTTATTACCTTATCTAAGACATCTCTTTGAGGGTAATATCTTGCCTCATAGTTGATGGGGGATGGGGTGGGATCTCCATGCAGTGGTTTTTATTGAGTTTCTTCTTCTCTTTGACTCCCCCATATAAAGGTTTTCATCATCTCTATATGTTATTGGAATTGTTCTTCAAGGGTATCTATTTTTTCTATCATCTATTTTATTAATACACTTTGATCCTCATCTTGTTTTTTTCTCAAAACATGTTTGGGGTGTCACCCCAAAACCCACACCTCTAACGTGGCCATACTATTCTGGACGCTTCAAGGCCATCGATAGTATGTGTTCATATGATATAGGTGTTGTTGATTCCTGTGATTATTTCAGATAGAAAATATAGGAAAATAAGTTATCATTGTTATGTAATAGTTATTTAAAGAAAGACAAATTTTTATTATGAAATAATTAGACATGTTTACTATCCTTTTTTGTGTTTTCATCTATTAGTATCTCATCTTTATTTACATGTACATCCTTCCATAGAAAATGGATTGGGAAGGAAGTGGTTTTGGATTTTGAGTCATCAATCTGCATATAAATAGAGGAACATAATTATGATGTTGTTTCATGTCATATAAAAGTATTATGGTATATTTAAAATACGTACTAATTTTTTTCAAGTGAAGCATACCCCATCCTTGCTTTGCGGTAGGGGTACGCTAGTTTTGTTTCTTGTTCCTTACTTCCATAACTCAGTTGTTGTTTCATAAATAAAAAACTATCAATAAAAGTGATAAATACACATATCATCAAACAACGTATTACTAGACACAATGTACCTGAAAAGACACATCAGTATGATGGCCAATAAATGCATCCCACACTTCTTAGGTTATCAGGTGTCCATAGATAAGTGGTGGGTGTGGGTTTATTTTACATTTAGTATCTTTAAGATGATGTATTGTAATAATTATGTGAAATCATCTGTCAATCCTTCTAAAAAAATTAATATATATTTCTTGGGGGAATCATCTACTATAAATGTACTCTAAAATGGATGATGAAGAGTAAGTCAATGTTTTATTATTTTATTTTATAGTAAAATAAATAAATGATATCATAATGTTACTGTAATATCTTCCCACATCAGTGTCTTAATCCCAAGAACAACATGGTTCCACAAATCTACATCAATAGGCACACGTTGTTGAGTGACGATTCCAATATAACTACAAAACATGGACTTATTGGGGTTAACATGCTTTCCCTATGCATTCCATCTGACCTCATATTTGATACCTTTGAATTTCACTTTAATGATTTTTTATAACACCATAAAACTACGATGCTCTTATTTTCTCTACATCATAGGTCCTTCATCTCTTATCATTTCCCCAAAATCAATATCAACAATATGTTCCTTTGGACATATACCATCAGTATGTACATATGGTCATTGTACCTCTGCTTTGAGAGTAGCAGCAGGTTGAGAAACCTATTTTTCCTCAATAATGAGAGCACCAGCACATGAAGATGATCATTAATCTGTATTGTAAGCAGTAACAGGTTGAGATACCTATTGTGCCTTGGGATTGGGAGCACCAGCATGTGCAGAAGGTCTTTGTTCCTTTACACTATGAGAAGCAGCGAGTTGAGAGACCTATCATTCCTCGAGATTGGGAGCACCAACACATTCAGAAGTTATTATCTACATAAGTGGTTTAATATTTTATTTATATTACATAAATGAAGAAAAAATGGATAATAACATGAGGTAACATAATGTATATTACAGAAAATAATATAATCTGGTTATTTAACTCTCATTTTTTAAAGTCTAAAGGGATTTGACCCCTCTATCGACTATCCAAATCCCTTCATTATGGTCTCCTATAACATAAAAAATTTCATCTACATTGGGACCACTGCAAAATTATTGAGACATCCCATTGAAAGGGTCATCCTCAGTTGGATTTTCATATGACCCTTCAGTGGTTTTGGTCAATAACAGAAAAATTGACCACTTTTGATTTGTAGGATTTGGAACATAAAATATGTGTACTGCATGTAATTTCATTATAAATAGTTTTTATTTGTACCCCTTCTTATTCAAATCAACTTTCATGAATCCTAATTCATATATTTTAATAGTACTCCTTTTATCAACCCACTTGCATTGAAAAATTAGCACTTAGAATGTTTTATAATCCAACTCTCATAACTGTTTGATGATGCCAAAGTATTACATATTCACATAAATTGGATTTATGTCCTTAGTACTAGAAACATGCATCACTTCATCCAAAAGTGTAACTCCATTATTTTTCATGGTACTGTCTTCATCATTTTCATTTTTATAGAATGTAAAACCATTAATTACATAACCATTATAAGATAATATATACACACTTGGTCCCTCATCTAGGCATCGAATTTGTTTTGAAATTGAATATGGATTTTCATCTAACTATTTAAAAATATAGTCCAGAAACCATCCTATAAACTATTTATTATGTGTATTTTATATCCATATTTCATCCCTTATTGGATTCAAATGCCTAATAATTTATTTTTGGGATTCAAAAAATGGGAGAACCTTCATACTGTTATGAAAAATATAAAGGTGGGTTTGCTCCTAATCTGTAATATTGATTATGACAACATCTCTTTTATAATTTCATTCACCCGTAAGACGCCCAGTGTGAAGAGATTTTGGTTGACCAATGCTTTCAAAACTGGATAGGTACTCAGTACATAATTCAACATCTTCCTCAAAAATATATTTCTCCTCAATACAACCCTCTAGACAACTTTGATTTTTGACATTCTCTTTAAAATTATTCATATAACGTTCAATAGGGTACATCCATCTATAGTGTACAGGACCACATTGTTGAATCTCTCTCACTAAGTAAACCATCAAATGAACCATCATATCAAATAATTTTGGCGGGAAGAATATTTCCAATTCACATAATATAACGATAATTTCTCTTTCCATTAATAGAAATTTCATCAGGTTTATAACTTTGCTGCATATATATTTTAAGAAGAAACAGATCTTGGTTAATGTATGATAGAAGTTCTTGAGAAAAATTCAATTTAAAGCTATAGGAATTAGATCTTTCATCAAAACATGATAGTTATATGATTTCAAACCCTTTAACTTTAAATTGGTCATTGACACGATGCTCTTGATATTCAGTGAATACTCCTATGGAACCTTTACATCATTCAAAAAGTTAAAAAATTAATATCTCTCCTACCTAGAAAGATTGTAAGTAGTTGGAGGAAGAAAAGTTCATTTTTAACCCTTCACTAGTGCCAACTCTTCTCGTATTCCCATGTCAATCATGTCCATCATATCCTTAATTACATCCTCTATTTTCTAGGTGCATTTATAAATGTGTCAATAACACTATCACATACATTTTTTTCAACATGCATAACACCAATAAAATGTCTAACATACATACAATTCCAATATGGTAATTCAAAAAAAATTGATCTATTTTTTCAACCAGTTTTTGTAAGGTTTTTTAAAAATGGTTTACTAAAAGCAGTTTCCACGTATTTTATTTTCTCAAATAGTTGATCACCTGTTAGTAGAGAAAGTGTTGTACATTCTTCTGAAATTCCATCTAATTATGTCATTTAAGATCGGTACTTATTTCATCAGGGTAGAAATTTGCGATGTCCTTGAAACACAGTTTTCAATGAATGTTTCAACCTAATTAATCGTGTACCTTATTCGTAGATGGGACACCCTTGAGTTCCTTTAATAATATATCCTTAAAATTTTCCATAAGTAGGAAATTCATTTATAGTCCCATACAACATGGATCTCAATGTGAAATCTTCATTTCTATGAGCATTATACAATGTAACACCTGAACCCCACAATAAATTCAAAACCTTGATCAATGGAGCCAAATAAAAATCAATATCATTACCTAATTTTTTTGGTCCAGATATAATCATAGATAGCATGATGTATTTTTGTTTCATGTATAACCTTGGTGGAAAGTTATAATTTATCAATATAACTGGTCATGTACAGTGGGTGCTACTTTGAAAACCAAAAGGATTCAATCCATCTGTAGATAACGCAAGACGAAGGTTTCTTGTATCATTTCCAAATTCAAGAGTATATGTTGGGTGATGTAGTTTCCCATATTTATTTCTTGTACCTGTGTTCCATGTCAATTGCCCTATAGTATCTTCACTTCCATATAGGCGCCTAAACCTTAGAATTATTGGAAATTACCGTACAAATTTCATAAGACTCGATTTATTTTTCTTATATTGATAAGCACCACACTTTGGTCATTTTTTAAGTGATTTTTGGTCCTTTCGAAACAATATACAGTCATCCAAGAAAGCGTGTATTCTTTCAGAAATCATACCCATCAAGCGTAGAATTCTTTTGGCATTTTTTTTGTCTAGGTTCTCATTATCTTCTAGGATCATGTCATTCAATATAGCAAGTAGTTTCGTAAAACTTGAATCACTCCATCTGTTTCCAACTTTCAAATTATACAGCTTCAGTATGACTGACAATGCTGTATATTTAGTGCAACTAGTATATAATGGTGTCTTTGCACAACTCTTTAACTACTCAAACAATTTTGGGGAATCATGAAGTTCTTATTCAACTACCCTTTTCATTTCCACAATATGATATTCATCATCATTCACATTTTTAATCATGTCCTTGATATAGTCTTCTTTATTGTCCACACTTATAATCATATCAGATGATCCATAAAACACATTGATATCCCAGCCACTAGATACATTCTTATTTTCCCCATGTTTATTTCAACATTTATAACTTTTATCTCTTCCATGATAGATAAAGTGTTCTTAAAACTCCTTTGGACTAACTTGTCTTGAATAACAATATTGTAAACATGGAAAAAGGATTTTAGAAGGCTTATATGAATGATATTTTGCAAACTTGGTGAACTCTTTCACTCCATATTCATAATATTTTTTCAAAATATTGGCATCCATCCATTATTTATTCATATCCATACTATTTTATTTGGTAATATTAATATTTAAAAAAATACATACACAAAAGGGGTCTTTAAAATAAGGGGAACTCAACATTTTAATGATGGTTATTATTGCATTTTTTCCAAGGACACATCCCCTTAGAAGCTAACACCAAATTCCTTTCAAAACTATTTGTAAAATCATAGTTTAAATCCCATTAAAATGACTATTTACACAAACTCATATTTAAAATAACACACCCTTTTTAAAATGAAACCAACATTAAATATGCTTTCAAAACATTCACATCCCTTTGTGAAAGTCAATCGTGTGAGTTGACAAACACTTGTCCTGAAACCTAAGTCCATTCCAAGTTTTTAAATCATTTTAAATCTATTTAAAATGAAAAAAGGGTATATTGAACACATATAATTTTTTAAGAAACATTTAAAAACATTTTAATCATTTTAAAATATCCACTTAGGCATTTTCAAAAAGGCATAAATCCCAAGAGAGGCATTTTATATAAAGGATACATGAATCAAAAATAACCAACATTTTATAAAATATAAAGCTATAAAAGGTTTATCATGTCTATCATTAATAAATAGTATTAATCCTATATTTTACTCTCATAATACTACTTAGGAGTGAATAAGTGATAGATAAAGACATAAGTGTCACTTGGCCATGATAATTTTGAACATAAAGTCACATCTCTTCAAAATGGGAAACCAACTTCCACTTGATGCTTGAATCATGTACTACATAATCTTGATCCCTCCAATACAGTACATGAGAAAAAATGTACCCATTCTTGAGGGTATACATTAGTTCAAATTTAAAGGACTATAGTTACTCAAACCTTCTCCGCTATCAATGGTTCATTTGAATTTGTGATTAAATATTTTTCAGGTACATTTTTTAGTGTATTCCAAAAATATCTCACCCTAAAGATAATACTAATAACACCTCTTGTAAATAACCACTATTTAAAAATATAGGAAAGTATTTGGGAAGTTTCTTTTATGTTTCCTTAATTGTTTGGACCCATAAGCAACCACATGACCATCATGTACTAGAACTGTTAAATCCTGAATCCTAATACATCAAAATGTAATCCATACTCATTACCCAATTTATTTATGGTTAAGATTGGTGTTTTCATCAATCTCCCATTAAGATCTTATAAGGGTATCTCATGAACATCTAAGCAAAGGAACCATACCACATTCTTAGTTAAGGCCTTTTTAGCACTTCCAATCATGAATAATCTTAACTGGACTTCTGGTAATAAATGAAAATTCCCAAAAATATTTGGATATCAAAAACATTCTTTGGACTCTCTAAATAAACTATAACATCAAACTTATCAGGTTCTAAAAATACGCTATCCAATAATATAATTTTCCCCATGAAGTTTACATTATCAATACAAATCATACACTTTGTGGAGCATCCTGACCCAGGTGTCATGCATCGGTGCCCTGAGCCAGTCAGTCACATAATCTCAAGAGTGTCTCCATGTACTCTAGAGGATATTTACTAGTAGTTAGGGTTTGGTAAGTCAGTCATGGGAAGACTATACCCTCAATTATCATAGTAAACACCAATGTAAATAAATAAACAAATGTGGAAGCATATATAACCAGAACAATACTTATATCACAAGATAACCAAATAGGAAATGAGATACTCAACTGAAAGGGAAAAGATGATATACCAATATAAGTGTCAAGTGTCTATAATGTAATTGAATGTAAAGACGCTACGACTCCCCAAAAGTGTCTCAAACCATGTTTGGTTCCCTCCTCTAAGCTCCATCTCTAATCAGCCACCTATTCTAGGGACTTTTCCCTTATCCAGTTCTGTAACAATATAATCTATTTGGGTACCAATTAGGAAACTTGAATAGAGTGTGAGTATAACTTATTTTTCCACCTACAATAGTGTCTAAAAAATTTATAGTCAAAAGATAGTTCTTGAAGTTCTATAAATAAATAAGTACAATGTAATAATAAATAGTTTATTAAATTTTCATTTATTCTTATCTAAATACATTAACTCTAGGGTTCCCAAGGATACCTGTACCTCAATACTAACTTTATATCATACTGTATCCTGAAGTGTTCCCTAGGTAATACCATATCTTAATACCTACTTCTAGCTGAAGCTCGAATTATTCAAGGTGGTATGATATCTTAGTACCTGATTCGACTCATGCTGGAGTTTGAATATTCTCGTGTGAGGCCATAACTCAAAGTGACGTTATTTTCATTATTTAATTTCACATTTTCAAGACACATTTCCAAAGATACCAATATCAAAAACGTAAGTAATATGACCATGTTACCATGCTTAATCTTCAACGGAATGCCTATGTTACCATTCTCTTTACTCATAAGTATAATGAACATAATCCCATGTATACTTCTCAATTTAGAATGATCATGTTCCCATTCTCTTTACTCATAAGTATGATTACCATGTTACCATTTGTACTTCTCAATTTAGAATTACCATGTTCTCATTATTTATCACATAATTAATTTACCAATTAATTATCCACCCCAATTACATTACTAATTTAACAATTACTTAAACACATCAATTCCATTAGTTAACTCAACAATTAACTAGGTGCTTTAAACCATTAATTAATTCATCAATTGATTAATCAATATCACAATTCAAATTCCATAATTAATTTTACCAAATTAATTATCTTATTCTAATATCAACTTTTCATAATTAATACCACCATTATTTATCTAGATCATATTATCAAAGGAACATAATCAATCTACAATTAATTATATCAAATTTTCCATTTCAATATCTCATAATTAATCCCCTGATTAATTATCTAGGTTACAACCCATAACTATTATAATAAATTTCCCTAAATTAATTATATAATTTGGAATCCCCTTAGTCTCATGATTAATTCCCCAATTAATCACTTATTTCAACAAAGCTTCGATAAATCAATTGGTCAATCTAATTAACCCAATTCGAGAAAATAAATTACTAAAGGATGCTAGCAGTTCTATAATTTTATATATATATATATCAAATCCCTAACTATAGGAATTAGATTTAGATAACCTATCTCAATTCATTGACATAATTTTTTCCAACAGAAATCCCCAAAATCTGAGTAGCACAACGACATTGATAAAAGTTTCAGATCTAAATCCCTAAATCTAAATCAAAATCAAAGACATAAAGATATCATAAATATAGATCTTGATCCACAATCCTATATTTATATCTCATCATATAGGTTTATATATATGGAAATATAGGATATATTCCATGAAAAGATCAAGGAAATATAGAAGAAAGAACAAGAGAAGCATCGGGATGAAATCCACTTACCGAGTGAAGAGCAGATCTTCAATTCAGGCTTTTGATCTTGAAGAACAATGTCCAAAAAGCCTTGGAATCCCTCTAGGTCAATGGTAGAACCTTCCTTTACCCTTATGAAAGTAAAATCCCGAGTTAGGGCTTCATAGGAGGTGAAACATATCATTAAAAGTTGAAAACGAGTGAGATCCATAATTTTAGGATCTCACTGTTAGCCCTTGCATGGTTTAGTCACACAGTTAGACAAACTTGTTCTAATTGTGTGTTAGTCACTACTTAAAGGGGTAAATTCACATGGCCACCTTATATGGCCTCCCAAACTATTCTTTAACCATTATGAAGCTACTCCCTCAAAGACCAGAGATCCCACAGTTTCTCCTAGGCAGTTGTACGGTTTGTACAAACTGTGCGCCAACTGTGCACAGCCTCTTTTCTCCAAAATTCTCTTAGACATCACCCAAAATGCACCCAATACATAAATCCCATAAAAGGTACTTAAGTAAAAACAAAATTTACCTATAATCACACTCGAGATAACTCCAAAAAAGGTCGGGGTCTTAAAATCTCTCCACCCCATAACAACTCGTCCTCGAGCTGCACTCCAAGACTTTATAAGATTCTGATCCAAAAAGATCGGGCCATTGATCCATCATATCAGATTCCTTTTCCTTTGTTTATTCTTTCACACGTCTATGTTGTTGTAATACATGAAATATCGGCATGGTCTTTCCTCGAAACACTTTGTCACTGCGATCCAACAGACGTATCGAATGCTCCTCAAAGGACGCATCTATCTCAAGGTCAATCTCATCCACATCGATCACATGAGAAAGGTCGGGGTGATGCTGCTGAAGTTGTGATACATGGAAAACATCATTCATAGCATTGTTTCATTGTTTAAGAGCCAAATGAAATTCCACCTTCCCGATTCTCTCCACTATCTCAAAAGGTCCAACAAACCTAGGCATCAACTTTCCCTACCTCTGTATCCTACGGTGACCCAACCTAGGTGACACCCAAAGGAATACACAAACACCCTCTATAAACTCTAGGGGTCATCTCCCCTTGTCAATATAAAACTTATGTCTACTCTAATCGATATCCACTCATTTCCTAATCATATGAACTTGCTTCATCGTCTCCTACATGATACTTGGTCCCAAAAACTCTAACTCGCCTACTTCCACCCAGCATAGTAGTGATCTATATGGCCTACCATAAAGAGATTTGTATGGTGCCATCTATATAGTTTCCTGATAACTATTGTTATAGGAAAACTCCACTAAATACAAGTTCTTTTTCCAAGATCCACTGAAGTCAAGCACACATTCCCTTAGCATATCCTCAAGCACCTGTATAGTACGTTCTAACTACCCATCTATCTGTGGGTGGAAAGTCATACTCAATAATACTTGTATGTTAAGCACTTTATTCAAGCCCTACTAGAAGTGTGAAGTAAAGCATGAATCATGATCTAAAACTATATTCTATGGCACTCCATATAGATAGACTATCTCCTGAATGTACAGTTCTTCCAACTATTCTATTATAAAGGTTTCCCTTATAATAAAGAAATGCTCTACCTTTGTTAGTCGATCCACAATGACCCAAATAGCATCATTATTCCTAAGAATATTTGAAAAACCCACCATAAAGTCCATAGTCACATCATCACACATCCATTCTGGAATAGGCAACAGTTATAGTAACCCTCCAGGTCATTGATGCTCTGCCTTCACCTGCTGACAAGTGAAGCATCTTGTCACAAACCCTGAAATCTTATTTTTCATGCCTGACCATCAAAACTGTTGTCATAGGTCATGATACATTTTGGTTACACCTAAATTAACTTCCTATTTCGAGGTATGAAATTCCCGCATGAGCTCCTCTCACATGATCATAGCTACCACAACTCTATTTTTCATATAGATAATCTCATCTTCATCTATCAACCATTCTGAATATGTCTCCCCACATTCAAAGCTTTCCCTCAATGCTAAGCACTCTATATTTTCATATTTCCTATCCCTGATCTATCTCAAAAGCATAGACTCCACTGTAATTGAAATCAAAGTCATCTTCTCCTGACTCTCCTGAACCACCACATGCATTTCAGCCAGCAAGGTTATCATCTTCCACTCTTCAGTGGACTCCTAAACTCTCTGAGTATGAGTTTTATTGCTTAAGTAATCAGCCACACTATTTCACTTCTTGGGTGTATATTCCAGTTCAAAATCAAAAGACTACATATACTCAACCCATCTCCACTGTTGAAGATTCAAATAATTATTTGAAAATATATACTTCAAACTCTAGTGATTTGTATAGACTATAAAATTTTCTCCAAAAAGATAGTTTCTCAAACACTTAAGATCATAAACCACTATTGACAACTCAAGGTCATGCATAGGGTAATCATGTTCATGAGGCCTCAATTACCGAGACCCATACTCCACATTTATTTAAAATGAAGGAGAGATGATTGTGTAGATTCATTATATAATAGGGATAAAGGATATCCTATGTACCTTCTATATATTTATTGGAACTCCATTGGTAGTACCGCTGAAGGTAACATCATTCACATTTATGCTATGAACGTTCACAACATTCTCATCCCCACCTAAGCTCCTGATACTTTATTTTCACACATATATAATAGTAACATTTATTTTTAAATAATTAATGTAAATACATCTAGTTACCTTATTCCTTGGACCGAACCACATTCTATGTGATTGATAATCACATCTGAAGTGAAATCACTGATCGAGACACAATCATCCCCTAGAATATTATTGATTCATTTTTTATTAACATATTAGAAGATAAAAAAATATTTGAAGATGGTAAATGTCAGTTTTTTTGGAGGTGTTATCAAGGTGTAGGATAGGGGTATAGGTGATATATATACCACAAGAAAATTGGTAATTAGTGATGGTGACATTCTGAACTTTTTTTAGATGGAAACCATCGATGTTGGGACTATACTTAGGTGATAATGTCTTAAAATTGTGAATATTCATTTAATTACACATCATCACAATAATATGGGATTGTGGTGACTCTACAATATAAACATCCTTTATGGTTAATCCATTGATGGAAGTAAACTTGAGCACCTGAATTTGATCACCATATATCTTCCAATATAATCATGTATATTCTCATTACCAGAATGTTAATATATGTGTAAAACTACAAAAAAAACTCATAATCACTTATGGTGGGTGATAATGTGGTGTAACCCTCTTGAAAAATGGAAACATCACCAGAAAAAATTTTAAATAAGAAAGAGATAAATGTTAAGTGATATAATTAAATTCAATGTGTGTATATACTAATCTTGGATGGTCATGATAGTTCTGATCCCATCATCCCTTCCCACTTCTATTGACGATGTTGGTGCTAGTGAAGAACAACCTCGGGGGAAATGTACTGAATTCTATCCATTGACCCTGGTTGAGTCCCTTACAGTAACTAGGTTCTGTCAATGCAATGATTTCCCCATTTGGATGTTATTATTATTGAGAATTTTATAATGTTTTATTATTTTATTTTATTGGGTTGAGGGATGAAGTGTTTCCATGTACCCAAAAGGTGATGAAAGATTTTCATGGTCCTATTAAAATAAAAGGATACACCAAAAACCTCCCTCGTGGAACTAAAATGGTAGGGTTGCTTTTAGTTTCACCGCATGCTACCAACTCTTGTTTCCACAATTCCATCAATGGTTTTTCTTAACTTGGTAAAATTGTAGTGTTGTGATCCACCATTGTATCCTAAAGAGGATTCACTGACAAACCATTGTACTACCAATTTGGTGGGGACAAATCTACTATTAAAGAGAGAGATAACATAAGATGCCTGGTGAGATCCTTCTATTATAATTTAATAAAATCCATTATATTATACACAAATATATCCCCAACATGAAGTGGGAATCTTTTTTCACCCATGGAATGAGTGTAGGCAATCAATGATGGTGCGATGTAGTGAATTGATCAAGGTAACATTGCCAACAGGTGTGGCATGGATGGTTCGAAAGATGAGTGGTGGCTAGGATATGATGTGAAGGAAAAGGGAGGAAAAGTGAAGGAAGTAATGGAACATGGTTCATGGTAGGCGGGTGGATTCAGATAGTATGTTATCCATATTTGCGGGATGATAAGGAGATTAGGAGGAGAGAGGCACTAGAGATGATGGATGGGTGGATAAGAAACCAGGAAGGATGGATGTAAAGACTATGTGTGGCATCTGGGTTCACTACAAATGGAGAAGGGCTTATGTCGGGATTTTTTGGTGCATTGTGACTGGGATACTATGAAAACGGGGGGGGCACTATTACAAAAATGGGATTTATCAGTGCTCAAAATGGGCTTTAACAGTGCTAAAAATGTTTTAAAGCTCAGTGCTGATAAAGGCGGGTCCCCTTTATCAGTGATAAAAAGGCACTGATAAAGGAATCCTTTATCAGTTCTAAAAAAGTGCTGATAAATGTGTTTTTTATCAGCACTAAAAAATTTTTGATAAATTCCTTGTTTTCTTTAACATAAAATTTTGCAGCAGCACACCCAAACAAGAAATGAAAAAAATTCAGCATCTCAACAAATATACCCATACAAAATTAACACATAATTCATAAGGGAATTACACCAAGTATACCCATACAACAAGTATACCCATACACCATTAACACATAATTCATAAGTTAATTAAATACATAAATAATTCAATTCAGAATTCAGGGGGTTGGGGGCTGTTCAGGGGTTTGGGGTGGCTGTCCAGGGGGGGGTAGGGGGTGTCCGGGGGGATGGGGTTGTCCAGGTGGAAAGGGGTGTCTAGGGGGGTGGGGGCAGTCCAAAAGGGTGGTGGGGTGGTGTCCAGAGGGTGGTGGTGGCTATCCATGGGGGTGGGGGTGTCCAGGGGTGGGGGTGTCTAGGTGGTGGGGTGGTGTCTAGGAGGGGGTGGGGGTGTCCAGGTGGGGGCGTCTAGGGGTAGTGGGGTGTCCAGGGGGTGGGGGCTGTCTAGGGGGGGTTTTCCATGGGGATGTCTAGGGGGTGGGCTGGTGTCCAGGGTGTTGGGGGACTTTCCAGGGGGTGGGGGTTTCCAGGGGGTGGGGTGGTGTCCAAGGGGTGGGGGCAGTCTAGGGGGTTGGTGGGGCTGTCCAAGGGGGGTGGGGTGGTGTCTAGGAGGGTGGAGGTGGTCGTCCATGGGTGGGGGTGTCCAGGGGGTGGGGGTGTACAAGTGGTGGGGTGGTGTCTAGGAGGGGTTGGGTTTTCATCCAGGGGGTTGGTGGGTGTCCAGGGGGTGTTTGGGGGGGGGGGGGGTCGAGGGATTGTCTAGGGTGGGTGGGGGGGCCTGTCCATGGGGGTGTCTAGGGGGTGGGGGTGTCCAGGGGGTGGGGGTATCCAGAGGGGTGGGGGTGTCCAGAGGGTGGTGTGGTGTCCAAGGGGGTGGGGCGGTCTAGGAGGTTGGTGGGGCTATCCAAGGGGGATGGGGTGGTGTCCAGGGGAGTGGGGGTGGTTGTCTATGGGGGTGGGGTGTCTAGGGGTGGGAGAGGTGTCCAGGTGGTGGGGTGGTGTCTAGGAGGGGTGGGGGAATCCAGGGGGTGGGGGGGGCTATCCAGGGGGTTGGGGGTGTCCATGGGGGTTGGGGTTGGGGGGATGTCCAGGGTGGTGGGGGTGTCCAGGTGGTGGGGTGGTGTCTAGGAGGGGTGGGGGTGTCGTCCAGGGGGTTGGTGGGTGTCCAGAGAGGGTGGGGGGCTGTCCATGGGGGTTTCCAGGGGGTGTTATGGTGTCCAGGGGGGTTTACTCATACAAAAATGACCCATGGATCATTCTCCTAAAGGATCAACACAATCATAATGTGTTTGGTTGGATTTCCGTATGTCAGTTGTTGTTTTCACTTAAAATTCTGTCTATTTTAAACAAAAGAGAGACACTTTGAGTGATACCGGTCACACCATGCCTTGTATTGAGGCGGTGTTGACTCATACACATCACCAACGCACCCATGGATCATTCTCCTAAATTATCAACACAATACGAATGCATTTGGTTGGATTTCCGTAGGTCAGTTGTTGTTTTCACTTATAATTTTGTCCATTTTAAACAAAAGAGAGACTCTTTGAGTGATACCGTCCACATCATGCCTCGTATTGAGGCGGGGTTGACTCGTACATGTCACAAATGACCCATGTATCATTCTACTAAAGTATCAACACAATCCAAATGCATTTGTTCATATTTTTTGTACGTCAGTTGTTGTTTTCACTTAAAATTGTGTCCATTTTAATCAAGAGAGAGACACTTTGAGTGATACCGGCCACACTGTGCCTCGAATTGAGGTGGGGTTAACCCGTACACATCACCAACTCACCCATGGATCTTTATCTTAAATGATAAACACAATCTGAATGCATTTGGTTGGATTTCCATTGGTCAGTTGTTGTTTTCACTTAAAATTTTGTCCATTTTAAACAAAAGAGAGACACTTTGAGTAATACCAGCCACACCATGCCTCGGATTGAGGTTTGGTTGACTCATAAACATCAAAAATGACCCATGGATCATTATACTAAAGGATAAACATAATCCTAATGTGTTTGGTCAGATTTTCGTACGTTAGTTGTTGTTTTCACTTAAAATTATGTCCATTTTAAAAAAAAATAGAGACACTTTGAGTTATACCGGTCACACCATGCCTCGTATTGAGGTGGGGTTGAATTGTAAACATCACCAACACACCCATAGATCGTTATCCTAAAGTATAAACATAATAAAAATGCGTTTGGTCAGATTTCCATTGGTCAGTTGTTATTTTCACTGAAAATTCTGTCCATTTTAAACAAAAGAGAGACACTTTGAGTGATACCGGCCACACCGTGCCTCATATTGAGGCATGGTTGACTAATACATGTCAAAAATTACCCATGGATCGTTCTCCTAAAGTATTGACACAATCAGAATGTATTTGGTCAGATTTTCGTACGTCAGTTGTTGTTTTCACTTAAAATTTTGCTCATTTTAAACAAAAGAGAGACACTTTGAGTGATACCGGCCTCACTATGCCTCGTATTGAGGATGGGTTGACTTACACACATCACCAACACACCCATGGATCATTATACTAAATGATCAACATAATTCAAATGTGTTTGGTCAGATTTCCATACGTTAGTTGTTTTCACTTAAAATTATGTCCATTTTAAACAAAAGAGAGACACTTTGAGTGATACCGGCCACACCGTGCCTCAGATTGAGGAGAGGTTTACTTTTACACATCACCAATGCACCCATGGATATTTATCCTAAAGTATTAACCCAATACAAATGCATTTTGTCAGATTTCTGTAGGTCAGTTGTTGTTTTCACTTAAAATTTTGTCCATTTTAAACAAAAGAGAGACATTTTGAGTGATACCGGCCACACCGTGCCTCAAATTGAGGCGTGGTTGAATCATACACATCAAAAATGATCCATGGACCATTATCCTAATGGATAAACACAATAAAAATGCGTTTGGTAAGATTTTCATATGTTAGTTGTTGTTTTCACTTAAAATTTTGTCCATTTTAAACAAAAGAGAGACACTTTGAGTGATACCGGTCACATTGTGCCTCGGATTGAGGCGGGGTTGACTTGTACACGTCAACAATGCACCCATGGATCATTTTACTAAAGGATAAACATAATCCAAATGTATTTGGTTGGATTTATGTAGGTCATTTGTTGTTTTTACTTAAAATTTTGTCAATTTTAAATAAAAGAAAGACACTTTGACTGATACCGGCCACACCGTGCCTCGGATTGTGGAGTGGTTGACTCATAAACATAAAAAATGACCCATGGATAGTTATCCTAAAGTATAAACACAATCCAAATGCATTTGGTCAGATTTCCATATGTCATTTGTTGTTTTCACTTAAAATTATGTCCATTTTAAACAAAAGAGAGACACTTTGAGTGATACTGGTCACACCGTGCCTCGGATTGAGGCAGGGTTGAATCATACACATTACCAACACACCCACGGATCGTTATAATAAATGATCAACACAATTAAAATGCGGTTGGTTGGATTTCCATAGGTCAATTGTCGTTTTCACTTAAAATTATGTCCATTTTAAAAAAAAACACTTTGAGTGATAACGGCCACACCGTGCCTCGGATTGAGGATTTGTTGACTCTTAAACATAAAAAATGACCCATGGATAGTTATCATAAAGGATCAACACAATAATAATTCGTTTGGTCAGATTTCCATACGTCAGTTGTTGTTTCACTTAAAATTTTGTCCATTTTAAACAAAAGAGAGACACTTTGAGTGATACCGGTCACACCGTGCCTCAGATTGAGGTGGTTTTGACTCGTACACGTCACCAATGCACCCATGGATTGTTCTCCAAAAGTATAAACACAATCTGAATGTTTTTGGTTGGATTTTCATAGGTTAGTTGTTGTTTTCACTTAAAATTTTGTCCATTTTAAACAAAATAGATACACTTTGAGTGATACCGGCAACAAAATGCCTCAGATTGAGGTGTGGTTAACTTGTACACGTCAAAAATTACCCATGTATATTTCTCCTAAAGGATAAACAATCTGAATGTGTTTGGTTGGATTTCCGTACGTCAGTTGTTGTTTTCACTTAAAATTCTGTCCATTTTAAACAAAAGAGAGACACTTTGAGTGATACCGGGCACACCGTGCCTCGGATTGAGGAAGGTTTGACTTTTACATGTCACCAACTCACCCATGGATCGTTCTCCTAAAGGATAAACACAAGACTAATGCATTTGGTTGGATTTTTGTAGGTTAGTTGTTGTTTTCACTTAAAATCTTGTCCATTTTAAACAAAAGAGAGACACTTTGAGTGATACGGCCACATAGTGCCTCAGATTGAGGCGTGGTAGACTCTTACACATCAAAAATTATACATGGATCATTATCTTAAAGTATCAATACAATCCAAATGTGTTTGGTCAGATTTTTGTATGTTAGTTGTTGCTTTCACTTAAAATTCTATCCATTTTAAACAAAAGAGATACACTTTGAGTGATACATGTCACACCATGCCTCGAATTGAGGTGGAGTTGACTCGTACACATCACTAATGCACCCATGGATCGTTATCCTAAAGGATAAACACAATATGAATTCATTTGGTTGGATTTCCATAGGTCAGTTGTTGTTTTCACTTAAAATTCTTCCATTTTAAACAAAAGAGAGACACTTTGAGTGATACCATCCACACCGTGCCTCCGATTGAGCTATGGTTGACTCGTACACGTCATAAATGACTAATGGATCGTTCTCCTAAAGTATCAACACGATAGGAATGCGTTTGGTCATATTTCCATAAGTCAGTTGTTGTTTTCACTTAAAATTCTATCAATTTTAAACAAAAGAGAGACACTTTGAGTGATACTGGTCACACCGTGCCTCTAATTGAGGTGGGGTTGACTCGTACACATCACCAATGCACCCATGGATCGTTATCCTAAAGTATCAACACAGTCCTAATGCGTTTGGTCAGATTTTCGTAGGTCAGTTGTTATTCTCACTTAAAATTTTGTCCATTTTAAACAAAATAGAGACACTTTGAGTGATACTGGCAACACCATGCCTCAGATTGAGGCGTGGTTGATTCTTAAATGTCAAAAATGACCCATGGATCATTCTCCTAAAGGATCAACCCAATATTAATTCTTTTGGTCAGATTTCTTTATGTCAGCTTTTGTTTTCACTTAAAATTCTATCCATTTTAAACAAAAAAAGAGATACTTTGAGTGATACCAGCCACACCGTGTCTCGGATTGAGGCGGGGTTGACTCGTACACGTCACCAACGAACCCATGGATCATTCTACTAAAGTATCAACACAATACTAATGCTTTTGGTTATATATAAAGGTATTTTGGATATTTTACTGGTTTTTCTTATCCAAATCCCAAAGAAAAGTGGTTCATCATTCTTGCATGTTACTTATGCATTTCATCTGTTAAAATGGGAAAAGGACTCATTGGAGAAATTATTTTTTATTTAATAACAATTAAATTTTTCCTACAAACATTTATATACAAAAATGTTTCATCTTTTGATCCCCTTAACCCCTCTCAAAAATTACTGCCAATTGTACACGTCCCCAAGTCATATCTTCATGCTATTTGTGTACAATCTTCCATCAAGTATGTGGCCCACTCATTTCTGAACAAATATATATCTTCTTTTGAGTATAAGGCTTTTCGACAATCATAGTAGTACTACAAAATATATAAATAAAGAATTAATAAATAATTTAAATGAAATAGTAGTTGTTTTTTAAAATACCTCTTTAGGGATTCTAGTTTGTTGATGAAAAACGATCTCTTTCATAAATTTACAAACATAATAACCACAGTCATTATTGTTTTTTTGTTTTGGACACTAAAAAAAATTATATCATTAGTAGAATAAGTAACTTGTATTGATATGTGTTTGGTTAGTGAAATTTTGTTATATATACCCTGATATTTGTCTGGACATAGTACTTGCTCACCTTCTTATGCTTAGCCCCTATCCTCATTCCTTTTTTAGACGATATTGATACACCTCCCTATCATAACAGAATCCTCAGTAAAAGATAATATAAATTATATTACTTGATGTTTAGACATAAAATGTAGGATGTAGTGTCTTACAGATTCAAAAACTCCATCATGTGTGGTCGGTTTGTTGGATATCCTTACATTGAATCCAGAAAATAAATCTTTGGAGTATCCAAGTTCACCACAATTAGCATCCAATATTGCCTAAAAACAAAAAAAGGAAAAATTAATAAAAGAAGTGAAAATATAATTGATATGATTTAATCGTAGAGTTTTACCCCTGCATGGTTGGTATTAGGAAGAGTCAGTCATCTGTAATCTTACTTTCAAATGTTTTTAGCAAGCCTTTCACTATTTCATCTTTTTTTGATGGCTCTAATTTCATTAGATGTGTTGATGTGGTATGAGGACAACGAGTCTGAATTTTGGATCATGGGGAAATTCCTTCAATTTTTTTTCATATATAAATCTGTCAATAATATAAAATGCATTTAGTCATAATTTGAACATTATATCAGCTTTTAGAAAATCAATTCATAAAAACGTAACTCATATATAAATTTACAATTATGACACCTAGCCAATCGTTTTCAACGATCTCATTTACATTTTCTGCAGTAATGAAATCTTGACTTTCCTCTCCATATATATTCTTTTAGAAAACCAATATATGAATACTACCACCTCTTAGCTTCATATCCACATGAGTCTTAAATGCTAGTAAATGTGGATAGAGAACAGGTGGTGTTATTCTGCTTTCATTAGCTCTTTGGGATCAGTTGGTCGATCCTTTATATGCTTTTGAGCCAACGTTTCTTGTCACCCCCTTCCCTTTCTCCATCTATAATAACATTCATTGGTTCAGACCCTTTTTTCATTAATTATTAAAGGTTTAGATTGAAAAAAAGGAAATACATACCTCTTTGTCCCCATATACTCTTACAAGTTGTGACGGCCATGCAATGAATGTCCTAATAGCCTTTTCGACCGTATGAATATCATCGTCATAAAGTTGAATAGGTAGATCAACATTTGGCTCATGAGATACAGTAATCATCACTTTCAGATTATCTTTTTGAAGTGGTCTATTATGCAGCTTGTGCTCTGGTGTGTTGAACATTGTATCCCTCGCTACAAGGTGATAGGTGGGTATTGACAGATATAAATCATAGTCATTATCACCCTGTAGAAGATCAGTATAGGAAAAGTATCAGTGTTTGTTTGATTCACATTTCATGGGAACAATTATTAGAATATTGATTACCACGGCTAAGATAGCTCTTTGAGGGGAATGGCTCACCTCAAAGCTGGTGGGGGGTGGGGCAAGATCTTCACGCGCTGGTTGTTCCTGAGTTGTGTCTTCTCCTTACTTCTCACCCATAAAAGTTGCTAGCAACTCTCCCTTCCATTGAAATCGTTCTTCAAGAGTTTCTAGTCTTTAGATCATTTGTTTCAATTTTTCATCTCTATCATCTGTTTCTTTTTTTCTAAAAATATACTCGGGGTGTCACCCCAAACCTCGCACCTCTAACACGACCGTATTGTTCTAGCCACTTCAAATCTGTAGATAATAGGTCTGCATCCGCTACAGGAGTAGCTGATTCCTATGACTGTCGGATATACGAAAATAAATAATTATTTTTATGTAATAGAAATTTAAAACAAATATTTTTATCATCATTTCATACTTACACATATTTCCCACACTTTTTGTGTGTTTTCAACTACTAGCTTCCCTTCCTTATTCACACATGCCTCCTTCCATAGCACATGACGTGGGATGGAAGTGTATTTGGTTTTATACTCATCAATATACATATAAATATAGAAAGATAATTATGATGTTGTTTCTTGGAACCTAACAATATTACTGTAAATTTAAAATACGTACCATTTTCTTTTCTAGTGAAGTGTACCCCATCCTTGCTTTATGATAGGGTTATGTTGGTTTTGATGCACGTTCCTTATTTTTTGTACTGAGTTGTTGTTTCATAAATTAAATATTGGCAATCAAAGTGATGAATACACGTATCCTCAAAAAATGTATTATCACCCACAATGTACCTGAAACTTATCATCCCTATGACGACCATTAAATGTATCACATGATTCTTGGGATATCAGGTGAGCATAGAAAATGGGTGGGTACGGGTTTATTTTACCTTTGGAATCTTTCAGGTGAAATTTTGTTAAAATAGTGCAAAAACCTCGATGAATCCTTCCTGTAATCCTTAGTACATAATTCTTGTGTGAATAATCTAATATAAATGTACTCTACAAGAGATTGAGAAGATTAAGACACTATTTCATTATTTTATTTTCTAGTAAATTAAAGAAATAATATCATAATGTTACTATAATTTCTTCCTAGGTCATAGCCTTCAGCCCGAACACAACATGGTTCCATGAATCTATGTCAATCGGCATGCGTTTATGAGTGACAATTCCAATGTAACTACTAAACATAGCCTTGTTGGGATTCACATGTTGGCCTCGTGCATTCTATCCAACATCAAATTTGATACCTTTTCTTTTCTCCTTAAGAACTTTGGCCAACACCATCAAAATATGATTCACCAGTGTTTTCTGTGATGTCGGTCCTTTATCCTCTACCATTTAATTGATATCAACATCATCTATATGTTCATATGAAATGGTAGCAATGGCATGTGCTGATGGTTGTTAGACCTCAACACTAGGAGCAGCAACAGGTTCAGAAACTTGTTGTTTCTCTGCACTATGAGCTGCCGCAGCAAAAGCAACAGCAGTAACAACAAAAACAACTTGAGAAACTTGTTCATCCTCGAGGTTAGGAGCACTAGAATGTGCAGAAGTCATTATCTAAAAAAGTGGTTGAACAGTTAATTTAGATTACATAAATTCAGTAATGATAAGATAATAACATGAGATAGAAAGATCTGTATTACAAACAAAATATAACATATTTATTGAACTCTCTTCCTTTTTTTCAAAGGCTGAAGGGATTTGACACCTCTATAGATTATCCAAATCCCTTCATTGTGGTCTCCTCTAACATAAAAAAAAATCATCTACATTGGGACCGCTACGAAATTATTGGGATGTACCACTGAAAGGATCATCCTCAACTGAATTTTCATCAGACACTTTAGTAGTTTTGGATGATAATAGAACAATCGACCACTTTCAGTTTGTGGGATCTTGAACATAAAAAACTTGTACCGCTTGTGATTCAATTATAAATCGTTCGTCTTTGTACCCTTCTTTACTAAAATCAACTTTAAAAAATCCCCATTCATATATTTTAACACCATTGTTGTTATCAACCCATTTGCATTGAAAAGTTGTCAATTGGAATGTCGTATAATCCAACTCCCATATTTGTTTGATAATGCCAAAGTATGACATATTTTCATAAATTGGATTTCTGTCCTTACTACCAGAAACATGCATCGCTTCAGCCACAAGTGTAACTCCACTATTTTGTATGGTACTATCTTCATCATGTTCATCTATATAGAATGTATAACCATTAATTACATAACCATTGTAAGATAATACATACACACTTGGTCTGGTGGCTATCCATAGAAGTCGTTCTGAAATTGAATTCAGATTTTCATCTAAATCCTTAAAAATTTGGTCCTGAAACCATCTTATAAACTGGTGATTATGTGTATTTTATATCCATTTTTCATCCCTTGATGGATTCAAATGCCTAATAATTTATTTTTGAGTTTCAATATATAGAGAAACCTACCAACTGTTATGTAAAACATAAAGTTGGTCATGCTCCCGATCTGTAATACTGATTGTCACAACATATCTTCTAGAAATTCCCTCACCTCAATGCATCCAGTGTGATGAGATTTTGGGAGACCAATGCTTTCCACATCAGATAGGTATTCGGTATAGAATTCAATGGATTCCTCAACAATATATCGCTCCACTATATAACCCTCTGGCCGACTTCAATTTTTGACATACCCTTTAAAAATATTCATATACCATTCAATGGGGTATATCCATCTATAGTGCACAGGACCAAAAATTCAAATCTCTCTCACCAATTGAATCATCAAATGAACCATCATATCAAAGAATGTTGGTGGGAAGAACATTTCTAATTCACATAATATGATGATAATTTCTTTTTCCATAGCTGGAAATTTTTCCGGGTCTAAAACTTTGATACATATAGATTTGAAAAAGAAACAAATTTTGGTTAATGTATGACGAACATTCTTGGGAAAAATGCAACGTAAATATATAGGAATTAAATCTTGCATAAAAACATGGCAGTCATGTGATTTAAAACCTTTTAACTTCAAATCATTCATTGACACAATGTTCTTGATATTTGATGAATACCCCTCTGGAACCTTTACATAATTGAAGAAGTTTCAAAATTGATATCTCTCCTTCCTAAAAAGAGTGTAAGTAGTTATAGGAAGAAACATTCGATTTTCACCCTTCACGGGAGCCAACCCTTCTCATATTCCCATGTCAACCATATCCAACCTTGCCTTAATTCCATCCTTTGTTTTTCTAAGGTCATTTAGAAATGTTCTGATAACACTGTCACATACATTTTTTCCACATGTATCACATCAAGAAAATGTCTGACATACAAACAATTCCAGTATGGTAATTCAAAAAAAACTGATCGCTTTTTCCAACTAATTTTCATAAGGTTTTTCGAAAATGGTTTACCAAAAATAGTGTTCACGTCTTTTACTTTCTCAAAAAGCTGATCATCTGTTAGTGGAGATGATGTTGTGTATTGTTTTGAACTTCCATTGAATTATGTCATCCAAGATCGGTACTTATTTTAATGAGGTAGAAATCTACGATGTCCTAGAAACATAGATTTTGATGAATGTTTCAACCTAATTGATTTTGTATCTTCTTCGCACATGGGACACCCTTGAGTTCCTTTAATTATATAGCCTGAAAATTTTCCATAAGCAGGGAAATCATTTATCGTCCCATACAACATCACTCTCAATGTGAAGTATTCACTTTTATAAACATCATACAAAATAACACATGAATCCCACAATAACTTCAAATCCTCAATCAAAGGAGCCAAATAAACATCAATATCATTACCTGGTTGTTTTGGTCCTGATATAAGCATAGATAACATGATGAATTTCTGCTTCATGTATAACCAGGGTGGAAAGTTATAATTTACCAACATAACAAGCCATGTACTGTGAGTGCTGGTTTGAAAACTAAAAGGATTCACTCCATCTGTAGATAACATAAGATGAAGGTTTCTCATCTCTTTTCCAAATTTAGGATACTCATGATCAATTTTCTTCTATTGAGGAGAGTTGGCCAGATGGCATAATTTCCCATCTTTATTTCTTTTATTTTCATGCCACAATAATTGTCTTGCAGTTTCTTCACTTCTATATAGATGCCTAAATCTTAGAATTATTGGAAAGTGCCATACAAATTTCGTAGGACTGGATTCATCTTCCTTATATCGAGAAGCACCACACTTTGGGCATTCTGTAAGTGATTTGTTCTCCTTGTGAAACAATATACAATCTTTTGGGCAGGCATGTATTCTTTCAGAAATCATACCCATCGAGCATATCATTCGTTTAGATTCATATGTTTGGCTTGGGAGCTCATTATCTTCCAAGAGCATGTCATTCAAGAGAGCAAGTAGTTCTGTAAAACTGACATCACTCCATATATTGCCTGCTTTCAATTTATACAACTTCTGTATAGCTGACAATGCTGCATATTTAGTGCAACCAGCATACAATGGATTCTTTGCACAACTCTTTAACTTCTCAAACAATTTTGGGCAATCACGGAGTTCATCTTCAATTGTCCTTGTCATTTCCTCAATATGATATTCATCATCATTGACATATTTAATCAAATCATCTATACGGTCTTCTTCATTATCCATATTTGTATTATATCTGATGATCCATAAAACGCAGTTTTATCCCAGCCAGTAGCTACATTCTCTTTTTCTCCGTGTTTATTCCAACATTTATAACTCTGATCTATTCGGTGACATATAAAATGTTCTTCCAACTCCTCTGGAGTAATTAGTCTATAATAACAAAAACGTAAACATGGAAAAGTATTTGAGAATGATCATTTGTGTGATCCTTTGCAAACTTGATGAACTCTTTCACTCTGTTCTCATACTCTATTGTCAAACAATTAGCATCCATCCAATCTTTATTCATCTCCATCCTATTTGAATCTCAAATATTAGTATTTATGTTTCAAATACACAAAACAAGACTTCCAAATACAACACTAATCAATAATGATACATCTACCACTCCTAGGTCTTGCCCTACATTCAATATCATCATTCCTAATATTTTTGGTAAGCTCAAGTTACTTACTTTAAATCACAGGGCGGATAATCACTTGTGTCATAGATGGTCTCCCATGTTATTCCATATGAAAATTTTAACAAATATTGTTGACCTATCATCCCATTCAATCCTAATGAGTGTCTAATTCCAAACTCCATCTTAAATCTCAACTAATGCTCTGATACCACACTATGATAACTCACCACCACTAGGAACCGCTCCTAAAATGGCAGTGAAAATAAGTGTAATTCATGAATCCTACCTCTAATAGTACATAGGTTGGAGAATAGCATTGAGGGTATAAAATAAAGAAATGGGAGGTGTTTCCCTCATAAATCCCAAGAACAGAGATAAACCACCAATCAACTCCATATAATATAAAATAAAACGCAATCCATAATTCATGTGAATTTCATACATAAAAAAGGTATCTAAAATAAAATATCAAAAACAAATCCTACACCAGTGGCTCTCGTGGTAACTCCTAGCCTCAAGATAGTAATTTCCATCTTGGTCACCAAATACATCTTCAAAAACATACAAAAATAATTATATAAATAGGGGTGATCATACAAGTATACTCAGTAGGATCCTTCCCAAAACCTCTCATGAAAATGTGTATGAAATATATTAATGCCTTAGTGAATAAATAACAGAACTAATACACACCAATATATGGTCATATATCACCCAACCTCACAAAGGATCACTCACCCAATATCACATTCAAGTATAGTAACATAATATCAAAAGAATATATATTAATAAATTACCCCACATCCACTTCCCCACTAATATGGTCATTCTCACACTATAATGTAATATTTCTTATGCTTCAACCCCTTCTATATAATCTCATAACCATATATCCACACATACACATTTCACAAACACATAAAAAACATTTCCACATCACAACCACACATCACATCCTCATCACAGTATGATATGGTGAACATGAAGGACATAAACATCATACTCTCCTCCTACAATGCACAACCCCCACTATTTATCCACACTAAATACACATAATCATGTCAACAAGAATATATATACACCAAAACCTAAAATCGTTATAGGTTGTATATATACACCCACTGTGAGCCATTACAACTCATACTAAGTGTGAAGGGGGAGAAGGGAAGAGGGAGTGGTTCTATATGTGTTCCCTGTATAACCTAGATATTGAGAAAAACACTCAGAACCAAAGTACCCATATGGATTTCAATTAGTTTACTCGACTCAAGTGGTACCCATATGGATTTCAACCATTGCATGTTATCCCTTGAATCTATAGGGTCAAACCACATTAAAATTGATATTAATATAATAAGGTCCATGAAACAAACAATTCAACCATGTCATGGCACTCAAACTATCTAGGATCACGGTTTGATCTTGAGCCTCCTCCCTCTAACTCAGAGAACCTTAAACCAAACCATGATGCAATAGAAGGTAGTATAGTGAAACATAACTCAAATAGACACAACTTAGAAAATTACCACCTAGGTTTCCATATCGTAGAAAGGATAATCATTCTATAATACACATTATGGAAGATTAACCAAAAGGATCATGTAAGATGAGCATAAAACAACTTAAGAACATCACACCGCATTACCACCCCTCACAGCACAACTAAGATCGCATAAGATAAACCCAAAAGGGAGTATATCAGATTAATCTAAGGACATCCCTATATAAGAATAACCTAGTGATATTTACACCATGACAAAACTACTTGATGCAGTAACCAAAATTATACTTCAAAGCCTATCCACCAAAAATAAACCTAAAAGGAGAAGTGGGAGACTTACCTATAGTAGATCGCACCCGCGATGGAGGGAGAGAAGAAGCATTGAGCGTTCAGGGAGCCTTCTGCACTACATCGGGAGGGGAAGGCGTGACCGCCAGAGGGGGAGGTGCATGGTAGGAGCTACCAACCATTGAGAAATGGAGGAGTAGGGTTTGCGGGGAGTAGGGTCGAGTGGAGAGGAGGAGAAGTAGGTTTTTTGGGGAGGAGTATTTGTGGAAGGGGTTCAAGGGGGAGGATAAGGAGTAGGGCTAGCGGCGGAGATCTGGAAATGAGAAGATCGGGGGGAGGGGAGTTGTCACAGGGGTACAGTACCATGAGAGCTTGAGGGAATGATAAACAGAGGATATTGTGCGCCCGATTTTATAAAATATGGGACTATGGTTTTATCAGCGCTAAAAAATCACTGATACAGGCTACCTTTATCAGTGCTAAAATTTTAGCGCTGATAAAGCCTCCCTCTATTGGTGTTAAAATTTTAGCGCTGATAAAGGGACTCTTTATCAGCACTCAAATTTTAGTGCTTATAAAGGGTTACATTATCAGTGCTTTTTTCTTAGCACTGATAAAAGGTGGCACTTACCTTGCCCATTTTTATAGTAGTGGGGAGATAGTGGTGTGCCCAGGTGGATGTTGCAAAGCATGGGAGAAAATTTCAAACTTATGGTATATGGGAGGGGAGGGGAATTACAAATTACATAGAAACACTACCATCACTTACAACGTACTTGGGGAGACTCAACCCTCAAACTTCTTTAAAGCCCTGCAGAGACAACCACTAGGATATGCCCTATAAATCCATGATAATAAATGAGAATAATAATAAATGCTAATATAAATTAGAAATATTAAGAAGAAGAAAAATAAGAATTGAATAATGAAAATAAATAAAAAACTAAAAATATTTACTAATACTAATAATTCTAATATTAATAATAAATATATAATGTTGTTTAATATATGATAATAATAATTACAATTTATACATACTAATAATAATAATAATAATAATTAACTAATATTAATATATAATTAACTAACAATTATAAAAAAACTAAAATACTGCAAAACTATGAAATATAAAACACTCAAACTTATTAAAATAATTGATTAAAATTAAGTTAAAAATTTATAAAAATGTTAGTGAAATCCATGTGCATCATATGCACTAATGAAAAATAAATAAACAAGCAAGCACGCACCCACATCAGGTCTCCATGTGCTAACACAACAACCACACACCCTACTACACATATGCCCTTTAACAGTGCACAAAATGGATTTTAATAGCACTAAAAAGCATTGTTAATCGCATCGATGATAAAGGGGGGTTAGCACTCAAAATAGCACTGATAAAGGCCTTGATGGGTGAAATGTGATGTTAATATAATAGCACACCTAGAAAAAACCTATAATTTCAAACAATGCTATATACATTTAATGTGACACCAGTAATACAAAAATTTCCACCCATGGTCTATACAAAAAACACTTCTATATACATTTCAAACAATGTTTTATATAATTACATGTACAATTATCCAACAAAAATTTAAAAACAATAATGTTTCATCTTTTGATGCTCTTGATCCCCTCTCAAAAATGTCCACCCGTGGTATCAGTTACCAAACAAATCATCTCAACCCAATAAAAAGATTTCACCTATATAAGAAAACAAATATTATGTTAGTATAATACTGTAAAGAAATAAATTAAACGTTAATATGAAAGAATACATTAATAAAATGTCAATACTTAATAAAAAAGACATATTTGGAGTTATACTGGTCACACTGTGCATCTTATTGAGATGGGGTTGATTCCTACATGTCACAAATGAGTTATGGATAATTTTCCTAAAATATAAAAACAATCTGAATATGTTTGCTCAGTTTTGAGTATATCACTTTCTTTTTTTACTAAAATTAATATCAATTTTAAATAATGACACATTTAGAGTTATACCGACCACACCATGCATCGTATTGAGATAAAGATGATTCATACATGTTAGAAATTACTTATAGATCACTATCCTAGAGTATAAAAATAATCCTTCTCAGTTTTCAGTATGTCAGTTGTGTTTTTTATTAAAATTACATTTCAAACTGAAAACACACATTATGAGTCATACCGGTCGCATATTCCATCAATTTGATGTGATACTACTTTATACATGTCACAAATTAATTATGAATTGATTTCCTAAATTATCAAGACAATCGGAGTGTGTTTTCTTGGTTTGTAATGAGTGGCACGTTTTGAACTAAAATGTCCATTTTAAACTAATAACAGACATTTTTAGTCATACTGGTCACACAATTCATTGGATTGAAGTTTTGTTGATTCATACATGTCACAAATGACTCATGGATCGTTTTCCTAAAGTATAAAAACAATACGAATGTGTTTTCTTAGTTTTCAGTACGTCACTTTTTATTTTTACTTAAATTAATGTCAATTTTAAATAAAAAGAGACACTTTGAGTGATACCGGTCACACTGTGAATCATATTTAGGTGAGTATGATTCTTACACATCAAAAATGACTTATATATAGTTTACTTAAAATTTCAAAACAATCTTAATGCATTTGGTCAGTTTTCAGTTTGTCACTTTTTGTTTTTACTTAAATTAATGTCAATTTTAAATAAAAATAGACACTTTGAGTTATACCAGCCACACTGTGTGTCATATCTAAGTGAGGCTGATTAATAAACATCAAAAATGACTTATAGATCCTTTTTATAAAGTATCAAAACAATATGAATGTGTTTTCTCAGTTTTCAGTATGCCAGTTGTGTTTTTTTACTGAAATGTCATTTCAAACTGGAAACACGCATTATGAGTCATATTGGTATCATCATGTGTCATTTTGACATGAGACTACTTAATAAATGTTAAAAATGACTTAGTAATCATTTCCCTAAATTATCAAGACAATCAGAGCGTGTTTTATTGGTTTTTAGTGAGTGTAACTTTTTGAACTAAAATGTTAATTTTAAACTGAAAATGGATATTTTAGTCATAGCAGTCACACTATGCATCGGATTGAGGTGTGGTTGATTCTTAAAGGTCTTAAATGACTCATGGATCATCATCCTAAAGTATCAAAATAATATGAATGTTTTTGGTCGGTTTTCATTATGTCACCTGCTCTTTTTACTTAAATTAATGTCATTTTTAAATAAAAAGAAACATTTGGAGTTATATCGGCACACCAAACATCCTTTGATATGGGGTTGATTCATAAACATTAAAAATTACTCATGGATAATTTTTCTAAAATATAAAAAAATTGAATGCATTTTCTCAGTTTTGAGTATGTCACCTATTCTTTTTACTTAAATTGATGTCAATTTTAAATAAAAAGAGACACTTTGAGTGATACTGGCCACATTGTACATAATATTGAGGTTTGGATAATTCATATATGTCTAAAATAAATTATATATCGTTTTCCTAAAATATCAAAGTAATATTAATGTGTTTGCTCAGTTTTCAGTATGTCACTTGTTTTTTTAACTTAAATTAATGTCAATTTTAAATAAAAAGAGACACATTGAGTGATACCGACTACATCGTGCATCTTATTGAGGTATGGATAATTCATACATATCAAAAATTATTTATCTATTGTTTTTATAAAGTATAAAAACAATCCAAATGCATTTTCTCAGTGTTTAGAATGCTAGTTGTGTTTTTTTACTAAAATGTCATTTCAAACTTGAAACAAGCATTATGAGTCATAATGGTCACATAATGCGTCAGTTTGACATGAGACTACTTCATACACATAAAAATTACTTATTAATAATTTTTATAAATTATAAAGACAAACTGATTTAGTTTTTTTGGTTTTCAGTGAGTGACACGTTTTGAACTAAAATATCAGTTTTAAACTGATAACAGGCACTTTTACTCATAGCAGTCACACCATGCATTAGATTGAGGGGTTATTAAATCTTACAGGTCAAAAATGACTCAGGAATAATTTTCCTAAATTATAAAAACAATCTGAATGCATTTTCTTAGTTTTCAGTACGTCACTTGTACTTTTTACTTAAATTAATGTCAATTTTAAATAAAAAGACACACTTCTAGTCATATCGGTCACACCGGGTTCCATATAGAGGTTTGGTTGACTCCTACACATCACAAATGACTCATGGATCATTTTCAAAAATATATAAAAACAATCTGAATGTTTTTTGTCAGTTTTCATTATGTCACTTGTTGTTTTTACTTAAATTGATGTCAATTTTAAATAAAAAGAGACACTTTGAGTGATATCAGCCACACCATGAATCATATTTAGGTGAGGTTGGTTCCTACACATCACAAATTACTTATATATCGTTTCCCTTGAGTGTTAAAACAATCCTAATATTTTTGATTAGTTTTCAGTATTCCACTTGTGTTTTTTTACAAAAATGTCATTTCAAACTAGAAACACACATTATGAGTCATATCGATCACGTCATGCATCGGTTTGACATGAGACTGCTTCATACACATCACAAACGAATTATGAATCACTTTCCTTAATTATCAATATAATCAGAGTTCATTTTATTGGTTTTCATTGAGTGACACTTTTTTAACTAAAATTTCAATTTTAAACTGATAACGGACAGTTTTAGTCATACCAGTCACACCATATATTTTCTTGGTTTTCTTGTAATATGGGGATTCCTATTATACCTGAAAGAAACACGTTCTATATTTTTTATCTTGAGGAGAATAGTTGAAAGGAAAATATTACTTCCAAAAAGATCTGTGTAAAATAATTATTATATAAAAATGATAAGGAAATTAACTTATAAATAGTAGATAAAATGATGAAAAAATTAATTAATTACCTAAAAATACACACTTTGATTCATACCGGCCACTTCATGCATTAACATTCTTTCCATTATCTTTATTTATTGAAATAGAAACATTGCATTGTTGACATTTATCAGTTTCCTTCAAGTTCCCTCCACTGCCTTTGAAGGAAAGTGATAAATGCTGACAATTCATGGGTGACAAGGTTTTGAGAAAGAATAAGTCTGTAGAAGACATTGTTTGAATGAGTAGTCAAAATTTTAATCTATATTATGTTAATATAATAGATAATAAATAATATTATGAGGAAAAACATAGTATATTAAAAAAACTTTACCTTCTCATTGAGTTTTGAGTTGCAACCTCAAAGTCCAATCTCTCACAAGCATGATCAGTTTTAAAAAAACCGCCCCGACTCAAACAAAGAAATCCACCTATATAAGAAAACAATTATTATGTGAGTAATACTAAAAATAATTAAATTAATCATCAATATGAAACAATCCACTAGTTCTATGAAAGTCACATTTTCATGTCATTTGTGTACATTCATCCATTAGGTATGTCGTCCATTCGTTTCTGATCCCATCTATATCATCTTGTGAATATGAGTCTTTTAAAAAGTCATTGTAATACTAGAAAAATATAAATTCACAAATTATTAATAAATATTTTAAATGAAATGGTAATTATATTAAAAAATACCTCTTTAGGGATTCTAGTTTGTTCATGGAATATGATCTCTCTCATAAATTTACAAACATAATAACCATAATCTTTTTCATTGGTTTGTTTTGGACACTGTATAAACATTTAAGAGAATAAATAATTTGTTATGATATGTGTTTGGATATTGAAATTTTATTATATATACCCTGATACTTGTCCAGTCATAGAACTTGTCTTCTTTCTTATCCTTAGCCCCTGGCCCCATTTTTTATTTTTCATGATATTGATGCACTGCCCTATAATAACATAATCCTCATTAAAAGATAATATAAATTATATAACTTTATGTTTAGTTCTAAAATTTTGGATGTAGTGTATTAAAAATTTAAAAATTCCATCATGTGTGGATAGTTTGTTGGATATCCACGCATTGAATCTAGGAAATAAATATTTTTAGTATCTAAATTTATCGCAATGATCATCCAATGCTTCCTAAAAACACAAAAAGGAATAAGAAATGTAAAAAATGAAAATATATTTGATATGATCAAATTGTAAATTTTTACCCCTACATTGTTGGTATTAAATAGATTATTCCATACAAAATTTTTCTTTCAAACAATTTGATCAGACCTAGCACTATTTCATCCTTTTTATTAGTATCTATTTTTGGTTGTTCTGTATAGGTGATGTGAGGACTAACGAGTCCAAAAAAATCATGGTAAAATCCTTTAAATTTTTTTTCATATATATTCCTACCAAAAATATGAAATGTATTTAGTCATAATTAACATCGTATATTAGATTTTAGAAAATAAAATCATGAAAACATACCTCATGTATACATTTACAACTGATTCAGCTAGCTAATCATAGTCAATGATTTCACTTACACTCTCAACACTAATGAAGTCTTGATATTTATCTTCATACATATTTTCTTCAAAATCAACTATGTGATTACAGAAATCTTTTAACTTTGTATCCACGTGAACCTTCAATACTAGTAAATGAGGATATGGAATTGGTGGGTTAATGGTGCTTTCGGTAGATCTTTTCGATTTTTTGGTCGACCCTTTAGATGGTTTTGAGTCGGTCTTTCATTTCATCCCCTTCCCCTTTTACATCTATAAAAAAATTCATTTATTCAGACCTTTTTTCATTAATTATTAAAGTTTTATCATTAAAAATAAATTGGAAATGAATACCTCCTTGTCGATATTTTTTTTACAATATGTAACGACCATGAAATGAATGTTTCAATAGATTTTTTGACAATATAAATATATTCCTCATGAATTGGAATAGGTATCCCATTGCTCATATCATGGGTTATGCTAATAAACACTCACACATGACTTTTTGGAAGTGGTATGTTGTGTAGAATGTTGTTTTGGATATTGAACACTATAGCCCTTGATACAAGGCGATGGGTGGGTGTTGATAGATATAAATCACAGTCATTATCACCTGGTAGAATATCAGTACATGAAAGGTATCAGTGTCTATATAATTCACATTTCATATAAACATTTATTAGAACATTTATTACCTCAGAAAAGACATCTCTTTGAGGGGAATGGATCACCTCATAACTGGTGGGGACTGGGGCGGGATCTCCAATGGGTGGTTGTTCTTGAGTTTCTTCTTCTCCTTGCCTCCCCCCATAAAATTTTTCATCATATATCTATTCCATTGGAATTGTTATTCAAGGGTAACTATTATTTCTCTCATTTTTTTATTAATACACTTTGATCCTCCTCTTTTTTTCTCAAAAGATGTTCAGGATGTCACCCCAAAACCTGAACCTATGACACAACCATACTATTTGGGATGCTTCAAGGACACTGGTAGTATGTGTTCATCTGGTACAAGTGTTGTTGATTCCTGTGACTATGTCAGATAGAAAATATAGAAAAATAAGTTATCATTGTTATGTAATAGTGATTTAAATAAAAACAAACTTTTATTATGTAATAATTACACATGTTTACCACACTCTTTGTGTGTTTTCATCTATTAGTATCCCATATTTATTTACAGATACCTACTTCTATAGCACATGGTGTGGTATATAAGTGGCTTTGTATTTTTAGTCATCAATCTGCATATAAATAGAGGAAAATAATTATGATTTTGTTTCATGTCATATAAAAGTATTATGGTAGATTTAAAATATGTACCAATTTTTTTTCAAGTGAATCATACCCCATCCTTGATTTATGGTAGGTGTACGCTAGTTTTGTTGCTCGTTACTTATTTTCATCACTCAGTTGTTGTTTCATAAATAAAAAACTATCAATAAAAGTGATGAATACACATATCGTCAAACAACATATTACTAGCCACAATTTACCTAAAAAGACACATCAGTACAATAGCCACTAAATGCATCCCACGCTTCTTGGGTTATCAGGTGTTCATAGATAAGCAGTGGGTGCAGATTATTTTCCCTTCAGCATCTTTAAGATGATGTCTTATTAAAATTATGTGAAATCATCTGTAAATCCTTCCAAAAAACATTAATACATATTTATTGTGGGAGTCATCTACTATAAATGTACTCTATAATGGATAATGAAGAGTAAGTTAATGTTTCATTATTTTATTTTTTAGTAAAATAAACAAATATATCATAATGTTACCATAATATCTTCTCAGATGTGTGTCTTAAGATCGGGAATAACACAGTTCCATGAATCTACATCAATCGGCATGCATTGTTGAGTGATGATTACAATATAACTACTAAACATGTCCTTGTTGGGGTTAACATACGGACCCCACACATTCTATCTGACCACATATTTGATGCCTTTAAATTTTTCCTTAATGATTTTTTCTAGCACCGTAAAACTACGGTGCTCCTATTTTTTCTACATCGTCGGTCCTTCATCGCCTACCATTTCCCCTAAATCAACGTCATAGATTTGTTCCTCTAGAGTAGTAGCATCAGTATATACATATGGTCGTTGAACCTCTACATTGAGAGAAACAGCAGGTTGAGAAACCTATTGTTCCTCTAGAATAAGAGAACCAGCACATGAAGATGGTAGTTCCTCTTCACTACGAGCAATAACAGGTTGAGAGACATGTTGTGACTCGGGGTTGGGAGAACCAACACGTGAATAGGGTCTTTTTTCCTCTACACTGCGATAAGTATTAGGTTGAGTGACGTGTTGTTCCTCGGGATTAAGATCACCAACACATGTAGAATTTATTATCTGCATAAGTGGTTTAATATTTAATTTAGATTACACAAATGCTACAAAAAACGGATAATAACATGAGATAACATGATGTATATTACAAAAAATATATAACCTGATTATTAAACTCTCATTTTTTAAAGGATAAATGGATTTTACCCCTCTATCGACTATCCAAATCCATTCATTGTGGTATCTTCTGACATACAAAATGTCATATACATTGGGACCGCTATGAAATAATTAAGACATCCCAATGAAAGGGTCATTCTCAGTTGAATTTTCATATGACCCTTCAGTGGTTTTGGTCGATAATAGAACAATTGGCCACTTTTGGTTTGTAGGATATGGAATATGAAATACATTTACTACCTGTAATTCCATTATAAATAGTTTTTCTTTGTACCCTTCCTTACTAAAATCAACTTTCATGAATCCCAATTCATATATTTTAACAACACTCCTATTATCAACCCACTTGCATTGAAAAATCAGCACTTGGAATGTTGTATAATCCAACTCTCATATTTGTTTGATGATGCCAAAGTATAAAAAATTCACATAAATTGGATTTTTATCCTTAGTACCAGAAACATGCATCGCTTCAGCCACAAGTGTAACTCCAATATTTTGCTTGCTACTATATTCATCATGATCATTTGTATAGAACATATAACCATTAATTACATAACCAGTGTAAGATAATACATACACACTTGGTCCCTCTGCTATCCATTGAAGTTGTTCTGAAATTGAATCCAGATTTTCATATGAATCCTTAAAAATATGGTCCCTAAACATCCTATAAATTAATGATTATGTGTATTTGATATCCATATTTCATCCCTTGATGGATTAAAATGCGTAATAATTTATTTGTGGGTTTCAAATTATGGTAAAATATCCAAACTATTATGCAAAAAAAAGGTGGTATTTCTCCCGATATGTAATATTGATTATGACAACATCTCTTCCAGAAATTCATTCACCTACAAACCACCCAGTGTGACAAGATTTCGGTAGACCAATGATTTCCACACCATACAGGTATTAGGTACAGAATTCAATAGATTCCTCAAAAATATATCAATCCTCAATACAACCCTCTAGACAACTTTGATTTTTGACATTACCTTTCAAAATATTCATATATTGTTTAATGGGGTACATCCATCTATAGTGTACAGGGCCACATAGTCAAATCTCTCTCACTAATTGAATCATCATATCAAAGAAATTTGGTGGTAAGAACATTTCAAATTCACATAATATGACATTAATTTCTCTTTCCATAGTTATAAATTTCTTCGAGTCTATAACTTTGCTACATATATATTTAAAGGAAAAATACAGCTTGGTTAATCTATGACAAACATTATTGGGAAAAATGCAACGTAAAGCTATAGGCATTAGATATTTCATCAAAACATGACTGTCATGTGATTTCATACCCTTTAACTTTAAATTGGTCATTGACACGATGTTCTTGATATTTGAGGAATACCCCTCTAGAACCTTTACATCATTCAAGAAGTTGAAAAACTAATATCTCTCCTTCCTGGAAAGAGTGTAAGCAGCTATAGGAAGAAATGTTCATTTTTCACCCTTCACTGGTGCCAACCTTTCTCTTATTCTCATGTCAACCATGTCCAACCTATCTTTAATTACATCATTTGTTTTTTCAGGTTCATTTAAAAATGTTTTGATGAAACTATCACATACATTTTTTTTAACATGCATAACACCAATAAAATGTCTAATATACAGACAATTCCAGTATGGTAATTCATAAAAAACTTATCTATTTTTTCAATCGTTTTTCGTAAGGTTTTTTGAAAATGTTTTAACAAAAGTAGTGTCCACATATTTAATTTCTCAAATAGTTGATCACCTATTAGTGGAGAGAGTTTTGTGTGCTCTTATGAACTTATATTAAATGATGTCCTTGAAACACGGTTTTCGATGAATGTTTCAACCTAATTGATTGTTTACCTTGTTCGTAGATGGGACACCCTTGAGTTCCTTTAATGTTATATCCTGAAAATTTTCTATAAGGAGGAAATTCATTTATAGTCCCATAAAACATGGATCTCATTGTGAAATCTTCATTTTTATGATCATCATACAATGTAACACCTGAACCCCATAATAATTTCAAATCATTGTTCAATGGATCCAAATAAACATCAATATCATTACCTAATTTTTTTTGGTCTAGTTATAAGCATTAATAACATGATATATTTTTGTTTCATGCATAACCTTGGTAGAAATTTATAATTTACCAACATAATTAGCCATGTACTATGATTGATACTTTTAAAACCAAAAGGATTCACTCCATCTATAGATAACACAAGACGAAGGTTTCTCGGCTTGTTTCCAAATTCAGGATACTCATGATCAATTATATTTCACTAAGGAGTGTATGTTGGGTAGCATTGTTTCCCATCTTTATTTATTGTATCTGTGTTCCATTTCAATTGACCTACAATATCCTCACTTCCATATAGGCACATAAACTTTATAATTATTGGAAATTACCATACAAATTTTATAGGACCAGATTCATTTTTCATGTATCGAGAAGCGCCACACTTTGGTCATTATATAAGTGATTTTTGGTCCTTTAAAAACATTATACTTTCATTCAGGTAAGTGTGTATTATTTCACAGATCATACCCATTGATCATAGAATTCATTTTGTATCTTATTTTTGACTTCGGAGCTCATTATATTCTAGGATCATGTCATTCAATAGATTAAGTAGTTTCATAAAACTGGATTCAATCCATCCATTTCCTAATTTCAAATTATAAATCTTCAGTACTGCTAACAATGATGTATATTTAGTGAAACCATCATATAATGGTGTCTTTGCACAACTCATTAACTGCATGAATAATTTTGGGAAATCACGAAGTTCATCTTCAACTGTCCTTGTCATTTACTCAATATGATCTTCATTATCATTCACATTTTTTATCATATCCTTGATATGGTCTTATTTATTTTCCACACTTATAATCATATCAGATGATCCATAAAACATAGTGTTATCCCAACCACTAGCTACATTCACTTTTTTCCCATATTTATTCCAATATTTATAACTTCAATCTCTACTGTGATAGATCAAGTGTTCTTACCACTCCTTTGGAATAACTTATATTTGATAACAATAGCATAAATATGGACAAAGTATTTGATAAGGTTCATATGCATGATCTTTTTCAAACTTGATGAACTCTTTTACTCCATCTTCACACTCTTTTGTAAAAAAATTATCATCCATCCATTATTTATTCATATCCATCCTATTTAATTCGGTAATATTAATATTTAACAAAATAAATACACAAAATGGGTATTTCAAATAAGTGGAACTCAACATTTGAATGATAGTTATTATTTCATTTTTTGTATATGACTCATTCCCTTGAAGATAACACCAAATTCCTTTGAAAACTATTTATAAAATCATAGTTGATATCTTGTTAAAAAACTGACCATTTATACAAATTCATCTTTAAAATAACACACCCTTTTTAAAATGAAACCATCATTAAATACTCTTTCAAAACATTCACTTCCCTTTATGAAAGACAATCGTGGGATTTGACAAATACTTGGCATGAAACCTAAGCCCATACCAAGTGTTTAAATCATTTTAAATCTATTTAAAACCATAAAATAGTATATTGAACACATATAATTTTTTAAGAAACATTTAAAAACACTTGAATCATTTTAAAAGAGCCACATAGTCATTTTCACAAAGACGTAAATCCCAAGAGAGGCACTTTATAAAAAATACATGAATAAAAAATAACCAAAATTTTATAAAATATAAAGATATAAAAGGTTTATCAGGTCTCTTGTGAATAAATATTATTAATCCTATATTTTACCCCTATAATACTACTAAGGAGTGAATAAGTGATAGATAAATACATAAGTGTCACTTGTCCATGATAATTTTGAACATAAAGTTTCATCTCTTCAAAATGGGAAACCATCTTACACTTGATTCTTGAATCATGTACTACCTAAGCTTGATCCTTACAATATGGTACATTATAAAAAAAAATTCCCCTTCTTGAGTGTATACATTAGGTCAAATTTAAAGGACTATAGATACTCAAACCTTCTCTACTATCAATGGTTCATTTTACTTTGTGATTAAATATATTTCAAACACTTTTTTTAGTGTATTCCCAAAATATATCACCCTAAATATAATACCAATAACACCTCATGGAAAGAACCACTATTTACAAATATAGGAAAGGATTTGGGAAGTTTCTTTTATGTTTCCTTAACTTTTTAGAACCATAAGAAACCACATGACCATCATGGATTGGGACTATTAAGTCTCGAATCCTGATACAACATAATATAATCCATACTCATTACCTAATTAATTTATGGTTAATATTTTTTGTTTTCATAGATCTCCCATTAAGATCTTAGAAGGATCTCGCATGAACATCTAATCAAAGGAACCATGCCACATTCTTGGTTAAGGCCTTATTATTTCTTCCAATCATGAAGAATCCTAGTTTACCCTATAGTAATAAAAAATCCCAAAAATATTTGGATCTCAAAAACATTACTTAGCCTCTCTAAATAAACTATAACACCTAACTTCTCAAGTTCTAAAAATATGCTATCCACTAATATCATTTTCCCAATGAAGTGTAAATTATCAATCCAAAACATACACTTTATGTAATGTCCCGACCCAGGTGCAACGCAACGGTGCCTTGAGCTGGTCAGTCACATGACCTTAAGTATGCCTCCCTGTATGCTAGAGGCCATCGACTAGTAGTAAGGGTCTGGTAAGTCAGTAATGGGGAGACTATACCCTCAATTATCAGAGTAAAATACTAGTGTAAATAAATATACAATTGTGGAAGCATATATAACCAGAACAATACTCATATCACAAGATAACCAAATAGGAAATTAAATACTCAAATGAAAGGGAAAACATGATATGCCAATATAAGTGTTTAGTGTCTATAATGAAATTGAAATTGAAGACACTACAACTCCCCAAAAGGTTCCCAAACCATGTCTGGTTCCCTCCTCCAAGCTCCATCCCCAATTATCCACCTATTCCAGAGCCTTTTCCCTTATCTAGTCCTAAAATAATATAATCTATTTGGATACTGATCAGGAATCTAAAATAGGGTGTGACTACAACTCAATAGGCCACCACAAACAGTGTCTAAAACAAGTCCATTCAAAATATAGTGTATGCAGTTCTATAAGGAAATAAGTACAATGCGATAATAAACAGTTTATCACATTTTCATTTATTCTTATCTAACTACATTAACTCTAGGGCTCCCAAGGATACCCATACCTCAATACTAACTTCATCTCGTACTAGATCCCAAGGTTTTCCCTAGGTAATACTGTATCTTAATACATACTTCTATCCAAATCTCTATGTATTCAAGGTGCTAGGATGTATCAGTAACTGATTCAACTCATACCGGAGTTCGAATATTCTCGTGTGAGTCCATAACTCGGAGTTCCATTATTTTCATTCTTTAATTTCACATTTATAATCCACATTTCCAAAGTTACCAATATCATAAACGTAAGTAAGATAACCATTTTAACATACTTACTCCTCAATATAATGAACATGTTCCCATTCTCTTTACTTATAAGTATAATGACCATGTTACCATGTATACTTCTCAATTTAGAATGACCATGTTCCCATTCTCTTTTATCATAAGTATAATGACCATGTTACCATTTTTAATTCTCAATTTAGAATGAATATGTTCCCATTATTTACCACATAATTAATTTACCAATTAATTATCCACCCCAATTTCATTACTAATTTAAAAATTAGTTAAACACATTCATTCCATTAGTTAACTCAACAATTAACTAAGTTCTTAAAACCATTAATTAATTCATCAATTAATTAATCAATATCATAATTAAAATTAAATAATTAATTTTCCATAATTAATTATCTCATTCTAATCTTAACTTTTCATGATTAATCCCATAATTAATTATTTAGATCATATTATCAAAGGCACATAATTAATCCATAATTAATTATCTCAGCTTAGCCATTTCAATATCTCATAATTAATCATCTAATTAATTATCTATATTACAACCCATACCTCTTATAATAAATTTACCTAAATTAATTATCTAATAGGGAAGCCCCTTAGTCTCATGATTAATTCCCCAATTAATCACCTATTTCAAAAAATCTTTGATAAATCAATTGGTCAATCTAATTAACCCAATTCAATAAAATCAATTGATTAATGATGACAGAAGTTCTATAATTTTTCATATACATATCAAATCCATGACTATGGGAATTATATTTAGATCACCTACCTCAATTCATTGACAGAAGTTTTCCCAATAGAAATCCCAAAAATCTGAGCATCACAACGATGTTGATAAAAGTTCTGGATCTAAATCCCTAAACTGAAATCAAGATGAAATACATAATGATGTCATAAATATAGATCTAGATCCTAAATCCTAGATATATATCTCAAAAAATAGGTTTATATCATTGGAAACATAGTATATCTTCCATGAAAAGATCAAGGAAAGATAGAAGAAATAATGAGAGGAGCATCGGGATGAAATCCACTTACTGCGTGAAGAGAGGATCTTCAATTTGGGATTTTTTATCTTGAATAATGGTGTCTATAAAGCCTTTTAATCCCTCCAATTCGATGGTAGAAACTTCCTTTACCGTTATTAAAGTAAAATCCTGATCTAGGGCTACATAGGAGGTTAAACAGGTCATTAAAAGTTTAAAACAAGTGAGATCCATAATTTTAGGATCTCATTATCGGCCCTCGCATGGTTTAGTCCCACTGTTATAAAGACTATGTGCTAACCATGTGTTATCCACTACATCAAGGGGGCACTTCTCATGGACACCTCACATGGCCTCCCAAACTATGATTTAACCGTGATGACGGTACTGCCTAAATGACCAGAGATCCAATGGTTTCTCCTAGGTAGTTGCACGGTTTGTACAAATTGTGCACCAACCGTGCAATCCTCTTTTCTCCAAAATTTTCTTAGACTTCACCCAAAAAATACCCCAATCCATAACTCCCATAAAAGGTAATTAAGTAAAAATAAAAAGTACCTAGAATCATGCTCGAGATAACTCCAGAAAAGGTCGTGATATTACAATATCCCCACCTTATAACATCTCATCCTCGAGCTACACTCCAAGCCTTTCTAAGATCCTAATCCAAAAATATTGGGCTATTAAGCCCTCATATCTGCTTCCCTTTCCCATGTTTCCTCTCTCACACATCCATATTACCATAACACATGAACTATTATCATGGTATTTCCTTGCAACACTTTTTCACTGCGATCCAACACATGTATTGGATGCTCCTCAAATTAAGCATCTATCTCAAGGTCAACCTCATCCACATCGATCGCATGAGAAAGGTTAGGGTGATACCAATAAAGTTGTGATACATGGAAAACATCATGTATAGCACTGTATCTCTATGGAAGAGCCAATTGGAATGCCACCAGCCCAATTCTCTCCACTATATCAAAAGGTCCAACAAACCTAGGTGACACCTGAAGGAATACATGATCACCCTCTGTAAAATATAGGGATCATCTCCCCTTATCATCATATGACTTATGTCTACTCTAAGTTGTAGCCATTAATTTCCTAATCATATTAACCTACTCCATCATCTCCTCCATGATACTTTGTCCCAACAATTTTAACTCACATACATCCATCTAGCATTTCAGTGATCTACATGGGCTACCATAAAGATATTTTTATGGTGAAATCTGTATAGTTTCTTAATAATTGTTGTTATATGTGAACTCTTCTAAAGATAAGTGTTTTTTCCAAGATCCACCAAAATCAAGCACACATGTCCATATCATATCCTCAATCACCTGTATAGTACGTTCCAACTGCCCATCTGTATGTGGGTGGAAAGTCATACTCAATAATACTTGTGTGCCAAGTGCTTTCTGCAAGCCCTACCAGAAGCGTGAAGTAAATCATGAATCATGATCTGAAACTATAGTCTATGGCACTCTATATAGATGAACTATCTCTGAAACTTATAGTTCTCCCAACTTTTATACTTTAAAGGTTTCCCTTATAGGAAATAAATGTGCTACATTTTTCAGTTGATCCACAATGACCTAAATAGCATCATTATTCCTAAGCGTCTTTGGAAGACCCACTACAAAGTCCATGGTCACATCATCCCACTTCCATTCTAGAATAGGAAAAGGTTGTAGTAACCCTCTAGGTCATTGATGATCTACCTTCACCTACTGATAAATGAATCATCTTGTCACAAACCCTGTAATCTCCTTTTTCGTGTCTGTCCACCAAAACTATTGTCATAGGTCACGGTACGTTTTGGTTAAACCTGGATGCACCACCCATTTCAAGGTATGAAATTACCTCATGATCTCCTCTCACGTGCTCATAGGTTCCACAAATCTATTTTTCATATATATGATCTCATCTTCATATATCAACCATTATGAAGATGTCTCTCCACCTTCAAATATTTCCCTTAAGTCTAATCACTCTAGATACTCATATTGTATGTCCCTAATCCATCTCAAAAGTGTAGACTTCACTACAACTAAAACCAGAGTCATCTTCTCATGACTCTCTTGAACCACCACATGCATTTCATCCAGCAAGGTTATCATATTCCACTCTTCAGTGGACTCTTGAAATCTCTGAATATGAGTTTTCTTGCTCAAGTAATCATCCACATTGTTTCCCTTCCTAGGAATATATGCTAGTTAAAAATTAAAAGAATAAATATACTCAAGCCATATATACTTCTGAAGATTCAAATCACACTGTGAAAATATATACTTCAACCTCTTGTGATTTGTATAGACTGTAAACTTTTCTCTCAAAAGATAGTGTCACCAACACTTAATATCATAAACCACTACTTCCAACTTGAGGTCATGCATAGGGTAATCCTATTCATGAGGGCTCAACTACTGAGACACATACACCACAACTCGACCTCCCTACATTAGCACATCTCCAAGTCTAATCCCAAAAGCGTCATAATAAACCGTATACTCCTCACCTGACTTAGGTAGTATCAAAATTGGTGCTGATTTTAAGTGATTCTTCAAATCCTAAAAATCTCTCACATAAGCCTCTAAACATTCAAAATTTACTCCCTTTTTGGTCAAGACTGAAATCGATTCTTCCAAATGAGAAAAATCTTGGATGAATCTCGTATAATATCCCGCTAATATTAGGAATCTTAGGATATCAAAAACATTCTTAGGATACTCCCAATAAACCACTGCCTGAACCTTTTTTGTGTCCACTGACACACCTTACTTTGAGATAATGTTCTCCAATAAGTATACCTAGGAAATCCAAAACTGACACTTAGATAGCTTGGAATATAACTGATTCTCTCTTAGTGTACCCTGGACAATGTCAAGATGTTGGGCATGGTTTTCATGAGTCTTGAAGTACACCAAGATTTCATCCAAAAAATTCACCATAAACTGATCTAGATATGGGTGAAAGATCCTGTTCATAAAATCCATAAACATTGTTGGTGCATTTGTCAACCCAAACAGCATTATGAAAAACTCATAAAGGTCATACTTGCTTATAAAAATAGTCCTTAGTATATCAGAAGTTTGTACTCTCAACTAATGATACCTTGATCTCAAATCAATCTTGGAGAACACAGAAGCTCCCTTAAATTGGTCAAAAAGATCATCAATACGTGGAAGAGGATATTTTTTCTTCACAAACATTTTGTTCAACTTTCATTAATCAAAACATAAGAGAAAACTTCTGTCAGACTTATTTGTGAACAAAATAGGTGATCCCCAAGAAAACATACTTGGAATAATAAATCCCTTATCCTGTAATTCTTCCAACTGAGTCTTAAGCTCTTGAAGCTCAGTCGGTTCCATTTTGTACAGTGGAATAGATACTGGATCAGCCCCCGACATGATCTCAATAGTGAATTCCACATCTCTCTCAGGTGGTATCCTTGAGAAGTATTCAGGAAATATATCCTTAAATATATCCACTATTGGTGGAATTTAATCTTTCCTATCACCCATGTCATCCAACAAAATACTAGAAACTTGGGTTATGAGCTATCCCAATTGCTGAGTAATTGGACCTGCTCGGCATGCCTGGATATCCAACTCTCCACGATGAATATACTAGTCACCCTTAGGATACACAAAGGTCTCTCTCCTATGGTAACAATTGATGTGATCTCAGTAGGTGACTAGCCAGTCCATACCCATAATTAGGTCAAATCTTGTCATATCAAGAACATAGAGATTCCATAGGAAATGATATTCCCTAATCTCTAGTAAACATCCCTTACAAAGACAGATATCTCTAGACCGTACTCCCAATGGTGTATCTATAGTCATTACCCCGCTCACAAACTTCACTATCTAGCTCAAACCATTAAAAAAATTTGTAAATATAAAGGAATGAGAGGCTCTAGTATCAAACAAGGCACTGGCTAAAGTAGAAGCTACTAGAATAGTACCTCTCACTATCATTGGTCTAGCCTCGCTATCCACAAGTATAGGTTGTACTGTGTGTAACTGTGCTACCCCTATTCTTTGTGATTCTATCTGACTCCCCTATGTAGCACCACTTTGTTGATGCGGGTTCTCCTACCCAAAACACCATGTACACTACCTCTACCACCTCGTCCAGTAGAACTCCAACTGCCAACCCAATTTTTTGTATAAGATCCTCTTCCTATACTCTGACGTTGCCCAGCTGCTCCTTCAGTATCAGTATGTTGTTATGACCTTCATAATTTCTATAGATGTTTGACCTTTCTATAAGATCTACACTCCACTGGTGGTCGATAATGGTGTCGAAGATAGTGTCTCGTCCTACCACACTGATGAAATATCACCCTAGTAAGGTTCTTTCCAACCGACCCTCTTGTCTGCATACTTTACTTCCCAATTCCTTGTCTAAATTTTTCATAATAGCACTTCCTGATCTCGAAATTTGCACCTTCTGATCATCTAGTAACAACTACCTATCCAGTACTGTAATCCTTCCTCATGTTCCCTTTAACTATGAGATCCTTATCCACCACTTCCGTAAAATTATTATCCTAAAGATATTCACTTGGGACTTAATCTCACACTTATGTCCATCCTGAAAACGTTTCGTCGTGGCTGCATTATCTCCTGCTAAATTTGGAGCAAAGCATTGTAGATCTATATATCATCCAGAATAGTCCATCACCAGTATGCTTCCCTATGTTAGATGTATGAACTCATCATCTTTCTCTTGTCTTAGTGTCTCTCGATAAAATTGTTCCAGGAACCTGTCCAAGAAGTCCTTCCATAATATACCATCAATTATTCTATTTCGTGCCTGAATTTCCCACCAGCGCTTCATTGATCCCCATATAATATAAGCATCCAACGTGACCCTCCTCTAAGTTGGAGTCTCCAAATAGTCAATTATAGTCTCTATGGATTCAACCTATAATTAAACTCCCTCAAGTCCACCCTCTCTAGTGAAATTAGAAGGGTTCTGCAACTAAAACTCCCTTTTCAACTCATACATACTTTTCAAAATTCCCCCTAGGTCTCTTTCTATTAATTTCATGAAGTGAGTGAATTTCTCTCAAAATTGTCCCTTCATCTTTAGTTGGAACGATCGGTGCCTCAAGTTCCCTAACTGGAAAAACATTCCTAGGCACGCCCCTCGGTCATCCCCTAAACAAGATTCATGGAGGAATACTCTCTAAAAATCCAAACACATGTCTCAGGTCTAATATCACAACCTTATAACATTTACATAAGAGGAAATAATCACAATAAGCCTTTTTCCCCCACCTCACCACACAGTCAAAACTGAGGTGCTATCACTACCCTTAACCATCATACACCTAGGTTTTTGTTAACAAGGGTAAACACACTATCAAAATCAAGTTTATCATTTAGATAGCCAATTATTATCATTTTACATCATTTTAAAATCTTTCTCAATTTATGTTAGGAACCATTTTTCATTTTAATCTCACAATAAGGAAAAAAATTCAAGTTTAACAACTTACCCATAACTTGTTTTCATGTGCGTGCCTAAAATGATGCATGTCACAATAACCTTGAGTGCCTAGAATTATGCATGTAGACTCAAATCTCATGCCATTCTGGACCATGAATCAATACTCAAAATTTCTCAAAAAAAATAATCACATCACACCAAAAGTGTGTCACCCAGGGTGAAATAATATTTAACTGTAACTGAAAACAACAATAACGACAATCTCACCCTGAGTACTTGGGTTTTCCCCTATACATGGGTTTAAAACTCTTGTGCATGAGCTCATTACCAAGCCTCAACTCCTCCTAGTCTCTTGTATACCTTGCCCAAAATAGTAAGATAAAATAAGAAGAAAGAAAATTGGACCCTCTAATACCACTTTGTAACGTCCTGACCTAGGTTCCACGCATCGGTGCCCCGAGTCGATCGGTCACATGACCTCAAGCGTGCCTCACTATATGCTAGAGGATGCTGACTAGTAGTGACGGTCTGGTAAGTTAGTCATGGGGAGACTATAACCTCGATTATCATAGTAAAACACCGTAAAAAATAAATAAAAAAAACAAGAAATCATATATAACTAGAACAATACTCATATCACAAGATAACCAAATAGGAAATACAATAATCAACTAAAATGGAAAACATTCTATGCCAATATAAGTGTCAATTGTATATAATGCAACTAAAATTAAAGACACTATGACTCCCCAAACAGGTCTCGAACCATATCTGGTTCCCTCCTCCAAGCTCTATACCCAATTAGCCACCTATCCCAGGGCCCTTTCCCTTATCCAATCCAACAAAAATATAATCTATTTGGGTATCGATTAGGCAGACTGAATAGGGTGTGAGTACAACTCAGTAGGCCACCACCAATGGTGTCTAAAACAAGTCCAGTCAAAAGATAGTGCATGCAGTTCTGTAAGGAAATAATTATAATGCAATAATAAATAGTTTATCAAATTTTCATTTATTCTTATCTGAATACATTAAATCTAGGGTTCCCAAGGATACCCATACCTTAATACTAACTTTATCTCGTACCGGATCCCAAAGTGTTCCCCAAGTAATATAGTATCTTAATACCTACTTCTATCCAAAGATCGAAGTATTCAAGGTGCTATGATATCTCAGTACCTGATTCAACTCATGCTAGAGTTCGAATATTCTCATGTGAATAACTCAGAGTGCCATTATTTTTATTCTTTAATTTCACATTTATAAGCCGCATTTACAAAGTTACAAATATCAAAAACTTAAGTAATATGACCATTTCACCATGCTTACTCCTCAATAGAATGACGATGTTCCCATTCTCTTTACTCATAAGTATAATGACCATGTTACCTTGTATACTTATCAATTTATAATGATCATGTCCTCATTATCTTTACTCATAAGTATGATGACCATGTTACCATTTATACTTATCAATTTAGAAAGACCATGTTCCCATTATTTATCACATAATTAATTTACCAATTAATTATCCACCTCAATTACATTACTAATTTAACAATTAGTTAAACACATCTATTACATTAGTTAACTCAACAATTAACTAAGTTATTCAAACCATTAATTAATTCATCAATTAATTAAGCGATATCAAAATTCAAATTCCATAATTAATTTTCCTGAATTAATTATCTAATTATAATCTAAAATTTCCATAATTAATCCCACAATGAATTATTTAGATCATATTATCAAAGGTACATAATTAATCCACAATTAATTATCTCAACTTAGCCATTTCAATATCTCATAATTAATCCCCCGATTAATTTTATAGATTAAAATAGATAACTATTATAATAAATTTACCTAAATTAATTATCTAATAGGGAAACCCCTTAGTCTCATGATTAATTCCCCAATTAATAACATATTTCAACAAAGCTTCGATAAATCAATTGTTCAATCTAATTAACCCAATTCAAGAAAATCAATTGCTAAAGGATGCTAGAAAATATACATGTTTTCATATACATATCAAATTCGTGACTATGGGAATTAGATTTAGACCACCTACCTCAATTCATTGATGGATGTTTTCCCAATGGAAATTCCCAAAATTCGAAAAGCATAATGACATTGATAAAAGTTCTGGATCTAAATCCATAAACTGAAATCAAGATCAAAGACATCAAGATCTCATAAATATAAATCTAAATCCACAATCCTAGATATAGATGTCAGCAAATAGGTTTATATCCAAGGAAACAAAGGATATATTCCATGAAAATATCAAGTAAAGATAGAAGAAATAATGGGAGAAGTATCGGGATGAAATCTACTTACCGGGTGAAGAGTGGATCTTCAATTTGGGATTTTGATATCAAATAAAGGTGTTTGTAAGGCCTTTTAATCCATCCAAGTCTATGGAATAACTTTCCTTTACCCTTAAGAAAGTAAAATCCTGAGTTATGGCTGCATAGGAGGTGAAACATGTCATTAAAAGTTGAAAATGAGTGAGATCCACAATTCTAGGATCTCACTGTCGGCCCTCGCATGGTTTAGTTGCACAGTTAGACAAATTGTGTGTTAACCATGTGTTATCCACTGCTTCAAGGTAGAAATTTGCATGTCCACCTCACACGGCCTCCCAAACTGTGCTTTAACTATACCAAAGTTACTACTTCAAAGACCAGTGATCGTACGGTTTCTCTTAGACAGTCGCATGGTTTGTACAAACCATGCACCAACAATGCACAACCTTTTTTCTCCAAAATTTTCTTATACTTCACCCAAAACACACCCCAATCTATAAATCCCATCAAAGGTACTTAAGTAAAAAAACAAAATGTACCTGGAATCGCGCCCGAGATAACTCCAGAAAAGTTCAGGATCTTACACTTTGAGATCATAGCATATAGTTGATGTTACCTAAGTTTTCTCAAAATTATCTCCATATATCGATCATGTTCCTCCCTCAACTGGGAATACATGATTATATGATTGAAAAATATGGGTACAAAATTATCTAAATAAAGATGGAAGATCCAATCCATCTCATCCATGAAAACTACTATTGTATTTTTCAAACTGAATGACATCACTAGATACCCATACATACATACGTACTCATAAATATAGTATGTGGTACATCAAAAATACCTCACCATAAACTGATGATAACTTGATATCAAATCGATCTTAGAGAAAACTTTAGCACCACTAAGTTGGTCAAATAGTCCATTAATATGTATATGTGGATATAAGTTCATTTATATCACTTAGCATAACATATAATAGTCCACACATATTATCAATTATCCATTTTAATTTTTGTGGAAAAAACTAAGGCACCCCAAGGGGACATAATCATTTATATGAACCCCTTCACCTCGAAGTCATTCAATTAAGCCTTCTTATCTCATAGACCTATAGGATCTATATTATATGGTTGAATAGATATATGCTCCACACCTTATAAAAACACAATCATAAACTCAACCTATCCCATGGGTGGTAACCTAGAGAAGTCCTTGGGAAATACATCTAGGAACTTTTCAATGATAGTAGGACATACTGACTGATGTTTCTCTCTATTATCCAAAATTACTCTAGAAAAATGGGTTGTGATTATACCTATCTATATAAATATAGGTTCTATATAACTATTTTTCATATCCAACTCTCCAATATAGACATAATCATCACCCTAAGAAAATATAATTCCACCCATCGATGAAAACAATTGATATAATAGATGCATCACTACATGGGGGTTTTAATTATAGTCACAAACCAGACTCACAATTTTCATGTCACTCAAATTTATTATTTTTTAGTTATTATAATTTTTTATTAATAAAAGTGTATCAATATAAAATTTACTTATGTAGTTCATTTTTAATGGAAAGAAAAATTGATCAAATGAGATGCAGTATCCGATAGAAAAAATAACATTGTGGAAATAAATATGCAATGTAAAAAAAATTAAGAAGTGAACAATGAGAATCCTCAAGATTCTAAAAAGATATTCATTACCAATCTAATTTCAATCAAATGAACATGTTTCTTTTACCCAATTTATTTGGAGGATCTATAGAATTGATCCTAGGTATCCTAGATCCACACCCAAAACATCCTTGACTATATACCTATTGCAAGGTATCAAGTTCTTCGCTCGAATATTCATTGATTATTATCTCATTAGTGGAAATAGGTATCTAATGCACCAAGACCCACTTCAATATAATGATCAGTGATAAATTTACACCAAAAATTCATCAAACACAATGATTTGGACAATACATATTCAAGCCCTATAAGCACATCAATATCCTTGATCAGAAATAGAAAAGTTACATACATGGAATTGATCATGGAAAATTGTACAATGATAGAATACAAAGGAAATAATATGAAAATTACAAGAATAATCATAGTGGTAGCACCTAAGGAGTTGGGTTCACGGTGGAGATGGGTTCGTAGAGGAGAAGGGCTTCATAGTAGAGGTGGGGTTCGGCAGTACAGGTGGGGTATGCAGAGGAGGTGGGTTCGCGGCAAAGTAAGGGTTCAGGTTGGAAGTGGGGTTCGACGTACGGTGGAGGTGAGGTTCGCAGCAGATGGGGTTCGGCGGCGGAGGTGATGTTCACGACAGAGGAGGAATTCATGGTGGCATAGGATGGATTCGCAGCGACAGAGGAGGAGGAAGAGTCGGCGGCAATGGAGGAGGAGGATGAGAAGTTAGCAGGGTTTAGATTCTGTAAGAGATTGAGGTGTGTAAGAGAAGGAGGAGACTGTTAGGGTTTATTTATAAAAGCAGGTAAACCTTTTATCGGTGCTAGCTAAAAAGCAATGATAAAGGTATGTTTTATCAATGCTAAAATAGAAAGCGCTGATAAAGCATGCCTTTATCAGTGCTAAAAAAGCTCTGATAAAACTATAATGATAATAAATTATTTATATTTTTATATATATTTATAAAATTATATGTATAATAAATATATATTTATTTATAATAATAACTATAAATAAATAAATATTTATTTATATTTATATATAATATATATATTTATTTATTTGTAATTATAAATTTGTAATAAATATATTTATTATATTTATAATTATATATAATTAATATCTTTATTATAATTTTATAATTATTTAAATATATCTATATTTATTTAGAATTATAATTATAAATATCTATATATATTTGTTATAATTTTATAATTATTTAATAACTATAAATTTATATTTATTTATTTATAGTTATAATAAATATATATTTATTTATAGTTATAATTATAAATATTTATTTATTTATTTATTTATTTATTTATTTCAATAATTATAAAATTATAAAAAATATATTTATGACATTTATATTTTTATAAATATATTTATTATAATTTTATAAATATATATAATTAATATATTTATTATAATTTAATAATTATTTAAATATATTTTTATTATTTAGAATTCTAATTATAAATTTTTTTATTTAGTTATAAATATTGTATATATTTATAAATATATTTATTTAATTATATATATTTATAACTTTATAAGTATAATAAATATATTTATTATAAATTTGTAATTATTATATATTTATTTATTTATTTATTTATATATAATTATAACTATAAATAATCTTTATTTATATATATATATATATGAAGTAAATATATATTTATTTATAATTAAAATTTTATAATAAATATATTTATTATATTTATAATTATATATAATTAATATCTTTATTATAATTTTATAATTATTTAAATATATCTATATTCATTTAGAAAAAACCATTGAAAAGTCCAATTAGTGATTAAACACTTTTGAAACATGAAATGAGGATACTTACTTTAATGAAAGTAAGAAAAATATATATATTTATAAATATATTTATTTAATTATATATATTTATAACTTTATAAGTATAATAAATATATTTATTATAATTTTATAATTATACATATACATATATATTTATAATTATAAATATATTTATAAATATTTGTATATAATTATAAATATATATAGATATATACCTAGTAAAGTATAGATCATAAGAAATGAGTCATCACATATATATGGACAACATGAATAGTAATGAGGGTGTAATGTGTAAATGAACATTCATGATGAATACATAACATATGAACGTCAATTATATTCACGCATCAATATATTTATTGACCAAATTCATTGGAAATATATATTTATATATATATAAAGTATTTATATATAATTATAAATATAATAAATATAGTAAATATATTTATTATTTAATGAAATTTATTATAATCTTATAATTATTTAATTATATATTTATTTAATTATAATCTTATAAATACTTTTTTTAAACATTATATATATATATATATATATTTGAATTATTAAAAAATATATATTAATTGTAAACATGCGTTTTTTATTTAATATATACAAATAAACATTATTTTTGAATATAAATATAATAATTTTATATAAATTAATAATATTTTTTTATTAAAAAATTTATCAGCACTAATAATAGCGCTGATAAAGGGTAGATTTATCAGCGGTTTTAGCTAGCATTGATAAAAGCCGACACATCCCTTACCCAGATCTATGGTAGTGCATACCTATTTCAGCTTCATGCCAGAAGGAAGAGTCATCTCATGCCATCGATGCATCTCAAACATGGCCAGTACCTTATCCCTCATGGTTGGACCACTCATCATCAAGTCTCAGACCAATAATTTTTCACACAGGGTGAGGCTACACCATACCATCCCGGACTAATAGCCTCTCACTGAGGATGAGGTCTCATGATCATGATGTTGGAACCAAAGTTGTTTTTGCTAGAAATGGAGTATGTTTTGTGTTTTTTGTCGATCCTCACATGGAAGATCATGGAGTTGATGAGGAAAGGGATCTTATAGTTCAATCTAACAACAGTATTGAAGGTGGTGTTGTTCCCCAGTGTTTGTCAAATTTTTGGGGTCCAAAATTTGGACGATGGCTTGCATCACGAAAAGTGGATTTCCTTAAAGGCCTTGTGAAAATATGGAAAAGGAATGAGTTTTGTAAAGATGTGCTTCGTGAATTGTGCTTCGCAAATTATTAAAGAAATTTAATGGTGATTTAAATGACAACAACGAGCATCATGAAGGATGAAGAATTAGAGCATCGCAAATGGTGATGTTGATCTCTACGATTACGAGAAATGGAGCATCGTAGCACGCAATGGTTTGGAAGAAAGCTTCGCGACAACATCAAATAAAAAAGGAGCATCACGAATGGAGGAGGTACACAAAGGTGGTTTTGAAAGATCTGAAAAATATGCTAAGAGGTGGTGGAGCATCAAAAACGGCCAAGCCTATAAATTTGAGGCTAACCCTCTTCACTGTACATGAATTTTTCCAAAGAAAATCCGGAATCACTCTGATTTCACAAATCTAGGGGAGCTATGCAAAACTAAGATTCCATGCAAGCTTAAGCATCATGAAAAGAAATTTTTAGTCTTAACAGATTTCAATGATTTTGATTAATTAGTGCTTCATTATGATATGGTATTCCACGTTTACTTGGTGAGATTTTTAAAGGTAGATTGTTCCGTGAAGGTAGGGTGCTTCATGAAGGTAGTGAGCTTCATGAAGGCAGTTTGTTCCATGAAGGCAGTTTGTTCCACAAAGGCAGGGTGCTTCGTGAAGGGAGTGAGCTTCACAAAAGAAAGTTTTAAATATCATTTTTTTCAGTTAATAGTGCTTTCAAAGTGAATAAACTCAATTCTATGGTGCAAGAATAGTATCTTGCAAGACAGAGACAAAGTATTTAATGTCAATCCATTGAAGTGACCTTCAAGTCGAAAAACTGAGTAAGACTTAACCTGTGGCAATGAGATAGGGGGATTCGATGGAAGTGTTTTGAGGGATTTAGTGAGCTATCCCTAAAATATTGTAAAGGTGGTGTTCTTAGAACATAGCGACTATATATGAACTTCTGTTTTCCACAAATTGTGAATATTAGTGGATTTTGATACGACTAAAAATTTGTCGGCATATGCTCCTTAGACTATCCCTTAGTGGTGAACCAAGTAAAATTTATGTGTTTTCCTTCTATGTGTGATTGTTTAAATTACTGTAAATTTCCAACAGATAGGTTTAATAGGTTTTTACCAGCGTGGGAACAAGATCCATTGTTTTAAAAGAAAAGTTTGACACCCTGATTCACCCCTCCCCTCTCAGGGTGTTCTGGGGTCCTTCAAGTGGTATCAGAGGCAGGTTTCAATTGTTAAATATTTTCTTATTTTCTATCATAGAGAACTTAGTTAATGTTAGGGGACTCCCCAACATTTATGGAAGAAACTTCTAGATTTGGAAGAATAATATGAGAACCAATCTAAGAACTCTTGGAATGGAAGTACTCTTTGCTACTGCACAATGGATTCAGATAACTAATGCAATGGGGCTATATATGACTGAAACGGATAGGAAAATTCTTGATGTATATGCCAAAGGGAAAAATTCCCTTACTATAGTACTGTCTGATCAAATCTATCTAAAGGTAATGAGTTTCACCTCAGCCAAGTATATATGGGAAAATCTATAAAATCTATATAAAGGTGATAAAAAAGTGAAGGAGGACAAACTTCAAGTGTTACACAACAGGTTTGATGATCTGAAGATGCATCCTGATGAAAATACATATACCTTTTTCAATCGAATTACTAAAGTTTAAGGAGCAATTTGAGGGCTTGGTGAAGAGATTAAAGGCATTGAAATTATAAATAAAATATTAAGAAGACTTCCACCTCTTTACAATCCAAAATTTTCATTCCTTGAGGAAAGGGATCTTTCAAAACTTTCCTTGTATGATCAGCTAGGTAGTCTGGTAACATATGAAATAAGAGTGAAACCAAAGGATGCAATAATTCATGTTAGTAAGAAGATGGCATTCAAATCCATGCAAAAACTTGAAATTTTAGAAGATAGTGTTAATGAATATAATGAGTAATATGAACTTTTTTATCTCTTTTCCAAGAAATTAAAGAGTGGAAAAGGGATATTTGAAGGAAATATGTCCTTGGAATGTTTTTGTTGTGGTAGAGTTGGGCACATTTATTCTCGATGATCAAGAAATTTTGATGATGAAGGAAGTGAAGCAGGAAACTCGTAGAATCCTCAAAAAAGGTTTTATCAAAAGGTAAAATTAAAATATGGAAATAAATTATAGATAAAGAGTTTATTCTATAAAGAATAAGATAATGAAAATGAATTTTTTGAGGAAGAATATTTAGAGTTTAAATCTGGAACCCAAGCATCTATGATGGCTACAGTTGAAAATTCAGATCCATCAAAAGATAAATCTTGAGATAATCAGTTGATTTCTGATACTGATCTCAAGATAAAACTTGAATATTCTTTTGGTGATATTTAAAATCAAGTAAATAGAAGAAAAAATTGGGAGTAGTTGTGGAAGAGTCATCAGAATATGTCGATCAACTAGAAGAATTAATAAAACTTAATCTTAGAATTAAACATTCAACATCCCTTGAAAGAACATTTAACATCCCTTGAAAACTCAGAATATATAGTAGAACATAATCTTAGAATTGAATAATAGGAAAAGTTAATCAATAACCTTACATCCAGACTAGAGGATAAGTCCAAGACTATTGAGGTACTTGAAGAAGAAGTTGTTACTCTTAGTAGTAAACTTGAAAGTGAATTAAACTCAAAAGAAACAAAGAAGAAAATATATTTTGGAAGATTTTCAAATGTTGAGCTACTAGAGAGAGCTAATCATGGTTCTGAAGGTTTATAGAATGCTTTTAATGATCAAAGATCCACATTCATGGGAAAAATTGGAATTGGGTGTGATTTTGAAACATCAAATGTTGGAAATAAAATAGGCCAAAATAAAGGCAAGTTGAAAGTTGGACATATCGTAAAGTCTCTTGAAGTCCTTACAAATAAAGCCTCAAATAAAAATGAAAGGAGAACTGAAAACTATCCCCAGGTATCCAAAAATGATCGGAAGTCAAACTCTTTTCCTGAGGAATGTGACATGAGGAGTAATATAAGTGATAAGACGTTTTCTCTTATGAAATGTCAATTTTGCGGCTATCTGGGTCACATCATGTCATACTGTGAAGAGGTGAGGTGTTATTTGAATGGGGAAGATCTAGAAAGTCAAAAAAGGAGAAAAAATTCTTATCCTACATATTATATAAGAAATAAATTTTATGGATATTTCTTTCACTGCTCTAACTTTGGCCAGAAATATATTCATTGTAGGTTGATAAAAGGTAGAAATGATACGAATATAACTTAGAGACAAGTCAACACTCACCAACCAGATGGTGTTTCTCTTATAAATATTTTTTATCCAATGGAAGAACAATATGAGTATGATGAACCAATGCACATGGAAAAGAGAGTGAAAATTCCATATTTATCTTCCACTCGATCAAATATTTTATGGAAGGAAAAGGATAAAGTCGAGAAATCCAATCTTGAAAAATTTTCTCTCAAAGCTACAAATAATAGTAGCATCTGGATTCTTGATAGCGGATGGTCATCCCATATGATGGGAAATTAAGACTTATTAAAAAAAATTAATAAAAGGGTTGATGGAATAGTAGGGTTCGGTAATGATGGTGCTTTGAAGATCAAAGGTAGTGGAAGTACTAAAGTGTCTAGCTGAAGAAGATTGAAGTTCTCTATGTGGATGGTCTGCATCACAATCTTCTGAGTGTGAGTCAACTATGTGACTCAGGACTGATAGTGACATTTAATAAAAATGGGTTTATTATTAGAGGAAAGACAGTGAATTATCTTATGAAAGGATGTCGAATAGATGTTAACTTATATCAAGTTGATAGTAAAGATAACATTTTCTACATGACAGTTGAAGAAGAAAATAACTTATGGTGTCGGAGGTTGGGTCACATTAATCAAAAAGACATGGAAAAGATATCTAAGCTGAAGATAGTCATGGATATCCCCAATCTGAAGTGTGAACAGGAAAAGACTTGTGGTGCTTTCATATGAGGGAAGTCTGTCTGCAGTTCATATCAGTCAAAGAAGAACAGGGCATTAAATCTTCTTGATCTCATCCATACAGATGTATGTGGTTTGATAAATGTTGTTGGAACATATGGAGAAAGGTATTTCATTATTTTCATTGATGATTATAGTAGAATGGATTGTGTGATGGTTATACACAGGGGAAAAAAGTGCTTGATTTCATAAAAATGTATTGAAAAATAGCTGAGAATGATACTAGATAGACAATCAAAGTTTTGTGGTCTGATAATGGAGGGGAATACAAATCCATTGAGTTTGAAACTTACCTAGAGAAACATGGAATAAAACATGAGGTGGATGCTATGATAACCCCATAGTAAAATGGAGTTGTTCAGTGTAGGAATCGATAGGTGAACAATATGGCTAGAACTATACTGATTGAGAGTCATATCTCTCACCATTATTGGAAAGAGGTTGTTCAATCTATAGTGTATACTCAAAATCAAACAGGGATTTATATGGGAGAAACCAAAACACCGTATGAGTTATGGAATGGAAGGAATCCATCTTTGAAGCATTTTGGTGTTTTTGGAAGTAAATGTTTCATTCGAAATAAATTAGGAAATCAAGGGAAGTATGGTGACGCTACAGATGAAGGAATATTCCTTAGATATTCAATGAATGGAAAAACCTACAAATGTTTCAATAAACATATTAGAAGAATTGTGGAAATAAATGATATTAATATCATTGAAGATAAGACCACAAAATACCTTGAGGTGATATTATGTTGATGTGATTGAAGATGTAGAAGACAATGGACATGGAGAAGATTCAAATGCATAAGTAGAGGAAGGAGTGAAAAACATTCATAGGTCACAACATGAATTTTATTCAGAAGAAAAATCTTAAGTGGAAACCATGGCTGAAGAAAATTATTTTGAAGCTCATATGAGAAATCTAAGAGCATAAATTGATCAATCCAACATCATTGGGGATTGGAAAGCACCCACACAGACAAGAAGAATGAGGAATAATGTATAATCTGCCTTCTTATCAATTGTGGAACTAACCTCATTTTAAGAATCTTAAAAAGATGAATCATGGGTGAAATCTATGAATAAAGAACTATATCAGATTGACAAGAACAAGACATGGGATTTTTTTAAGAGACCCAAAAGTCACAATGTGATGGTACGAAGTGGATTTTCAATAATAAATTTGATGATCATAGTAATATGATTAGGAATAAGGTGTGATTAGTGTATAAAGTATATTCATAGATTTAAGGTGTTTATTTTGAAGAAAATTTTTCTCTAGTAATTAGACTTGAGTCAATTAGACTTTTTATCTCCATGGAAATTCAAATAGGATACAAAGTGTATCAAATTAATGTCAAAAACAGCTTTCTTGAATGGTGTTCTTGAAGAAGAAGTCTAAATTGAACAAACAATGGGTTTTTTCTTTGTAATGATGAAATAAAGGTTTTCAAATTAAAGAAGACACTATATGGTCTGAAATAGGAACCACAAGAGTGGTACTCTCAGATAGATTCTTATCTAAAGAAGATCGAATTTAAAATAGTAGTGGATCACAATCTCAATGTGAAGAATTCTCAAAAATATCGGTTCATGGTTCTAGTGTATGTAGATGATATTATATTTGGTGGAAGCAGGCAAGGATCGGTGGATGAATTTTCAAATCACATGAAATCATAATTTGAAATTTCTATGATTGGTTAAATCACATACTTCTTGGGGATGCAAGTGATTAAGAGAAATGAACACACTTTTATTTCTCAGTAAAATTATTCCAGAGAGTTTATGAATAAATTTAATATGCATGACTCCAAACCAATTTCGAATCTGATTATGGTTGGAAAAAAACTGGGAAAGCATGAAGATGGGACATCTGTAGTGTTGGGTTTTCGGGGCCCGTAGCGGAAGCCGGTGGGCCAGGGATTTTAAAATTTTCATCGGCACAACGATGGTACTTGTCATTGCCGACGATCCGAGCCCCGGAGAGGTTCGAGGATCTCACGTAGATTGTTAAGAGCACAAAATAAAAGGAAAACATACCTGTTGCATATCTGAAGCTGTTGTCGACTGCTACTTGTCGATGGTGATCGTTGCATGAAGGATCCATAGCAGGATCCCTCTAGATCATCCACATGCACCTCAAAAATCTGCGGTAACGCCGATCGTCGAACTCTGGGCGCTAGCACAGCGATTCAACGATGTCTTCAACGTCCCGACGATCACCGCATTGTCGATCTTGCGATGCGTGAGGAGAAACTTGATCCGAGCTCTTGGATCGAGTGCTTCTCTCTCTAAGAAGCGGGAGGAGAGAGAGTCTCTCAACTCTCATTCCATAAAAATGAGTGAATATTTAATTGCACCTATAAGAGAGAGAGCCACCTCTCTTATTTATAGAGATGTTGATAAATACCTGGTTGGGTTCCCCGGCCCCCGTATATTTCAATGTCCACATAAATAATTTTGACGAACTTAACTGCGCCAATATTTTATTACATACTTGTAATATATATAAAATATATTACGTGATAAAATCTGAGCCATTTAACTCGACTCATTTTCCCGCTTAATATTAAACGAACCTTGAATATTAAAATAATATTCGTTTGATTAATATTTTCTCATATTTACTAAACTTGTAAATAAATTAAATAAATTCAATCCCAAATATTTGTAACTTGAATATTAATGAATTTATTTAATTCTTTTGGTGATCGACAACTTGAATAATGCTCAGACCCTGTGGCGGGGCCCACTATGTCCATTTGGCATATTCTTGAATACGCTATTGTGTGTGACCCTCTAGGCCCTTATCTCGATAGCAGTGAATAAAATTCACAAACCAAGAGCAGGGTCTAGTAACCCATCATGGCCCCTAAAGAGATAAGGATAGTCATGACAATGACTACCATCCTACGAACACTGACTGTGTACTATAGTCTCTTTGTCATTTGATATCTCATAAAGCAGGACACACTCTTGTGTCATCGTCCTTATCTTTCTTTATTATTAATTGATCTATCTGGATGGATTTTCCTTTCTACTGCTTTGGCCAAAGACTTATGAAGGCAGCACCATCCTGATCAACCAGGCCTGAGATATACAACTTCTTAAACTTGGAAGCGACAAATCCTTTCTTGACCATTCAACCAACGTCATACCACTAATGACGCACCCGACACAAACTACCTCACCAAAACATTACTACCATGGTTTTCACCTTTCATCAAAGTACATAATTAAATGATATACATTGGTAATGGTCTCAATTCAGGAGACCAATACACATGTCCATAGATAGGAACAACCAATGACACCCAAAACATGTGGTGTTCCTATTGACGGGTCTGTCCTCATGATCTCACTACTAGAGATCACCATGTGCGAACTTCATGAGAAGAAGTCTCAATGCTTATGAGCCCCCAGCACCTGATAGTCATAAATCTACTGTTTCCAGTCAGTAAGATGTATCTATACTATAGAACATATATTTAAGATCAATGTCATTGTATCTCAAGGTTCTCATTATAGCCTGGGATCTGCTATAACCTCTTGAAACGATAATTAACCTTTGGACATTACCATTATTATAGTGGACGCAGAAAAGTCTGCACTATAATGGTAAGATATCATCATGCATATCTAACTGTACACATGATACGGTAATCAAAAGTACTACATAGTTGGGTCTAGGGAACCCACTATTTCAACACTCCCACTTGCACTAGAGCCAAATTTCTAACTAAACTTGTTAGCTACTCACATGATAAATACCATGCTTCTGCTGAGTAATGGCTTTAACTGCTGGGCCTGCAACGTTTTCGCCACGTGGAATATCTGCTATATACGACCTCATATGCTTGAGTAAAACTTCTCAAGATAGGGTATCCCCGAGTATATTACTTTTGTCCATTGTCATAACTTGAAAACTTGGCTAGTAAGAATATCATAATTCTCATTATGATAATACTTTTCTCACTAGGTGTGAATCCAAGAACTGGGAAAAACCGTTGCGATTTATAACTGCTTCTTAGCTGCCTTAGAATCTGCAACATACTCGGTATTTGTAGGTATGGCTACCACAAGATTTTATAAGCTGGACTCGCTCATCTCCTTTGCCTAACTTTGATATCAGATCAAATTGATCTAAGGACTACTAGTATGTGTCCCACCACAACTAGCATACCTTCCTCTCTATATTCCAGGTACATATCATTTTTAATTTCTTAAATACAAGATGATAGTTCTGACTGCATCACTTGCAGTGCTCCTGGAAATAATTGATATCTGCCTATAATAAATTATATCCTGGAAGTATCAATTATTGTACATATTATGGCATATGTGATTGATCCATCGCTAAAGCATATGGCATCAATTCACAACTTTAATCTCTACACATACTCCAAACATGTTAACCTGTAGATATTAAGCCATGTGACATAGGCAACAATTCTGAACTTGAATTGTTCCAACTTGTATTTGTTCGATACAATGTCACTATATGTACGATTGACTAGGAACAATCAACCTTTGGATCTAACTCAGTGGATCATGTTCCCTAGAACTTAGGTTTCTACTTGAATTCAATCATTGGAGAATTGCTTTTAACCTGATCTTATTTATCTGTAAGATCAAAATCTATTTTCCATATGTTGTCAAACATATATCACTTGGAAAACATTGGCCCTCCCACTAACCTTTGGTAGACATAAGGCAAAGATTCATTTATAATGAATGCTCTAAGATCTTGTTGCTTACTTTAATCCAGAATTGGATTTCAGTAACTTGCAACCCTTATTGGAATCATCTGATGTCATCATCTCTTTCTGATTGCGTCGTATATACACCTTCCATGAAAGATGAACTTGACATCGAATGAACAATAAAAGGATCTTAGAAGTTTGGCTATAACAAGTAAAATTCTAATAGATTTAGGCGTACCGACTTGGTATAACCAATCAAGCCTTATTGGTACCATACTTGTACCATCCATTTATCATTTCATTTGAATACCCACCGCAGTATTCGATTTATAATCCCCCTTTGCAATTAGATACATGGAATCCATTATTGAATTTTAGTTGATATTGTCAATCTTAGCTCATTGCCTTATACTGCTTACTTATAGGATTTATTATTCTCAATGAATAATTTATCACCGGCCACGGTGAATATAAAACCATCACCATGGTTTTATTCTTCCTACGTAGTATGTGTCTCTGGAATATGCCTATTCCACATGTACTTGTGGAACTTGTTCCCTATGCCAACCATTTGTGCATCTCGAGCATTGACTAAGTCCAAGTCAATTCAGCTCTCACTATCTTTAATAGAGATGTGCACCCTTGTATAGAAATGTAGTCTAATGCTTGACTACATCTTTTCTATCTTAGGGATTTAGGTAATATCTTAAGCAACTGTTAGGATAATTACCTTAGATGCACAACGTGTTTAACTTGATGCATGTTTGTTTAAAATGCTTTTCATCTAAACACGTCCTATGACATAATGGTTTTTCCATCATACTATGACTCGTATGATATCCATTTGTCATTTTAGTTGGCATATTGGTTATGGGATTATGCTGTTATTTGCAAATCACATTTTTAAATATGATGGAAGTTTCCGCAAGTTGCAACATTGATACAACTTACATCATAACTTTGATGTATAACATATGCGTTTAGGAATTGCTCTACGATACATGTTTGTTGATCAATGTTAATATGTAAGACTTTATCATCGATCCTCCTTATGAACGTCAATATGGTGATGTAGATAAGGTAACATGCGTTTAGGAATTACTCCATGCTACATTAATATGATCGATGATTGCTTGGTCAAGATATTCTTCGGCCTGCCGATTCGAAGCAACTCATATCTTCTGACCAAACTTATACTTCATTGGTACATTCCTTAATGACTTAAAGGAATCTTATGAAGTATCTTTACCTCTAGCTTTCTTTGGAACAGTTCACACTCTTGTGTTGAACTAACCTCGGAAGCTTTGTGGCGTACCTTTATTTCCAAAGGTTTCTTTGTCTAAACTAAATATGTCAATTATACCATAGGTGTTTAGATGTGCTGAGCCTAAATACCATTTTGGGTATATATTTGATGTCCTCTTTTAGTTTTACTTGACAAAGAATCACATTGCCACAACTGGGTAGGTCTTACATTTTATATTCATCATGTATTGCCATTGATTCAAATAGTAGTGAACTATTTGTTGAGTATGTCACCTCAAACAACATTTATTCCAAAACATGGAATAATGTATCATCATGTCCAAATGGGCACATGAGATAAATGTTTTTGGTTATAATCCACAACTTGTTCAATTTGAATCAATCACTTGGCAATTAGAAGTTATGTTTTTCACCCTGCTGACTTAGGAATCACCCTTTCTCAGCTGCTTGGAGAAGACACTTTACTTCTAGTAATGTTTCTCTACTTTCTTGGTTATTGTATTTCAATAAAAATATGTGAAAATCATATTGTATTTCAATACCCAAGAAGTATGAGAGAAAACAATACTTTTATTTGATGAATATTAACTGAACAAGGAGCGGGAACTTGCTTCTTTTATTTCAGTTTTTAAACTTCCATGAATTCATTTCATTATGTTATGAAAATAACCTCCTGTTAAATAACCAACCTCTTTTGTTTGAAGGGCATGACGAAGGTGCCTTTGGAGTAACTTGTCATAGGCCTTTTTTCCTTTTCATTCAATGTATTCTCCATAAGAATAAAATATGGCGTTATCTCCAATATTCCTATTACTTGGCGAATGTTACCTTAATGGTAATGAAGCACTTACTCTATACAGTTCGTTTGTACCTTTAAACGAAACTAGAGTAATTGGGTGTAAAATGTATAAGAAATGGGATGGCATGAAAGATTGTGAACCGTCTTTCTCTTTACACAAACTGAGTGTGAAACGCACGGCCAATTGTCTCCTATCGACCGGTCAAAGTTCCGGTGCTCTGCTAATGTGTATAGCAACACTCGGGTCGAATCCTCGGTGATGGTACTTCGTAATAGTCGATTGTTTTTAGTTGATTGTATTTTGATTGGGGGGGTTTGTTTGCAGAGCTTAATTGAAATGTTTAATGAATGATGTTTAATTTAACAAGTTGATAAATATTGGGGTGAGTTCATCATTAGGTTAGTTAAGCTTGTGATGTCCTTGAGCTTTGCTTTATATTGCATTTAAATTAACACCCATGTCACAAGTTGACGTTGATTTGAATTCCCAAGTGTTAAGGCTTTAATCCAAGCCTTAAATTAACTTAGGGTTCTAATATTGATCATATCTTGTTTATGGTAGTGTATTTATGGTTCCAATAATCCATGTAAACCACACGTTAAACAAATCAAGTCATTAATCCATGACATGCTAAGTCCAACATACACAATGTTAATTCAACGAATACTCATCAAGAAAAAGCTATCAATCGCTTAACATACCTAAATTAAAACTCACCCCAATGAGAGATTTACTCAGAAATTATGATTTTTATTAATCTGGTAATATATGTTTATGGTGATGAATTATAAAGAGAAGAAAAAGAAAGGGACAAGATAAGAGTAGTGTGCCGAACACACACACGAAATATTTTGAGAATCAAAAATGGAATTTCGATTGAATGAGGAAGAAAAATAAGGTAATGTAATTTAAAATTATTCAAAATATTTTAAGACCATGAATATTATACTACAGAAGGTGGATAAGAATAAGAGGTATTGAAGAAGAAACAAGCACTACAATTTGATTGAAATGAAAACAAAGTTACACAATTACAATTGAACGCAAACATAAACAAACGTGAAAGAGAAGTGGAGGAGAGGTCTCTCTTGTTGAAACAAGATCAAATAATATCCTCCCAGAACCTTTTCAAGGCTCTAGTAATGCCAAACCTCCTCCTTAAGTGCTGAAGTGCCAACCCCTTTGAAAGGAGAGGAGGAGATGTATTTATAGCCCAAGGTGGTGGACTGTTTACATTCCTAAAAATACCACTCAACTTGGATCGCCAATATGTATATCAAGACAGCCGAATCTTGAAAACTATTATTCTTTAAAGTTGTAGATAAACATGTCTTCTGTCTACTGTGAAAATTTTGCGGCCATTGGAATTATTGAGACAAAGTTATGGCGGTTTTAGTAAAAACTTATGATTTGTCCATTTCAATACATACTTTTTCAAAGTCCATAATGTGAATGGGTTTTTGAATAGGAATATTCCCTCAAATAAAAATAATTTCTTCAACAAAGTTGGCCATACAAATCTCCTCTTTCACACTGAAAAATATCAGCTCGAATGGATGTCTAAATCAGGGGACATTGCAAAATTAGTGTGCTGTTTTTAATTCCCGGCCAGAATGGTGGGCTGGAATTAAATGCATCAGTTGGGCCCCTTGTACTTGGATTTGGGCCTTGAAATTTTTATCCAAGATGAAATTTAGTGTCCCCCGAATTATGGTGGAGAGTTAATATTTTTGGACTTCTGTATTGAGCCCAGTAAATCAATCTTCAAGGCCGGTCCAGTTTGTTCACAGATTATTTGGTCTTGTTTGTGAGGACCATATGACCCTTCAAATGGAAGAATTGGCTCATGGTACCTTCTAATGAAATGTTGTATATTGAAATTAGAATCCTACAAAACAAGAACCACACAATTTGGATCAGTATAGTGATAGTTATTATTAAAACATTAAACTGACTCAATTGGACTACTTCTAAAAATGCTCAAAAATTATACTTAATATTAAAACATTAATATTTCACAAAAATTATGAACATTTCATATAAAATCAGTAAAGGGGGAATATAATAAGTCATGAAAATATTAATAACATCAACTCCCCCACACTTAGTTTTGTACATGTCCTCATGTGCAACAAATATAAAAACATGACAAAATCATTTTTACTCACCAACAGATATTAAAATTTTGTTTTCTCCAATCAGGGGAGGTTTAGACTATTTCACTCATCTATTTTGAATTCCACCACAAGTTGTTACAGAAACAATGTTCCAAAACTAATTCATTTTTCCATGCTCAAATTTATAAATGGAAAATGTGGACACTCAAAACTCACACCTCTCAAGATGATAAAATTTATTTGTGGAGGATCACTCTTTCACCAACCAAAAGTGAAAATCTTAGAGTTTGAAAAGAGCTCTCAGCTTACAATCCCTATCCAAAGTGAACAAGAATCAAGAGGTCTTTTTAATGGGGGTTTTCTGTGTCTATGGGATGGTAGGAATATAATGTCCAAGAGAGAGAATAAGAGGGTTAAAATACCAACATAGAAAAACAATGCACATTTTTTTGAAATAAAACATGGAAGGAAATGAAAACACATATTTACAAGGGAATGATTGTGTGAAGAAAGACACAATAGAGGAAGAAAATATGAAGGGGATGAGAAGATGAAATATTTACAAACCACCAAACTTATCCCAATGATATAAGAATATTATGCAAGTGTTCTTTTTTTTCTTTGTTTTTTCGAAAGTTGACCTTGAGACAGATCTCACACTCTTATACCAACCCATGTTTGATCTCCTCATGACACTAATTGTAATAGTTATAACAAGATCAAAGGTTGAGGAAGAGTGATTTTTGACCCACCCAAGACACAACCCATTTGTTTCATTTTTTTTTTGATTTTGATTTTTTTTTTTTGAATTTTTTTTGAACACTTTTCAATATAATTTGTACAATAAATTCACTGAATGACTACCTCCCCCCCACACTAAAATGAATGCTTGCCCTCAAGCATATGATAACACACCAGAAATTAAGGAAATGATACCCAAAAATGAAATCCATTCCCCCCCACACTTAAATTTCAAAAACTTATGCAATGAAAATCCATGTTGATATTAGGTGGGATAAGGTATTGGGCTTGTAATGTGGCTATCAAAGAAAAGGTTTTCATAGGCTTGAAGGGACTTTCAAAAGTAGGATTAATGTAAGGGTAATGAGAGGCTATTTGGCTATTGTGATTCTCATGTGGTTCAGAAAATGCCTCTATCATATTAATGCACACAAAGGCAGGAAATTCAGCTCGAAGGTCAACAAACTCAAGACTCACAAATGGGGGTGAAAACACACATTTTGAAAAGATGGCCATAGGTGGACTTGGAATGAAAGCAATTGTTTGTTCTCACGGTTTGGGAAAAGCATTTTCCAAATCAAAAATTGAGCATTCAAAATTTGTTAATTTTGACACAAAATTCTTTATCCAAAGTCATGATGAAAATACAAAATTTTTGAGATGAAAACATGTCTGTTAACTCCCCAAAATGGTTGGACAAAATTTCAAAACTCGATGGTGAGTAAGCATGACTCTTTTTTTGTAATTTTTTTAAGTAATTGTGTTTTTTTGGTTTTTTTTAAAATACACACCCACACAAGAAAGAGAAAAAGAAATGGTTTGATGAATAAAGTGGTAAAAAATGAAAGAGAGAGGAAGAAGAAGAAAGAGGTAGAGAGAGGAAGAGATAGAGAGAGAGTTAAAGGGAAAGAGGTGCCCCCTGGTTTGGATTTTGTGGGTTTCCATCTCCATCCAGTGGTGGGTCTACTGTGGATCCAATAGAAGTAGATGATAATCCAGGATTGTGTGTCCTCTCATAGTGATGCTTCAACCGATGTCCATTTACCGTAAATTTCCTTTTGGAGGAGGGGTCCTGGACTTGCACTGCACCAAATGGGTAAACGTTAGTAATAACAAAAGGACCTTCCCAATGAGAATTAAGCTTACCTGGGTGAAGCTGAAATCGATAATTGAAGAGCATTACCTTTTCACCTTCATGAAATACCTTTCTCAGGATGTGTTTGTCATGGAGTACCTTAGCCTTCTCTTTGTACATATTGGAATTCTCATAGGATTCAAGTCGAAGCTCCTCTAGTTCATCCAATTGCAACAATCTTTCTTCACCAGATTTTTCAAGATCAAAATTACATGTTTTCACTGCCCAAAATGACTTATGTTGTATTTCAACTGGTAAGTGACATGCTTTACCAAAAACAAGCCGAAAAGGAGACATCCCAATGGGTGTTTTATAGGCAGTTCGATAAGCCCAAAGTGTTTCACCAAGTCTTTCAAGCCAGTCTTTTCTGGTGGGTTTTACAATTCTCTCAAGCACTCTTTTCACTTCTCTATTAGAGAGTTCAGCCATGCCATTTGTTTGAGGGTGATATGCAGTTGAAGTTTTATGTACAACCCCATTATTTTTCAGAAGAGCTTCCATGGTTCTATTACAAAAATGGGTTCCTAAGTCACTGATCAAGGCACGTGGTGTGCCAAATCTTTGGAAGATGTGGGTCTTTAGGAACTCACTAACAGTATGAGCATCATCCTTCCTAGTGGGTTTGGCCTCAACCCACCTTGAAACATAATCGACCGCAAGAAAAATGTATGAGAATCCATTGGAAGGGGGAAATGGTCCCATGAAATCAATACCCCAAACATCGAAGATTTCACAAAAGATTAAGGACTTTTGGGGAATTTCATTTCTTTTGGAGATTATGCCAAACTTTTGGCATGTGGGACATGATTGAAAGAACTCATCTGAGTCCTTGAAGAGGGAAGGCCAGAAGAATCTAGAGTCTAGGACCTTTCGGGAGGTCCTTTGTGGTCCAAAGTGGCCACCACTAGGCATTGAGTGACAGAATTCTAAGATGGAAGAATATTTATCTTCATCAACACATCTCCTAATTACCATGTCTGCCCCAGTTTTCCAAAGTTTATTTTCTTCCCAAAAATAGTATTTTGAATCACTTTTCAACTTCATTTTTTGTTCTTTTGAAAAAATTTCAGGAAAAACACCAGAAACCAAGTAATTTACAATTGGGGAATACCATGGTAGTTTTGGAGTGAGAGATGAAAGGTGTTCAATTGGAAATTCAGGATCAATGATTTCAGAATGAGGATAATTATGAATTCTACTCAAGTGATCAGCCACGGGGTTTTCTTTTCCAGGTCTATCTTTGATTTCAAGTTCAAACTCTTGGAGCATTAGAATCCATCTTATTAGCCTTGGTTTTGAATCACTTTTCTTGAGTAAGAACTTAATAGCAGAATGGTCTGTGAAGATGATGATTTTGTCACCTAAGAGATAGGGCCAAAATTTATCTAAGGCATAAACCACAGCTAAAAGTTCCTTTTCAGTCACAGTGTAGTGAGATTGAGTTTCATCCAATGTTTTTGAGGCATAATAGATGACATGAGGAATTTTTTCTCTTCTTTGACCAAGAACAGCCCCAACATCTCTATCAAAAGCATCACACATCAATTCAAAGGGTAATGACCAATCTGGGGGTTGGATTATCGGGGAAGATGTGAGAGCAGTTTTGAGTTCAATGAAGGCTCTCTTTCAAACCTCATCAAAATGGAAAGTGACATCATTTTGGAGAAAATGAGTGAGTGGGAGGGAAATTTTACTGAAGTTATGGATGAATCGCCGATAGAAACCAGCATGACCGAGGAATGATCGGAAGTCTCGAACAGAAGTGGGTTGAGGAAGTGATTGGATCACTTCAATTTTGGCAGGATCAACTTCAATACCATCTTTTGAAACTATGTTCCCTAGAACAATCCCATTAGCTACCATGAAGTGACATTTTTCAAAATTTAACACAAGGTTTCACTTGACACACTTTTGAAGGACTAGAGAGAGTGAATGCAAGAATGACTCAAATGACTCGCCATAAATGGTAAAGTCATCCATGAAGACTTCCATGCAGTGTTCTATGAATTCTGAAAAGATACTCATCATACACCTCTGGAATGTTGCAGGAGCATTATAAAGGCCAAAAGGAATTCTTCTATATACATATATTCCAAAGGGGCATGTGAAAGTAGTCTTTTCTTGGTCCTGAGGTGCGATTGGGATTTGGAAGTAGCCGGTGTATCCATCAAGAAAGCAATAGTGTGACTTTCCGGCCAATCTTTCTAGCATTTGATCAAGGAATGGAAGAGGGTAGTGATATTTTCGGGTTTCAACATTCAATTTCCTATAGTCGATGCACACATGCCATTTGTTCTTCACTCGAGTTGTGACTACCTCTCCATGTTCATTTGTGACAACAGTTATCCCGCCCTTCTTAGGTACAACTTGAATTGGACTAACCCATTAACTATCAGAAATTGGGTAGATAATACTATCTTGAAGAAGCTTGGTGATCTCTTCCCTAACTACCTCAAGGATGAGTGGATTGAGTCTTCTTTGTGGTTGTCTAATTGGTTTGGATGATTCCTCAAGATGGATGTGATGCATGTAAAGGGCAGGGTTGATTCCTGGTATGTCATCTAGGGTCTAACCTAAGGCCTTTTTGTTTTCCTATAACACTTGAACAAGTTTGGACTCCTCTGTTTCAGTAAGTGTGGCAGAGATAATGACAGGATATGAGTGATCATGGAAGAGGAATGCATATTTCAGGTGTGCAAGAAGAGGTTTCAGATCAATCTCATCTTTCACTTTTGGGCTAGACAACTCAGAAATGGAGGAAGGGACTTCAGTTTCTTCATATTCATTTTTCTCAATGTTGTCCAAGGTGGAGCAGTAGAGAACAGAGTTGATGTGGGATTCAAGAGAGTTTTCAAGTTCCTCTAGATTGATGGAGTCTATGAATGAGAGGTCCACATCAACTTCACCATTTATGACTTTGTTAATCATGGTGCAGATTTCACAAGATCCTTTATCATTAGAACATGAAGAACATGGTGGATTGGGGTTCAATTGAATCTTAGAAGTGTCCTCAAAAGCATGTATTGAGAATGTAGAGTGATCCTCAGATGGGTATCGCATGGCTTGGAAAATGTTGAACTTGACCAGTTGGTCACCAAATTCCATGGATATGATGCCTGAATGGACATCAATATTGGTTCTCACAGTCATGAGGAATGGTCTTCCTAGAATTAGGGGAGATCGAGAAGAGTTCGTCTCACCTTCCATGTCAAGGACATAGAAATCAGCAGGGAAGATAAGATCATTGACTTGGACAAGGACATCCTCAATTATTCCCTCAGGACTGGTTGTGCTTCGATTGGCTAACTGAATGAAAACACCCGTTGGGTGCAAGGGACCTAGACCAAGGTTGGAGAATATGGATTTGGGCATGACATTAATTGAGGCTCCTAGTTCTATGAGTGCATCATCAAAGTTGGAACTTCCAATTTGGCATGGGACTGTAAAGGTCCCTGGATCTTTGCACTTTATGGGAATAGACTTCGGGGTGGAAACATTTTCAAAGGTCCTAAGTTGCCTCTTGTGGGTACACAACTCCTTGAGAAACTTGGCATACTTAGGAATTTTTTTTATGGCATCTAAGAGGGGAATGTTGACTTCAACACGTCTAAACATGTCGAGCATTTCAGGATCAGGTTCAAAGGACTTCCTTGGTTTAGAGACAGCTTGAGGAAAAGGAATTGGGTTCCTAAGTGGAATGGAAGGAGATGATGGAATGGATTCAGATTCCTTTTCAATTTTCTTTTTCTTTTCATTTTCTAGGTTAACATTCAAAGGAGGGTTTGAGGATTTATCTTGAGGCATAGCAAGTTGCTTTCCTGATCTAAGTGTAATTGCACTTACATTACCCTTGGGGTTATGTAATGGTTGATCTAGGAGTTGGGAAGAATTTTATTGTTGTTGCTGGCTCAGGTGGGATGCAAGTTGACCTATTTGAGTTTCAATGTTTTTAAGTCTAGAATGGGTGAAGGAGGCAAGATCTTCCACTGCACTTTCCCATGGTTGCTTAGAAGAAGAGGCTTGTCCCGGATTGGGATTACCTTGATTTTGGTTCTTGGGAAAGTGATTGTATTGGGTTGGGAATTGGGTTGGGAATTGGAAAGGCTCATTCGGATGGTGGAATCCAGGAGGAGGATTGTTCCTTTGAGGTTGAGGAACAAAAGGATAAGGTTGATGGAAGTTACCACCACCTTGACCATATTGGAATTGGTTTGGGTTTTGAGGAGGTAATTGAGGGGGGTGAGATATGGGATTACCATACCTAAGGCCTTGGTTATAGGAAGAAGAGAAAGGTTCAGAGTGAGGTTGGTTGAAGTTTCTAACAAACTGACCTGATTATTGAGGGTTGGGGTTCTGCTGAGCATATGCTGCATTGAGCTCCATTGGTCCGGATGAATCAGATTGATCCTCTTGAAGTTGTGGACATGTGTCTGTTGGATGAGCTGGGGAGCTACAGATTCCACAATTCCTGATAGGTCCAGGGAATAGTGATTGTGGAGAAGATGAGGTTGGGGCTTTGGTAGCCACCGCTAGTTGACGCACAAGACCTATAAGTTCACTCATCCACTCAGTCATCTTGTTAGGCTCTATGGATTGATTATCTTGGGCTTGTTTGACTTGAGCATGTTCTTGGGTATGGAATTGTTGTGTGTTTGCAGCCATATTACTTATGAGATCTCTTGTTGCTGCAGGAGTTTTATCAACAAGAGCACCGCCACTTGTGGAATCTATGAGAGTTCTCTCTATAGCCAATAACCCCTCATAGAAGTATTGGATCAAGAGTTGGTCAGGGATTTGATGATGTGGGCAGGTTGCAACAAGCTTTTTGAACCTCTCCCAGTACTCATGGAGTGATTCATTTGGGAATTGACGGATACCACTTATTTACTTTCGGATGGAAGTGGTATGAGAAGCAGGAAAGAATTTTTCTATAAAGAGACGCTTCATGTCATTCCATGTAGTTATGGAACCAGGAGGGAGGTAGTAGAGCCATGACTTGTCAAAGTTAGCTAGGGAGAAAGGGAATGCTCAGTGTTTTATTTGTTCTTCAGAAACCCCTTGAGGCTTCATGGTAGAGCACACCACCTGAAACTCTTTGAGATGTAGATGCGGATCCTCACCGGCTAGCCCATCGAAATGAGGTAGAAGATGAATCAAACCCGATTTGAGTTCAAAGTCAGCCTCTATGTTTGGATATTGAATACCAAGGGGTTGGTAATTAATATCAGGGTAAGCAAGTTCTTTCAATGTTTGTTCCCTAGGACTGGCCATATCAAATTCAATTGGTAGGGAAATGATTGGTTCTTCGGTGATTTGGTTATCCCTAATGGTCCTCCTAAGCTGACGAAGAGTTCTATCAATTTCAGGGTCAAACAAATCTGAGGGATTGTTTGGGAGGTTGCGGGGCATTCAAAGATATTTAGAAAGGATGATGAAGACGGTTTTTCCTTTGTGTTTTTTTCAGTTTATGATTTTTAATAGGAAGACGGGTTTTTTTGTGTTTTTTTTCAATTTTTTTTAAAAATTTGTTTTTTTTTTGTGTTTTTTTTTAAATAACCAGAAACTAATGACTACATAAAGCACCATCCCTAGAAACGGCGCCATTTGAAATGCACGGCCGATTGTCGCCTATCGACCGGTCAAAGTTTCGGTGCTCTGCTAATGTTTATAGCAGCACTCGGGTCGAATCCTCGGTGATGGTACTTCGTAATAGTCGATTGTTTTTAGTTGATTGTATTTTGATTAGGGGGGTTTGTTTGCAGAGATTAATTGAAATGTTTAATGAATGATGTTTAATTTAACAAGTTGATAAATATTGGAGTGAGTTCATCATTAGGTTAGTTAAGCTTGTGATGTCCTTGAGCTTTGCTTTATATTGCATTTAAATTAACACCCATGTCACAAGTTGATGTTGATTTGAATTCCCAAGTGCTAAGGATTTAATCCAAGACTTAAATTAACTTATGGTTCTAATATTGATCATATCTTGTTTATGGTAGTGTATTTATAGTTCCAATAATCCATGGAAACCACACGTTAAACAAATCAAGTCATTAATTCATGACATGCTAAGTCCAACATACAAAATGTTAATTCAACGAATACTCATCGAGCAAAAGCTCTCAATCGCTTAACATACCTAAATTAAAACTCACCCCAATGAGAGATTTACTCAGCCATTATGATGTTTATTAATCTTGTAATATATGTTTATGGTGATGAATTATAAAGAGAAGAAAAAGAAAGGGACAAGATAAGAGTAGTGTGCCGAACACACACACGAAATATTTTGAGAATCAAAAATGGAATTTCGATTGAATGAGGAAGAAAAATAAGGTAATGTAATTTAAAATTATTCAAACTATTTTAAGACCATGAATATTATACTACAGGAGGTGGAGAAGAATAAGATATATTGAAGAAGAAACAAGCACTACAATTTGATTGAAATGAAAACAAAGTTACACAATTACAATTGAACGCAAACATAAACAAACGTGAAAGAGAAGTGGAGGAGAGGTCTCTATTGTTGAAATAAGATCAAATCATATCCTCCCAGAACCTTTTCAAGGCTCTAGTAATGCCAAACCTCCTCCTTAAGTTCTGAAGTGCCAACCCCTTTGAAAGGAGAGGAGGAGATGTATTTATAGCCCAAGGTGGTGGACTGTTTACATTCCTGAAAATACCACTCAACTTGTCTCGCCGATATGTATATCAAGAAAGCCGAATCTTGAAAAATCTCCTTCTTAAAAGTTGTATATAAAAATGTCTTCTGTCTACTGTGAAAATTTGGTGGCCATTGGACTTAGTGAGCCAAAGTTATGGCAGTTTTAGTAAACAATTATGATCTGTCCATTTCAATACAGACTTTTTCAGAGTCCATAATGTGAATGGGTTTTTGAATAGGAATATGCCCTCAAATAAAAATCATTTCTTCAACAAAGTTTTCCACCCGAATTTCCTATTTCACACTGAAAAATATCAGCTCGAATGGATTTCTACATCAGGAGACATTGCAAAATTAGTGTAATGTTTTTAATTCCCGGACAGAATGGTGGGCTGGACTTCAATGCATCAGTTGGGCCCCTTGTACTTGGATTTGGGAATTGAAATTTTTATCCAAGATTACATGTAGTGTCCCCCGAATTATGGTGGAGAGTTAATGTTTTTGGACTTCTTTATTGAGCCCAGTAAATCAATCTTCAAGGCTGGTCCAGTTTGTTCACAGATTCTTTGGTCTTGTTTGTGAGGACCATATGACCCTTCAAATGGCAGAATTGGCTCATGGTACCTTCTAATAAAATGTTGTATATTGAAAGTAGAATCCTACAAAACAAGAACAAAACAATTTGGATCAGTATAGTGATAGTTATTATTAAAACATTAAACTGACTCAATTGGACTACTTCTAAAAATGCTCAAAAATTATACTTAATATTAAAACATTAATATTTCACACAAATTATGCACATTTCATATAAAATCAGTAAAGGGGTAATATAATAAGTCATGAAAATATTAATAACATTAGATTGTGACCATCACATCCAAATCTTACTTCACTTTCTCCTCAAAAGGATCTTGGAGATGAGACTACATGTGATCATCAAGTCTTGATGTAGCGACCACAACTAACATCGGAATTCGATGATAGCATTATGACATAACTATCATATGATTTATTCATGAGTCTCCTGTAAGCAGTTTTATACCCTCGCTTCCTGAGTTGGCCTAACAGGTTGGGACATAAGCACCTTTGAATTTTCATTGTAGTAGTAATGTATGCAAGCACCTATACTACATTTAGGAAATTCGTGCTTAGTTTAGAAATTAACTTTGTCTAATATTTATTGCAGTTTTATTGTGGTATTACTTGTAATTATCTACAAATATACTTTAGCAGATTGTACTTTTATGTGATTACCTAATGTGACATTACTGATTATTTAATCATTAAATGTCTCCCACTAATTTTTCGAATTCTAGGAACCCTCTGTACTAGAATTGGAATACTATTGAGTATTCTAGTGTCAAGGATCCCTGAACCTCCCTCATAGTCTACAATCTAGGGCTACGCCACTACTCCGAAGGTCCAAGGTAGGATTTTGACTAGCCAACCGCATTAACTCACGGTTCCTTGATCTGTTGAGTGAAGTCCCAGCTTCAAAATAATTTATTGATTTACTCAACGCTTGCCTCTAAAATTACAAAAAACTAGATAAGACTATATATTTGTTGCAATCTTAGTTTAAGTCAACCCACCACACAAATAAGAACTCCCCGGTAGTAAGAGGCACCCTCAGCTAAGGCATGAATCGGCACCTCGAACACCCGGTTTTGTTCAAACTTGAATGATGGAAGGTTGTTGGTGACTTAATATTTTCTTTGAGGGTTTTATGTTTTTCTCTCGACGAATGTGATCCATTTCTATTAAACTTGTTCGTCTATGTTGTCGCGCTCACAACTGAACTTTAATAGAAAAATATACGCCGCTTATTTATGCATTTTATTATCTATTATTTTATGTATTTTTCCCACTGTTCTAAAATGCATAAAATAATAAATAAATTCATAAAGGTAAAACTACTACCCGACTGGTATTGAGCATCTAAACGACCTAAGCGCATCACACCTGAGTCGTATACTTGACTCTTGATGCAGCTTGCCCGTTCTGTATGTCTGCTTCTCATCTGGAGCATTGCCTCATCTTGGCGAAGTCCACGTCACGTCTTGGATTACCGCCTTGTCTTGGCATAGTCCATGTGTCGTCTTGCACCTTTGTACACTGCCTTATCTTAGTGGGGTCTACGTCGCTCGTCGTCTTCTTCCGAAGTACAAAGATACTCGCGCGCAGGCGAGGGGAACTCGGGTATAAATGTACATCATATAAATTGGGCGCGCAGGCCCTTATACATTTTAACCGAAAAATGGACGATACGCAGACCACCTTTAATTTATTACAATCATCACATGTAGTTTAAATAATTAATTAAATGAAATTAAATGCAAACATGCAAGGGTCGATGCTCAAGACTAGACAACGGGTAAAAATAAAGCACGATAAAAATTAAAATGCAATAATTAAGTACGAGGGTTTATTTAATTAAATTAAATGAATTAAATAATTAATTATATTAATTAATTGACCCGGGTCGGTTACCTGTGTGCTAAGAGGCTGGCGGTCGAAGGCAGGAGCAGCGATGGTCACCGGACAGGGTGGCGGCCTGGGCGAGCGGCGGTGCTGGGGTGCAGCGGCCCTGGGCAGGAGGTGAGGCGCCGGCGGCGGGCTCCCCCGGGGTGCTGGCACTGCTGCAGGGAGTGCGGGGAGAGGGGTGTGGCTGCTGCAGGGAGCGCGGGGAGAAGGGGTGCGGCTACTGTGCGGCACAGGGAGTCGGGCCGGCTTGCTGTGGAGGCGGAGGAGGCGCTGCGGGAGAGCACCTGGGCAGGGGCTCGGTAGGGGTCTGGTCCGCCGGGAGAAGGGCAGGCGATGGGGTCTGGGGTGTGGTCCAGTGCTGCTGGAGGTATGGATGGAGGGCCTGCACGGGGCACCCTGGCTGGTGCTACACCTGTGCGCTGCAAGCAGGTGGTGCCTGCATGGGGGGGCGGCGACCTGGATGGAGCGGTGTCGTGGAAGCAGGAGGGCCCTCTGTTGTTATTTCTAAAGGCTAAAGATAGCCTTTTAAATTAAATAATAATATAACTATTATAATTAAATAATAATTTATTATTATTACATTATTATAATAATAATAAAATAATTATTATTATAATAATAAAATTATTCTGCAAATTAATTTTTATTTGGCTCAGAAAATCTATGCGCTCCCTCTGATACCACTGTTGGGTTTCCGGGGCCCGCAGTGGAAGCTGGTGGGCCGGTAATTTTAAAATTTTCATCGGCACAATGACGGTACTTGTCGTTGCCGATGATCCGAGCCTCGAAGAGGTCCGAGTATCTCGCGTAGATTGTTAAGAGCACAAAATAAAAGGAAAACATACCCGTTGCATATCTGAATCCGTTGTTGACCGCTACTTGTCGATGGCGATCGTTGCATGAAGGATCCATAGCAGGATCCCTCTATATCATCCACACGCACCTCAAAAATCCGCGGGAACACCGATCGTTGAACTCCAGGTGCTAGCGCGGCGATTCAACGATGTCTTCGACGTCCCGACGATCACCGCATCGTCGATCTTGCGATGCATGAGGAGAAACTTGATCCGAGCTCTTGGATCGAGTGCTTCTCTCTCTAAGAAGCGGGGGGAGAGAGAGGCTCTCAACTCTCATTCCATGTAAATGAGTGAATAGTGAATTTCACCTACAAGAGAGAGAGCCACCTCTCTTATTTATAGAGATGTTGATAAAAACCCGGTTGGGTTCCTCGGCCCCCGTATATTTCAACGTCCACATAAATAATTTTGACGAACTTAACTGCACCAATATTTTATCACATACTTGTAATATATATAAAATATATTACGTGATAAAATCCAAGCCATTTAACTCAACTCATTTTCCCGCTTAATATTAAATGAACCTTGAATATTAAAATAATATTTGTTCGATTAATATTTTCTCGTATTTACTAAACACATAAATAAATTAAATAAATTCAATCCCAAATATTCGTAACTTGAATATTAATGAATTTATTTAATTCTTTTGGTGATCGACAACTTGGACAATGCTCGGACCCCGTGGCGGGCCCCACTATGTCCATTTACCAATTCAACTGAATAGGGTGGATTCTTGAATATGCTATTGTGTGTGACCCTCTAGGCCCTTATCTCAATAGCAGTGAATAAAATTCATAGACCAAGAGCGGGGTCTAGCAACCCGTCATGGCCCCTAAAGAGATAAGGATAGTCATGGCAACGACTACCATCCTACGAACACTGACTGTGTACTATAGTCTCTTTGTCATTTGATATCTCATAAAGAAGGACACACTCTTGTGTCATCATCCTTATCTTGATTTATTATTTGTTGATCTATCCGGATGGATTTTCCTTTCTACTTCTTTGGCCAAAGAATTATGAAGGCGAAACCATCCTGATCAACCAGGCCTGAGATATAAAACTTCTTAAACTTGGAAGTGAAAAATCATTTCTTGACCATTCAACCAACGTCATACCACTAATGACGCACCCGACACAAACTACCTCGCCACGACATTACTGCTATGGTTTTCACCTTGCATCAAAATACGTAATTAAATGATATACATTGGTAATGGTCTCAATTCAGGAGACCAATACACATGTCCGTAGATAGGAACAACCAATGACACCCAAAACATGTGGTGTTCCTATTGATGAGTCTGTCCTCATTGTAAAGACCCGTAAAATTCAAGGAATTTTTTTTATTAATTTTCTTTGGGATTTTACAAGAACGCAGTTTCTGACGGCACCTGATTCCGAGGCCCGGTGTGCCCGGAATTTTTATCCGAAGTTTAGCTCGGGTACGTTCAGTGAACGAACGAGCGGGATTTCCTAACTTTTGAACTGGTGCTCGAAATCGAATTCCAAGGGCACCGATGGATTCGCAGCGTTGGTAATTTGTTAGGAACACCTTTTCCGGAGTTTCGTTTACACGGAAGGAGTTATTAAAAATTGTGGAAGTTAAAAATAAAATTTAGCTACAAATTTTATTTTTCTTTCTAAGTGGTAGTCCTTTGAGTGGAAGTTGGGAAACCACCCAACTTCCCATGAGAGGTTATGAGGGCGGTGGGGCCCACATGAACCCTACCCCTTCATATTTTCTAAACTCCCATAACCCTCCTATTAAATGACACATGAGTTAATTAAGTGGTTTAATTCAATTTTTGAATTTCAAAATTAAGTCATGAGTAATAAAATAAGTGAAACACTTATTTTATTATTGTTGGGCTTTTTGTGTTGAGTCTTTGGGAGAAAAAGGGAAGTCTTGAAGTTCTTCTTTCTTCGTCGAAGAACGCGAAGAACGCACCGCCGCCGACAAAGAACGCCGACCTCCGACGACGGACGACGACGAGAGACGCCTTCCTCGGAGATCAACAAACGCCAACAATCCTCTTCTTCCGCGACGATCAATTCCGCAACGTCCCTTTCCACGACAAACCTTGTTCGAAGACAACGCTTGAGGTAGGGGATTTATTGTTTTTATTCATGAATTCTTCTGTCATCGTTCCTCATTTCAAATTGGTCTTCTTGCTATCAATTAATGGGAGGGGGCCGGACTGCACAAACACGGCTGACCCTCCTCCCTTAATTCTATTGTCGACCTTGTAGTGGTTTGGAATGGGGATGGCGCGGTGTCGTCGCACCGCACGGGATCACAAGGAAAGGATGTGCAGCGCCGTCGCTCCGTGCCATTGAAATCGAACAAAGGCGCGGCGCCGTCGCGCCGCGCCAGAGAACTCCGAAGGCACCGCGGCCGGAGTGGGGTCGTGGCGGAGGGGCGCAGCGCCGTCGCGCCGCGGCGGAGTAGGGAGCGGTGGCCGGTTTCCAGCCTCCGGCGTCAGAGTAGGGGGACGGGACCAGCCGGTCTCGTGGCGGCAGCAGCAGGCCGGCCAGAGCGGGCCGGCTGGTCAGGGGAGAAGCTGGGGGTTCGTAACCTGGCTGGCCGAACAGCAGCGGCCCCCACGTGGGGGGCCGTGTTTAATTGAACAGGGGGGCAGCTGCCCCCCCCCCCTGACTGCCCAGCTCAGTTACACCGACCTGGCCAGCGGAGCACCAGCGCGCCAGCATATCGGGTCGGGCCGCCCAGGCCGGGCTGGGCCGGGTCGCACCCAAGCGGGTCGGGCCGTGCCCAAGCGGGCCGGACCTGGTCCCGGGTCGGGCAGGACCCAGTCCCGGGTCGGGTCGCCCTTTTCGGGCCGACCAGGGGGTCTCGGGCCGGGTCGGTCCGGGCCCAAAACCCCTATTCACGGACCTCTTTAGGTCTTTTGCCCATAACTTGGGTTGCAGACATCCGATCGACGCACCATCAGCTGCGATGTGATCCTTGGATCGAGACGGTTGTTTCGGTGTAATACACTCAAGGTTTCGGAGAACTTTGGGTTCGGCCGGGTTGGTTCGTACACGAAACCAACCGGGCCCACGGAGCGGAAACGCTTATAACATGAGCTCCGGACATCCGATTGACGTGCCGTTGACTTAGTTAGATTCCTCTTAGTGAGACAGACCTTCTGGCTTACTCCGCTCAAGGTTTGGACGCAGTTGGAGTACAGTCGGGTTGGTTTTGACTTAAAAACCAACCGGGCCCCTAGAACGAAAAAGCCAATAACTCTCAGACCGGGCGTCCGATTGACGCGTCATCCATAACGTTGAGTTCCTGTTGACGGTACGGAACTTTTGGATACATCAACTCCGTACTTTGTGTCAGTTGATGTATCAGCCCCTTGGCTCATGGAGCGGACCCTCCCGAACGAGCTTGTTGTGTGCGGGAACCCTAGAGCTGGTTGCGACTGCAACGACGATGACGACTGTACAGAAATCCTCCGTGGATTCGACGGCAACGACTACAGAACTCAGTGATCCTACGTGGATCAGTGCTACCGATCCTGTGTGGGTCAGATCCTATGTGGGTCAGCGCTCAGCGGTCCTGTGTGGGCCAGTGCCTACCGATCCTGTGTGGGTCAAATCCTGTGTGGGTCATTGCAGGGGTTAGTTACCTATCGATCCTTTGTGGGTCATTGAGGGGGTTAGTTACCTATCGATCCTTTGTGGGTCATTGCGGGGGTTAGTTACTTATCGATCCTTTGTGGGTCATTGCGGGGGTTAGTACCTATCGATCATGTGTGGGTCCGACGGCTTAGATGAATCAGTGGCTTCACCTGATCATCTCTATCATCTTACGAAGAAGTATACCTGTGTGATCTGAGTCTTGACTTTCAGTCTTATCTTCGATAAGATTGACTTGATATCCTGTGTGTATTACTTTATGATTTCCTGTGTGGATTGGGTTGTGTTTTCCTGTGTGGATTGGGTTGTACTTGGGCTCAGATGTTGGAACTGAATTGATGACTTAGGTATATGTATGGGCATATACCTAAGTAGTGTCGGATGTTACTTCGTGTTTGTATCTTTCCTTTGTGGATTCTGGGAGACCTACGGGGGTCTCGAGGTCCCTACTGAGTAGCTTATACTCACCCCTGCACGGGCTATGCCCGCACTATGTTGTGTTGGTTGCAGACGACGGACAGCGCTGATCGTGGTTGAGGCTTGCGGAGTAGGTCGGTACCTGGAGGTGGACCACTGGGCGGGACGTACTCAGAGCAGACGGCTGGACCCGAGGAGCTGTGGAGGCTATCTGTACCCACCCTTTAGGTGGGACTTCCAGTGGACAGCTCGATGTTGCGGCTTTACTTTTCAGTTGTTGTACTCCCTTTTTCAGTTGTACTTTACTTTCAGTTTGGGTTTGTATTCTGGCCCACTTACATTTCCGCACTTACTATTGTACCTAGTTTTACTTATTGTTTACTTCTGCTTGCTTACTTTGTCTGTTTGTTTACTTTACAAAGGAAATGCTTTCCCCTTTTTATCGGGATTTACGCCTTGGTGCTAGTCGTCAGCCCCTGGCCTATGGAAGGCGGGCTTGGGGTAGTCACGGCACGGGCCCTGAGGTCGGGTCGTGAAAATTTGGTATCAGAGGAGTTCGGTTCTACCGCAGAACTCAGGACTCTGATCTTTTTCTATGTGAAGAAATAGTGTTAAGAGTATTAAGTGTGGTTGTCAGTCCAGGGAGTCCATTGTTGGTGCGGTGGCCGACGTATCCGTACACCAGGACCCTGACTTCTGATTTCTGACTTAGTGCACGAAAAAAAATGATTGCATGTGTGTTTTAAAAGTTTTCTTTGTGATTACTTTGTGTCAGCTCACCAGGTATACTGTTTTGACCGTGGCGCACCTGTCTCTTTTAGGATGGCCCCACGACGGCTGCCAGCTAGGGTTCAGAGTGTTGTGTGGGACGACAGCCCACCGAGCGACGAGGCCTCGGTACAGGGCCCTTTGACAGCAGAGGCACCGGTGGTACCTCTACCCGCCGAGCCACCGATGCTACCATCCCCAGCCGCTGACAGTGCATGTCGCCTTGGTGCACTGCACGAGTTTCAGCGTCAGTGATCACCTAGGTTCTGTGGGGAGATGGACCCTCAGGCAGCTGAGGATTGCCTGGAGGCAGTTGTACGAGTTTTCTGTTTGGTAGGGACACCAGCAGACCTCATGGTGATCCTCGCAGCGAGCCTCCTGCACGTGGCAACAGGCAGATGGTGGAGCTTGATGCTCTAGGTGCATGACAAGGCATCACTCCTCTGGACGGACTTTGAGAGCCTCTTCTGCTTAGATTTCGTCCTAGCCACCCACCGTGCAGTGCGCATCTAGGAGCTTCTACAACTGTGGCAGGGTAGCATGACGGTCGCCCAGTACTCGGCGAGATTTACCGATCTCTCACACTATTCGACGGACATGGTACGGGACCCATTCTTCTGGGCCCGGACCTTCGAGAAGGGATTAAGGAATGGGATCAGGGCATCACTGATCTCCCTCATCATTCCGAAATAGGCAGGAGTACTAGAGCGAGCTCTTATCATAGAGATTTTTCTTTCCGAGCCTACGCCAGCAGCGAGACCTACCACAGGGCGGCACGTAGCAGAGTCATCTGCAGCTGGCAGTCGACGGATGTCACAGGGGTCCAAGTGGACCGGACCATCAGGAAGACGATCTCATGACATTGGCTCAGAGGTGCGGGGCACACAGCGCAGAGCCAGTCTTTCGAGAGGCAGACAGTGCTACGCATGCGGCGGGCAGAGCCACATGGCTCGTGACTGCCCGACCCGCCGTGTCGAAGAGCAGCAGACGGTTGAGGGACCACCCAGGCAAAGGAAGAGGGTCAACCGTGGCAGTCCGCAGGGAGCAGGCAGATGAGGTAGAGGAGCTGACCGAGCAGCAGGTGGTGGGCGACGCTTCGAGGATCTACCACCACCACCGCAAGGAGGTCCACCCCGACCACAGGGAGCTGGCTGGCAGAGACAGGCACAGCTCCAGGCAGCGGAGGCCTACGACCACAGCGCTCTAGAGATGATTCAAGGTACAATCTGTGTCTATTCCACCCTTGTTTTAGTTCTTATAGACACAGAAGCGAGTCATTCTTTCATAGCCGCTGCCCTTGTTCAGAGCTCGGAGATTCTGACAGAGTCGTTGGCTCAATCCTTACGGCTAGAGACTCCTACGGGAGCAGACTCGACGATTACGTACTGGTGCCGGCAGTGTGAGCTTACTCTAGGAGGTGAGAGCTTCGGCTGATATCTTCTTGTAGCGGTGTCGAGGCCTTACGACGTCATCTTGGGCATGGATTGGTTATCTACAGTCCATGCTTAGATTGACTGCATTAGGCGCAAGGTGCAATGTGTTCGCACCTATGGGAGCAGGTTCACCTTCACCGGCGAGAAGGGAGCCTTTGCAGTATAGGATGGACTCACGCAGAGGAGAGGACAGCCCATCACTCATCAGTTGGCTAGCCTCATCCTAGGAGCAGTTGATGTGCGGAGTCCGAGCTTACCTGCAGTGGTGGATCAGTATGCAGACGTTTTTCCCGATGACGTTCCAGGACTACCTCCTCACAGAGAGGTAGACTTTTATATTGACCTGTACCTTGGGACAGCCCCGATATCCACCCCATCATATCGGATGGCACCCACCGATCTTCGAGATCTATGGGTATAGCTGGAGGACTTGTAGGTCAAGGGATTCATTCGACCCAGTGTTTCACCCTGGGCATCCCTGATATTGTTCGCCAAGAAGGCAGACGGGAGCTTGCGACTATGTGTCGATTACCATCGCCTGAACCAGGTGACCGTGAGGAACAATTATCCGCTACCAAGGATTGAAGACCACTTCGATCAACTCAAGGGAGCATGATGGTTCTCAAAGATAGACCTCAGGTCAGGCTATCATCAGCTCAGAGTTCGGGACGAGGACGTGCAGAAGATGGCCTTCAGATGTCGTTATGGCCACTATGAGTTCTTGGTTATGCCATTCGGCATAACCAATGCTCCAGCAGTGTTCATGGGCCTCATGAATAGGATCTTTCAGCCTTACCTTGATTGATTTGTCGTGGTCTTCATCGATGACATTTTGATATACTTGACGACAGAGGAGGAGCATGCCTACCACTTGCGGGTTGTACTGGACACACTTCGAGAGCACCAACTTTATGGTAAGCTCTCGAAGTGTTAGTTCTGGATACGCGAGGTCCACTTCTTGGGACACGTCATCTCTGAGGCAGGATTTGCAGTGGACCCTGTGAAGATCGAGGCAATGCTAGCTTGGGAGCCACCCAGGAGCGTGACGGAGGTGCGGAGTTTCTTGGGACTAGCCGGGTACTACTGGAGATTTGTTCCAGACTTCTCCAAAGTTGAGGCACCACTTTCAGCTTTGAAAAAGAAGGGGAAACCCTTCGTGTAGTCAGACAGATGTCAGCAGAGATTCCAGGAGCTAAGACAGAGATTGACCAGCGCACCTATCTTGAGGCTACCGGAGGAGGGAGTAGGGTACGTAGTCTACTGCGATGCATCAGGGACCGGACTCGGATGTGTCCTGATGCAGGAACAGGTCGTGATCGCTTATGGATCACGTCAGTGGAGGCATCATGAGAAGAACTACGCTACCCATGACCTGGAGTTAGCAGCAGTGTTCTTCGATCTGAAGATGTGGTGACACTATCTGATGGGCGAGTGTTTTACAGTCTATTCTGACCACCAGAGTCTCAGGTACATCTTCTCACAGAAGGACCTGAACCTGAGACAGCGGCGATGGCTCGAGTGCCTCCAGGAATATGACTTTGAGATATTATATACTCCTAGAAAGGGGAACGTAGTAGCCTATGCTCTCAGCAGGAGGACGGGTATTCAGCTACTTGGGGAGGCGACAAAGAAGCTAGCCGCTTTGCATATATCCTTCGTGGATAGAGATGGAGCATATTTTCTTCAGTCACTCACAGTCACTCCTCCACTACTGGAGCGGGTCAGAGAGGCACGATGTGGGGACGATGACTGTAAGATGCGGCGTGCACAGATATCCTCAGGACAGGCACCTGATGGATTCTCTGTGGGAGGAGAGCACGTCATCCTTTTCAGAGGACGTACCATGGTACCAGCTGCTTTACAGGAGGAGGTGTTGAGGAAGTTCCACACTTCCCCTCTAGCAGTACATCTAGGAGTGGCGAAGATGTACCAGGACCTTAGACGACAGCACTGGTGGCCGGGTATGAAGAAGGTTGTAGCAGAGTTCGTTTCTCGATGCCTCACCTGCCAGCAGGTGAAGGAAGAGCACCAAGTACCAGCAGGCTTGGTATAGCCCATGGAGGTCCCGAAGTGGAAGTGGGACAGGATATCTATGGACTTCGTGACTGGACTTCCACGCACTTCCAGAGGTCACGACTCTATTTGGGTGATTGTCGACCGACTCACCAAGTCGGCTCACTTCTTACCAATCAGAGAGCAGGGCTCATTGGAGAGCTTGGGATGCCTCTACGTTCAGAATATTGTACGGCTACATGGTATGCCATCGTCCATCGTCTCCGATCAAGATGCACTCTTTACTTCCCAGCTTTGTAAGGGGTTGCAGGAGGCATTCGGGACGCAGCTACGTCTGAGCACCACCTTTCACCCTCAGACGGATGGTTAGATGGAGAGCACTATTCAGACTCTCGGGGACATGCTCTGTACATGTGTCCTCAACTTTGGTCACAGCTGGGAGGATCACCTATCCTTGTTGGAGTTCGCGTACAACAACAGCTACCACTCCACCATCGGGATGGCACCATACGAGGCGTTGTACAGCCGGCCTTGCAGATCACCACTGTGCTGGACAGACCCTGGGGAGTCAGCACTTGTGGGACCAGAGATGGTCCAGGCCATGACAGAGAAGGTCCAGGTCATCCAGGAGTAGATGAGGATAGCTCAGAGCCGGCAGAAGTCTTATGCTGACAAGAGGCGAAGGCCACTGGAGTTCGAGGATGGCGACCACATCTTCTTTCGGGTCTCACCTCGACGTGGATTACAGAGATTTGGATGAGGCGGAAAGTTGTCTCCACACTTCATCGGACCATTCCAGGTCCTCAGCAGGATTGGCGAGGTGGTTTATCGCCTGGATCTACCACCTTAGTTACACCGAGTGCACGATGTCTTCCATGTATCTCTACTGAGGAGATACGTGCATGACCCGACGCATTCCATTGACCATGGAAAGCTGGACATAGATGATGGGGTGACTTTTGAGGAGGTCCCAGTGGAGATCGAGGATCGACAGGAGCGGGTCCTATGTGGATGGCTGATTCCTCTAGTGCGCATCAGATGGCATCACGGGAACCTCCAGGAGAGCACTTGAGAGCGGGAGGCTCAGATGCATGCACAGTACCCACATTTGTTCCCCTAGTTTATGATGTATCTTTACGGGGACGTAAAGATCTGAGGTGGGAGTAATGTAAAGACCCGTAAAATTCAAGGAATTTTTTTTCTTAATTTTCTTTGGGATTTTACAAGAACGCAGTTTCTGACGACACCTGATTCTGAGGCCCGGTGTGCCCGGAATTTTTATCCAAAGTTTAGCTCAGGTACGTTCAGTGAACGAACGAGCGGGATTTCCTAACTTTTGAACCGGTGCTCGGAATCGAATTCCAAGGGCACCAATGGATTCGCAGCGCCGTTAATTGCTTAGGAACACCTTTTTCGGAGTTGCGTTTATACGGGAGGAGTTGTTAAAAATTGTGTAAGTTAAAAATAAAATTTAGCTACAAATTTTATTTTTCTTTCTAAGTGGTAGTCCTTTGAGTGGAAGTTGGGAAACCACCCAACTTCCCATGAGAGGTTATGAGGGCGGTGGGGCCCACACAAACCCCACCCCTTAATATTCTTTAAACTCCCATAACCCTCCTATTAAATGAAACATGAGTTAATTAAGTGGTTTAACTCAATTTTTGAATTTCAAACTTAAGTCATGAGTAATAAAATAAGTGAAACACTTATTTTATTATTCTTGGGCTTGTTGTGTTGAGTCTTTGGGAGAAAAAGGGAAGTCTTGAAGTTCTTCATTCTTCGTCGAAGAACGCGAAGAATGCACCGCCGCCAACGAAGAATGCCGACCTTCGACGACGGACGACGGCGAGAGACGCCTTCCTCAGAGATCAACAAACGCCAAAGATCCTCTTCTTCCGCGACGATCAATTCCACGACGTCCCTTTCCGTGACAAACCTTGTTCGACGACAACGCTTGAGGTAGGGGATTTATTGTTTTTATTCGTGAATTCTTCTATCATCGTTCCTCATTTCAAATTGGTCTGCTTGCTATCAATTAACGGGAGGGGGCCAGACTACACAAACACGGCCGACCCTCCTCCCTTAATTCTGTTGTCGACCTTGTAGTGGTTTAGAATGGGGATGGTGCGGTGTCGTCACACCGCGCGGGGTCATGCGGCAAGGATGCGCGGCGCCGTCGCACCACGCCGGAGAACCCCGAAGGCATCGCGGCTGGAGCGGGGCCGCGGCAGAGGGGTGTGGTGCCGTTTCACCACGCCGGTCGGACCAAGGCCACGGCCTGAGGCCGCGGCGGAGCAGGGAGCGGCGGCCGGTTTCTGACCGCCGGCATCGGAGCAGGGGAACGGGACCAGCCGGTCCCGTGGCAGCAGCAGCCGTTTGGCCGGAGCGGGCCGGCCGGTCAGGGGAGAAGCCGGGGGTTTGTAACCCCCGGCTGGCCGAACAATAGCGGCCCCCACGTGGGGGGCCGTGTTTAATTGAACAGGGGGGCAGCCCCCCCCCCCCCCCCCCCCCCCCGCCTTGACCGCCCAGCTCCGTTACACCGAGCTGGCCAGCGGACCGCCAGTGCGCCAGCATACCGGGCCGGGCCGCGCCCAAGCGGGCCGGAACCGGACCCGGGTCGGGTCGACCCGGTTCAGGCTGACCCAGGGGGTCTCGGGCCGGGTCGGTCCGGGCCCAAAACCCCTATTCGTGGACCTCTTTCGGTCTTTTGCCCATAACTTGGGCTAAAGACCTCCGATCAACACACAATCAACTGTGATGCGATCCTTGGATCGAGACGGTCGTTTTGGTATAATACACTCAAGTTTTCGGAGAACTTTGGGTTCGGCCGGGTTGGTTCGTACACGAAACCAACCGGGCCCACAGAGCGGAAATGCTTATAACTTGAGCTCCGGATGTCCGATTGACGTGCCGTCGACTTTGTTGGATTCCTCTTAGTGAGACAGACCTTTTGGCTTACTCCGCTCGAGGTTTGGACGTAGTTGGAGTACGGCCAGGTTGGTTTTGACTTAAAAACCAACAAGGCCCCTGGAACGAAAAAGCCAATAACTCTCAGACCGGGCGTCCGATTGACGCGTTGTCCATAACGTTGAGTTCCTATTGACGATACGGAACTTTTGGATACATCAACTTCGTACTTTGTGTCAGTTCATGTATCAGCCCCTCGGCTCGTGGAGCGGACCCTCCCGAACGAGCTTGTTGTGTACGGGAACCCTAGAGCTGGCTGCGACTGCGACGACGATGATGACTGTACAGAAATCCTCCGTGGATTCGACGGAAATGACTACAGCACTCAGCGATCCTACGTGAATCAGTGCTACCAATCCTGTGTGGGTCAGATCCTATGTGGGTCAGCGCTCAGCGGTCCTGTGTGGGCCAGCGCCTACCGATCCTATGTGGGTCAAATCCTGTGTGGGTCATTGTAGGGGTTAGTTACCTATCGATCCTTTGTGGGTCATTGTGGGGGTTAGTTACCTATCGATCCTTTGTGGGTCATTGCGGGGGTTAGTACCTATCGATCATGTGTGGGTCCGACGGCTTAGATGAATCAGTGGTTTCACCTGATCATCTCTATCGTCTTACGAAGAAGTATACATGTGTGAGATGAGTCTTGACTTTCAATCTTATCTTCGATAAGATTGACTTGATATCCTGTTTGTATTACTTTATGCTTTCCTGTGTGGATTGGGTTGTGCTTTCCTATGTGGATTGGGTTGTACTTGGGCTCGGATGTTGGAACTGAATTGATGACTTTGGTATATGTATGGGCATATACCTAAGTAGTGCCGGATGTTACTTCATGTTTGTATCTTTCCTTTTTGGATTCTGGGAGACCTACGGGGGTCTCAGGGTCCCTACTGAGTATCTTATACTGACCCATGCACGGGTTATGCCTGCACTACATTGTGTTGGTTGCAGAAGATGGAAAGTGTTGATCGTGGTTGAGTCTTGCGGAGCAAGTCGGTACCTGGAGGTGGACCACTGGGCGGGACGTACTCGGATCGGATGACTGGACCCGAGGAGCTGTGGAGGCTATCTGTACCCACCCTTCAGGTGGGACTTCCAGTGGACGGCTCGACGTTGCGGCTTTACTTTTCAGTTGTTGTACTCCCTTTTTCAGTTGTACTTTACTTTCAGTTTGGGTTTTTATTCTGGCCCACTTACATTTCTGCACTTACTATTGTACCTAGTTTTACTTAGTGTTTACTTCTGCTTGCTTACTCTATCTGTTTTTTTACTTTACAAAGGCAATGCCTTCCCCTTTTTATCGGGATTTACGCCTTGGTGCTAGTCACCATCCCCTGGCCTATGGAAGGCGGGCTTGGGGTAGTCATGGAACGGGCCCCGAGGTCGGGTCGTGACACTCATGATCTCACTACTAGAGATCACCAAGTGCGAACTTCATGAGAAGAAGTCTCAATGCTTATGAGCCCCCAGCACCTGATAGTCAGACATCTACTGTGTCCAGTCAGTAAGATTTATCTAGACTATAGAACATATATTTAAGATCAATGTCATTGTATCTCAGGGTTCTCATTATATCCTGGGATCTGCTATAACCTCTTGACATGACAATTAACCTTTGGGCATTACCATTATTATAGTGGATGCAGAAAAGTCTGCACTATAATGGTAAGATATCATCATGCATATCTAACTGTACACATGATACGGTAATCAAAAGTACTACATAGTTGGGTCTAGGGAACCCACTATTTCAACATATAGATTCCACAATGTATAGGAGAATCATTGGAAGCTTATTTTACCTAATAGCAACACGACCTGATATTTTCTTTGCAATGTGATTAGTGGATCGCTTTAAAAGAAATATAAAGGAATAACATATGGCAGCAGTGAAAAGAATCATGAGTTACATTCAAGGTACTCATGATTATGGATTATACTTTTCTATAGGAAGAGATATTGAACTATCATTGTTTTCTAATGCTGACTGGTTTGGAGATGTTGTTGATAGAAATTCCACAAGTAGTAGAGATTTCTTTATTGTAAAGAAATGTGTGGGATGGTTGAATAATAAATAGTAAATTACTTCTCTTAGTACTACTAAATCTAAGTATATATTTGCTACAAAGGCATGCACTCATGTATTATGGATGAAAAAACAACTGACTGATATTTGTGCTAAGGAGAAATAGTCAATGGTGATCCACTTTGATAATAAGAGTGTGATCGATCTTATGAATAATCATGTTCTGCATTCTCATATGAAACATATTGAAATTAGATATCAATTCATTAAGGAAAAATTTGAACAAATAATGATTAAAATGGATCATGTTAGAATTGATGACCAAGTGGCTAACATTCTGACCAAGCCATTGGTAGCACATGTGTTCGAGAAACATCGGTTGAACCTCGGTGTTTAGCCACCTCCCAGTGCATGAGGAGGTTACAAGTAATCCCTTATCCCTAGTTTTATTAACCGTTTTAATCTGTTTGTAGAAGTGATGCAGGTTTATGGGGGAGATAAGATCCATAAGGAGTGTTTTTTTTGCTCTAGAAGTTAAATAATATGTTCTTTGGGTTTACTTCCAATGGGGGAGAATGGATAAATTCAATGATTCAATGGTACAAAGGTGGAGAATGAAAATGATAATGAAACATTTATGGATTTTTGGTTGTAGGAGAATAGAGAATGGAGAATGGAAAAATTCAATGAGTTATAAAGGGGTATAATGATGAGTTGTAAATTCAGAGAATGAGTTGCAAAGTTGGATAATGATAATGGAGAAAACAATTCGGTGTTATGAGGAAACAGTCAGAGCTTAGTTTGGAGATATTTAATCATTCCAAAACACGAGAACCCAATTCATGTTTCCCCTCTTTTTTTCTACACCGATCACTGTTCACATAGACTTAGGGTCTTGGATGAATTGTTTATTACGTATTAGGTTTGATAGTGGTTGATGATTTATTGAATTTATCTGTAGATTTCCAACAAACCCAAAGGGGGGGGATTTTTAGAACCAAGGTTTTTATTTTCTAGAAATGGATTATGGTTTGTGTATGTTGTTAATACTCACATGGAAGACCAAGGAGTTTGCAAGGATAGGGATCTTATAGTTCAAGCTAACAATAGTATTGAATGTGGCATCATTTCCTAGTGTTTTCCAAAAAAAAATTGGTCCAAAATTTGGAGGATGGTCATGTAAATTGAAGAGGGGTTGCCTCATATTTATAGGCTTGGCCATTTGAGATGCTTCATCTCCTATTAGTGGATTTTCCAAACCTTTCAAAACAACCTTCGTGTACCTCCTCTATTCACGATTATCCATTTTTATTTAATGTTTTCACGAAGCTTTCCGTCAAACCATAGCGCATCGTGATGCTCCAATTCTCGTAATCACAGAGATCACCATCACCATTTGATATGCTCTAATTCTTCTTCTTTCTTAATGCTTTTCAATGTCACGTAGATCACCGTAAAATTTCTTTTATCCTTTGCAGAACATAATTCGTGAAGCACATATTCATGAAAATCATTCCTTTTCCATATTTTCATAAGTCCTTTTCCAAAATTTGTAGGATTTATTACATTGTGAAAAGTTGATTTACTTGAAGGCCTTATGAAAATATGGAAAAGCCATGAGTTTCATGAATATGTGATTCATGAATTGTATTTTGAGAAGGATCAAATAAATTTTATGGTTATCTATGCGACAGCGACAAGCATCGCAAATGATGAATAATTGGAGCATCACAAATGGTGATGGTGATCTCCACGATTATGAGAATTAGACCATCGTGATGTGTTATGGTTTGAAAAAAACCCTTCATGATAACGTCAAATAAAAATGGAGCATCGTGAATGGAGTATCTATGCGAAGGTGGTTTGGAAAGATCCATAAAATCCTCTAAGAGTCAGTGGAGCATCGTGAATAGACAAGCCTATAAATATGAGGCTACCCCTCTTCACTTTACATGAATTTTTTCAAGGAAAATCCAAAATCACTCTAGTTTCATGAAGCCAAGGGAGCTCCATGAAACCAACATTCCATGTGATATTAAGCATTGTGAAAAGAATTGTTGAGTCTTAACTGATGCCAATGATTTTCATTAATTAGTGCTTCATGATGATGGGGTTTTCTATGTTGACTCAGTGAGCTTTGTGAAGGAAGTTTTTTCTGTGAAGGAAGGGTACTTCGTGAAAGTAGTGAGCTTCGCAAAGGAAGTTTGTTCCATGGGGGTAGTTTGTTCCATGAAGGAAGGGTGATTCGTCAAGGGAATGAGATTCATTAAGGATCTTCAAGAAAGGCAGTTTTGAATATCAATTTTTTAGTGAACATTGCTTTCAAAGTGCATTAACTTGGGTCTACGGTGTAAGAATAGTCTCGTGCTAGACAAGGACAAAGACTTTAATACCAATCCATTGAAGCAAACTTCAAGTTGATAAACTGAGTAATACTTCACCCAAGGTAGTGATTTAGGGGGAGTCTATGTAAGTGTTATGAGGTACATAGTGATCTATCCCTAAAATATTGTAAGGCCAATGTTCCTAGCATAGAGTGACTGTGTGTAAACTTCTATTTTCCACAACTAGTGAAAATTAGTAGATTTAGGTACGTCTGAAAATCTATCAGTGTATGATCCTTGGACTAGACCTTAGTGATGAACCAAGTAAAATTTCTATGTTTTCCTCCTACGTGTGATTGTTTAAATTACTTCACATTACCAACAGACAGGTTTAATAGGTTCCTACCAATGTGGGAACAAGATCTATTATTTTAAAAGAAAAATTTGACACCCTGATTCACCCCTCCCCTCTCAAGGTGTTCCATGGTCCTTTACATAATCTTGTACCAACTCCCTTTTACTCTAAGTTTTGTTACATATTCACATCATGACCTATAACCTTATCACTCGGGATGTGTTCAACAATCTCATCTATCCCAACTTGAAATAAAATGGGCATTAGGGTCACAAATTAATTACCTAATCCCCCTGGGTCCACACACGTTTTAACAAGACATCATAATCCCATGAGGATAGCCCATTGGATTCCCCTTTAACTTAACCCATCATAGGCCACTCGTACCAACCATGTCACTTATCAAAACCTTCACAATTGAAGGATATCATCACCCATTCCCATAATCCATTCCACCAACTCACCGAAATCATAACCAATCCTAGGAAACTTACCTTAATTATAGATAACCAAGTATGACATCCTTACATCAAATAAAATTACATGTTATTCTTCGGTCAAACCCAGTCCAATTCACCCATATCTACCCTCCATGGGGTCAAATCTATCTATCTAGACCTTCTTGGTCACTCTGGTACCCAAAGAAGAAAAAATTCAAGAATACGCATGCACACACATACATGATAACCCATATAACCACATAAATGCATCAAAATATGTAAATGACTTCCTTCCTCAATCCAAAAAGTTTCAATTCACCAAAGGGAATCACCCAATTTGAGCCTAATCAACGACAACATAAGAATATAACAAAAACCTTTAAATTAGGTCTTTGGGAAAAAAGAGGAATTAGAAGTGAGAAACCTCCCAAAAAAAGAAACTAGAGGGTGGTTAGACTTACCAAGAGATGAAGATTGCACCTAAAACTTTTGGATTCAGACACTAAACAAGGGAGATAGATCTTGGAGAAGAAGAGATCTCCAAGAGGAGTAAGGGAATGTGTCTAGGCTAAGGGAAAAGGAAAGGAAAAATAAAAAAGGGAGGAGGGCCCAAATTTACACACACACAAACCCACTTAAAGTGGGTGTTTGAACACCCCATTGGAAATTTTTCGGTCCCTATCGGAACTCTAGTGGGGATTTGGGGCTACTACCTCCTATCCACTCACACTAGACTTCTAGTGGGAGCCCACCAGACTTCTGTTGGGGGGGATGGGGGCCACTACCCCCTACCCACTCCCACTATACTTCTAGTGGGAGTCTTCATCCCTCCCCTAGGTCTTGGTAGTCCTTCTCTCTCCATGAAATTCCTTTAATCCCCGAAACTTCCCAAGAATACATCAAATCAAATATAAATACATAATTTAAGGTATAAAAATCCTCAAATTCATACCTAAAATTTTAGGGTCATTATAATCAATATATCATCTAAGTATACTACAACAAACTTACCAATTAAATAGGATAGTTTGTGGTTTATTAGACTCATAAAAGTGTTGGGATCATTAAAAAATACAAATGGAAACATTTTGACTCATAAGACCCATGCTTTTTCTTAAAATTAATTTTCCATTCATCACCTTATTTCATTTAGATTTGATGATACCCACTTTTTAAATAAACTTTTGAGAATATAATTGATCCGTATAATTCATCAATAAAATATTCAAGATGGGGAATGGGAAATTGATACTTAATGATTATCTTATTGATTGTTTTGGTTTCAATGCACATCCACGTGCTTCTTTCATTCTTTGGAAAAAGTAAAACTGTACCTGAACAAGGGATCATTGATTCCCCTAAAACCCCCTTATCTAAAAGCTCTTAAACATGCCTCTATGACTCCTTTACTTCATCAATATTTCATCTATATGCTAGTTTTTTTAGTAGTTTTTCTCTAATAAATAAATCAATTTGGGGCTCAACACCTCTGAGAGGTGATAAGTGATTTGCTAACTCTTCTTGGAAGATGTCTCCAAATATACTAAGTAGCTCCATGATTTTTGGTTGAAGATGAGCCTACTCACTTTTCAATACAATCTGGATTATTAGCATAAAAAATAGAGATTAAATTATGAAAATCCATCTCTACCTATAAAGGAGTAGGTGTTATTGAACCTAATGTGCTTAAAACTCATGTCAAATTTATAAGGTAATCCTAATAAAAGGTGTCCATCATCTATGGGAGCAATATCACATAACACCTCATCATAATATTATTTCCCAAAAGAAAATGACATAATGACCTATTTCGATATAGTTAATTATCCTTGATTATTCAAATGATGAAATTTGTATGGTTTAAGATATGACATGGTTTTCAAATTTAATTTTTCATCCAGTGTAGCGAAAGCGACATTAGTGAAACTACCACTATCAATCACTACCCCACATACCTTTTTATCAATGGTGAATCTGGTATGAGAGAGATTATTTCACTACTAATTATTTATGGGGGGTGTAGGGGATAGTGCCAATATGATAGGAGATAAAGGCAGTGCTTGTGTGGATAGTTCCAGCATGACAGGATAGAAAGTTATCACTTTTTTTATGAAAATATGGATAGAAATTAAGCTAAATTAGCCATTTTTTTAAGAAAATGTGACTAAGTTAAAAATTATCCGCATTTTAAGAAAACATGGCTAAAAATGTAGTTAATTTCTTAATTTTTATAGTGTGTAACTCATATATCACAATTAGCATTTCAACTCTTTAACATATTCCTCCACACAGATCCCACATTTTCATAGAGTTTTCAATTTAATTTAGATCTCTTGTTCATAATATTCAAGAAAAAAGTGTCGATGTAGGAATCATTCCATAAGCCTCCAAGTTATTAACTCTCCTTTTCCTTCTATTCTTTGTTGAGATTTTAGATTTCCCAATAATAAATTTGGATAATAAATAAATTATAAGGTAGCCAACTTACATTTTGTTTCCTCATAATAACTCTTATATTCAAAAATATTCTAAACATGCCAAACCGACTCTAAATATTCTTCAGGGGAGCTTATACCTTTGAATGGAATAATTTTTATCTTGATATTCTTAACAAGTTCTTCCCATTGCCTTCATCATCATAGATGAATTCCATCTTCATCATTAGACTCATTACTCTTTATAGAATCTTCTTCTGCAAATCATTTTTGTACTTGGAGTGATTTCTATTATAAGCCCATTTATTCAATAGTTTCTAACAAATGATCAAGTTATTGCATCATCTCTTCTTGTCTTCATTGTAAGAGAATTTATTCTTGTTCCAGAGATAATCCCCTTGGCACATCTTCTCCCAAAATGAGAGTAAACACGATCTATAATACCAAATGATGTGGTGTAAGGACCTGGATCCTTTTAGCTCATTCATTTTCTTGTTTTTGAGGTCTATAGTTCTTAGAGGAAGCCTGTAGAAGAATTAGTGGAGTTTGGGAGATGGAATCTAGTTATAGAAGGAGTTCACGACATGAAATGTAGTTCACGATGTGAGTAGGAAGTTCATGACCTGATGTTGTTGTTTGTGGCTTTCATAAGAGAAGTTCATGGGGTGTGATTCATAGTGTGTATGGTATATTCACAATTTGAATGGATGAGGTTTGGATTTGATGAATCTGTACCCGAAAACTCATGATGTGAACATGGAGTTCACACACTACAAAAAAATTTCTTAGTAGTGGCGGGTTTTTTTAAATTTTGTGGTGGTTTAAACCGCTGCCATATGGTTCTGCGATGGTTTCCAAAAATCACCACTAAAGTTAGCATTGACATCCAACTCACGTCGGTTCTTTCCATTTAGTAGCGGTTTCTAGGAACCACTTCATAATTCTTATTTAGCGGTAGTTTCCCCTTCCAAAAAATGTTGAGGATATAGCGATGGTTTAAACCGCCGCTATATCCTCCACATTTTTTGGTACGAGAAACCCCTGCTAAATAAATATCGAACTTAAATAGTGGTGGTTCAAACTACCTCTAAACAATAATTTGGCACATATAGCGGCGGTTTAAACCACCGCTATATGTTTCTTTTAAAAAAACAATCTACAAAATTTACATCCTGAGAACAGCCAAAAAAAATCGATACATATACAATAGATTGGTTTAGAAATTAGCATAAAATATATAATAGTGGGTCAATAATAAGGAAATTCAAAGATCAATACAAGATATAGGTGATAACCCTATATATCTGGATGATCCATACATGTATTACTTGCATTGAGCCTTGACTTATAATTAGAGATGATAGTCCTAGGACAAACCCTATAGGAGGAAATATTAATACCCTTAAATAACCCACACATGTACACATATTCACACACTCATTTGAATAGATTTGTGTAAAGAATTCAGGGTCCTAATGACACATTTTATGTATGAAAATTAGGCCTATACAATAAGGTAATTCTTACAACCCATCTTAGAGAATAGGGGAATGGGTATAATGTGTCAGGGAAATCTTATGTCCCATATGAATTATATAGATTTAGGGTGTTTCAAGCCCATCCCACACCATCAATATATATGATACTGACCAGTGGGCCTACTCATGATGTCTATAATAACAAAATATAGTACCTATAAAATACATATATTAACTATCAAAGCAATAACCATGCTATAAAACAAACTGTAGGCATGCTTAAATAAATGTTAAGAACTATATCAACCAACATGCTCATTGTAATAAAGTAACAACATGCCTGATACATTAAAGAAAAAATATGTTTAAAATCGTATCCATGTTCACCACACCCAACTATGAGATCATATAATCATGAAGGTAACCAATATGGTTTACTAGCATGTAAAAATTAATATACTATTCTAGGAATACATTACAGCATGTAAGCAAAGAAAAACATTCAAGTGGTTATTCAATTCCTAAGACACCCTAGGAAGACATCAATGAAGGCAGTAGTGAACTAATTAAAAAATACTAATAAGGTGTACACAACCCAAACATGGTATTAAACTAATGCATACTAGTGGTAATGCTCAAAACCACTTGGTCATGACATAAATTATTCCAGAGGCACATGTTTGTGAAAGGTTACTTAGTATACATCATCTCTGAATCCAAAGTGAACTCTAATCACTAACCAATGAACTCTAATAAACACCCTATACATCTCCATCTTCACTTCCTTATACCGGAACCTACATAACAATTATTTTGAAAATTAAATAATGTTGTATATTTAAATTTAAACATAAAATCAAAAAAAATGTGCACTAAATGATTTTGAAGTTGTGTGATTTACCTTCTCATTACCATCCATTGATGAAATATCACCGGGGAAAGATCCAATTGTCTTTTAATATAATTTAATCAATGATTTCTGCAGAGTGATGACCAAGATTCTCTTTCCCAAGAACTTGACCAACTGGATCATCCTGGGAGACTGAGAAGGACTGTGTGGGATTGGCATTCCAAAGTTATTTTATTTTTAACTATAAATAAAATATTAGAAATATTTGAAGTAATACATATTAACATAGTGACAACTAAAAATAAGTTATTATAATTAAAATGGAATTCATACCCCAACTTCTTTGGCAGGATCATTAACATAACTCCCATCAGATTTTATATGAACATCCAACAACAGTTTTGTTCAAGAGACTTGGTGCCCTAAATTCTTTGACTGCATTAAACAAAGATAAATCAACAATTTAATATATGAAAAAGATAATTGTATCTTATAAATATTTAAACTAATTAAAATATTACTAAATTCAATATGTTTCTAGAAAAACTCTTTGACCAGGCAGTGTAAGGGATGATTTTTTTTAACTCGACTTGATGAATTTTTCCTTGAAATATCCTGAAATAAATAACATGTAATTTAATAGTAATTTATGTAACATCATATCCTTATCATATGCATGTATATATATGTAAAATGAGATTAATATAATAATATATATTTCAATATCATGTGCTTCTCTTGATGATGGCTATCAACAAAAATATTACATTGCTCTCTAGGTACCCCTTCGAGTACCTTATCATACAACTATTGAGTGCTAAATGAAGTATCATTGAATTCATTCCATAATCTCTATTTAAAATCCTTCTATTTCTTACCTAAATTTTTCAATGTCCACTTTCATGCTATAAGATCAGTAATGGGAAAGTGGAATAACATCTGTACAAAGATATTCATTTTTAAAATATTAGAATTTAATAACATAATGACATTAAATTACACCATAATGTATTAAAATTACCTTTATTTGTAAATCAAAGACTTCATTTTTTCCAAGATTGAGGCACATTCCTCCAATCAGTATAGGTAATCATAAGTGTAATCAGCTTCACCGCTAACTGGACTAGAATCTGGCCAAATAATCCTACAACATCATCCGTAGGGACCCCATAACAGTCAAATGGGACAATTATCTTCAATTAATTCAGATTCCAGACATATGAACTGTTCATATTTCTCTCTATAGTAACATTGATTTCATATTTTATGAAAAAATAATTAGTAGTATAAAAATAGTGAAATAACTTTATTCGCAGTAAAATTTGTAGCTATAATTATCACCCTCCAATATCCTCATGAAGAAATAGGAGTGACAACCTGCTCCCTCACTACTGGAGCTGCTGAATGGGGTGGCACTGCCTCAGATACTGATGGGACACTGACGAAGGGTGCGTCAAATGATAACAGAATGGAGGGTGTGAGAGATGGTGCAGGGGAAAACGGAGGGTGTCTGGAATTTTGTAGGGAGGGAGGCTAATGGATCATCATCTATCGGAGTGTTCGAGGGAATGTCAACTGAGAGTCAATTGGGTTCAATAAAATGCTTCCTCCTAGGAATTCTTTTCATTTAATCAAATAAAATTAACATCATAACATATTTTTCAAAAAAGTAATGCATAAAAAAATTAGAAATGATAACAGATGCATAGTACTGACAAACAAAGTATACATATCTATGATAATGAATGATTGCACATATAATATAAGTGGTTGATAAATTAATGAAAATATCTAGAGTGAAATCATAACTATGGGTATGAGTAGAATGAAATCTAACTATTATAACACTTGTACCTAGAACTCCCACATAGATACCCAAGGCTTCCCATGAATTTTTCTAATTCCAAACATCAAAATATCAAAAAAAATATTTATAAGACTATCATGTCACACATGTACATCCATGTATGGAAACAAAACGTTTCATATCAATATATCATCATCTCAAATAATATAATTCAAAAATTATATATATGATAAAAGGTGGAACATATAAAGGGTGGAATCAAATAATATCACCATTACATCAAGACAAACATGGATAAATAAATAAAAACAAAATTTAAACCCATGAGATCATTATATTAAAATCTAAAATAATTAATATAATCAATTATGGTTCTAAAATAAGGGATAATGTTTTATTTTGTAATAATTCATCCTATGTTGATTCACCCCCTCTCAGTGTACGAAAAATTTCATAGTGATCCTAACAATTTTTATTATATTATCAAGATAAACCTTAATTGGAATCTCAATAGTCTCATTGTTTAATATTTTTTTGTTTTAGATTCTATATATGAATTCATAATTAATTTTAGTTTAATAGAAGATGTATCTATAGATTATTAGAATTCAATATTCTCACAGACACTGATGACCAAAATATAAAGGAAATAAGAAAGATGAGGAATACATCTCTATTTAGGAAAGAAACTGAATATTCAGTTTTACCATGTTGTAATTCTATTAGATACAGGTTTAGAATGAAATACGATGAATATATTCTAGTCACATTAACTACCAAGGAGAAGGAAATTTTTTTAACTTTGATAAGATCAAGCAATTATTTTGAATCAAATGAGTAACTGATATTTCTTGCCAAGATTTTACTACATAAGAAAAAATAACAAGTGGGGAGATCAAAAGTTTAGTGATTCACATGGTGCCTCAATCAATTATTAAAAAGATATTATTTAAAACTATAAAAAAGATATAGTCACTTTTATTTGTGGCTATTTTAGATGTTTGAAGAAGGTGATCATCCACTAAGAAGAATAATTTTTTAGGATGGAAAATGTACAATCACAAAATGTAGTGACATGAACTGGTGTCACAGAACAATGAAATGGAAATAATACAAAAAATATATAGAGCTTGAAGAAATATTCTCCATTGTTGGAAAGGATTATCCTAAAAAAATTCTTAAGAAATTTGAGGCCAATGAAAGGATTAATGGGAAGTTCTATACACTTGATAAAAACTAGAATAATGTCATTGATGTTAAAAACACTCAACTTGATATCAAATCAACAGTGATAAAGAATTATGAAAAGTAATTACAAGTGAAATCCAAGATTAATGATGTTTCTAAGAAGAATAATGAAGCGATCAGAATTGAATATGAATATAGAATAAAGATAAACACCCTTAATAAAAAAATGTCTAGTGCAAAAAATCAAAGTTTTAAAAATAAAACTATTCATGTTAACTATTGAAAACAAGTTTAAATGATATTTGATACCTCACACAATTCCAAGAAGGTTTTATATGAAAATTTTCATTATCTCATGGAACAAGTATCTTGAGATCATCCAATGATCAATATTTAGTAACCCCAATGGAAAAAAAGAACTATCAGCATTAGAAAATTTAAATTGTACTCATTTTGTTTTCAAGTACAGTGCAAGTATGAATTATAAATATGTAAAAAAATAGATGTAAAAAAATATAGATAAATCCACCACTATAACCACATGAACACCATAGCTAAAATAAAACCAAAACAAGGAAAAACTTTAGGAAACTCACATGGACATCATACCTTAATGAAATGAGAAGAAATCACCAAAAAACACTCCCTCAGGATGTCCTCTACCATGGATGAATAGAATCCCCAAGAGAATTGGGTTATTCCACCATGCTAATCTCCAAAGAAAACCCCAACCGAAGAAAAAAAATAAAAAAAACCAATAAATAGATCAAGGGAGGTGTGTAGAGGGTGATACTAACCTCAAATCACTGAAGGGGCACAAAAAACATGCCTCAAATCAAGGGATGGTAAATGGAGGAAGGGATAGTGTTGTTGGAGGCTGAACCACAGACGACCGCTCGGACTCGTGGGGCTTGAGGGGAAAGGGAGCACCAGCGATGGCTAGCGTCAGCGAGGGGGAAAGGAACAGAGTGGCTGGCAGGGGGAAGCATGGTGGCAAGGGCTCGGGGGGTGCTCAGGGGAGAAGGAGGGATTGAGGGAGAAGGGGGATCGGGGGAGAAAGTGTGTTTTTTTAATAAATGGTTAAATTTTAGCTGTGGTTTTTTAAATACCGCCGCTAAATTCTCATGATTTTTTTTAGCGGCGGTTTAGTAAACCACTGCTGAACTATGAATTTGGTGTAGTGACAACATGAATTAATATCGGGTTTGTTGGATCTAGGCAACACATTTTTTGGAAGATCTTAAACTCAGGCCATTCACGATGTGAATGACCCACTCATGCCATGAATGTTTGTCTGGAAAAATGTCTGTAAAGCCTGTCACACCCATGATTTCTCTAAAAACCCTCTGATTTTCTCCCAACTCCAGGCAGCCAAAGGAGCACTTTCAAGGTGTATCAAAGTTGTTTCATTTGGGATTGATCACTAGCTTCCTATGTTCAATCTATGGTGATCTGAGGTGAGTTTCCCTCTTTCTCATGTGGTTTCTTCTTCGATCGATCTTGTCCCCCCCCCATTCTTTCTTATCATGCTATGGTGGTTGATCTTCAGTGTTCTTATGGAGTTATTTTTATGTTTGTTGGTGCGGTTGTGGTGCGGCGTCCTTGAAGAGATGTAGTTCCCTTATGGGAGGGGTGATCGGAGATCTGTGTTGTTGTTCCATTCTCGATTGAAGAACATTGAATGCCTTGAGGTTGGGGATTCGTTGTTAAAGTAATCATGTGTTATCTCTTTGGGTGAAAGTGGAATTAACCTTAATAAAGAATAAAGCGGATTAATGAAAAGAAATGGTTTGCGGTTGTAGTGATCGCATGTGTTTCCATCGTGATAACAATTTGCCTCTTGTTTTACTAGATAGTGCATTATCTATGTTTATGCTTTGATTAACATGTTTGTTGTGCTTGAGTTTAGCATGTTAATTAGATGGAAAATGTTAAGAATGCAAAGTTGGTAATGTTGTTGGCTAAAGAATTAAAGAGTCGTGTTTATTGAATTCGTTGATTATTATAATTTGATGGAAATCATAGTAATGCTTAATGCACATTTAATTAAAAAATGTTCTTTCTAATTTTAATGGAATTGGCTAAAGAACATGAAGCTGGATATGCTTGTTGTTGGAAATAATAAAGAGACATGTTAATGGAATTGTTCTTCCTTTAAGTTTGTTGAAACTGGAAATTATGCTTGAAAGCATGTTTAAATAATTTTTAGATTTTAATAGTTGATGCTTTAGGTTGTTTGTAGTTGTAGCCTATTGTAATGGCCCGGACCTCTCCGGCCCATTCCTTTGTCAAAAAGAGGGTCTTGAAGTGTTCTGGAGGGTAAAATGGACTTTTCCCACACTTTTCAGAATTTTGTAAGTACACGCCGTGTAGTGTGAGTACACGCCGTGTACCCCCCTCGCCGGGTATACCCCGTGTTGAAGGTTGTGTCCTTGACGTGTGAAATAAATGGGTACACGTCGTGTACCCAATACTACACGCCGTGTAGTCTCTCCCCGCGTATGCGTTACCCTCAAACCGTGTGTTGACCAGTCAACGGCCATGTGTCGTGTGGGAGCCGTGTCCTTACCGTGTAAAATAATTGGGTACACGCCGTGTACCCCAAAACTACACGTCGTGTAGTCCCTCCCTGCGTACGCGTTACCCTCAAACCGTGTGTTGACCAGTCAACGGCCGCGTGCCGCGTTGAAGGCCGTGTTGGAAGCCGCGTGGTGGCCGTGTGAAATGGCCAAGTACACGTCGTGTACCATAAAGTACCTGCCATGTACTTTTTTTTCACGCCTATAAAAGGAGGGGTCCCCTCCTCCTTTTCAACACACCCCTCTCCTCCCCTCTCCTCTAAGCAGAGCTCTCCCAAGAGGCTTGAAGGCTCATTTTTCTTCCATAACTTCTTCGTTTGAGCTCCGATTTATGATCCGTCAGCGGCCACGGGATCGTAACGACGAGGCGGAACTTCTGAGCTTGGATCTGTTTTCTTTCCTTCAGCCTTTCCTTTGCAACTTCCACCCGAGGAGGTTTTGCCGGGTTTCGACAGAAGTGACGGATACCGACGAACGTCTTCTAAAGTTGATCCGGGGGAGCGTTGTGATCAGAACCTATTGAGGTAGGGATCTTACCTTCGTCTCTCTAAATTGTGCATCATGCGGGGTGGGTATCCTCTTGTTTTCATGAGAAACGACTGAACCTTTAAACGAAGATAATAATTGGTTAAAGAACGGGGATGGGGAAGTTGTTATGTTTATCTTTATATCCTGTGATTTTATGTTGTGAATTGAATAGGCTTATGCCTACTGAAAATCACGGTCGTTGGGGGTCTTTGCTTGCGCAATTAAATGTTGCCCTATCTTTCTAGACCGTTATGGATGGAAACTTCATGGAATGTGGAAATTGGTTAATCATGTAAAGTTGGATGATTAAATGAAAATCTGGAACCCTTGTGTGATCACCCCGGTTGAACCAAAATGAAATAATAAACATGTGGGTGCTGTTGGGGTTAATTTATGTGATGGGGGTGTTTTTGTGGGTTGTTGTGGATCGGGTGAGCAGCAGGGCTGCGGTTGGCTTGGTTGTGGGTTGGTGTGAATGCTATGTTGGTGATGGGCAGCGGGGCTGCAATGAATGGTATTCAAGGGATGATGATGTATGGTGTGGTTGTGGTTATGGTGGTTGGCAGCGGGGCTGCAGGGATGGGTTTGAATGTGAGCAAACTATGGATTGTGATTAATAATTAAAAGCGGAAGAGTTAATGAAAGATGGGGCTTGGTAATGAAACGGAATAATAATCAATGGGTTGGTTGGTTATTAAGAAGGGACTCGTTGTGCTGCTTGTGTTTTCCTAACTTGATCTGTGGATGGCAGGGATATGCTTTACGAATGATCGATGTGGTTGGTTGTGGATAATTGCCCAGTAGTTAAGGAACTAATAAACTGATTCTGTTGAAACATGAAAACTTAAATGGGGTTTCGGGTTTTTTTGTTGTATGCATGCTTCGTAGTAGCAGTGCTGAGGCACGTGCTCAGTTCTTTGATTAGAAGCCATAGGTTGGGTTGAGTGTTTGGTATATATATGTGTGTGTGTGTGTGTGTGTGTGTGTGTGTGTGTGTGTGTGTCTTTGTGTTTTATCGCACCCCACCCATGTTGAGCACTTAGTGCCGAACACTCTCATTTCATGGGAGAGGGTGTTTTCCCCTTAGTTACTAGCTCATTCCTGCTCCTTCTTCCCTAGGCTGTGATGGCTTGAGGTGACCTTACACCCAAGACTCTTCGGGTAGGTTTCGATTGGGGTGGTTTAGCCCAAGACTCTTCGGGTAGGTTTACTATTTCCCAAGAACCTTCGGGATGAGGCCCAGGTGTGTGCGGGCGGGAAGAGTGTGGTAGCGTCAGGATGTTCGCCGTTAGGAAGAGCAGCTAGCTAGTGGGGGGAAAAGGTGTGGGGTACCCAATACTCTTGTTCTTATATACTACTACCTGTTGTGATTGTGTTTTGGAGAGTGTGACTGGTAAGGTTGGGTGGATAGAATTTCTTGCTAGGTTTCTTCTGTTGTTCTCACGGGACATTAGGATGTCTCCCCACTTGGCAAAGAATGGATGACTGACTACCCCCTCTGACCCTGCTCTCTTTTCCTGATAATATTATGTGCTAGTATTCACAGTGGTTATCTTTCTTCATATATGTGTGTAGAGAGGTGTAATTCCTTGTTGTTATTTCATACATGTATCATCAGATATAATATCTCGTTGATTATTATAGGTATGACGTGTATGGACTGTGATGACTTGAGGTATAATTCACAACATACAGGCTATAGTGACTCCTGAAAATTGCTCGATTACTATATGGTGATGTGGCATGGGATGATAAGATGATGTAATGCATGGGGGTGCATGGTATGTGATGATGAGACGAAGTGATGCACGAGATACATGTTATGATACTTAAACTCAGGTGTCTACGGGTTGACTTACTTTTAGAAAGAGATGACTCAGAACATGCGATGTTGGGGCAATGTCAAACCACTGGAGAAGAGGTAGCAAGATACCTTCTTTTGATATCATATTATATGTTCTCTTGTATGAGATACTTGGTGACAGATGGTCATGGTGAGGCTGAAATTTTAACATATCTACTTAAGTGACGAGTTAGTTTCACTTGTTGTTCATTATGTTTTAACATGTTTTCTTTATATTTTGCGCGAGAGGCTTCAGGGATGATCATAGTAAGTATAGATGATATGCTCACCATACGTATATATAAACTATTATTCAGGTCAGCGAGAGGGAGTGATCAGGTTGAACATCACGAACTTGTGGTTGTTCAAGAGTTTGAGCTTTGTGATCATCAACTTGTGGCCTATTGAAAGCAGGTTTTGGGCAACATTGTCAATTTTCTCTCATTTCCGACTCTTACCTTTGAAGGGGGAGTCGTAACATTTGGAATCAATAACAGAAAAAAGATTTCACACCACTGAATTTGGGTGATTCACCACTCTAGATATGAGAGTGACGAAAACCAACAAGGGGTTTTCACCGGTAAGCAAAACGCTTTGATAAGAAAACTCGAATGGATTAGGTGCACCACGCCTAGATAAAAAAACTCTAATGGGTTGGGTGCACCCCCAATTCAAGCACTCAACGCCATCTTTTTTCATTAAAAAAATGTGAAGATAAATCCACAAACCTCGTTTGCTAGAATGAAAAATCACAATAAATACATATTAATTGCACCCTATTAACTTCCCACATCCACCCCATAGATACATGATAAGACCACCCCCCCCCCCACCCCCCACCCCCCCGTAAATGGCAAATTGAATTGATCAATGAATACACATTACATGTCATATGCAAAGAAAAACATTCAAGTGGTTATTCAATTCCTAAGACACCCTAGGAAGACATCAATGAAGGCAGTAGTGAACTAATTAAAAAATACCAATAAGGTGTACACAACCCAAACATGGTATTAAACTAATGCATACTAGTGGTAATGCTCAAAACCACTTGGTCATGACATAAATTATTCTAGAGGCACATGTTTGTGAAAGGTTACTTAGTATACATCATCTCTGAATCCAAAGTGAACTCTAATCACTAACCAATGAACTCTAATAAACACCCTATACATCTCCATCTTCACTTCCTTATACCGGAACCTACATAACAATTATTTTGAAAATTAAATAATGTTGTATATTTAAATTTAAACATAAAATCAAAAAAAATGTGCACTAAATGATTTTGAAGTTGTGTGATTTACCTTCTCATTACCATCCATTGATGAAATATCACCGGGGAAAGATCCAATTGTCTTTTAATATAATTTAATCAATGATTTCTGCAGAGTGATGACCAAGATTCTCTTTCCCAAGAACTTGACCAACTGGATCATCCTGGGAGACTGAGAAGGACTGTGTGGGATTGGCATTCCAAAGTTATTTTATTTTTAACTATAAATAAAATATTAGAAATATTTGAAGTAATACATATTAACATAGTGACAACTAAAAATAAGTTATTATAATGAAAATGGAATTCATACCCCAACTTCTTTGGCAGGATCATTAACATAACTCCCATCAGATTTTATATGAACATCCAACAACAGTTTTGTTCAAGAGACTTGGTGCCCTAAATTCTTTGACTGCATTAAACAAAGATAAATCAACAATTTAATATATGAAAAAGATAATTGTATCTTATAAATATTTAAACTAATTAAAATATTACTAAATTCAATATGTTTCTAGAAAAACTCTTTGACCAGGCAGTGTAAGGGATGATTTTTTTTAACTCGACTTGATGAATTTTTCCTTGAAATATCCTGAAATAAATAACATGTAATTTAATAGTAATTTATGTAACATCATATCCTTATCATATGCATGTATATATATGTAAAATGAGATTAATATAATAATATATATTTCAATATCATGTGCTTCTCTTGATGATGGCTATCAACAAAAATATTCCATTGCTCTCTAGGTACCCCTTCGAGTACCTTATCATACAACTATTGAGTGCTAAATGAAGTATCATTGAATTCATTCCATAATCTCTATTTAAAATCCTTCTATTTCTTACCTAAATTTTTCAATGTCCACTTTCATGCTATAAGATCAGTAATGGGAAAGTGGAATAACATCTGTACAAAGATATTCATTTTTAAAATATTAGAATTTAATAACATAATGACATTAAATTACACCATAATGTATTAAAATTACCTTTATTTGTAAATCAAAGACTTCATTTTTTCCAAGATTGAGGCACATTCCTCCAATCAGTATAGGTAATCATAAGTGTAATCAGCTTCACCGCTAACTGGACTAGAATCTGGCCAAATAATCCTACAACATCATCCGTAGGGACCCCATAACAGTCAAATGGGACAATTATCTTCAATTAATTCAGATTCCAGACATATGAACTGTTCATATTTCTCTCTATAGTAACATTGATTTCATATTTTATGAAAAAATAATTAGTAGTATAAAAATAGTGAAATAACTTTATTCGCAGTAAAATTTGTAGCTATAATTATCACCCTCCAATATCCTCATGAAGAAATAGGAGTGACAACCTGCTCCCTCACTACTGGAGCTGCTGAATGGGGTGGCACTGCCTCAGATACTGATGGGACACTGACGAAGGGTGCGTCAAATGATAACAGAATGGAGGGTGTGAGAGATGGTGCAGGGGAAAACGGAGGGTGTCTGGAATTTTGTAGGGAGGGAGGCTAATGGATCATCATCTATCGGAGTGTTCGAGGGAATGTCAACTGAGAGTCAATTGGGTTCAATAAAATGCTTCCTCCTAGGAATTCTTTTCATTTAATCAAATAAAATTAACATCATAACATATTTTTCAAAAAAGTAATGCATAAAAAAATTAGAAATGATAACAGATGCATAGTACTGACAAACAAAGTATACATATCTATGATAATGAATGATTGCACATATAATATAAGTGGTTGATAAATTAATGAAAATATCTAGAGTGAAATCATAACTATGGGTATGAGTAGAATGAAATCTAACTATTATAACACTTGTACCTAGAACTCCCACATAGATACCCAAGGCTTCCCATGAATTTTTCTAATTCCAAACATCAAAATATCAAAAAAAATATTTATAAGACTATCATGTCACACATGTACATCCATGTATGGAAACAAAACGTTTCATATCAATATATCATCATCTCAAATAATATAATTCAAAAATTATATATATGATAAAAGGTGGAACATATAAAGGGTGGAATCAAATAATATCACCATTACATCAAGACAAACATGGATAAATAAATAAAAACAAAATTTAAACCCATGAGATCATTATATTAAAATCTAAAATAATTAATATAATCAATTATGGTTCTAAAATAAGGGATAATGTTTTATTTTGTAATAATTCATCCTATGTTGATTCACCCCCTCTCAGTGTACGAAAAATTTCATAGTGATCCTAACAATTTTTATTATATTATCAAGATAAACCTTAATTGGAATCTCAATAGTCTCATTGTTTAATATTTTTTTGTTTTAGATTCTATATATGAATTCATAATTAATTTTAGTTTAATAGAAGATGTATCTATAGATTATTAGAATTCAATATTCTCACAGACACTGATGACCAAAATATAAAGGAAATAAGAAAGATGAGGAATACATCTCTATTTAGGAAAGAAACTGAATATTCAGTTTTACCATGTTGTAATTCTATTAGATACAGGTTTAGAATGAAATACGATGAATATATTCTAGTCACATTAACTACCAAGGAGAAGGAAATTTTTTTAACTTTGATAAGATCAAGCAATTATTTTGAATCAAATGAGTAACTGATATTTCTTGCCAAGATTTTACTACATAAGAAAAAATAACAAGTGGGGAGATCAAAAGTTTAGTGATTCACATGGTGCCTCAATCAATTATTAAAAAGATATTATTTAAAACTATAAAAAAGATATAGTCACTTTTATTTGTGGCTATTTTAGATGTTTGAAGAAGGTGATCATCCACTAAGAAGAATAATTTTTTAGGATGGAAAATGTACAATCACAAAATGTAGTGACATGAACTGGTGTCACAGAACAATGAAATGGAAATAATACAAAAAATATATAGAGCTTGAAGAAATATTCTCCATTGTTGGAAAGGATTATCCTAAAAAAATTCTTAAGAAATTTGAGGCCAATGAAAGGATTAATGGGAAGTTCTATACACTTGATAAAAACTAGAATAATGTCATTGATGTTAAAAACACTCAACTTGATATCAAATCAACAGTGATAAAGAATTATGAAAAGTAATTACAAGTGAAATCCAAGATTAATGATGTTTCTAAGAAGAATAATGAAGCGATCAGAATTGAATATGAATATAGAATAAAGATAAACACCCTTAATAAAAAAATGTCTAGTGCAAAAAATCAAAGTTTTAAAAATAAAACTATTCATGTTAACTATTGAAAACAAGTTTAAATGATATTTGATACCTCACACAATTCCAAGAAGGTTTTATATGAAAATTTTCATTATCTCATGGAACAAGTATCTTGAGATCATCCAATGATCAATATTTAGTAACCCCAATGGAAAAAAAGAACTATCAGCATTAGAAAATTTAAATTGTACTCATTTTGTTTTCAAGTACAGTGCAAGTATGAATTATAAATATGTAAAAAAATAGATGTAAAAAAATATAGATAAATCCACCACTATAACCACATGAACACCATAGCTAAAATAAAACCAAAACAAGGAAAAACTTTAGGAAACTCACATGGACATCATACCTTAATGAAATGAGAAGAAATCACCAAAAAACACTCCCTCAGGATGTCCTCTACCATGGATGAATAGAATCCCCAAGAGAATTGGGTTATTCCACCATGCTAATCTCCAAAGAAAACCCCAACCGAAGAAAAAAAATAAAAAAAACCAATAAATAGATCAAGGGAGGTGTGTAGAGGGTGATACTAACCTCAAATCACTGAAGGGGCACAAAAAACATGCCTCAAATCAAGGGATGGTAAATGGAGGAAGGGATAGTGTTGTTGGAGGCTGAACCACAGACGACCGCTCGGACTCGTGGGGCTTGAGGGGAAAGGGAGCACCAGCGATGGCTAGCGTCAGCGAGGGGGAAAGGAACAGAGTGGCTGGCAGGGGGAAGCATGGTGGCAAGGGCTCGGGGGGTGCTCAGGGGAGAAGGAGGGATTGAGGGAGAAGGGGGATCGGGGGAGAAAGTGTGTTTTTTTAATAAATGGTTAAATTTTAGCTGTGGTTTTTTAAATACCGCCGCTAAATTCTCATGATTTTTTTTAGCGGCGGTTTAGTAAACCACTGCTGAACTATGAATTTGGTGTAGTGACAACATGAATTAATATCGGGTTTGTTGGATCTAGGCAACACATTTTTTGGAAGATCTTAAACTCAGGCCATTCACGATGTGAATGACCCACTCATGCCATGAATGTTTGTCTGGAAAAATGTCTGTAAAGCCTGTCACACCCATGATTTCTCTAAAAACCCTCTGATTTTCTCCCAACTCCAGGCAGCCAAAGGAGCACTTTCAAGGTGTATCAAAGTTGTTTCATTTGGGATTGATCACTAGCTTCCTATGTTCAATCTATGGTGATCTGAGGTGAGTTTCCCTCTTTCTCATGTGGTTTCTTCTTCGATCGATCTTGTCCCCCCCCCCCCATTCTTTCTTATCATGCTATGGTGGTTGATCTTCAGTGTTCTTATGGAGTTATTTTTATGTTTGTTGGTGCGGTTGTGGTGCGGCGTCCTTGAAGAGATGTAGTTCCCTTATGGGAGGGGTGATCGGAGATCTGTGTTGTTGTTCCATTCTCGATTGAAGAACATTGAATGCCTTGAGGTTGGGGATTCGTTGTTAAAGTAATCATGTGTTATCTCTTTGGGTGAAATTGGAATTAACCTTAATAAAGAATAAAGCGGATTAATGAAAAGAAATGGTTTGCGGTTGTAGTGATCGCATGTGTTTCCATCGTGATAACAATTTGCCTCTTGTTTTACTAGATAGTGCATTATCTATGTTTATGCTTTGATTAACATGTTTGTTGTGCTTGAGTTTAGCATGTTAATTAGATGGAAAATGTTAAGAATGCAAAGTTGGTAATGTTGTTGGCTAAAGAATTAAAGAGTCGTGTTTATTGAATTCGTTGATTATTATAATTTGATGGAAATCATAGTAATGCTTAATGCACATTTAATTAAAAAATGTTCTTTCTAATTTTAATGGAATTGGCTAAAGAACATGAAGCTGGATATGCTTGTTGTTGGAAATAATAAAGAGACATGTTAATGGAATTGTTCTTCCTTTAAGTTTGTTGAAACTGGAAATTATGCTTGAAAGCATGTTTAAATAATTTTTAGATTTTAATAGTTGATGCTTTAGGTTGTTTGTGGTTGTAGCCTATTGTAATGGCCCGGACCTCTCCGGCCCATTCCTTTGTCAAAAAGAGGGTCTTGAAGTGTTCTGGAGGGTAAAATGGACTTTTCCCACACTTTTCAGAATTTTGTAAGTACACGCCGTGTAGTGTGAGTACACGCCGTGTACCCCCCTCGCCGGGTATACCCCGTGTTGAAGGTTGTGTCCTTGACGTGTGAAATAAATGGGTACACGTCGTGTACCCAATACTACACGCCGTGTAGTCTCTCCCCGCGTATGCGTTACCCTCAAACCGTGTGTTGACCAGTCAACGGCCATGTGTCGTGTGGGAGCCGTGTCCTTACCGTGTAAAATAATTGGGTACACGCCGTGTACCCCAAAACTACACGCCGTGTAGTCCCTCCCTGCGTACGCGTTACCCTCAAACCGTGTGTTGACCAGTCAACGGCCGCGTGCCGCGTTGAAGGCCGTGTTGGAAGCCGCGTGGTGGCCGTGTGAAATGGCCAAGTACACGTCGTGTACCATAAAGTACCTGCCATGTACTTTTTTTTCACGCCTATAAAAGGAGGGGTCCCCTCCTCCTTTTCAACACACCCCTCTCCTCCCCTCTCCTCTAAGCAGAGCTCTCCCAAGAGGCTTGAAGGCTCATTTTTCTTCCATAACTTCTTCGTTTGAGCTCCGATTTATGATCCGTCAGCGGCCACGGGATCGTAACGACGAGGCGGAACTTCTGAGCTTGGATCTGTTGTCTTTCCTTCAGCCTTTCCTTTGCAACTTCCACCCGAGGAGGTTTTGCCGGGTTTCGACAGAAGTGACGGATACCGACGAACGTCTTCTAAAGTTGATCCGGGGGAGCGTTGTGATCAGAACCTATTGAGGTAGGGATCTTACCTTCGTCTCTCTAAATTGTGCATCATGCGGGGTGGGTATCCTCTTGTTTTCATGAGAAACGACTGAACCTTTAAACGAAGATAATAATTGGTTAAAGAACGGGGATGGGGAAGTTGTTATGTTTATCTTTATATCCTGTGATTTTATGTTGTGAATTGAATAGGCTTATGCCTACTGAAAATCACGGTCGTTGGGGGTCTTTGCTTGCGCAATTAAATGTTGCCCTATCTTTCTAGACCGTTATGGATGGAAACTTCATGGAATGTGGAAATTGGTTAATCATGTAAAGTTGGATGATTAAATGAAAATCTGGAACCCTTGTGTGATCACCCCGGTTGAACCAAAATGAAATAATAAACATGTGGGTGCTGTTGGGGTTAATTTATGTGATGGGGGTGTTTTTGTGGGTTGTTGTGGATCGGGTGAGCAGCAGGGCTGCGGTTGGCTTGGTTGTGGGTTGGTGTGAATGCTATGTTGGTGATGGGCAGCGGGGCTGCAATGAATGGTATTCAAGGGATGATGATGTATGGTGTGGTTGTGGTTATGGTGGTTGGCAGCGGGGCTGCAGGGATGGGTTTGAATGTGAGCAAACTATGGATTGTGATTAATAATTAAAAGCGGAAGAGTTAATGAAAGATGGGGCTTGGTAATGAAACGGAATAATAATCAATGGGTTGGTTGGTTATTAAGAAGGGACTCGTTGTGCTGCTTGTGTTTTCCTAACTTGATCTGTGGATGGCAGGGATATGCTTTACGAATGATCGATGTGGTTGGTTGTGGATAATTGCCCAGTAGTTAAGGAACTAATAAACTGATTCTGTTGAAACATGAAAACTTAAATGGGGTTTCGGGTTTTTTTGTTGTATGCATGCTTCGTAGTAGCAGTGCTGAGGCACGTGCTCAGTTCTTTGATTAGAAGCCATAGGTTGGGTTGAGTGTTTGGTATATATATGTGTGTGTGTGTGTGTGTGTGTGTGTGTGTGTGTGTGTGTGTGTGTGTGTGTGTGTGTGTGTGTGTGTGTGTGTGTGTGTGTGTGTGTGTGTGTGTCTTTGTGTTTTATCGCACCCCACCCATGTTGAGCACTTAGTGCCGAACACTCTCATTTCATGGGAGAGGGTGTTTTCCCCTTAGTTACTAGCTCATTCCTGCTCCTTCTTCCCTAGGCTGTGATGGCTTGAGGTGACCTTACACCCAAGACTCTTCGGGTAGGTTTCGATTGGGGTGGTTTAGCCCAAGACTCTTCGGGTAGGTTTACTATTTCCCAAGAACCTTCGGGATGAGGCCCAGGTGTGTGCGGGCGGGAAGAGTGTGGTAGCGTCAGGATGTTCGCCGTTAGGAAGAGCAGCTAGCTAGTGGGGGGAAAAGGTGTGGGGTACCCAATACTCTTGTTCTTATATACTACTACCTGTTGTGATTGTGTTTTGGAGAGTGTGACTGGTAAGGTTGGGTGGATAGAATTTCTTGCTAGGTTTCTTCTGTTGTTCTCACGGGACATTAGGATGTCTCCCCACTTGGCAAAGAATGGATGACTGACTACCCCCTCTGACCCTGCTCTCTTTTCCTGATAATATTATGTGCTAGTATTCACAGTGGTTATCTTTCTTCATATATGTGTGTAGAGAGGTGTAATGCCTTGTTGTTATTTCATACATGTATCATCAGATATAATATCTCGTTGATTATTATAGGTATGACGTGTATGGACTGTGATGACTTGAGGTATAATTCACAACATACAGGCTATAGTGACTCCTGAAAATTGCTCGATTACTATATGGTGATGTGGCATGGGATGATAAGATGATGTAATGCATGGGGGTGCATGGTATGTGATGATGAGACGAAGTGATGCACGAGATACATGTTATGATACTTAAACTCAGGTGTCTACGGGTTGACTTACTTTTAGAAAGAGATGACTCAGAACATGCGATGTTGGGGCAATGTCAAACCACTGGAGAAGAGGTAGCAAGATACCTTCTTTTGATATCATATTATATGTTCTCTTGTATGAGATACTTGGTGACAGATGGTCATGGTGAGGCTGAAATTTTAACATATCTACTTAAGTGACGAGTTAGTTTCACTTGTTGTTCATTATGTTTTAACATGTTTTCTTTATATTTTGCGCGAGAGGCTTCAGGGATGATCATAGTAAGTATAGATGATATGCTCACCATACGTATATATAAACTATTATTCAGGTCAGCGAGAGGGAGTGATCAGGTTGAACATCACGAACTTGTGGTTGTTCAAGAGTTTGAGCTTTGTGATCATCAACTTGTGGCCTATTGAAAGCAGGTTTTGGGCAACATTGTCAATTTTCTCTCATTTCCGACTCTTACCTTTGAAGAGGGAGTCGTAACATTTGGAATCAATAACAGAAAAAAGATTTCACACCACTGAATTTGGGTGATTCACCACTCTAGATATGAGAGTGACGAAAACCAACAAGGGGTTTTCACCGGTAAGCAAAACGCTTTGATAAGAAAACTCGAATGGATTAGGTGCACCACGCCTAGATAAAAAAAACTCTAATGGGTTGGGTGCACCCCCAATTCAAGCACTCAACGCCATCTTTTTTCATTAAAAAAATGTGAAGATAAATCCACAAACCTCGTTTGCTAGAATGAAAAATCACAATAAATACATATTAATTGCACCCTATTAACTTCCCACATCCACCCCATAGATACATGATAAGACCACCCCCCCCCCACCCCCCACCCCCACGTAAATGGCAAATTGAATTGATCAATGAATACACATTACATGTCATATGCTCCCTGATTTCTTCACATTAACGGTTCACATTTAGTGTTTTGACAATGAAATTAACGGCATGTATTTATTTCCTTTATATTGGATCGAGTGATCGTGTAAGAATTTCTTAAGTATGCACATCATCATCCCTTTTCTCCGAACTATCTTCAAATAGATCCGATCCAAGCACTGTCAGCCTCCGAATCAACCCTCAAAAGTTTTAATATCTCAGAGCCATCCCTCAAATGTAGATTATCCCTCAAATTCCAAGTCATCCTCATGTAAGCCTTTCAAATCATTCCCGCAACGTTAGAAAGTCTTCGAACCCCCTCCACCCACTGGAGTCACTTAATTTCAAGAATTTGAGATGAGTCATCAGCAGAGAAGAATTCGGCAAAATAAGCAGAACATAATGTGCATCGCTTTTGGTACAAAAGTTGATCACATGATCATTAGCAGAGAAGAATTTGGAAAAATAAACAGAACCGATTATTAAAATGGGGCAAAATGCACAGTACAACTATCACAGTACAAAGCACGCAACACTGCCCTCTCTCTGATAATGATATTACCATGTGAATTATAGGCTTCCATCCACGCAATTTCAACTTGGTGCTCTCAAGCAGCAGATTCCCCAGCTCTTTTCAGCAATACCTATATACAGAACTCAAAATATAAGGGTAAAACCAGAAATGTTTAAATGAAAACATCACTTAAATAAAACTGTCTATACCACTCATCACTTTTACGTACAACTGTTTCCGGATTGATTATTCCAAAAGTGTGTTTATACCACCTATTCAAGTACAAGTGTTTTTTCAAAAACAGAACAAACACCACTTATTTTTTGCAACTGATTAACATGAATGATAAGTGTTGTAAGCAGTTTTCAGTAAGTGCTGTCAAACGGACCCTAAGTGTAAAATCAAGACTGTTGGTCGTTTCAAGCATCGATGCATTTGTCACATACCAATTTCGTTGCAGCAATGGAGGACCGCTGCCTCTCTCTCCTGTCATGTTGGCACTGTCCACACCAGCCAGAAAAATCCCTCTGATATTTCTTCATCTCTCTAAACACTGAACTGTGAAAAGTGAAGAAAAAAAAATTGCAAAGTCTGAGGAAGTGAAACGGGTATAATTTGAGTAGCATGTTTGGGACAAATACCTAAAAAAACTATATTACTAATAACATTTTTATTAAAAAACTTCATAATTCCAAAGATGATCAAAGATGCAGGCTCATTATACCAAAACGTTTGGGTGACATACAATCACAAGCTCCCGATAATAAGAATTCTAATATGACCAAAGGCCAAACTTTTCTTCGTTTACATACAATCACCATGGATGTAAGGCTATGTTTGGTACGATGGAATGGTTGCCTGAAAAAGGAAATGGGTGATGAAACACCCAGAAATAATGTTTGGTACGGGCAGAGGAAAGGAGGGAGTGCTAGTAATATGTTTAAGAGAATCTAGATTCCATCCAATGTTGAAGGAATTCTCATTCCATGCGTACCAACCCCTTCGTTGAAGTTTCATGGTGAAGGTTTAGATTAGTATTTCCATATTTAGATATTTAGGTTCAGTTTAAATGGGTCAGCCTTATCCCATGTATTTTGAATTTCAAATCTCCCTCTAATCATTTGTATTTGTTTCCCTATAAATAAAGTCTCCGGCCTCACTTGAGAGGCATGGTTTCTGGGTCTCTCATTCTACATAGATAAACAATAGCGAGCTAGAGCCATAAGATCTCAGCAACATATGTGAATTAAAATTTATTTTAATCAGAAGAATGAAATAAAATGAGACATTGGTACCTCCGGCACCAAAGGAGCATGTTGATTCTATGCCCAGATGTCGTTGCTCTAGCACCATGTCTATGACGACCACGATGTAAAACTGCAAATCCAGGAACATGATAATAATCTAAAATTTCCTGTTTGCACAAGAAGTCGAAGCAGAGTCACCAACAGCTTAAATAAGACTCATCAATTGTTTAAGTGATTATGTAACAAATGATTTAACTTTACAAACAAAAATTAAATAATATAACTATAAATAAATATTAAAACCATATACTAAATGAAGCACATCATGATGGTCTCCCGGAAATGCATTTTTTCTATATATAAGTTGCACTTTGATTTGATGTGCTCATTAGAAGATTCTGGATATTTCTCAGTCAAGTTATTCAGTGAGCACACCGTAACCAAGCTACTGAAAGAATATATATGTGTGGTTTTAAGTTGTCACGACAGAAACCGGCTATCTTAAGTGCTGATGAAAAGAGTTCACCCTGTGGCTTTCAATCGTGATGCTCAAGTTTCCTTTACATGTGGCAAGAATATATATGCGGTTTTCAGTTGTCACAACAGTGACGGGCTATCTTGAGTGCTGATGAAAAGAGTTCACACTGTGGCTTTCGGTCGTGATGTCCAAGTTTCATTTACAGATGACAAGAGTCACAACCATGCCATGTGTCGTGAAAAAACCCCGTGATGTTGAGCTTCGCTTCTATTTGGATTTAAGATTCAATCATGTTGTTATCTTGGTATCAGATAACCCAAATATTGTGACATCAAATAAGTCTATTGGATTGTTGATATTGAAGGTCTCACTCACGTCATCGTGCTTCGATCACATCAAGCTGAAATTGAAGATATGAGCTCCTAAGTTCCTGGGCAAGTACAATTGTGATATGAAGGTCATGACCCAATTGAGGACCTAGAGGCAACCATGGCACGGTTTTAACAAGGCCTGAATCAAGAGATAGCCGATCAAGTGGAGATGTACCACCATGTGGAGATAAAAGATATGATCCACTAAACCACAAAAATCGAGCAACAAATCAAAAGGAGGATGAGGAAACCAACTGCGTCTTCCACCCCGTGGAGAAATTCAACAAAGGAGATAGGAGAAACATTAAATCTCAAGAGGTGGTTGATCGCAAAAGTGACGACGTAATTCTTCCACCTAAAAAACCTACTTTTGAGGCTAACCAAACAAGGAATCGGGATATTCGATATTTTAAACATAAAAGAAAGGGTCACATTGCAAGCGAGTGTCCAAACCGACGCACAATGACCATCAACAAGTATGGAGGATGGGAGACCGAGGGAGAGAGTTCAGAGGAAGCAGAGGATTCCTCGAGAATCGATAATGGGGAATTTGCGAAAGGTGATCTTCCCAACACAAGAACAGTTTTGAGCGCTCAAATGATGACCAATGAGGAGCAAAGGGAAAACCTTTTCCATACACGGTGTTATATCAATGGGAAGATATGTAGTGTCATCAATGATGGGGGAAGCTACAACAATGTGACGAGCACCAAGTTTGTGGAAAAGTTGGGACTCCCAACTTTGAAACACCAACATGATAACGGCTTCAGTATGATCGACGTGTCACTCATGATGGTTTTCTAAATTGTCATTCTATTGTACTTCGAGAGGAACCTATAACTCTCATCCCGATGTCCCCCAAACAAATTTTGGAAGGTCTCATTTTGAGAGAAGAAAAAATGAGTGATCAAGAAAAAATGATATAAATAAAAATGAGAAAATGAGAGAAAAAAACAAATAGAAAGCAAAGAAAAATCAAGAGGGAAAGAAGATTTGAGGGAGGAAAATAGTGTCATGTTGGCAAAAAGAGTGAGGTTAAGGATGTTTTGATTTCTCAGCAAAACTTTTTAGTGCTTATATACAAAGAGATGATGTTGAACACTAATGACTGAACACCTCCTTTGTCACATGTTAAGTCTTTATTGCAAGAATTTGATGATGCGTTTCGAGAAGTACCACCCGAGTCACCAATTAGAGGTATTGAGAATCAAATTGATCTCATATCAATAGTTTCCCTCCTGAAACATCCAACGTATCGCACCAACACAAAAGAGATCAAAGAAATTCAAAGGCAAGTCCAAAAGTTGTTGGACATAGGGTCAGTCAGAGAGAGCCTAAGACCTTTGCAATATTGATCCTACTAGTGCCGAAAAAGGATGGTACCTGAAGAATGGGCATCGATTGCAGAGTCATCAACAACATCATTGTGAGGTATCGTCGTCTTATCCCTAGGTCAGATGGTATGTTTAACGAGTTAAACAGTTCAACAATGTTCACCAAAAATTGATTTAAGAATTGGTTATCGCCAAATAAGAACGAAAGAAGGCGATGAGAAGACAACTTTTAAAACAAAACATTGATTTATTGTAAGTGACAATGGAGTTGAAGTGAACACTAAGAATATCAAAGCCATACAAGAATGGCCAACTACAACATCTGTTGGATAGGTAATAAGTATTCATGGGCTTGCTAGTTTTCACATTTAGCACATTGGCGACACCTTTGAACGAGTTGACAAAGAACTTTGACACAGCTGTCATGAGTGTGGAAAAAGCTTTTAAAAATCCTAGGTTATTATAAATATAGTATAGTGGAAACCATGGAGTGTCTCCAAAGAGGGGTGCAAAAATTGGGTTGTCACGATTAGTTTAGAATGGATTGACTATGAATGAATTTGGTTTTGAGAGAAACCGAAAGAAAATAAAACAAGTAGATTGAAATCAAGAAGATGGAAGGTGATGGGTTCAGGGTTCGATTTCCAATTGTGATGCAATCAGAGTGTTTAGAACGGTCCACTCTTCTTCTTAATTGATAAATGAAAGAATCCACGATTGTTTCATCAATCACCCTAGGTTGAAGGATGTGGCGAAGAACAATCTAGCGGTAATCACTGCTTGATCAATCCTCCTTGGTATATGTGTGAAAAGGTATCAATGACACCAAAACAGCAAACCACCTCCAAACTACTCAGGCAGAACCCAATCAGGTAAAGTTACTCCCAAGTAATTCAAAGTAAGCTAATTGCCTTCACAAAGCCAGCAATCGCTAGACACTAAACACTCAACCAAGCCTACTAAATCATATATAAACTAAACTGAGTGGATGGAGAGATGTGGATCAACCGAGACAGCAAACAATGAACAGGTTAAACAATTCAAACACAATCACATTTAAAATAATAATCTGCCACTAAATACTGAAATCAATCGACAGGGAAGAGTTTTCGTTCATTTAAAATGAAAACTAAGCATTACAATCGAATCTCCTTCCTTTCCCCAATCACCATTGGTTTTTGTAACGACCAGTGAATTTCAGGGTCTGCTTTTGAAGGGGAGTTCGAATTTTGATCCCAAAGCAGGGGTCGTTTCAAGAATTGGGATTCGAATTGGGAATATGGGCGTTGGAACATCTCAGGGAGATGTTTTTGGACGAGGAACGAGGCCCGGTTGGGTTACGCGTGCTCGGGTGAGCATCAGAGCAAGGCCTGGACGCCTTGAAGAAATGTTGTTGCTGCAACAGGGCACGTTGTGACGGCCTGAAGCGAGGAGGCGTCACGCCGTGGTCGAGAGGTTCGTGTCAGGGCAGGTTTCATGGTTTTTAGCAAAGGTCAGGACTCTAAAGAAGTCGTCGCGCCGCGAAGGGGAAGTCATGCCACGAAGGAAAGTCGCAACGCGACGATGACTCTTACGAAGTGAAGTCACGCCACGACCCATAAGTCACGCCACAACGGAGGCAGGCCAAGGGCCAAGCCCTCTGCCTGAGGAGCATCGTGCCACGACATCCTGGTCCCGCTGCGAAATTGTCGGGCGAATGTGCGCGTCACGCCACAACTCCCCTGGTCACATCGCGACTGAGGTCTGGGTCTATTTTTTTTAACGAGGGAAAACCCTCTTTTTGGAGTTGGCCCACTCGGGTTTTTGGGGATCAATCTTCTTGGAGTCGGCCCCCTCAGGTTTTTGGGGATCAAGGGGCGTCGGGGAGAGGCCATTCAGTCAGCTTCCCCCAACCTCTTCCTCCCATGGATCCCCCATGCCAGGGGGAAGTTCTTGGTGTGTTCTGACATCAATCTAAGGTATGATCATCCGTTTACACTTCTGTTCTTGCTTCCCGTTATAACCCTCTAATTTTGGGTCGACGATTATGCCTTTTTGGATTAATTTGGATTGTAGAATCGTACTTCATACCTCAATGAGGGGCGGAAACCTTTATTTATAGAGTGGAAAAAGAAAACAAGACAGAGCAAACCAATGTGGGAATCCAAAATACACATAACTAGATCCAACACTCCTCCTCAAACTAAAACAAGTATAGCTTGGAAGAAGAGTCTCACAAACAAACAAAAAACAGAGGAAAACACAAAGACCAAACACACTCCTTCTCAAGCTGGGTCGTGAATGTTGTGGATGTCCAGCTTGGTGCATAGGGAATCCAGCCGAGCTCCCAGCACGCCTTCGGTGAAAATGCCGGTCAGTTGATGAGCTGTTGGAATGTAGCTAAAGCTGATATGTTTTTACTCTAGGTAACGACAAAGAAAATGACAGTCAATCTCAATATGCTTTGTGCGTTCATGGAAAACTGGATTCGAAACAATCTTCATGGCAGTCTGATTATCACTCCAAATATGGGCAGAATTCTGTGATGGGAAACCAATTTCATGAATGTGACAAAGCCATAGAATTTCAGTAGTGACTGTGGTCATCGCACGGTATTCAAATTCAGTAATGCATCTGGAGATGACAGTTTGTTTCTTACTTCGCCAAGAGATTTACCCGCCAGAAAAACCGCAAACCCGGAAGTAGACTTTCGGATAGATAAGCAACCAGCGTAGTCGACATCACAAAAAGTCTCAATGTCCAGATGATCGTGATGTGAATACCGAAGACCACAGGCATGGTCTTTTTTAATATGTTTTGACAACGCAAAGGAGAGCGTCCTATTAAGATTTTGTCAAATGTTCCATGAATTGACTGACCTTGCTGACAGCACAGACAATATCCAAATGAGTCATGGTAAGATAATTGAGTTTGTCCATAAGACGACGATACCTATTCGGATAAGAATATGGGTTAGTGACAGCATGGAGGGACTGTTCCTCTGGTTCAAGAGTAGTGTCGACGACAGTTGTCTGAAACAAACCAGTATCCTGCAAGATATCCAAAGCATATTTTCGTTGTGAGAGCATGATGCTGGTTGAAGAACGAGAGACTTCAATGCTAAGAAAATATGTCAAAGGACCCAGGTCTTTGGTATGAAACTGTTGTTGAAGATAAGCCTTGAGATGGGTAAAAACATGTGAATCGCTATCAGTAATAAAGATATCATCAACATACACAACCAACATGATGCGGCCAGAGGATGTTTTTCGATAGAAAACAGCGTGATCCTTCACACTCTGAGATAGACCAAAGGTAGTGATAATGGTGAAAAATCTGTCAAACCACGCACGAGAAGACTGTTGAAGCTTATAAAGAGACCGACGAAGCCGACAGACATGAGAACCGATCTCTGAGACAAGTCAGGAAGTTGTCGCATATATATTTCTTCTTCAAAAAACCCATGCAGAAACGCATTCTTAACACCAGGTTGATGAAGAGGCCAATTATGAGCAACTGTAATAGATATAGATAATCGAACAGAGACCATTTTAGCAACCAGAGAGAAGGTATCGAAATAATCAACACCATATGTCTGAGCGAAGCCTTTTGCCACGAGATGAGCTTTAAGGCGATGGAAGAGTACCATCTGCATTTAGACGAACTGAATAAATTCATTTGTTGTCAACAACCTGTTTACCTGCCGAAAGGGGGACCAGATCCCAGGTGTGATTATCATCCAAGGCCTGTAATTCATATCGCATTGCTTTAAACCAACTAGGGTGAGATTTAGCCTCAACAACCGTACGAGGAACAGAGATAATCTCCAGAGCGGAGAATCCTTTTGTATGAAGTTGTGCGTAGAGGATTATTCTGGCAAGAACGAGTAACTTTCCCCAATGCAATCGGCAAGTCATCGGTGCCCGTAGCAGGAGCGACGGACGAAGTCGGGGAAATGGTGTCCTCGAGGTGGGTAGGGGGCATGTTCGATTGACGACGAGAGTACATAGAGCCAAAGCGAAGATCATCTGATCGGGTCAACGGAGGCAGAGGTGGGTGGATGGGGAGAGGAAAGGTATTGGGATGGGGAGAGGGTGGAGAGGATAACAACTGAGAGTTTTGAATGAATGAGACATCAGCGGAAATGATATAACATCCCAAGTTAGCAGAAGAACAACGGTAACTGTGCTGGGTATGAGAGTAGCCCAAAAAGATGCAACGAAGGGAGGGCCTTTAGGAAAAAATTAGAGAGACGGGAGCGAGTGTCACGAACATAAAAATGGAAGAGGGTGATAATGGAGGAGAACATGGTCGAAAAATGACTCCCCCTAAAGGATAAAAGAAGGAAGACGATTGATAAGATAGGTGGCAGTAAGAATAGCACCCCCCAAAAAGGAAGAGACACCTGCATGTGAAATAATAAGGCCCGAGCAGTTTCCAGAATATGATGATATTTATGATCAACGACACCATTCTACTGAGGGGTATCGGGGCAAGATGTTTGATGGAAGACACCATAAGCTTTGAAAAATTGATGAAGAGAAGAATGATAGTACCATAACTGACTGGGAACCCTGTAGGGACCCCATACATCAGAATGAACAAAGTCGAAAGGGTTGGACGCACGCGTCACCAAACAAGGAACATAAGTCGCTCGATGATGTTTAGTGTTAAACCCAGTTTTATTATATTGGATATTTCCGAGTCTCACATTGGAATACTCCACCATGTATTCCATTTTACTCATTTATAAAAGAATGTTCTCACCTCACATTGAGTTAAGGAGAATTTGCCAATCTACACGGTATCAGAGGAAAAATCCCATTAATTTTTTTTCCGCTGCCTACGGACTCCCAATTCTGTCCGGCTCCGTCCCTCTCTGCAGATTCCTCCAGGTCGTCCGGCCCGCCCTTCCCAACGGCTTCCCAGTGTCATTCGGCTCCCATCCCTCCATCCGTCTCGGCAAAACCCCTCCCGTCCGCGGCCGCTCGTGCGCAACTTCCTACGCACTGCCTGTCGTCGCCTCTGTGCTCGCGGCACTCGCCAAACCAGACGGCCTCCCGCAGCAAGAACCGGCCCCCCGATCCCGACACCGTCACCCGATCAGCCCGCCTCTCTCGGCACATGCCGGTCCCGCCGCCAGATCCCAACGCCCCTCCACGTCAAATGCGGCGCTCTCTCGGAGTTGTCTGGTTCAGCCACCCACTCGACGCAGCCCCCGATCGACCCCGCTCTCTAGGCGACCGGCCACAATCCGCTCTCATGTGGTTTCACTGTCCCTACCTCCGTGGCCCCTCCCAACTTCGCGCTCGGCCCCGCCTTTACGGCCCTTGCCGACTTCGCGATCGGCCCCCGCCTACCATCGGACACTCTCGGCTTCACGATCAGCTCCCGCCCTCCAGCAGGCTTCCCGAAAAAGTCTGCGGCCCCTTCCGGCTTCACGGTCGGCCCCCACCTACCAGCGTACCCTCCCGGATTCGCGATCGGATCCCACCCTCCAGCAAGCTTCCCGGCAGAGTTCCAACCCTGCGACGCTCTCCCGAATCTGCCTGCCCGCGGACTCCCAACTTCGCAACCAGCCCCGCCACTCGCCGTATTTTTCCGACAACATCCTCCAGCGACTCTCCGAGTTCACATCCCGGCCCTAGTCCCGCTCTCCGCCCTTCCAATGGTTGATCAATTGTGAATCGTCAGGAGTCGTAACGACAGAAACGAGATACGAAAAGAAAATGCAGAAGAAAAGAAAACACACGGAACACACAAATTTGCGTGGTTCAGGAATAATCCCTACGTCCACAGAGAGGCAAAACTTCACTATGATTCGGAAACACAGATTACAGGAATTTCTCACACAAATCCTAACCTGAAAATGGGCTACTAAAGGAAGAAGATGATCCACTGTTCCGCACAAGAAGTCCGCATCGCTACAGTGAAAGGCGGTCACCCAAGTCAAAAATGTTTCAGTGGTTGTCGGCTGGAAGTCCAAAAGGCTACAGTTGCAGCTCACAAGCATTCGGCCCAACCGGATCGGGCTACACCAATCCAACAATCTCCCACTTGGAGCTTGATCCACTACGCAACTCTACTTTGATGCCACTGACTAAGGCAACTTACTTAATCTAAGTTCTTCCTCTTCTTCACTCACCAATGCGCGTGTTTTCCATTCACAGCTTCAATTTCAACCTGACGATTCATGAAATACAAATTGTTTTCCTCTTCTGCTCTCATCGTGTCCTTTCTTCTGTCTCTCATCCTCCGTTCATCAGTGAAGACCAACAGAGGCACAGCAGTGCCTCAACTTTATTACCATGAGCTTCGTCAACATGTCTGCCGGATTGTTGGTTCTACAAATCTTATGCAATGTCAGCAACCCAAACTGTATCAAACCTCTGATTAAATGGTACTTCAACTGAATGTGCTTCGTCCGGGCATTAAACACTGGGTTCTTTGCAAGATGTATAGAACTCTGACTGTCACAGTGCAATACATTCTCCTCTCGCTTTCTTCCCAATTCATCCAAGAAGTTCTTCAACCAAATCATCTCCTTCTCAGCTTCTGTTACAACAATGTATTCTGCCTCTATGGTGGATAAATCCACCACCATCTGCAATTGTGATATCCAACTTACCACAATCCCTCCACAGGTAAATACATAACTCGTGGTACACCCCCTACTATCGTTGTCGCCTCCAAGGTCAGCATCCACATACCCCTACAATGAATTTCTTTTCCCAAAGCACAGAGATACCTCCTTGTTGCCCTTCAAATACCTCAGTATCCACTTCACAGCTTCCCAATGTTGCTTTCTAGGGTTATCCATATACCTGTTCACAACTCCCACTGCATGAGCGATGTCAAGTCGGGTACAGACCATGGCATACATCAAGCTTCCAACAGCTGCTGCGTATTGAACTTTTGCCATGTACTCAACCTTTTCTGTTGTCTTCGGTGATTGCTCCTTTGATAGTTTGAAATGACTCGCCAAGGAAATAGAGATTGTCTTTGCTTCCAGCATATTGGATCTTCTCAGAACCTTCCCAATGTAATCAGCCTGTGATAACATAAACTTTCCAGTTGTGCGGTCTCTCTTGATCTTCATCCCTAGAATCTTATCAGCTTATTCAAGATCTTTCATCTCAAACTCCTCAGCCAACTGCCCTTTCAGCTCATTAATCTTCTGCATACATGATCCTAAAATGAGCATGTCATCCACATACAAAAGCAATATAATATATTCATCACCACAGGATTTTATGTAGCAACATTGATCCATACCACATCGTTTGTATGCATTTTTAGTCATGAATGCATCAAACTTTTTGTTCCACTGTCTGGGTGTCTGCTTCAACCCATAAAAGCTCTTCTGAAGTTTGCACACCAGGTCTTCCTTCCCAGACTCTACATATCTCTCTGGCTGTTGCATGTAGATATCCTTCTCCAAATCTCCATTAAGGAAAGCAGTCTTGACATCAAGCTGCTCAAGGTGAAAGTCTTCTGACGCCACAATGCTGAGAACCACCCGGATAGTGGTAAGCTTCACTACTGGTGAAAATATTTCATTGAAATCTACTCCCTCATGTTGGAAGTCTTTCACCACTAACCTTGCCTTGAAACCTCATATTGCCATCATGTTCTTCCTTGACTCAGTATACCCACTTGTTCTGCAATGCTTTCTTTCCTGTTGGAAGAGGTGTCAGCTCCCAAGTGTTGTTATCATGCAATGAGGAAATCTCCTCCTTCATAGCCAACTCCCACTTGCTCGACTCCTTCAGCTGAATTGCCTCTTCAAAGCATTCTGGTTCTCCACCGTCAGTCAATAGCAGATAATGCAAAGATGGTGAATACCTCTGCATTGGCCTTCTCACCCTTGTTGATCTCCTTAACTCCACTGGAGTAGTAGGTTCCACTGGTTCTGATGTCTCATGATCAGGTACACCTTCAAACTTCACTTGCTCTTTGCATTCAGATTCAATGTTCTCATTTTCATCTTCAATTGTATGATGATCCTTGTACGTGAAACCTTCATTGAATACCGCGTTCTAGCTCCTGATGACCATCTTCTTGAGATCATCCCAAAAGCGGTAACCAAACTCCTCAGCACCATAACCGATAAAAAAACATGGCTTGGACTTAGCATCAAATTTGTCCCTTGAGTTAGCATCAATGTGTACATAAGCCAAACTGTCAAAGACTCGTAAATGTGAGTCTTACCTGCTTACCAGACCAGAGCTCCTCAGGTAGACGTTCTCCCATTGGCACAGATGAACTCCTGTTGATCAGATATGCTGCCATGTTCACTGCATCAGCCCAGAAAGTCTTGGGCAACCCCGAGTGTAACCTCATACTTCTGGCACGTTCATTCAATGTCCTATTCATCCTTTCAGTTGTACCATTCAGATGTGGTGTTCCTAGATAGTATTCTCCCACCGAATTCCATTATCAGAACAGAATTCTATGAACTCCTGACTGTCATACTCTCCACCGTTGTCAGACCTCAAGCATTTCAGCTTAGCTCCTGACGCATTATCCACCATGATCTTCCACTTCTGAAACATTTTAAACACATCAGATTTACTTTTCAGAAAGTAAACTCATACCTTTTTGTTGAATCGTCAATGAATGTCGCATAGTATTGTGACCCCCTCCAAAGGAATGTACCGATGCAGGCCCCCAAACATCTGTGTGCACCAGGTCTAGCTTCCTGGCCTTCGGTGTTCTGCCTCCTTTTACAAAAGACACCTTCTTCTGTTTTTTGAAGATACAATCTTCACATAGGCCAACATCCATTGACTTCAACTCTGGTAGCAACCCTTTTTTTGTCAGCACCTTCATCCCATTCTCACTCATGTGGCCTAGAATGTAGTGCAACAATTGTGAATCTCCGACAACTTTCAATGATGCTGTCATATCTAGGCAAGTTTCTGTCATGTTGTATATGGTACCATTCTTTGCTCCCCGAACTATGACCATAACTCTTTTGATGATCTTCCATGCACCACCAGTGAATGTGGGGAATGTGGTACTCAACCCTGCATCATCAAGTTGTCCAACAGAAATAACATTTCTTCTCAAACCAGGGATATACCTCACATTTTCCAGAACCAACAGACTCTCACTGTTTGTCTTGATCCGTGGATCTCTTTTCCCCACAATCTGCAAGGGTTCATCATCAGCAAGATATACCTTGCCGAAATTTCCAGAAACGTAATTTTTCATAAATCCCTTCTCCGATTTAGAATGGAAAGGCGCCCTGGAGTCTAAAATTCAAGACTCCATTGGTTTATCCACGCTCAACTGCAGCACGTCATCAGTTCCTTCAGCTGCAGTGTTTGCTCCACTGTTTTCAGGTCCCTTCTGTTTATCCCGGCACTCATTGATATGTCCTTTCTTCCTGCATGTCCATCAGGTAGGACCAGCCCCCTTTGCCTTGTCTCGGTTTTTCCCTCTTGACTTTGATCGCCCTCTGTGATTGTCACGTTGTGGGTACCTTCCTCTTCCTTCAACGTTCAGAGCAGAACCAGAAAATCTGTCTGATTCTCTTCGCATATCCTCACCAAGGATTAGGTCTCGTACATCTTTCAGAGCCAGTTTGGTATTCCTCGAAGTACTGCTCACGGTTGTTACAGTTGCTTCCCAATTGTTAAGTAAGAAGATAGTAAGACCATCGCACATACCACATCGCCAAGATCAATTTTCACCGATATCAGTTGACTTATGATGGTGTTGAATTCATTGATGTGGTCTGCAACAACTCTCCCTTCAACCATTTTCAGGTTGAATAATCGTCGCATCAAGTGCACCTTGTTTGTCGCAGAAGGCTTCTCGTACGTATTCACGATAGCTTTCATCAGATCAATCATTGTCTTCTCCTCTATGATGTTGAACGCCACGTTTTTTGCCAACGTAAGGCGCACAACGCCAAGAACCTGTCGATCAAGCAGCTCCCACTTTGATTGCTCAATGTCCGTTGGCTTCAGTTCCAGAAGCGACAAGTGCGTCTTTTTTTTATAAAGATAATCCTCAATCTGCATCCTTCAGAAACTGAAGTCAGTTCCATCAAAGCGGTCGATCTTCACTTTGCCTTCATCCATAGCCATCGTTGGAGAATCTCAAACTCAATCTCTGATACCAGTTGTTGTGAACCGTCGAGAGTCGCAACGACAAAAACGATATACAGAAAGAAAATGCAGAAGAAAAGATAACACATGGAACACACAAATTTATGTGGTTCGGGAATAATCCCTACGTTCACGGACAGGCAGAACTTCACTATGATTCGAGAACACAGATTACAGTAATTTCTCACACAAATCCTAGCCTGAAAATGGGCTACAAAAGGAAAAAGACGATCCACTGTTCCGCATAGGAAGTCTGCATCGCTACAGTGTAAGGCGAACACACAAGTCAAAAGTGTTACAGTGGCTGTCGGTTGGAAGTCCAAAATGTTGCAGTAAGTTGACTCTGAAGTCCGCACTGCTACAGTAGCGGGCCCCAAGCATTCGGCCCAACCGGATCGGGCTACACCAATCCAACACGGCCCTTCGGCCGCACCTTCGGTTCTGCCGCCGCTGATCACCGCCTCCACCCGCCTGGTTGATGAGCGGCTCGACTCAACCAATTTCTCAATATGGTAGAAGACGGTGTTGATATCATTCACGGGCATGGACCTGGACTCCCACCTCGAGAATCTTCCGCCCCCATCTTCTGATCTCAAATACCGTCCACAAAAGCTTGTTGATAACAAGATCTTTTCCATATTAGTCAATTCCATGGACCGCTCCGTCAAAGACGTTACTCGGACCCCCAATACGGTTAAAGAACTTTGGGATTCCTTAACCCTCATGTATTCTGAGACCAATAATTTGGCTCGGGTCTCCGATATTCTTCAGCGCCTATCGCTCGTCCGCCAGCAGGACCGTTCATTTCCGGCGTACTTCATGGAATGGAAAGCTCTCCGGGATGAATTGCTTGAGCTATGGCCCATTCCCTAGACACTAGCAGCAACCTTTACTCAGAGACCAATTGTGCCTCTTTAGCCTGCCCCATGGCCTCGCTCCGAAGTATGCGATGACGGCCACAGAGATGCTCGCCAACCCCTCGTCCCTAGGCATCGTTTGGGCAAGGCTTCAGCGGGCACTTCCCCCACCCACTCCCAGCATCGATCACACCGCCCTCTTGGGTCGTGGCAGTGGACGCTCCACAGGCACTCGTGGACGTGGACGTGGCCGTGGAAAGGGGCATCCTCGTCCCCTCTGCCAGTATTGTGGCAAGCTCGGTCACCTGATCGATCATTGTTGGGTTTTTCATGGCCGCCCATTCCAGCCACCTCAACCAGGCCAGCTTCCGGTCCACGATGCTTCACCATCAGCCGCAGCTCTTCCGTCTATCTCTGGACCTCTCCATGGCTGAGCTTCAGATGATTCACGATCATTGGAACACCTCTCTGCCAGGTCCTTCGTTGGCTTCTCTTGCCCACTCTGGTGGTTCCACTGCCTTTGTCGGTCGTCGCTCCCCTACTTGGATGCTAGACTCAGGTGCATCAGACCATCTCACCGGTGATGCAAGTATGTTATCCACCTACCGTCCATATGCTGGTTCTGCAGCCATCACGGTCGCTGATGGATCAACTCTCCCCATTGTCGGCTTCGGTGCGTGCTCCCTGAATTCATCTCTTCACCTGCCCTTTATGGCACATGTGTCTCGCAGCCCTTTTAACCTTCTATCCATCAGTAACCTTACAAAGGATTTCAACTGCAATACCATATTTACATCGTCTGTTGTTGTGTTTCAGGACCAGACGACGAACCGCGAACTTGGTAGACACTAGCTTCAGGACGGGGTATACAAGTTGGAGGGACCGTCATCCGTCGTCTGCACGTCTGTCACTATGCATGCATTGGACCTTCATTCTCGGTTGGGTCATTCACCCGCATCTGCCATTCATTAACGGTTTCCTGATATCAGTCAGAATATCTCCTTTCATTGCGAGTTTTGTAAATTTGCGAAACATAATCGCAGTTCACATTTTCCTCGAATAGATACACGGGCTTCCAAACCCTTTGATTTGGTTCATTCAGATGTATGGGGTCCCTGTTCTATCTTGAGTCAATTAGGGTATAAATATTATATATCTTTCATTGATGATTTTTCGCATATGACTTGACTATACCTACTTCGAGATCGGTCTGAAGTGTTTTCTACTTTTCAAACTTTTTACTATGAGATTCATACCCATTTTTCAATCTCAGTTAAATGTCTCCGCTCGGACAATGGGCTGGAGTATCTGTCCACTCCCTTTCAGCAGTTTCTCGAAGCACACGACATCATTCATCAGACCTTCTGTCTTGATACACCCCAGCAGAATGAAGTGGTTGAGCAGAAACACCAACATATTCTGGAGACTGCTTGTGTCCTTCTCTTCCATCAACAGGTGCCCCTTCTCTTTTGGGGAGATGTCATCCTTACTGCTACCTACCTTATCAATCGTCTTTCTTCTTCTATTTTTCAGGGAGAGACTTATTTTCGGACTCTGTTCTCCTCTCTCTCTCCTCACTCACTTCCACTCTGTGTGTTTGGATGTCTCTGTTATGTCCGTGACACTCGTCCCGACCTCTCCAAGCTCTCTCCCAAATCCCTTCGCTGCATATTCCTCGGTTATTCACGCACTCAGCGCGGATACCGATGCTTCTCTCCGAACCTACGGCGGCATATCATCTCTGCTGACATTTCGTTTGTTGAGAGCTCTTCATTCTCACCTCCCTCTCCCCATCCAGACACTAACATCGATGATTGTCTTCCTCTCATCATTCATCCTCGTTTGGTGTCTCCCCCTGCTGATCACCGTTTTGGTACGGTCTACTCCTATCACCCCTTGACTGTTCTCCCCGTCCAGGCCGAGGAAACCATCATCCCAGCTTTGTCCGATGCTCCTACACCGACACCAGACGACTTGCCTATTGTGCTCTGGAAAGATACTCATTTTTTCCAACATCCTCCTCTCTATACATCTTCATACAGAAGTTTGTCAGCTTTGGAGACGATATCTATTCCCCGCACGGTTGGCGATGTCAAATCTCACCCGGGGTGGCTACAGGCGATACAGGATGAACAGCAGGCTCTGGATGACAACCATACTTGGGACCTGGTCCCCCTTCCAGAAGGAAAACAGGCGATCGGCTGCAAATGGATTTATACAGTCTGTCTCAATGCCGATGGCACTCTCCATCACCTCAAAGCCCGACTTTTGACGAAGGACTTTGCTCGGAAATATGGCATCGACTATTTTGAGATCTCTCTGATTGCCAAGATGGTCTCAGTTCGCTTATCCATCTCTTTGGCCGCTCATCGTCATTGGACGCTTCATCAACTGGATGTCAAGAATGTCTTTCACCATGGTTGTCTTGAAGAAGAGGTCTATCTGCACCAACCCCCCGAATTTCGTGCCTCCGGCACCGACTCCCATGTCTGCCGACTTTGTCGATCTCTATATATGGTCTCAAGCAGTCTCCTCGTGCTTGATTTGGTCGCTTTAACACCGTTGTTACCACCTTTGGACTCTCGCAGTATGAAGGACCACACCATCTTCTACCGCACGACGTCCAACGACCGCATCTTGCTGAGCATCTATGTTGATGATATCATTATCACAGGGAGTGACTTCACTGGAATCGCCCAACTCAAGGGGCATCTTCACCACCACTTCCACACCAAAGATCTTGGTCATCTCACATACTTTCTTGGCATCGAGGTCTCCCGTTCTATAGACACCAACTTTCTCTGCCGACGGAAATATGCCATGGATATCTTGTAGGATACAGGGTTCAATCAGACAACTGTCATGGACACTCCTCTTGAGCCTGGGGAACGTTCTCTCTATGATGACACGACACCCTTTTCTCACCCAGAGAGTTATCGTCGTCTAGTGGGCAAACTCAATTACCTCACCATGACACAACCCAACATTGCCTGCGTTGTTGGCATAGTGAGCCAGTTCATAGAGCATCCGACCAAATCTCAGTGGGATGTCGTACTCCGCACTGCCAAATACATAAAGAAAGACTTTTCCTATGGTCTTCGGTACTCCCATCACGCTCATCTCAATATTGAGGGTTTCTGTGATGCTGACTATGTGGGTTGTCTTACTACCCGCAAGTCCACTTTTGGGTATGTCATTTTCATGGCAGGTAACCTCGTCTCTTGGCGCAGCAAGAAGCAGACTGTCGTCTTCAGGTCTAGTGGAGAAGCTGAATATTGTGTCATGGCAACGGTCACTACTGAGATCATCTGGCTTCATAATCTCCACCATGAGTTTGGCTTCCCACCGCAAACCTCTGCTCATATCTGGTGTGACAATCAGGCGACCACGAAGATTGCTTCGAATCCCGTCTTCCATGAGCGGACGAAGCATATTGAGGTGAACTGTCACTTTCTTCACCATCATCTTGAGCAGAACCATATCAGTTTCGGCGACATTCCGACGGCGGATCAGCTGGCCAACATCTTCACAAAAGGTCTCCCAGGAGCTCATCTGGACTCTCTCAGTACCAAGCTGGGTATCAACATCATCAGCAGCCCAGCTTGAGAGGGAGTGTGTATGGTCTTGTTTGTTGTGATCTTTCTTTTGTGGGACTCTTAATCCAAGCTAGGCATGTCCATCTTGAGGGGAAGTGTTAAACCCAGTTTTATTATATTGGGTATTTCCGAGTCCCATATTAGAATACTCCACCGTGTATTCCATTTTACTCATCTATAAAAGAATGTCCCCACCTCACATTGAGGTAAGGTGAATTCGCCAATCTACATTTAGCAAACTTACAAGATTCACACTGGAATGGAAGGTGTGTACTGAGATAGGGGCAAAGCTTATGTAAGACTGAAGCCGGTGGATGACCATGGCGAAAATGTAGGTCAAGGGTACGAGCAGAGGTGGATGAGCAAGCAAGGGATGGTGGGGTATCGAACATGTACACCCCATCACTAAGACAGCCTCTACCAAGCTCCCGATTCGTCGACCGCTCCTGAAAAAAACACCAGAAGATGTAAAAATAGCAACACAATTTAACCCCTTTGGGAGTTTACTGATGGAGAGAATATTAAAAAGACTGCAAAGAACATGAGTCGCTGAATCTAGGCGAATAGGAGTCAAGGAGCATGTGTCAAATCTCGCAATAAGGATTGTAGATCCATCAGCAACAGTAATTGCAGTGGCACCGATATACGGATGATAGGTGGTAAGCATACCTGCATCACCTGTGACATGATCATAACCACCAGAATCAAGCATTCAAGTTGTCGGTCGATGAGATACACAAGCGACAAGACCACCAGTCTGAGCAATAGAGGCTGAAGAGGAGGCAGGTGGCAAAGCAACCCGATGAGATTGTATAAGCGCAATCTCAGCCATAAAGAGTTCCAGGTTGTGATGGATATTGGATGGTGGCGAGGATGTTATCATGTCAGGAAGGAGATGGGGAACAAGCTACAAGAACTCACAGCAAGAATGACCGAAGATGGGAAATCTTGGCCCCAATATAAAAGGCAGGACTGCGCCAATGGTAAACGGAAACCGTGAGCGCGATCTGATGACAGCGTAATGCCGGAGAGAGACGCCATGGGTGAGCAGGGGCGCTGGGAGGCCGAGACTTGGAGCGCTATATGCGTTCAGCAGGAGGCCGAGGTTGAAGTACGCTTAGAGGAGTCGCCTGGTGTGCGTTCTTGTTGGATACAGAGGCCAAGAAATGACGGATCACGCCTCAGGCCGTCCGGATCTCGAACCACGATCAAGAAATAATGCCAACATTAGGAGGGGCGAAGGCAGAGATGCAATCGCCAGGGAAGCCACATGGGTGGTGGTGCTCGCCTGGAAGAAATATGCGCTCAGGAAGGAACGCGGGTAGGGTTGTGGCGTTGAGAGGGCGGCGGGAAGCGGTAGGGCTGGTGGAAGGGGTTTGCACGGCGAGGCAGGTCGTCGGTGGGGTGTGCGGGCCTGGCGGCGGGATGCGACAGGGAGTTGCAAAGGGCAAAGGGCGAAGGGCGAGAGCGAAGACACAGGGGGGGACATCGGGGTCGGTGGGGCGTTGCACAAAGCGCATGGGGGAGCAGCGAGGAGGGAAAAAATTAGGCTGAAGAGAAAAATACACAAGCAGAAAAGGTTGGGCTACACCTCGTTTGATACCATGTAGAATCGTACTACATACCTCAATGAGAGGCGAAGCCCTTTATTTATGGATAGAGGAAAAGGAATACAAGACATAGTAAACCAATGTGGAACTCCAAAATACACATAATTGGGTCCAACATGGATAATTAATTATAATTAGTTATAATTAATTATTTTGATTTTGTGTCATGAGATAGGAGCTCGGGTGGTAGTACAAGCTGGGACAAGGCATCGACGTGCTTGGTCAAGAGCGTATAGAGCTTGGCTTGGGTGAAAATTCCTATATCAAGGTAGGCGGTCCCTATAATAGTCATATACCTATTTATGCAAGTTTGTTTGCCCAGGTAGAGGAACCAAGAGCACCATGAAGGAAGAGGGTGGCATCGAGCCTCCTCGAGTTAGAACAAGTGCTTTTTGCACTTCGGGTAAATTGGGATCGCCAGACGACTAGGTCGCCAAGGGGTGAAGGAGTCAGCAAAGTTGATGAGAGACCTCTAGTAGGTCCCAAGACTTTGGATGAGTTGCAGTTAGCCAAGGTTGGTTTCCTTAGGCTAGTCGGGCAAGCATGAGAGGAGTAGGTCTAGTGGTCGCAGATGAGATGGTTGTACGTCTCATACAAATTGTGGAGCACCCTCCTGAGGATGGATTGAGACTTGGCGAGCGCTGTGAGCGAGATGAGTCCCTTGGGACTGGACGAGGTGTGACGGAGCGGGGTTTCCTATGGGTAGTGAGTCAAGAGCTCTTCTGAGAGCGATGTGAGATGGGATCTGAGTGAGAATCGAAAGAGGGTTGGACCCTGCCCCTGGGACCAGGGTCAAGAAGAGCCTACGGGTTGTGGGAACACCCCTGCGGTGTTGGAGATGGTCTTAAGGACTAGCTTGAGGGATGTGTGGATGATGAGGTGCGTCAAAGTGCAGGGCTAGGTCCGAGTAACTAGCGCCCAGGTGGCAAGCTGGTGAGCTTCTGTGACGCGCTGCGAACCCTCTTTGTTGTTACATTCATGTGCTTAGTTGTGTGTTATGATAGATAACGAACACATCCTTGATAATGACGGGTCCTAAAGCTTAGCTCCACTGCGAGTGAGATGGTGATGGCAAAATTGCCATGAGTGAGATGGGATCCTAGTTGTGCATGAAGTTTGAGTCTACCTTGAGTGAGAAGGTATGGCTTGAGACCAGTTGTCTTCACCTTGAGTGAGAAAGTGTTGTCGTGGACCTTGCCTTGAGTGAGAAGATTATGGTCGGAATTGTGAAAAATCTTGAGCAAGAAGACTGGTCCGGTTGTGATGTAATGCAAAGCGTGGATGATGAGCCATAGCTTGAGTGATAAGGCAGCGACCGAAACGTGAATGTGAGGCCCCACCTCGAGTGATAAGGGAGCGGCCAGAGTTTGATGGACAACCTCCCTTAAGTGGTAAGGGTTGGTCCAGGAGGACCCCACTGTTGGAGTTTGTGGCCTTGAACCAACTACTTTGTACTTTATGATAAACTTGTATTCATGAATTTAAATATTAATAAATACCTTATCACATCTTGATTGTTCTTCTGCATGACAATGCATGTAATAATGTCCTAAGGATAGCTGTTGCACTAAAGGGTCATGGCGGATCTCTGCTATGATGAGAACCCGGAAGTACCATAACACTATTCTTAAATATATGTTTTATGGTCGAATGATGTTATTTGAGGGACACAAATAATACAGACTATTAGGGGTGAGGACTCATAAAACTTTGAGGCACCTTCTTAGAGTGTGCGCCCTTGGTAATATCCAGGAGGATATTATGAGAACGAGACCAACCAGTAGGAAATCCACATTTCATAGTGTCATTGGATGTTCCTATATGCGGAGGTGTGTATTAGTCCTGAGATTTTAAGATTATTATTAATGGGTATTACCACTCGCGCATTTAGATGTATTGACGAAAACTGTGACGACACACTGTTCGCAGCGAGGTAGGATATATTGTGTGCATCACGATTAATACTGCATTAATAGATAATGCGAGAAAGAATTTGTCCCTTCGGTTCCATAACGTTAGTTGATATCTCAAGCCCTTTGATTGAATTGATATAACCTAAATAAATTCATGGTCATGGTAAGGAATGAGCGAGTTCAATTCCGAAAAGTCAAAGAAAGAATAATCGAGCACATGGGTTGATGGCACTAGCATGGAACCCGCTTGATTCGAGATATCGAGACAAAGAGATTACATTACACGATAAGCGTTCGTAGGAGGTGACACGTCATTGCGGCGTTAACTTCTTTCTATATGGGTGCTTTGGCGTGTTGCTAGACGCTAACATTGGACTTTAGGCAGGCTCCGCCTAATGCCACTGAGAAAGAGGCCTAAAGGGTCACACACTAAATGTGTCCTAGTATCTCAGTTAAATAAAGATTATTTCCTATTGTAGTTTAATAATTATTCAAGGATGTCTGATCGCATTTATTTTAACACAAGTTATTCGAGAGAATATATTATAGGAGAAATAATATATTTATTAGCAAGTAATGCAGTGATATTTATTTAAGAATTAAAGTCATTATTCAAGGTCTAATAAATGTGGTGGAGGAAATAAAGAAAATGGGAAAACAAAAGTACACGTCGTGTATATTAATATACACGCTGTGTAGTTTTTCTGGTGATTTGTGAGAAATAATATTATTTATTTAATTAAATAATAATAGGTGTAATTCGCTGAGCGCATGTCAAGTGATAATAATAGTCAAATGTTATTATTAGGCATGGGGTCTTACTAAAAATTAAATGAAATGAATAAATGTCTTTGGGTAATTAATTCATTTTATTATTCTAAGTAATAAAATCACAATTACATTATTCTCATTATTGCTAGTCATTCTCTGTAGTTGTGCACAACGGATCTGGAGAAAGCTCTCAAGTCAAAAAGAGAATTCCTTTCCTCCAAGAACGCTCCCAAGTTACGAGAGAGATCCTCCTCCACCGGATCAAGGAGAGCACTTTGAAAACGACTCTCAAGGTAATCGAAGGCGAACACCGCAAGAGAAGCATCTTCCACGTTAGCACCCGGAGATCTCTTTGGCGACGTCCAAAGATGCGTGGAGCACGTGTGGATCACTGCTAGAAAAAACCTACACTTGGCTTCTGCGACGCAACGACGGATCACATTGGATCGTGACCTGACACATCAACGGAGAGAGAATTTTGTCAAGGTAATTCTTATCTTTTAATTAAATTAATTATAACCAACATATGATGATCCTCTCTATGGTTTCGGGACTTCCCTCTTTCTGTTCGTTCTTCGTTTTATTCCGAAGATCCGACGTTTTATCATAGTGATGGATCTCGGATTGATCGTTGTAAACAGAAAAATTAAAGTTGGGTACACTCATCCACGCGTTTTTGTTGCGCCTGAAACCTACACTCACCCTGTTCCTTCAGGTAGTACGATGGCAAGAGGCGGCGACTGGATTCTGACATAGTGTCGAAACAGGTATGATCGGGTGTCATGGTAGCACACGGTGACTTGATGCGTATGGAGTCGTGGTGGTTTGGTAAGTACACGACATCCAACGCGCTTGTGTGACATGTTTACTTTTCCCGTGCATATACAAGTATATGATGGCGTATACTAGGGGCGCTAAGTGAGACCTTATTGAGATGTATTTCTTACACCCTTCACGACCACTCTGATGCGCATGCAGACCTTATGTTTGCTTACAGATTGAGCACTGGTTCTGCAACTGATCAGGCTGGAGCATCTCGAAGTGAACTTGGAGATTGGGATGAAGTGAGGCTCGGGGGTGGCGGTAGAGTCTCTAAGATTTTATTTCCTTCTATTTATTTTGTTATGAGATCGGCCTAGTGGGCGACCAGTTGGGATGTGTGGGTGTATGACTTTCACATGATACATTTTGTTATATCATTGTGTTTTATTGATTATGTGTACCATAATGTTTGTGGTGGACACAGTTTAGTTATTTTTCATTGTTCACTTACTTTAATTTGAGGACATAGTCTCCCCATTATATGGATTAGGCCCTCACCGCTGGTAGGCATCCTATGGCGTACAAGGAGGCGTTTGAGGCCGCGTAGCCCTCCGGCATACGGGTGCTTTGGGTCGAGGTGTCACAAGTGGTATCAGAGAGTTTTATTTTGTTTTGCTATTTAGGCGATGTTAGACAGATTGTCTAGGATGGACCTTGGACTGGTGAGTTTTCAACACTTTTCCGATGGGAAGCTCTGGTCACCAGGGGCACAAGAATGTTGCTCTTGGTTTTCACTATTATGGTTGACTTGTTTACTAAATATGATGTATTTACCATAAATTGTTATTTATGGTTTTGGCTCCGAGCCCATTGACAAGAAGTGCCATGGCCTCCTTCCCTCTAGAGGTACCCCTTCTAGGCAAGCAATAAAGGAAGAGAGAGCTAATGACTCCCGAGTCCCGCCTTCAGTAGGCCCCGGATTGGCGACTAGCACCGATTGTATAAAAATCTCACATATGGAAATCATTACACTTAGTTATTTAATAAGGTTCAGAAATAGGATAAAGCAACAACCAAAGAACTCCATCACATGAAGGAAAATGAAAGCAAAAACCATCTCATAATACATGTATAATATAAACATGTATAATGTAAACAGATGCAAACAGAGTCTCCAAATAAAAACCAAAAGACAACCTAAGGCAGTGACTCAGCAAGAACTTCAATGTTTGGGCTAGTAATGTCCAACTTGATCCTCGTAGTCCTAAAAACCTGAAAAACAGTTTGTATATACGCAGAGTAAGCATAACATATGCACTCAATAGGATCAAACCCAAGGTCTCTCGTGCACATGTGAAAAGAGCATACTAATGCACTTGTGAGCATACATCGGAACCAACAACACCTAAACAAGTCAACTAACCAATCTCATCATCTCCATGGCATGCACGCCAAAGAATGAATCCAAGTATAGTAACATAATAAGAAGCATATCGATAAAAAGGTACTTGCACCGCTTTCCCACTGATTTGTCGCTCTAACGCCCCAATGTCGTACATATCGGCGCTCTCATCCCTTCCGTAATAACCATGCCCAAAGACACCCAGACAACTACATCACATCCCGCCCGAAGATACCTGGGCAACCACATCACACCACAACTATTACCATAACCAAAATAGTAAGGTATTGTGAATATGTAGGACATCAACCTCGTGTCCTCCTACCATGCATAACCCCACTATGAACCACCTCATCCTCTCGTCGAACATTGACGCTTGTGCACTTTTGACTTCTGATCATCACAACTCATGCGTAAGAACCTCACCTGGAAAAGAGAGTGGGGAAGAGAGGATAGCCAGCCATCCGTCCTCACCATCATGGACGTAAGAAAAAACACCTGAAACCCAAAAACTTTGGGCGTCGGTGTAAACACGCGAGTCGGGTGGGGCGCGTGTGGAAATCACATAAAAGTACAAGATAGATAAATAACACACAAACCCAACCTAGGGGTTTATATAAGGAGCACCAACATATCTCACTACATCGCCACAATTTCTCACAACCTCTGTCACAACCACGGACACCTTTAAATGCACTGCACCACACAAGCAAGCCAGATTTTGTCTTTCTTCTCAAGTCATCCCATTTCCAGATTTCCCAATTACTAACAACAATCCCGCTCATTTCATATTTAATTACAACCCACCCATTATCCATTCTACATATTACTTTATTTGCCGCACATTAATTTCCACCCACGTTCATTAATCATTCCAACCCAAACCATTTCATTATCCATGACAACATTTCAAGTTTATTCCATAGCTACCGGGCAATTACACAACCCAACAGATAATAACACATTTGTCTCAAGCCAACGAACCTCACATCACAACCACCACATAGATCTCAACCACCACATGTCGCAACCACCACACCTCATCTAGTTTCGACAGGGGCATTCATCACAATTACTTCAAGGGTATTCTCGCGCAAATCTGAGATTCCATGGGCAACCAATTTATTAGTTTGATATACCTTCTTAGCCTTTTTCATATGTGGTGAGTTTAATCGAACAATAGCACCGACACACCAATCTCAGCACAAGTCAAAAACGCAAAGCAACATGTATACACAACTATATAGACGAAAACACAAGAACAAGTAAAACTCATGCGATTTCTTCATTCCCCTTAGATTTCAATTAAACCGGTTAATTATCTTCATTGAGCCGATAAGTACCATTTATCCACAGGAAGAAAAAAGCATGATATTCCCACATGTACAATTAAAGTAGAGACGAAGGGTGGGATGAAGAACGGGCCCTTACGACTAAGATCACGCCAAAGATGGATCAACAACCTGGAACACAACACCCTCTATCAACCTCGTGCCACCACTTTACCCAAACCATCCATCTCCCAAAGCCCATCCTTCTCTGGAAAGAACATGGGAAAAACCAAGAAGGAAAAGAGGAGAATCACCTTAGAATCACCAATGCTCATCCTCCGGATGCCAAGAATCAAAAAGCCAAGGCCCCCAAAAATCGCCAAGGAGTCGCCCAAGAGTTGAAAGAAAAAACTGGAGAAGAATAGGGTCTGAAGGGGTCTAGGAATTTATATGCAAACTGGGAAACAGAAGACCACGGCGCAACACACTTTACTACGACACAAAAGTACTGACAAGGGACAGGACTAAGGTGTAAGAGAAGGGACCACGCCGCGGTGGGGCTAGTCAAAATCGTGTCCGAGAAACATTGTAAGGTCCATGTCACATATCGGGATAAACTGGGAGAAGGGACCACGCCGCAGAGTTCAACCACCAAAAATAATGCTACGCCGCAACCCAGCTCCATGGCGCAGCTACCCTGAAAAAGGCAGAACCATAAGAATCCCTCCTCCGAGAATTCACGTCACAAACTAGCCATGTAGCAGCTATGCCGAAAATGGAAGAACCATCAAAATAACATCTATAAAGCTCTACGCCGCAATAGATATCTCCAAAGCCGCAGACACCCCCTTTACAATGCACCATAATCCTCCTCGCCAAAAAATCCTCCACAACTGAAATTTCAGTCACAACTCCACCATCCACTCCTGAACTCCATCAGAACTTCCCTCGGACACCTCCATCGCTTGAATTTCCACAAATTAAGAGGTTAAGAGGTCTGAACTGTTACAAGAGTTTTGTGTACATGCATCATTATCGGCGCGTGGGGCTCATGGCATTCGTGTGATTCTATGTGATAAGGTTTTCCTGACAACGGGGGTTCGGTTGTATGATGTGTCAACAATTTGTTGGTGGCATTCTACTTAGTTGAACCACAGTATTTTCTTTTAATGGCAGGTCATGTGGATCCTGATGCAGGACATTCTCCAACAATGGCTATACAGACCCTTCCTGCGAGTGACGTATAGAGACCGTATGTGATGATCCTCTCTCTGGTTTCGAAGTTCTATCCCTTGTCTATATTATTTGATTCAATTTCATAGATCACGACATTTATGGTTGTGTAAATCTCGGATTGATCATCGATCATGACAAAAATCAAAGTTGAGCACGACCCATACAGACCCTTCCTGTGAGTGACGTATAGAGACCATAGTGTAGGTTTCGGGTGCAGCGGAAGCATGCGATGGTTCGTGCTCAACTTTGATTTTTGTCATGATCCATGATCAATCCGAGATTTATACAATGATAAACGTCGCGATCTATGAAATTGAATCAAATAATACAAACAAGGGATAGAACGCCGAAACCAGAGGATCATCACATATTATTTATAATCAATTTAATTAATCAAAGAATTGCCTTGTTAGAATTTTTTTCTTCGTTGATAGATCTGACAACAGATCTGTGTTGTACCGTCGTTGCGTTGTAAGATTCAAGAGCAGATTCCATCTAGCGGTGATCCACACGTGTTCCACAAATCTCCAAACGTCACCGTAGGAATCTCAGGGTGCTAGCACGACAGATCCTATCGCTTGCGTCATCCGCCTTTGATCGCCACGAGAAGAACTTCCAAAGCGTTCTCCTTGATCTCTTTAGACTTGAAAATGAGAGGTGGAGGAAGATCGCTCTCCATTTTTGAGAGCGTTCTTGGAGAAGGGATCTCTCTAGGGCTTGAAAGGATTCTCCAAATCCGTAATGCACACTCAAACAAATGAATTGACTCTCAGAGAAAATAACATAATTTGGTTTATATATCCTTAGGGTTAAAAGAAAATAATTGCACAAGTGTCTTTTATTATTTATTTAATACCTGCGGAACCTCATGTCAAATTATAATAATATTATTATTATTTCTCGACATGCGCTGAACTTGAGAATTAAATTAAATATTATTTAATCAAATAATATTCAATATTTATTATTTCTCAACGGATCATTAAACTCGATCCGGCATTCCTCCACAATATTTATCGAGCCTTGAATAATGACTATTTATTAAATAAATATAACTGCATTATTCACCAATAAATAAATAAATATTATATTCACTAAATAGCAAATAAATATTTATTAAATATTATGTTCACATTATATTCTCACGAATAACTGGCGAAAAAATATATGAGATCAAGCAAACATGAATAATTATCAAACATGCAGGAATAATATTCATTCAACTTGTTAAATAATAAATAATAATATATTATTTAACTGAGATTCTGGATACACTTGGTGTATGACCCTCTAAGCCTCTTTCTCAGTGGCATTTGGCGAAATATCTTAAAGTCCAAGGTTAGCATCTAGCAACATGTCAAGGCACCCAAAGAAAAAGAAGTTAAGGCCACAACGACATAATACCTCATACTCTCTTGATCACGATCTCTAATGAAGCAGATTGCATGCTAGTGTCATCAACCAATATACTCGATGTCTCTTTCTTTGGCTTTCGAAAATTGAACTGACCTATAGAACACCATGACCATGAATTTATTTAGACTATATCATTTCAATCAAAGGGTCCGAGATATTAACCTCCGTTAAAGAACTGAATGGACAAATCTTTTCTTGTATTATTGATTAATGCAATATTACTCGTGACTCACTCAACGTATCCTAACTCGTCGGGAACATCTATCGTCACGGTTTTCGTCAATACATCAAAGTACGCGACTCATAATACTCATTAATAATAATCTTAAAGTCTTAAGAATCAATACACGTCCGCAGATAGGAACATCCAATGACACGTATAAATGTGGATTTCCTAATGACGGGTCTCGTTCTCATAATATTTACACTGAATATTACCAAAGGCATACACCATGAGAAGGTGTCTCAAAGTCCTATGAGTGTTCTCCCATGATAACCTGTATTGTTTGTGTCTCTCGGATGATATCATCCGGTTATAGAACATATATTTAAGAATAGTGTCAAAGCGCTTTTGGGTTCTCATTATAGCGGAGAACTGCTATGACCTTTTAGTGCGATAGCTACTCTTAGGACATTATGAGATACTATGTTACGCAGAAGAACAATAATGATGTGATAAAGAGTTTATTAATATTCAAAAACTATGAATACAAGTTATCATAAAGTACACAGAAGTTGGTTCTAGGGCACCAACTCCAATAGACTCTCACTTGCACTAGAGCCAACTGCTAACACCCTTCAGTCCGCTAGCCCTCACAGGATACTCATGCTTCTGCTGAGATAGGTTTTTAATCAAGGGGTATGCCACGTTCTTTTACGTGGGCACTCTTTACTACAACTTCGCACCTTTGATAATAATCTCTCAAGAGGTGATACTTTCAGAGTATATTCTTTATCCGTTGGTGTGACCTTGACTCTTTTACAAGAGTCGTTGTTGCAGTATTATCAAAATACAATGTGATAAGGTCTTTACTGCTAGGCACCACATCAAGCTTCAGGACAAAGTTTTGAATCCAAACGGTTTCCTTGGTTGCATCAGAAGCCGCTATATACTCGAACTCCACTGTAGAATTAGCGACGACTGACTGTTTTGAACTCTTCCAGCTCAGCTCCTCCGTTGAAACAGAAAACATATCCTCATTGCGACTTCAGATCATTCTGATCTGTCTGAAAACGAACATCAGTGTAACCTCGGATGACCAGCTCCTCGTCTCCTCCATATACCAGGAACATATCTTTAGTTCTTCTCAAATACTTAAGGATAGCCCTAACAGCAGACCAATGTTGTTTGCCTGAATCTTCTTGATATCTGCTTAATATCTGCCTACCATGCTCAATGCATAGCCAACATCTAGTCTAGTACATAAATATTTACTTTACCTTCCATGTCCAGTTTCGTCTTGAATACCCATTTGCATCCAAGAGGCTTTACATCAATCGGCGCATCGATCAGAACCCAAACTTGGTTCTGATACATGAAATCCATTTCTGAATTCATGGCTTGTTGCCATTTTGCAGCTTCTGAGCTCTCTACTGCTGCCTTTTAGGAGATAGGTTTATCATTGTCAACCAATAATGAGTCACCATCTTCGGTGACTAGAAAACAATCTCTCTCTGGTTCTCTTACCTCTCTTACGCTCCTACGCAGTGTCTATTTTTCAGGAACTACTTTCATTGGGACATGTGGAATTTGTTCCAGTACCAACTCTTGTGGAATTCGAATATCAACTTCATCGAAGTCAATATTGCTCTCACTATCCTTTTTTGAGGATGTGCACCCTCTCAAGAAAGACGGTTTGTCGGACGACAATCACTTTCTTGTCAACGGGGTTGTATAGGTAGTATCTCTTTGTTTTCTTGGGATACCCTACAAAGATACATTTTGTGTCCCGGGGTGCTAGTTTGTTGTCTGACAAGACCTTTACAAACGTCTCGCAACCCCATACACGTGTGCGACAAAACAGATTTCTTTCCACTCCATAACTCGAAGAGAAAAACCTTTGCCGCTTTAGTTGGTACTCGGTTTAATATGTATGTCACAATTTGTAATGCATGTCCCCAAAAGAATAATGGAAGATCTGAATGACTTATTATCGACCTTACCATAACTAACAAGGTACGATTCCTCCTTTCAGTAACATCATTCCACTGTGGTGTATAAGATAGAGTGAGTTGAGATAGAATCTCAAACTCTCGTAGAAAGTCGATAAACTTTCGGTTAAGATATTCACCACCTCGATCCGATCGAAGATTTTTTATTTTCTTACCAAGTTGATTTTCTACTTCATTCTTGAATTCCTTAAATTTCTCAAATGATTCGGACTTATACCTCATTAAGTAAACATAGTCATATCTGTTCAAGTGATCGGTAAAAGTTATGAAGGATATCCACCTCTAGCTTCTACTGGAAATGGTTCACACACATCAGTGTGTACCAATCCTAGAAGCTCTGTAGCCCTTTCACCCTGTCCACCGAATGGCGGTATGGTCATTTTTCCTTGTAAACAAACATGACATCTTTCAAGTGGTTTTAGCTCAGAAGAGTCTGAATAATCATCTTGACAGAGCTTTGTCAAACGTCTCGTTTACATAACCAAAACGGTGATGTCATACCGGGGTGTTATATGAGTCGTGTGAACATGATTCGCTATTAAACTGTGAATACTTGGTTTCGTAATTTAATACATAAAGATCGTTATTTAAACGTAGCATATCATAACATATGTTGTCTTTGTAAAAGAAACAACTTTCATTTCCAAACTGGAAAATAAACTCATTTGTATCTAGGCATGATACAGAAATTATGTTCTTGGCAACTGCAGGTACATAATAACAATCTTTTAAAAGCAAAATCATTCATGTTGGCAATGAAAGGTGGTAGTCACCAATGGCTAGAGTAGCCAACCTCGCACCATTCGCAGCTCGCAGATCCACCTCTCCTCTAACAATCTTTCAAAATCTACTTAGTTCCTGCATTTGGATACAAATGTGAGCACCACAAGTTGTATCTAATACCCAATGTGTAGATATGGAAAGATTACACTCGATAACGAACGCACATTTAACTTCCTTTTGCTTCTGAGTGTAGTTCCTCTTCCAATGGTCTGGTTTGCCGCATGCAAAACAATCCACCTCCTTTTCCTGCCTCTAGATCTTCCTCTTCTTGGAAGAACAATAATCAAGAGCTTTAGACTTTTTGTGAGTTTGGGGCCCTTTTGCCTTGTTCTTTGTTTTCTTGTTCAACATAAGGACCGCGGGTTTATCATGACCAATTTCCTTATCCACTTGGCGAATCAAGGTAAGAAGTTCTGAAATATTCTTCTCATTATTGCTCATATTGTAATTAACAATAAAACTATAAAAGATCTTTGGCAGTGATGAAAGTATGAGATCTGTACACAACTCATTCGGGAATTTAATCCCTAAGATGTCTAAGAGTTCAATGTAGCCAATAAGCTTGACTACGTGAGGCCGCGCAAACTCTCCAAACTTAGCTGTAAACAAAGCCATGGAGATATCATACATCTCTTGTCTCGCCTTCTCTTTATAGAGATCTCGAAGGTGAGACATCGTGCTATACGCATCTATGTCCTCATGTTGCTTCAAAAGTTCATTGGACATGGATGATAGAATGAAACATTGAACATTTGTGGAATCGTTCAAATTATTCTTATAGAGCGATAACTCTTCAACACTTGTCTCATTACCAGGCGTATCAGGAATAAGTTCTTCCATCACATATAATTTCCTTTCATGGCGAAGGATAATGCGTAACCGCATTTTCCATTCTTGGAAATTTGTGACGGTGAGAAGGTTATCCTAGTATGGATCGCAGTGATAAACGACTACACGGCGTGTGGTCTCGGCGTATAAAATGTGGCCCGAACAATTGGAGTATACGGCGTGTATAAGCGACAACACGACGTGTGGTCTCTGAGTTACACGGTCACCAGTCAAGTAGGCCGTGTATGGTACATGGTCCGTTCGTGACTCAAAGTTACTACACGCCATGTACGTGGGCTACACGGCGTGTACTCCGGCTGACCATGCGTCATCCTGGCCCGATTAACACGTGGTTTAAGAAATAAATACACCACGTGTCATTAATGCACACGGTTTAAATTAATTGCCGAATTAATTCCTGATGCATTAAACACAAGTACACGGCACGTAAATCCGGTTACACGACGTGTACTCCTATGTTATCCGACCAGAATTCTGGGCACCTTTGGATGAGTTTCTCGATTTTATTTCGTTCATAAAATTAATCATAATGATTAGATCTACAAGAAACAGAGGAAGAAGAAAATCTCACAATTCAGATTAAAAGCACGATTAAACTTGAATTGAAAACTAAATTAAAATTGCGTAAATCAGTGAACGATCTTCAAATAATTTTAAATAATTATGTGACCGCTCCGATACCACTAATAGGTTTTAGGCGCAGCGAAAGCGTGCGATGGGTCGTATCCAACTTTTCTTTTTGTCATGATTGGTGATCAATCTGAGATTTACACAACGATGACGTGATCTACAGAATTAGATCAAAGAATATAAATAAGGGATAAAAGGCCGAAAAAAGAGGGAGGATCATCACATATTATTTATAATCAATTTAATTAATTAAAAAATTACCTTATTGGAATTCTTACTTCGTTGATGGATCTGACAACAGATCTGCATTGTGTCATCGCTGCGCTGTAAGAATCAAGAGCAGAATCCCTCTAGCGGTGATCTACACGTGTTCCACAAATCTCTGAACGTCGTCATAGGAATCTCCAGATGCGAGCACGGCAGATTCTATCACTTGTGTCGTCCGCCTTTGATCGCCACGAGAATCGCTTCCAAAACGTTTTTCTTGATCTCTTTAGATTTGAGAATGGGAGGTGGAGGAAGATCATTCTTCGTTCTTAAGAGCGTTCTTGGAAAAGGGATGTCTCTAGGGCTTGAGAGGATACTCCAAATCCGTTGTACACACTCAAACAAATGAATTGGCTCTCAGAGAAAATAACATAATTGAGTTTATATATCGCTAGGGTCATAGTTATTTACGACGCATGGCACACAACGGCAACAAGGGCCCCCGGCACAAAAGCGCACAGCGCATGGCAATATTAACTTGCGGTGCACAAAAGAGATATATACATATATCAACAATAACAAATAATAAATTATACAACATATACATAAATATAAAAGATTTATATCAATAATTCATATTCCATACATCAAAAAACAAATGAAGTCAACAATGAGACCAACAATTAAATATTATAAACCATATATTTCGAAAAATCAAATATCTCAATTCCTCAAATATATTAAAAACCATATATCTCAAAAAAACAATAAACAAAAAAATTAAAAGAAAAACAAAACAAAAAATTAAAAGGTAGAAAATATGGCAGTAAAAATAACAACAAAAGTAACTCAAAAAAAAATAAGCGGCGAACAACATAAATAAAATTGAATTAAAAACAAAAAAAGTTACTGGTTCGCACAGAAGGTGTGTCTGCCCTAGACAACATCGGGTATCTAAGTCACGGCGGTCGAGGGAGCTCAGCAGTGTCGTGGTCGGCTGGGTCGTGGTCGGTTGTGTCGTAGCCGTCAAGGGACCTCGGCTGGGTCGTGGTAGTTGATGTGGTCCGACACCGGCCGGGTCGCTGCACTCACAGGAAGAGTAGAGCGTTGCGCAGGGTCGGAAGGGGAGGTTGTTGTTTGACCTCAAAAGAGGTATTTTCAATTGGGGCGCACAAGTTGGGAGGTTAAAAAAATGCAAAAAAATCAAAAACGTGTAATGACACGCGCTATGCCACTGCGCGCCATAGTGCAACATGTCGCACGCCACAGTGAGTCGTCTTAGATGGGTCATGGCGGAGCCATGGCGCGGCGCACCACTGCCTAGCACTAGCCATGGCACGCCATTAATAACTACGGTTAGGGTTAAAATAAAATAATTACACAAGTATCATTTATTATTTATTTAATCCCTGCGGAATCCCATGACAAATAATAATATTATTATTATTATTTATCAACATGCGCTTAAATTGCGAATTAAATTAAATATTATTTAATCAAGTAATATTCAATATTTATTATATCTCACCAGACCATTGAACTTGATCCGCCATTTCTCCACAATATTTATCGGGTCTTGAATAATGACTATTTAATAAATAAATATCATTGTATTATATACTAATAAATAAATAAATATTATATTCACTAAATAACAAATAAATATTTATTAAATATTATGTTCACATTATATTTTCTTTTAATAACTGGCAACGGAATATATGTGATTAAGCAAACAAGAATAATTATTAAACCACGTGTGGAAATAATATTTATTCAGCTTGTTAAATTATAAATAATAATATATTATTTAACTGAGATTCTCCATACATTTAGTGTGTGACCCTCTAAGCCACTTTCTCAGTGGAATTAGGCGAAATAGCCTAAAATCCAAAGTTAGCGTCTAACAACACGTCAAGCCACCCATAGAGAAAAGACTTAATGCCGCAACGACATAATACCTCATACAGACGCTTACTGTGTAATATAATCTTTTGATCACGATATCTCTAATCAACCAGGTTGCATGCGAGTGTCATCAACCTATATGCTCAATATCTCTTTTTTTGACTTCCCGAAAATTAAACTAGTTTATAGAACACCATGGCCATTGGTTTATTTAGGTTATACCATTTCCATCAAAGGACCAGAGATATTAACTTCCGTTAAAAGAACAGAAGCGGCAAATCATTTCTCGCATTATTCATTAATGCAATATTACCTGAACGCAACCAACGAATCCTACCTCACCGCGAACATCTCTCGTCACGGTTTTCGTTAATACATCAAAGTACGCGACTCATAATACTCATTAATAATAATCTTTGTAGAATGATAAAATAGGAGAAACCGAACCCCCAAGGTGTTCCCTCTAAAGGATCCCTTGGGGTTCTTTTATAACAAACAATTAAGACCACACCGGACCTCAAGTCCGATGTGGGATACAGACTCCAACACTCCCCCTCAAGCTAGGTGTACCTAGCTTGGACACACAAAGAAAAAACAAAGCAAGCAACAGGCTGCAAACACTCCCCCTCAAGCTGGACATACCCAGCTTGATTACAAAACAAGAACAAAATAAACGAAACAGTACAAAAGATGAAGCATCAAGGTTGTTGCTCCCCCTCACGATCGCACCTCCCCCTCACAATGATGGATGGATGATGTTGCGGGCGCAGCAGAAGAACCACACAGAGACCGGTTGACGGAGCGCCAGGAATGCCGCACTAGTGGGGCCGGTCAATGAAACGCGGGAAATCCAAACTAGCACCGAAAAAACCGTACTTGTGGGGCCGGCGACGGGAGGCGGGGATTCCGCAGAATTGTTGCGGGGTCTGGCGGCGCCAAATGGCTCAAATCTTAGGTGGTCGAGCTGCTGCGCCACGGTGGAGGAAGTGCGAAGGCGTGCCGGCAGACAAGGAGGCGGGGATTCCGCAGGAAGTGCCGGAGATCCGGATCAGGAAGCAACGCAGCCGCTGGGAGGAGGCCGGCATGGAAGTGCCAGATGCTGAGATTCGCCAGAGTGGAACAGATGAATCCGGCCGAAGGGAGGGCTGCCTTGCAGGAGGAGGCCAGCAAGGAGGGAGCAGCGGACGAGGAACCGGTCCGTCGGGAGTCTCACACAGGAGGAGCAGCGGTCCAGTACGGTGTCGCGTCGAAGGTAGAGGGTCGGCCAGGTGACTAGGAAGCCGGCAGGAAGTTATCGCAGGTCGCCAGATCTGGGGAATCCGGCAGAAGACCTGGCGAGCAGCGCTGGCGCACATGAGGGGAAAAAAATGGGAAAGGGCAGCGCCAGTATAGAACTGGCGCGGTCGAAGGAGAAAGGGGCGTGGGGCCAGGCATGAAGGAGGTGGGTCGGTCCCGTGACGGGAGGAAGGGGTCGTCGGGATTGGGACGCTGGGAGAAGGGAGGGCAGCGGGTCGGGAGCCGCGACGGGGGGAAAGTCGTAGGGGCTTGAAGGCGCGACGGGTGGCCAACCTAGGCGGGAGGGCCGGGAATCCGCCGGAAAGGGAGACGGCGGGCCGAGGAAGCAGGCGCGGTTGGCCGTCGTGATCCCGACGGGAGGTGAGGTCTGGGAGCCGCGGGACGCGAGCCGCAGGAAAGACGGGAGTCGCTGCACGTCGGGCCGTCAGGAAGGAGCGCAGCAGGAGGAGATCACCGAGAGGGAGAGGCTGCCGGGACGAGGGCGCCGGACTAGGTCGCCTGGAAGTGGTCGTCGCACGCGCAGAGGCGGAACAGAGGAGGGGCGGGCCGGCGCTGCAAATCCGTCGCGCGCAGAGAAGGCAGCGGGAGGGATCCGCCGGGAAGGAGGTACCGGCAGGGAGGAGCACCGCCGGACAGAGGCCGGCTGGGAGAGATCCGCCGCCTGGAAGTCCGCACAGGAGGCGAGGATTCCACCGGATGGGGGAGACGGCAGGGGGGGAAACCGTCGGGAGGGCAGGGTCCGGGCAAAACCGAGAGGCCACCTGTGATACGAGCCCGGAGGGGGCGGCGGTAAAAACATAAACCTAGCCCTTCATGAGGGGCGCCCCCCTCCCCCCCCCCCCCACGGGGGAAGAAAAAATAAGAAACCCTAGATAAGGGGGGAAATAAAATGGGAGGAGGGTTCGGGATTAATTTCCCTCTGATGCCATGTAGGAGAATAAAATGAGAGGAACCGAACCCCCAAGGTGTTCCCTCTAAAGGATCCCTTGGGGTTCTTTTATAATAAACAATTAAGACCACACCGGACCTCAAGTCCGATGTGGGATACAGACTCCAACAATCTTAAAGTCTAAGAATCAATATACACGTCCGCAGATAGGAACATCCAATGACACATAAATGTGGATTTCCTACTAACGGGTTTCGTTCTCATAATATCTTACACCGGATATGACCAAGGGCGTACACCATTAGAATGTGTCTCAATGTCCTATGAGTCTCCACTAATGATAGCTTGTATCATTTGTGTCCCTCAAATGATATCATCCGACAATAGAATATATATTTAAGAATAGTGTTGTCGCAATTCCGGATTCTCATCATAGCGGGGAACTGATATGATCTTTTAGTGTGACAGTTACCCTTAGGATATTATCATGTATTATGTTACAGAGAAGAACAATCATGATGTGATGAGTTTAATAATATTCAAAACTATGAATACAAATTATCATAAAGTACACAGAAGTTGGTCCAGGGCACCAACTTCAACACTTAGTAGGTCGGTGCAAGCATCGAATGCCTGGGGGGTGATCCAAGGAAAGGCAAGTGGAATGCTTTGTGCTTGGTTTCGAGGTTGGGCAAGAGGGCGGGATCGGTAAGATACCTGGCCCTGATGATTTTGAATGTGCTTTCAGTGGCACGGTGGGAGCGTGGGCAAACGCTCAAGGTTTTGGGAACATTGCCCATGTGGCAAGTGATTGTGCGGTTAGCCTTGGCATGAGTGAGATGCCTCAGGCTTTTGGACGAGCTGACATGCGTGAGGCATGGTCACTGGGTTAGGCGCGCGAGCCTAGGTGAGACGGGACATGACGAATGGGAGCGTGAGTCCAGTTGCGTGATCGGGTTGTACAAAAGCATGCGCTTGTTGGGTTCGGGTGAGATCGAGTAGGATCCTGAGTAAGGGTTGTGAGAGGGTTCTTTGGAGGATCACCCAGCCTTTGGGGGGAGTGAACTTGGGCGTGGCTTTTTGGGAAAAGCCTCGGTGTGTGAGGGCGGGGGCACACTGTTTAGGGATGCTGCTCGTAGAGTTGTGGATTGGTGAATGGCTATGTACAGGTCGAGGACCGATTGGTTCAGTGAGACAACTGCGGGCATGGCAGCCCGAGGTTTTGATCCCTGACAGAGGTTGTCAAGATGGGTGAGCGTGGCTCGAAAGAGCGGTACATGTTCGATGGTGGAGCTTTTCGAGCATTGTACTCGAGCAACGGTGTAAGGTAAGTCATAAGGTGGGGAGCTCACCATTGGTTGTTGGAGGGTGTGACCCTCGTTTCAAGTGGTTTTTGATGGATGTCGAGGATGACGTTCCTAGTGAGCCAGGAACGGGCAGCGATCGGTGTTTCACGCTAGCGCTCGGTTATGAGCGGGATGGCCACGTACAGTCATTGTGTTTGGTAATGGACAGAGCGTGGGCTGTGGAGGTCGAATGTTCAGTTTAGTGGGACGACAATAGGGGTGTAAAAACGGCCCAACCCCAGCTCACTCGGGCCGGGGTCGGGCCAAGTCACGGGCATGGGCGATCGAGCCTTTAATATCAAAGTAAAAAAATAATATTTTTTAAAATTACCATTAAAATATTTTTTAGAAAATAGATATATAATTATAGATGTTATATAAATTTATTAGGCGCAACGCCAGGACTAGTTTGTCCAAGCGCATCCTTGGAAGACGAGGGTTGGGGGTTTGAATCACCTTTACCGAAAGTTTTCCGGAAATTTTTTTGGTTTTTTGGGCCTCATTTGGGCCTATACGGTGGGCCATCGAGTCGGGCTTCTGAGTCGGCCCTACAGATCGGGCTTTCGGGCCTGCCTGCCTAAGTTCGCTCGGGTCGGAAGGCACTATTCGGGTCGGGTCGGGTCGGGTCTAGCTGGCCAAAACAGTGTCAGATCTCGAGTCGGGCCGAGTTTGTCATGCTGGGACACGGACCTGAGCGATCGGGCCTTTAATATCAAAGAACAAATAATAATATTTTTTTAAAGTTACCATTATAATATTTTTTAAAATGTATATATAATTATACATATTATATAAATTTATTAGGCGCAACACCTGGACTAATTGGTCTTGGCGCGGCCTTGGAAGACGAGGGTAAGGGGTTTGAATCTCCCTTACCGCAAGTTTTTCGATGATTTTTTAGGTTTTTTCGAGCCTGATTCGGGCCTGCGGGGAGGACCGTCGGGCCAGGCTTTCGGCCGGCCCTGCGGGTCAGGCTTTTAGGTCGTCCTGGGCCAGAATATAGTGGCCCAGGCCCGGCCAGACCAACGCCTCGCCCCGAGCCCGACCCGGGTAGGGCTTTTCAGGTCGGGGCTAGCCAAGCTTCGGGGTGAATTTACACCCTCAAGCAACGACAGCGATACTCCTATGGTAGGGAGCATCATATCAGTCACGGAGGAACAACCCTTGTGTGGGAAGGGTCGAGAGTGCGATGAGACCAGTTAGTAGACGATCGAAATGACACTGGGATGTCGGTGTGCAGGGGGGTCCGTTGTGGTTTGGTTCCTTAGGGAAATACCAAATTCAGGATTCAGATGTGGTGTCAAATGGAGTTTGTGTATTAGCGATGGGCTCAAGATGGAGTTGGCATGATCCAAGAGAGTAGGATCGGAAGTGCACTGGTGGTAGAGGTGAGAACATGACGGTTGGTGCGGGAAGTTGGTGATCCAATCGAGAAATTACACCGGGAGTCGGGTTCAGACTTCAGTGTGGGTGCTTGGGTGATTTTGTGATGACGCCAGGAGTTGAGGCACTATGATCGGGCAAGGTGGTGTGGTGGTACCTTGGCGTGGAGGGTTGAGCGCTTTGAGAGAAGTCGGTCAGAGGACGATTGGCTTGTGTTTTAGCACAGAATTGGATGCAGTGAGGTGAAAACCGCATCGAATGTGTCGTTGGACCACTGAAAGTCGGAATCGCCTATTGAGAAATGGATTACTATGGTGGGGGGCACCACAACTCGGAATCGGCCGTTGTGAGCGGAGTCTTATGGTGGGGAGCACCATAAGCCTCAGGATGGACTAGTTGGCACTTCAGTGTCTAAGGATACACGAGTGCAGTTGAACGTCGTTTCGGTGTTGGTGGGGAGTAGGTGGCTCGGCTTTTGATGAATAGTGTGCCTTAATGGTTGGGGTTGTGCAGCAGAAGCGCGTTCGCAGCTAGTTTGGCAGTGTTTTGGCAATCATGGTAGGTCAGGTTGTTGGTTAGATGACTGCCGCAGATTCTCGAGGACGAGAAGCATTGTGATGTGCAGTCTGCAATGACTCATGAATTTTAGGGTCATTGCTTTTCAGGGGGGTCCAATTTTGATCTCGGAGCGAGGGTCTTTTCGTGAATTGGGGTTCGAATCGAGAATCCAAGCGTCGAAACATCTAGAGGAAATGACGGGGGAATCGAGAATCTGAGCGTTATGGTGGGGAGTGTAATCCAAGCACGCATGTCGTGGTGATGATGGCCTCGGTTTGGACATGACGGGTTTTTAAGAGTCCTGCGGTTTCCTTTTTATCAAATCCATCCCAGAAGTTGATCTTTGACCTCTTGAGATCCTAAAAGCAGCAGTATCACGACTGAACCTTTGATTTGTTCTCACTCGGCATGCCCTTGATTGAACCATCAACTGTTTGTGATCCATTTAATTCAAGCGATGCATGCCCTTGGTGATGATGGCGTTGGTTTGAAGAGTATGCTCGCTCAAATGGCTTGAAATCACAATCTCTGACTTCTTTCTCAACTCAGACACTTCACTGGGAATTTGCCAGCTGCTCAAAACAAATAGTTATTTCACGCTATCCACACTAGAACTCGGATCAGAAACTACCACTTCAGACCACAGTTGTCAAATCGCGCCGTAGCGCCCGCGATAGCACTGGTGCGGTGCGGAGCGGTGCCCCGCTGCTCCTGGCGGCTGAGTCGCGTCCCAGTACGCTATCGCGTGGGTCGCGCCGCAATCGCGGCGTCGCGGGTCGCGCGCGACCTTGGCAGTCACGGCCGCGCTGTGTTTTTGTGCGCAAAAAACTGAGTTATTTTCCCTTATCCCCGATGACGACGACGAGACCGAGGCCTGCTGTCGCTGACCCCTCCTCCGACTGCAACCACACCCCCCACCCCCCAACCCGACGACAATGACAACGACGACCAGGCTGGTCGTCTTTTTTTCCCTTATCCCCGACAACGACGCTGAGGCCGAGCCAGTCGGGCTTTAATTTTTTTTCTATTTTTCCCATGTTACGCCGGGCTCCTGCTGCCTCCTCCACCCTTTGCGCCCCTCTCATCTCTTTTATTTTGTTTTTTGTTTTTTTGTTTTTTTAATTTACTTGTTAGTTAAAACGTTCCATTTTGCACCCTTTTTTTGTTTTTTTTTATTTTGTTATTATATATGTATTATTTTTATTCCGTTTTATATTTTATTTATCATATTTTAATTTTTCAGAATATATATGTGATTAGAATTATATAATTTAAATTATATTAATTGACCCGCGATTGGATAAAAAAGCGGCGGCGACGCGGATCGCGTCGCCGCTATCCCGTTCTAGGACCCCACCGCGTCGCGCCGCGATCTGAGATTGATAACTATGCTTCAGACCGAACCGGAATGGAACCAAGTTGCTCCTCTTCTTCGTTCTCTTCCCATCAAGACTGAAAAGCGTTCGAGCTTCCTACAACAGCTTTCAGAGCGTTCAAGCTTCCTATAACAGCTTTCAGACGTATGGCTTTGTTCTCCATTTGTTCCAGATATGCCTGACGAATTGAGAATTCAGCGATCGCTTTGGTTTGTTCCTATAGCATAATTTGTAACTCACGTTGCTGCCTCGGAAGCTCGGCAACAAACATTTGATCCTCCTGCATACGTCCTTCCTGGTTTTGTTGCCTCTTTGACTGACGAAGAACCTTGACCGCTTGAGCTCGCATCATCCGTTCCATATTCGAACTCAGCGTTTCCACCGAAGCAACTCTAGTCACCATTCTGGATGGCATTCACCGATGATCCACAATTTGCCTCCTCAAGTCAGAATCCTCTCAATGGAATCACCAAATGATAGGATCGTAGGAGTTGTGTGAGGAAAAATAGAAGATTCTATTGATTGGTTGTAAACCGACAACAGCAAAAGTACTAAACAAATAAGAAGATTTATATTTCATAAATATTGTATATTTGAAATATGATGTTCAAATTAAATACTGTTGGAAATGCCCAACTGAACAACACGAAACAGAAGTGAAAATCTTGGAAGGATGGAAGGAAAATACTAGAACACAAAAGATGTTTTGCGCGCCACCAAATGGGAGGCTTTTCTAGAGGGGTTTTCATTTCTTTATATAAACACACAAAAGCATGGCGTATTTACAACGTAAATAAAACCACACGGGAGCCTTAATGAGATCAAACCGCGTTGAGCCATAAAGAAAAACATAAATAAGGAAGAAATGATGAGAGGAATTCACCCCCATTATTGAAATTAGTCAACAATCACCCCCCCTAATTTCTGTTGCATTCACCGAATCTCAACGACGTCAGACTTTGTGTACAACTCCAGAAACATGGCACACGGGTCCGACGCCATCGCCCCGACGAACCAACGTTCCAAAATTCCACGCCTCCATGGAGCCATCACCCTGTCGAACCGACGTTCTAGGCTTCCACGTCTCCAAAGCTCCATCGCCCTGTCGAACCAATGTTCCGGGCTTCCACGCCTCCAGGGCTCCATTGCCCCGTCGATCCGACGTTCCAGGCTTCCACGCCTTCAGGGCTCCATCGCCCCATTGTACCAACGTTGCAAGCTTCCACGGGTCCGCCTCCATTTGCATTCGAACCCAACCAATGGTAAACCTTGATATCCCCCTCCAAGGGGTGCAACTCCCCGAACAACCTCCAGGGGTGTCCAGATCAACCTTCACAGTGTGACATCTTCCTTTTACGAGACATACCTTCTGGATCCGCCTCCATGGGGCGTTCTGATCCATCCATCGGTAAACCTTCCAGGTGCCCCCACCTAAATGATGTACCTCATTGATCCGTCTCCACGGGGCGTTCTGATCAGTTTCACTTTGTCTCCACAAGACGTTAAACTCACGACCTGACTCATAATGTTACCTCATGCTAAACATGGGATGCCCGAAGTGAAAGCCTTGGAAGATATGTCTTTGGCATCAGATACCCCGTGATCGACACAGGATGCCTCGGGTTCCGCACCCAAGATGCCTCCATGAGATGCCCTTCTATAAGGAAGAATACAGGTGTCCAATGCACCCAGCGTCAAGAGGTGCCCAGACATGCCTGACGTTATCGTCTACTCCAACGAAATGTTGTTGCCCTGCCAGACAGAAGCAACATAATTAACTGGTGTCCACAAAGAAATGGCAGGGGGAATAAGTTTCACAGACACGACTCAAATCTACGACGAAGACCCGAACAAGGCAACGAGCTCCAAAGAGGAATCCATGGAAGGAGAAACTAACATCTCATCATCTCGTTTTGATCAAGGAGCCCACATCACCATCTGGGGTGAAGAAGGTCGTCCGCCTTTGAAAAGCGGGAACGCGGGGCAACAAACACGCATCGCAACAGCGATGCGCGCCCCGGCTGTGAAAGCGTTTGAAACAAAATGGTGAACTCGACTCCATCGGCTCCTCGCCAACACCCCCGCCCTCATGGGCCGCACAGGGGGCAACCACCCCCCGACTCCATCGACTCCTCGCCGACACCGCCGCCCTCATGGGTCGCACAGGGGACAACCACCCCCCGACTCAATCAGCTTCTCGCCGACACCCCCGCCCTCATGGGCGGCGCAGGGGGCAACCACCCCCGACTCCACCAGTTTTTCGCCAACACCGCCACCCTCATGGGCCGCGTAGGGGGCGACTCCATCGGTTGCTCGTTAACACCGCCAGTAGCCATTGCGAAGATCCTCCCCGCACTGTCATCAATGGCACGGAGGTCCTCCCCCTCGCCATCGTCAGCCATTACGGAGGTCCTTCCCGCACGGCAATCAACCGGCACGAAGGTTCTCCCCATCACCATCAACACCCATTGCGGAGTACGAAGGCATTGCTTTTTGCAACGGCGAATTAGTGAACGACTTCACGATGTGTCTCACCGGGTTGGTCAACCAACTCACAATCCTCAGTGTTCCAGAGCCTCAAGACAAGGTCGTTGAGAAGTACCTGCGCGTCGTCCCCTCCAGCGGGACGCCACAGAGAATGGCCTCCAACGCCATTCGATCTTCCTGGAGTTCAACACCGTCGGTGTCGACGGCGTCCCAGAGTCCGCGTGTTTGGAGAATAACCTTCATCATCAAAGACCAGTCGTTGTAGTTCGTCTTCGTGGAGATTGGATACGTCGTCGATCCCCTCAACCTCCTTCACCAGCCGATGTACCACCAGAGGGCCGCTACTGTCATCAACGAGGGCTCTGGGACGTGCTGATGATGTCAAATAATGAAAGGGTTTCAAGTATCTAATGCATGAGAAGCAATTGAATAATGGTAGATATAATCAGCTTTTATTTTTGGATAAGTAACACAAATCATTAATTGTATAAAGTGTTATGTATTAACAAGTTTGGAACATATTAATTTGATTGAAGGTATAGGATAAAAAACTAAATTGTTAAAAGGATGCATACATGAAGAGAATACATGACATAAAATTGTAAGATATATTAAAAAACCCCTAAAATAATAAGTGTTGGATTCCTTCCAAAGCGAACATTTGTCAAGATTTTGATAATCTAAACAGGTAGGTTCTACCAAAGCAGGGCACCTATGGATTATCTTATGGAAGGCAAGTAGAATATGGGTAACCCTAATAGGATTAAGTGTATGTATCTAGTATAAGATTCGGGTTACACTTAGCTGGGAAACTATAAAAATTAGGACAACAGAAGAATGGAGTTGAGATAATTTATATGGTGAATTTTGGCAGAGTTGGTCACTCAGCTATACAAGAGATATATGATATGATTGACATGGTTATTAATCTAAACACCTAAGTGATAAGAGGAACGCCAAAGCAAACTCAAAACTTCAATGAAATGTTGATTTTGCCCAGCTAATAGATATGATGTAAATATAAAAGGGGTCATCATTTTAGTGGGGCACATTTTGTAAAAGTCCTTATCAAATGATTGAAAAACATGATAGGGGAAAGCTAGGGTTTCTTATGGCACCTCGGTAAATCCAACTCCTTTCCCAGCATATGGGGCTGGAAGATAAGCGAAAGCTAGAGTTTCTTAAAGGTTTAAAGATAGGGGAAAGCTAGGGTTTCTTATGGGTTGGAAGATAGGGGAAAGCTAAGGTTTCTGGGGAGGGGGGTTGTTGAGCCTTGGGTTGCTCAAGAACCGGCATCTAGGGCTGGAAGATGGGCGGCATAAGCAATGAGTCTAATGCCACTTGAGCAGCAATGAAAAATACATATGGCTGGGTCAGGCCAGTCTTTATAACTCTTTAATCAAAACAGCTTAATATCCTCACTTCGGAAAAACAAATTAAAGCGAGGGGGGAATATGTTCACAAGTCATGGTGATTCAACATGCAGTCTGTCTGGTAAAACATCAAATGCAAAATGAGAACAATACTAGTATGATGGTCATACAGATTAGTCAAATAAACAAACCCATATGTAAGAAGAAAATCGGTGGTTGACAAACTCAATCTACGACTTTCCTCAAATAAGCACAGAAGCAAAAATATGTTTTTAAGAGAAGCATACCTCTGGCTGGGATTCTGTATTTACATGTTTATCACACCGAACACCCCGGAAGAACAATTCTCCACCAGAAAATTTTTTACCCAAGCAAACATTTAAAGTGACTTCGGAATCATCCACGTGGAAACCTAAAAATTAAAAAATGTTGAGATTTTATTCAAGGTAATAAATATCAAAGATAAAATTTATAGCAGGCTATTAGATCAACTTGTAGGAAATACATAATACTCAAAAATCTTTTATTCAAACAGATAACATCCAAGGTAGATCATAAGAACTGTTATAAAACAAATGATATTTTTAAAATTGAAGGACATTTTTGTTCAGGTAAATGTTCTGGTTCCCTCTTCACAGCATTGAAGAGGGATGCTCTTCTTTCTCAACATTAAGGTCCCTACGCTAGATTTTGCTTCCCGTAAAAATTAAAAAAAAAATAGCATTATAAATTTCCTACGTAAGGGATAAAATATAAAAAAGATAGAAATTTAACATGGCTTAGCTGTCGGTTTACATTTAAAAAAAAAGGAGAAGAAATCCACTAAAAATGGAAACAGGTCACGGGAACGGAGACACAACTAAAAGCCCAGGCCCCAAGTTCGACCCTAAATTGCAGAATCCCTTCTATCAAATCTCGCATGAAAGAGCCAAGGATAGAGCTCAATTTGCCTCTCACGATTTAGGCCTCAACCACTAAAAATGGAAACAGGTCGCCGGAATGGAGACAGCAGAAAGCTGATAGGTTCCACTAGGTTTCCAGACAAAAACGAAGGGCTAAAATCTGAACAAGTCTGCCGAACAAAATTTATTCAACAGAAAAGAGAAAAAGATGGAGAGAAATCACCGGGTGCTGCTTTGAATTGCCAACAAAAGACCCCTTCGGATCCCCTTCTATTACACAGGAGCTCAACTACTCCTCTGCCCAAGCTAAAGAGCCGAACAAAATTTATTCAACAGAAAAGAGAAAAAGATGGAGAGAAATCACCGGGAGCTGCTTTGAATTGCCAACAAAAGACCCCTTCGGATCCCCTTCTATTACACAGGAGCTCAACTACTCCTCTGCCCAAGCTAAAGAGCCGACTCCAGGAAAAGAAAAGACAACCGAATACCGTCCCCCTCTCCCGCTCGTCCTTCAAACCGACTAACTAACTATCATTTATTACATTAACCATATTACCCCTATTTCTCCTAGTATATACAGCTCATTCCCCTGACTGACCCCGACCCCTATCACTTCCCCCATCTTGAACAACAGGCTTGTCCCCAAGACTGAAATCTGGAAATTGATTCTGAAGAACAAATTCATCCTCCCATGTAGCTTCATCCAAAGGTTTCCCACACCAGTGTCAGATATTGAGGCAAAGAGATGTCATCCCGCTGCAACAAACGGCGAGACAGAACACTTTCAGGTTCAAGATAATCAGAGAAATCCCCACCCAAATCAACTAGCAAAGTAGGCTGAACAGAATGACTTCCAAGCGCCCGCTTCAACTGAGAAACATGAAAAATAGGGTGAATCCAAGAATGAGGAGGCAAGTCCAGCTGGGAAGCTACCTGTCACAGGTTGAGCGTCTCAACACAGTAGTTCGCCCGTGCGGCACCCCAACCCCCTCCAAGGCGGGCGGGGTTCAGTCGTCCAACTCTTCAAATGATGTGAGCTTCACTGGTTTCGTCCTGCTATAGACTTATCAGGAGAGTGACCCCAACTCCCAACCAGTGGTGTCAGAACTGACACGCACCATCCTCCACATTGTCGGGGCGACTCTCATCTCTTCGATAATGACAAACCAGATGAACCGCAGCGTTGATGTTCTTGTTAGTGTGAGACAAGACCCTCATGATTGGGTCATGACATTCTCCCACTACCATTCCATGCACGCCCTCGTGAATGCAGGATCACGGTCTTCTGTGTGTCTGCAAAATGGTCTGCTTCCAACTAACCGGCTACCAAGCATGGCCAAGGGGACGCTCTTTCCTTGCCGTTAGCATCAATGGTTCACCCACTCTCTAGGTCGCAAACCACCGTGGTCCACCCTCTCTCTCAGGGTACAAAACCACCTCCACGAAACCCACCCTTCATAGTGGCATCTATGCCTCTAACATCTCTCGAGCGCGACCTTATTTGTCGTGTCACCTCCGCATGACACCCCGGGACCCCGCTCCCACCACAAGGGTCCGACCGGCAGCATTTCACAACACCACAAGGCACATTCCCTCTGATACCACTTGTCACGGGCTGAGCGTCTCAACACAGCGGTTTGCCCGTGCGGCACCCCATCCCCCTCTAAGGTGGGCGGGGTTCAATCGTCCAGCTCTTCATATGATGTGAGGTTTACTGGTTTCGTCCAGCCATAGACTCATCAGGAGAGTGACCCCAACTCCCAACTAGTGGTGTCAGGACTGACACACACCATCCTCCACATTGTCGGGGCGACTCTCATCTCTTCAATAGGGAAAAACCAGATGAACCACAGCGTTGATGTCCTTGCTGGTGTGGGACAAGACCCCCATGATTGGGTCGTGACATACCAGACCAATCCGCTTGACCACCAAGAAAGGACCAAACAATCTAGGAAAAAGTTTGGGATTAATGCGCTGGGCTACTAAAGTCTGTCTATGTAGCCGCAGCTTAAGGAAAACTTGATCCCCCGGATGAAACTCCACTGCTCTCCGATGACAGTCCGCTTGGCACTTCATAACACCTTGAGAACGAGCGAGATGATGGTGAAGCTGACGTAGAACTTCATCACGATCACCCAAAGCCGTAGCCACAGCTTCTACCCAGACTTCAGAGGGTAAATAAGAAAGTATAGATGGTGGGGAACGACCATACACTACTTGAAATGGAGTCGTTTTAATGGAATCATGTCATGTCGTATTGTAGCTCAATTCAGCCCATGGAAGCCAAAAAGACCAATTAGTAGGTTGCTCCCCCACAAAACATCAAAGATATGTTTCCAAACAACGGTTAACGACCCCGTCTGTCCATCCGTTTGCGGATGATAAGCAAAACTAAACTTTAACTTGGTACCACTAAACTGAAAGAGCTCCTTCCAAAAAAGGTTGAAAAACACCGGATCACGATCACCAACAATAGAAGCTGGAATACCATGGAGACGAACCACTTGAAAAAAAAGATCAGCAACCTTCTTAGCGGAATAAGAATGTTTTAAGAGAGCAAAATGAGCATATTTAGACAGTCTGTCAACGACAACAAATATAACATCAAAACCCCTAGACTTCGGTAAACCAGAAATAAAATCCATACAAATATCCAACCAAATAACCGAAGGTATCTCCAAGGGTTGTAAAAGACCGGCAGGAGAAAAAATAGAATATTTCGAGCGTTGACAAATAGCACCTTGCTGCACAAATTCCAGAACTCGCCGCTTCATTCCAATCCAATATAAATTCGCTGCCAATCAACGATAAGTACAGTAAAAACCAAAATGACCACCTTGGGGGGGCGTGTGATACTCCTGAAGCTGCTGAGGAATCATAGGAGAGGCTGCCAGCAACACCAAACGTCCTTGATAAAGCAAAATACCATGTGAAAGAGAATACCCAGAATATGTAGAAGAACTGGATGATAACTGCTGAACAACATTATGCAAAAAAGGATCTGAATGAATTTCAGAGGTAAGACCATGTAGATCATCCCAAACAGGAAAAGACTGAACGTGATGAAGGGTGGAATAATCCTCACGGCGTGACAAAGAATCAGCAGCAATATTCGCGTGGCCAGGTTTGAACTTAATATCAAACTGATACCCAAATAGGGGCGCCAATGTTGAATAGCCATTACCAAAGCCATAACCTCCTTTTCATAAGTAAATTTCACTAAAGTCTTTGGTGCCAAAACTTTGCTAAAATAAGCGATAGGACGACGAGACTGCATTAAAACTGCACCAACTCCGTGACCCAACGCATCACATTCGACCTCAAAGTCCTTGGAAAAATCCGGTAAAGCTAAAAACACCGGTAAGACCTAAAAAACCTCGAACTCCCTTTACAAATTGAGGACATGGCCAATCTAAAACAGCCTGAACCTTAGTAGGATCAACGGAAACCCCCATATGAGAAACGATGTGGCCAAGATACTCTGCCTCTTACTGAGCAAAGAGACGCTTTTTTTATTAGCAAAAAAAATATTGTCAGAAAGTACCTTCAAAACAGCCTGTAAATGCTCCAGATGAGTTTCCCAATCTGGACTGTAAACCAGAATATCATCAAAGAATATCAAAACAAACTTGTGAAGTAAAAGGCGAAATAATTCATTCATGGCAGCCTTAAAGGTAGAAGGAGCATTGATAAGCCCAAAAGGCATAACCAAATACTCATAATGACCACTATGAGTGTGAAAGGCTGTTTTCTCAACATCCGCAAGTGCCATCCGAATCTGATGATATCCAGACCACCAACCTCATCAAGTAACTCTTCAACAACAGGAATAGGAAACTTATCTGGTATAGTAAACCGGTTAAGCGACCTATAATCAACGCACATACGCCAACTACCATCCTTCTTTTTAACCAAAAGAACCGGACTGGAATAAGTACTAAAACTAGGACTAATAATTCCAGATTGAAGCAATTCATCCACTTGTCGTTCAATTTAATTCTTCTGAAAATAAGGATACCGGTAAGGGCGGGCAGAAACAGGACCCTGACCTGGCTGCAAGTGAATATGATGGGAATGCTGGCGGGCAGGAGGTAAACCTGCTGGAAGATCAAAGACATGCTGCCAACTATCCAGTAACGCTTGCAAGTTGGACTGCAGTTGAAAGGATAATGAAATAGTAGTTGAACTACTTTTACCACCCAGTAACAACTGAAAACAACAGGAAACAGGAGTCTGTTTCAACCAGCCCACCAAAGGAGAAGACATCCGTTCCTTAGGAGAGACTCCACAGAGAATAAATTCTCTTCCAACTGACCAAAAACGCATGGTTAACGCAGCCCAATTTACCATAACATCTCCCAAAGTCCGTAACCAAGCGACGCCAAGGATGAGATCAAGACCACCCAACTCCAAAATATAAACATTCACAAAACAGGAATAAGTACCCAAAGTTATCGGAAAATGCCGACAAACTCATTGAGAACAAATAGTATGGCCATCACCAAGTTTAACCCGCATAGTATCACACCGATGCACTTGTAATCCCACTGATTTAACCAATGAAGGAGAGATAAAGTTATGAGTAGCACCACTATCCAAAAGTAGTACTGCGAGGTCACCAATAAAACCTTCCACCTTCATAGCTGAATTATCCTGACAAAAATGATGTGGAAGAGGCTGAAAAAAATCCAAGCCGTGCAATTCAAGTACAGAACACTCAGCCAAATCAGACTCAATATCACTTGAAGAAGGTAACGCCCCATGCAGAACCGGATCACTGAAAGAAGCAGCATCATCATTGTTAGGAATAAAGGGGGTTGTCCAGGGGTTAGAGTTTGTTATTGGCTGGAAGCTGTTGGTTTGTTAGAGGAGAGAGGAGAATATACTTGGCTGGAGGTTGTTGGGCTGTTAGAGGAAAGAGGAGAATATTCTTGGCTGGAGGGGGACCACCTAAAAGCAGTTAGTTTGTTAGAGAGGGATGGGTGGGCCTTTAAATAAAGGGGGTCTGTGTTAAAGGAGGGCATCATCATCCTGGAGGTTTACCAGCTGGCTGCTGCGGGGATCAATCCTTGGGAGGATTCTGCCAGGCTCTTGGAAGTGGTCTTCCTCGGGTTCTAATCTCTCTATCCCTCTCCCTCTTCTACCTCCATACTGTGTTTTCCTATAATTCTGTTGTGTTTCCGCTGTAATTTTGCTATTGTAATTCTGCAACTATTTCAATTTACACAGTTTATTCCTCTTTTCTCTCTCTCTCAATTATTTTACATAACAATCATCCTCACCCAAAATTAAGATCCTAAGCTTAGGATCAGAACATTTGTGTAACGGGTTATAAGGCAAGTCGCACCGAAAACACAACCCCTTTTTACGACGCTCCTCCCACTCCTGGGATTTAAGATGTCGAATTCCACATCCACCCGACCCCATCGACAAAGGTGGAGCAGAACGAACAGTGGCGTCGGAAACATCAGGACGTCGGACCGAGCGAGTACCAACAGCTAAGGGAGATTGAGACAGCAGGCGAGACACAGGCTGAGAGAACTCCCTATCTCGCAATCCTGAAGACACACGAGATGTACCAACTCGAAAAGAAACGCCTACACCACGATTAATCGCAAGCCCAACATGTCTAGCCAACCGAATCGCCTCCAAGCAGGTTAACGGATTATGTATCCGTACCCAATTTCGGATATCATCACGCAAACCATGCAAAAAATAACCAACATATTGTTTTTCTGATTGACGGGGAACCATAGAAGCCAAGTACTCAAAGCGCTCAATATAATCAGAAACAAAACCATGTTGTTCAAGGGCAGCCAACTCTTCATAAGGGGATTCAAAACAGCTAAGCTACCAAAACGTTCCAACAACTCAAGCTTAAAATCATGCCAAGAAATAGTCGGACGTACCTCTAATAAAATCGTGAACCAATGAATCGTTATCCCCTCCATACTAAGCTGAATTAAAAATAGTTTCATAGAATCCTGAATTTGATAGAGCCGAAAATAGTGATCCGCTTGAACTAGCCAGCCTTGAGGATCGACACCATCAAATAGCGGTAATTCAATTCGACGAACAGCAGAATTGGAAGCATCAACAGGTAACGATGTATGTGTAGCTGCATGCGCAACGCTACCACCAGAACAACCATCAGAAGTTTCTGGACCATCCAAAACAGGAAACGATTGTTGTCGCGGTTCCTTTTCCAATCGTCGCAGCGCGCCAGAAACATAACCACGAAACTCCTTAGATTCATCCGTAAGTTTTTGTTGACTAACAGTAAGATTATTAACTGTCTGAAGTAATTCGGCCAACTGATCTTCAGTATGTCCCACACGCTGCTCGACGCCTTCAAATCGATCTTGGTGACGAGTCATCGTGTGAAAACGAAGTGTGCGATGAGGAAGAAGAGGCAGGCCGGACCAAATGATAGGTTCGACTGGTTTCCAGACACAAACGAAGGGCTAAAATCTGAACAAGTCTGTCGTACAGAATTTATTCAACAGAAAAGAGAAGAAGATGGAGAGAAATCACCGGGCGCTGCTTTGAATTGCCAACAAAAGACCCCTTCAGATCCCCTTCTATTACACAGGAGCTCAACTACTCCTCTGCCCAAGCTAAGAGCCGACTCCAAGAAAAGAAAAGACAAAGACAACCGAATACTGTCCCCCTCTCCCGCTCGTCCTTAAAACCGACTAAATATCATTTATTACATTGACCATATTACCCCTATTTCTCCTAGTATATACAGCCCATTCCCCTGACTGACCCCGACCCCCTATCAAAAGCCCACGCCCCAAGTTAAACCCTAAATTGCAGAATCCCATTCTATCAAATCTGGCAAGAAAGAGCCAAGATAGAGCTCAATTTGCCTCCCACGTTTTAGGCCTCAATTTGGGGTTCAGAAGACCCTGAACTGCTTGGAACACCAAAAGGACGTAGAGATAGGCAACCAAGGAAGCCTTGAAAATACAACTTCCAGCAGCATGCTAGCTGACCAAACCAACTAACCTGCCTAGCACATATGTCAAGGCACAATGTAAGTAATTAATGTCGGTTTGACGGCACTTATTTAGAAATCCTTAGAGCACTTATCACTTATGATAAGCAGTTTGAAAAAAGCAGTGCTTGTTATGTTTATGAAAATATACTTGCACATAAATTGCAAAAAAATCCAATTAAATTAGTGACAGAAAACCGCTTCTTTAATAAGCAGTCCGAAAACACTTACACAGAAGCACTTATAAGTGATACGTGCTATAAGCAGTTTTTAATAAGTGCGGTCAAACAAACCCTTGATAGTCAAATAGGCAAGAAAAACTCCACAAACTTCCCTTTCCCATTTCCATCTTCGTTCAAGGTCAACTTTTGTACTCCACAATAGGCGAGCATATTAAACAATAAAAAGAAAACAAAAATACGGAAGTACAAAAAGAATTAGAGCAAGCACTACCAAGGTCAACATCCCTATCCATTCCATATTCAACAGCAAAACCATGGTGAGAATCCAAGGATGACCCACCAACGTCAGGAAAGAAAACTGCAGAAGAATTGGACCAATAAATACATGAAAGATCAAGCCATCAACAAGCTGGTATGTCGTCTGTTGTCCACGATCACATGACAAATATATCACCTTTTGATAGAGGACGCACATAATCATCCATCAACTTGTCAAGCATCACCTCCAAGCCAAAATCATCAAGAACAGCACCATATTTATTCATTGTGTTTGGACGCATAATTCTGAAATCTGATTCATGAATCCACCTTTCAAAGTTTTCTACCTAACCAATCACAACCTAATAAGAAATCATAGAAGCTGAAGGTGATCCTGTTAAGCTAGATTCAAATAAAAAAAAATGAATGATACCTCAGCTAACAATAATTCACAGAAATCAGGCTTAAATATCTCAAATGTAAGAACTCCAGGAGCAGGTTCTGATACTATCCTTCTGAAACTTTCCTCAGTATTCTCACTGATTGCATTTAGAAATGAGGGTACAAAAAAGTTTGCAGCATTCATTGCATATAGTTGCCTATGTAGAGGCTGCAAAGAACAGGAGACAAAAAATTATATAGAAAAACCATCAAAGATAACAAATTTAAAGAGAAAGAAAATAAAGGATTAAAAAGAAAATCCAATCTCATGTTGATGCTAACAAATCCTGACAAAAAATAAAAGCCAAAGAAAGGCATGTTTCTAGTTTTTTTCAATACCACACATCTGAAGCATCTACTCACGTTACATTGCACGACAGTGATGAATAATGAATTAGAATTTCAATAAAGCATTTGTACAAATAAATAAAACAAATGATTACAAATTCTTTAAGCAAGAAAAAATGGTTGATGACAGTCTGTTTCTTGTTGCGCCATGAGATGAGATTACCTATCAGGAAAACGGAAAATCCAGAAGTAGACTTTTGGGTAGTAAGGCAACCGGCATAGTGACCATCACAAAAGGCCTTAATATTCAGATGATCGTGATGCGAATACCAAAGACCACATGCAGGGTATTTCTTGATGTATTTGGCAATTCAAAGGACAGCGTCCCACTGAGATTTTGTCGGATGTTCCATGAATTGGCTAACTTTATCAACAGCGCGGACAATGTCTGGACGAGTCATGGTGAGATAATTGAATTTTCCCACAAGACGACAGTACCTCTCTGGGTGAGAACATGGTTTCGTGTTGTCATAGAGAGACCTTTATCCGAGCTCGAGGAGTGTATTTCATGTACATATTTTAGAGTGTTTTATGTATTGATTTTATTATTTAAATGAATAATCTTGCCAATTTTGAAATGAATTGACTTGTTTTATGTTAGGAAATGATGAATTTATGAAAAATGAACAAAAAGAGGTGAAATTGAAAGCTTTAAAAACACTTCGCGCCGCGAGCGAAGCGAAGCGGCACAACATCGGATTTTTTAGGAAGTTTGAAGCTGGAAAACTAGGCAAAAAACGATTACACGTGTTGTACCTCTCGTATCCCCTCGTGGTTTAATTTTCATGATCACAATCACTTTCTTATTTATCTAACATTGTTTTAAGTGTTTTTGTTTTTTAGGCAAAAGATTGTCAAGGAAATGGGCCATGAAGCACATCAAGTGGACTGAAATTCAGTCCACCGGCCAACCGGTGTGATAGCACCGGTCAGCCGGTGGACCTGGCAGAGGCATTGCCCACTGCCAGGCTCCACCGGTCGGCCGGTGGCTTGACCACCGGCCAGCCGGTGGCATCCAGTCAAACAGTGGTAGCTACTGTCTGCCCACCGGCCAGCCGGTGGCTCTAGCACCGGTCAGCCGGTGGTGCCTGGAAAAGAAGAATCAGCTACTGCCAAGCCACCGGCCAACCGGTGGCCCATCCACCGGTCAGCCGGTGGAGCCAAGACTCGAAATCTCCCAAATTCCTCAAGCACCGACCAGCCGGTGGGACTGTACCGGCCAGCCGGTGGGACTGTACCGGCCAGCCGGTGGAGCCAGTCAAACTAGCCGTTGCAGTTTGACCAGGCTGGCCCACTTGGCTCCCAACGGCTCTTTAAGCCTCTCCAACGGCTCCGAAGACTCCCAAAGGGTTCCTTGCCTATAAATAAAGGCCAAGGAAGCCCCGGACACTAACCGGATCATATACAAAGCCACCGTACACATTTTCCATCTTTGGCGTACCTCCGGCGGACTTCCTTCAAAGGAACCTCAAGTGCTCCAACAACTTCCACATCCAAGGAGCTCCACCAAAGAAGCTTGGAAGCGGCCTTCAACATCTCCAATCATCCAAAGGCGCCCAAGGCTTCTTCTCATATACGGTTTTTATTGTATATTTATTTTGAGCTTTAAATTTGGGTTTGTGCCTACAAACCCCAACACCTTTTCTCATCCCTCTTTCTTTTGGGTTTCACATCACCATTAAGGTGTGAAGAGGTTGTCAAGCTTTCCTTTAAATAGCTTGAGACATAGGTGAGCTATCCTTCACCTGTAAGAAGGATAGTGGGTTCTTGCTCAACCATTAAAAGCAAGTGGGTTCTTGCTTAACCACCAAAAGCAAGCTGTAATAGGTTCTAGTGCTACCTCAAAGCCTAGTGGGTTTCTTGCTAAAACCATTGAAAAGCAAGCGGTAGGAATCTCTCAACGGTTTAGTTGGGAGCGGAGACGTAGGCCGGGTTTTGGCCGAACTCCGTTATCAATTTTGTGTCTTGCCTACTTTATTTCCGCTGCACTTTCACTTTGATTTTAATTTGTTAATTATTTTTTAAAAGGCAATTCACCCCCCCTCTTGCCATCACTCCCTTCTTTCTCCGCCCAACAATTGGTATCAGAGGGAAAATTTGAATAATTCCCTAACCGGTTTCAAATTAAAGATCCTTTTTGATGGCTTCTACCGCTTCAACCTCTTACGCCCCCGAAGGCTTTTCTTTGGATCGTGCTCCATTCTTTGATGGAACCGATTATAGTTTTTGGAAAACCCGCATGACCACATTTCTTAAAAGTATTGGCTAGCCTTTTTTTAGAATTGTTATGCATGGTTTTACCCTCACTTCTTCCGATGAGTCTAAGTGGACCACCATAGATATTAAGAATTTCGAGCTTGATGGCAAAGCCATGAATGCTCTACATTGTGGGCTAGACCGAAATGTATTTAATTGTATTTCTACTTGCTCTACTTCTTACGATCTTTGGAAATTTTTAGAACTAACCTATGAAGGTACTAGCGAGGCTCCAAAGCAAGAATCCGATCAAAAGCAAGAACCCGACGAAAAGATCAAGCCCGTTTGCCCACCTCACAAGAAAAGGGCCAAGAAGAAGAAGAAGAAGGCTTTAAAGAAAACTTGGAGTGATAGCTCCTCCTCTTCTTTCTCCTCGAGCGACAATGGTAATAATTGCCTAATGGCAAAACATGAGGTATCTTCCTCCTCTTCCTCCTCTAGTTCTTCTAATTCATTTAATCATCTATCTTATGAAGAACTCTCACACGCTAGAGACCAACTAGAAAAAGGTTTTCATGAATTATCGTCAAAATTTGTTGCTTTAAAAAAGTCTTTCAAAAAACTCTCCTCCGAAAAAGAACAACTTCTCAAAGAGAAGGAGGAGTTGACCCTTAAAATCCAAAACCTCCCGGATATTGATTCCATGGAATCAACTATCAAAGACCTTAGGGAATCCCTAGCCAAGTTCACCCAAGGTGAACAAAATTTGTCCAAACTCTTAGGTTCTCAACGCATATCTAGAACCACCCAAGGGATTGGGTATACCAATGTAGCCTCCTCCTCCCATGCTCAAACTGTTTTTGTAAGGGGGAGCTCCGATTACAAATTTTGTAATTATTGTAAGAAAACTGGGCACCTTATTTATGAATGTAATTGTAAAAACGCCCGGTATGGTCAACCCAAAAGTATTTTCTTTTCGGACGAATTTTATAGGAGAAGACCCGCTATGAGACAAGTTTGGATTGAAAAATCCCTTCTTGCGAGTCTCTCCGGGCCAAAATTTATTTCCTTTCCCCGGTGATTCTTTGTTTTTATTTAGGGGGAGAACTTTCTAAATTGTTTTCAAACTTTGTTTCAAAACTCTCAATTTCAAAAATTTCATTTGGTTTCAAATTTCAAAATTCAATTGGTTTTTGATTCAAAACTTTCAATTCAATCTGTTATTCAAATCTTCATTTCAATTTCAAAAATCTCAATTGATTTTTCAATTCTCTTATCTAGTTTTTCAAACCCTTTCCCTCAATCAAATTTTTATGCCCCACGCTATTTTGATAATCACAAAGGGGGAGAAATTTCTTGATTGATTGGGAGAGAATATTTTCTATCATGCTTTGATTTATTTTCAAATTATCCTTTAAGAATGTCTTTAATTTCAGTATTTTACTTTGATTGTTTCGGTGATTGTGATCATCAAAATAGGGGGAGATTGTTGTACCTCTCGTATCCCCTCGTGGTTTAATTTTCATGATCACAATCACTTTCTTATTTATCTAACATTGTTTTAAGTGTTTTTGTTTTTTAGGCAAAAGATTGCCAAGGAAATGGGTCATGAAGCACATCAAGTGGACTGAAATTCAGTCCACCGGCCAACCGGTGTGATAGCACCGGCCTGCCGGTGGACCTGGCAGAGGCATTGCCCACTGCCAGGCTCCACCGGTCGGCCGGTGGCTTGACCACCGGCCAGCCGGTGGCATCCAGTCAAACAGTGGTAGCTACTGTCTGCCCACCGGCCAGCCGGTGGCTCTGGCACCGGTCAGCCGGTGGTGCCTGGAAAAGAAGAATCAGCTACTGCCAAGCCACCGGCCAACCGGTGGCCCATCCACCGGTCAGCCGGTGGAGCCAAGACTCGAAATCTCCCAAATTCCTCAAGCACCGGCCAGCCGGTGGGACTGTACCGGCCAGCCGGTGGAGCCAGTCAAACTAGCCGTTGCAGTTTGACCAGGCTGGCCCACTTGGCTCCCAACGGCTCTTTAAGCCTCTCCAACGGCTCCGAAGACTCCCAAAGGGTTCCTTGCCTATAAATAAAGGCCAAGGAAGCCCCGGACACTAACCGGATCATATACAAAGCCACCGTACACATTTTTCATCTTTGGCGTACCTCCGGCGGACTTCCTTCAAAGGAACCTCAAGTGCTCCAACAACTTCCACATCCAAGGAGCACCACCAAAGAAGCTTGGAAACGGCCTTCAACATCTCCAATCATCCAAAGGCGCCCAAGGCTTCTTCTCATATACGGTTTTTATTGTATATTTATTTTGAGCTTTAAATTTGGATTTGTGCCTACAAACCCCAACACCTTTTCTCATCCCTCTTTCTTTTGGGTTTCACATCACCATTAAGGTGTGAAGAGGTTGTCAAGCTTTCCTTTAAATAGCTTGAGACATAGGTGAGCTATCTTTCACCTGTAAGAAGGACAGTGGGTTCTTGCTCAACCATTAAAAGCAAGTGGGTTCTTGCTTAACCACCAAAAGCAAGCTGTAATAGGTTCTAGTGCTACCTCAAAGCCTAGTGGGTTTCTTGCTAAAACCATTGAAAAGCAAGCGGTAAGAATCTCTCAACGGTTTAGTTGGGAGCGGAGACGTAGGTCGGGTTTTGGCCGAACTCCGTTATCAATTTTGTGTCTTGCCTACTTTATTTCCGCTGCACTTTCACTTTGATTTTAATTTGTTAATTATTTTTTAAAAGACAATTCACCCCCCCCTCTTGCCATCACTCCCTTCTTTCTCCGCCCAACAACACGTCGTGTAACACGATTACACGTCATGACTTAATCTGAAGAAGTCGTCGCTTGGGACAAGTCGTGAAGAGATTACATGCTATGAATGTCAGTTACACGTCGTGAGTACCAATTACATGTCATGAAAGGAGTCAAAGTTCCAAATCTGGAAACGAGATTCGCGCGAGATTTTCGCAAACTCAAGAGAGGCAGAGGCAAACTCGGATCAGATTACACAACGTGAAAGAACATTACCTGTCATGTAAGTGTCGTCGAGTAGAAAAATAAATGCAAACATGGTCGAGGATGTTGATGGGATTTCCTATAAATACCCCATCGGCCGCCCTTCCAATACAATATGGACCAGAGGGAGTTGGAGCAACATTGACGGAGAACCAAACGACGGGGGCGAGGGGGCCGAGAGACCGTGACGAAGGCGGGCCAGGATGTGCCGAGGGCGGGCCTGTAAAGACCCGGAAATTCCGTGGAAAATTTTTTCTTAAATACATGGAAATTTTACGAGTTCGCAGTTTCTGACAACGCCTGATTCCGAGGCCCGGTGTGCCCGGAATCAATTTCTGAAGTTTTGTTCGGGTACGTTCAGTAAACGTACGTGCGAGATTTTATATCTTTTGAACCGGTGCTCGGAATTGAAATCTGAGGACACCGATGAACTCGCAGCACCGGTATTCACTTAAGGAGGCATTTACCGCAGTTGTGTTTTATCGGGAGTGGAAGTTAATTTTTGGGGATTCTCAAAATTAACTAAAAATTTATGTGTGACATAATTTTTATTTGGGCGGTGGTTATTTTCTCCAAAGGGAAGTTGGAGGTGGGGCCCACCCCCACATAACCTCCCAGGGGAGGATATTTTGTGGTGGGACCCACACGAGCTCAAACCCCTCAACTCCCCTTAAAACCCCCTTTAAACTCTTGGACTTCCATGGTTTAATTCTTGCCAACTCTCCACCATTAATGCCACCATTAATGAAGAGGATTAATTCATTTTAATTCAAATCTTTTTGAATCCTTTCCACCCCATTTAATTAAATGAGTTGCCTCATTTAATGAAGCGCAACTTATGTGTTGTGGTGCCATAAAAATAATAGGGACTTCCTTTATTATTTTGGTTTAGCATTCTCTTGGTGGAGCCAGAAAAACCTTTGGAGAACTTTATCCTCTCCGCGAAGAACGCGAATAACGCTTCTTCCACCGATAACCAACGCCCTCTTCTTCCTTCTTCAACCAAGGCAAGGAAAGAGAAGCGACGCCCGCAAGGAACGCCGACGTCGTCTTCGACTTCGTCACCTTCGAACGCCCGTCCGCCAACGACGAGCATCTTTCTTCCTCCTCCGACGTTGACGGAACGACGTCCGTCTTCCGCAACTCGTCAACGTTCAACGACGAAATACGAGGTAGGGGGAATTTGAATTATTTCTACGTATGATTTATATCCTCGTTCTTCAACGGTGGTCAATTGATATCACTTAACGCGGAGGGCGCGGGCCGAACAAACACGGCCCAACGTCCCTCCGTTGAGTCTCGTTTGGTTGACATCGGAGGCGGAGCCAAAAGGGTGCGGTGTCGTTGCACCGCGCCGGAGAGGAATCGCGGCGGATGAAGAAATGCGGCGTTGTCGCGCCGCGCGGAGGGCAGTAGGACCGCGGCGCCGTCGCGCCGCGGTGGAGGTGCAGAGGCGGCCAGCCGTGCCGGCCGCCGTGGAGCCGGACAGCGGGACAACCGGCCAGCCCACTGGAAGGTTGCGGCGCCCGCAGGCGCCGCGTGGAGGAAGATCGCGGCCCGCGTCTGCGGGTCGCTCGGCTGGGCGAACCGACCGGCCACCTGCCTGCCGGGCTAGAAAACCGTGGCGCCCTACGGGCGCCGCGTGGGAAGAACCACGGCCCGCTGCGCAGGCCACGTGCGCCGGGCAGAACCGGCCGGCCAGAGGAAGAGGCGGCGCCGCCAAGCGAACCGGACAGGCCCACAGCGCGGGCCGTGTCCGCAGGTGGGCTGCGCCCCACCGGGTCGGACCCGCCGAGTCGAGTCGGGCCGACCTGCCAGCCCACTGGGCTTGACGGGCCGGGCCCGACTTCGCTTAAATAAGAATATCTCCTAGACCCCGCGTCCGATCGACGCACCGTCTGCGGCACTGGGACCCTCGCGACGAGGCGGTCCTTTTGCGATACTCTAAGTGAGTTTTGGACAAATTTGGAAAACGGACGGGTTTGGATTGGGCGTAAATCCAACCGGGTCCCTGGAACGGTTATGCCAATAACTTTTAGACCGGGCGTCCGATTGACGCGTCGTCTGTCGCGTTGGGTTCCTTATGATGAGACGGAACTACGGGATACATCAACTCAGAACTTCGTGATAGTTGATGTATCGACACTCGACTCGAGGAGCAGACCCTCCCGGAATCGAGCGTGCTGTGTGCGGGAACCCTAGAGCTGGCTGTGACGACTACCGTACCAGAATCCTGCGTGGGTTCGACTGCAACGACTACTGTACCGGAATCCTACGTGGGTTCGACTGCGACGACTACTGTACCAGAATCCTACGTGGGTTCGACTGCGACGACTACTGTACCGGAATCCTACGTGGGTTCGACAGCGATGACTACTGAACCGGAATCCTTCGTGGGTTCGACAGCGATGACTACTGTACCGGGATCTTCCGTGGGTCTGACAGTTCTGACTTTTGTTCCTGTATCCTGTGCGGGTCTGACAGAATAGTTGGTCCTGTATCCTGTGTGGGTCTGACAGCTTAGCTAGTCCTGTATCCTGTGTGGGTCCGACAGATTAGATGAATCAGTGACTACATCTGATCATCTCTATCACTCTACGAAAGATGTATCCCTATGTGAGTTGAGTCTTGTCTTTCATTCATTATCATCGATGTGATTGACCTTACTTTCTTTGTGGATTGGGTTGTGATTGGGCTCGAGAGTTGGAGTCGGACTGTGACTGGTAACTTAGATATATGTATGGGCATATACATAAGTAGGGTTGGTTGATACTTCGTGATTGAATCTTTCTACTGTGGTTTATCCTTTGTGGATTCTGGGAGACCTTCGGGGGTTTCAGTGTCCCCTACTGAGTATTGTTATACTCACTCCTGCACGGGCTTCGCCTGCACCTTATTGTGTTCTGTGCAGACGACGGACAGTAGTGATCCAGGCTGAGGGTGACGGACGGAGGCTGCTAGGAGCTGGACTAGACGGGACGTACCGCAGGGACGAGTTGTTCGAGTTCTGTACCTACCCTTCAGGTAGGATTCCCCGATGGACGATCCAGGAGCTGTTTTCCCTTTTTACTTGTACTTGTTGTTCAGTTGGGTTTGTATATTGTCTCACTTACTTTCAGAACACCTTACTTTTCTTTTTTAGTACTTGTTGCCACTTCTGCTTGTGTTCAGACTGTGTGTGTTACAGGTTAAAAGGCAATACCTTCCCTTTTTTATCGGGATTGCGCCTTTGGTGCTAGTCACCAGCCTCTGGCCTATGGAAAGCGGACTTGGGGTAGTCACGGCACGGGCCCCGAGGACGGGTCGTGACAGGGCCGGGATATCACACAGGAAGGGAGACAAATTTATTGGAATTTTCCTTCTGATACCATGTAGTTGGTTAATTCCCCTCACCTCAAGGTAAGACGGAGACATTTTTTTATAGATGGATAAAAAGGATTACAAGGTGGAGTGATCCAATATGGGACTCGAAAATACCCTTTACCCGGAAATACAATTAACCGGGTTCAACAAACCCAAAAAACGTCAAAAGCTCTATGGTCAAACAGGATCGATTGAGTGACATGCTTGGCATCAAAGTAGCGATGACTGATTGACATGACCACCCTTTTGGAGTGTTTTTAGGTCCCGAGGATCTAAGAGGGTAAGTGTCCAAGAATTCTGAGAAACAAATAACATCATTATTATTATTTCAAATTCACAATCACAACACCCAAAACAACCAGCATGCAAAAAAATATAACATGAAAGAGACAAATTGATACGTGAGTCAAATCATATGAACACATCATCAACCACCTGCCCTGTTGGACTCCATCTGTCTCAACCAACTAGTATCTTCCCCATCAGCAACCTAGAATCTACAACTAAAATGGAAAACTGCAAACACGACCAACCCAAGTCAAGAGTTGTTAGGCCAACATCTATATGAGACGCCGTGAGAGGGGAGTAAATCAGGATGTGCCAAATTTATCCAATTTTTATCCCTTTTAATTTCAATCTCCCATAAACAAATTTTGATTCATTGTCAAATGAATCGCTTTTTAACAGATTTGATTATCTTTTCCCCCCACAGATGCTGAATTAAATTAAGCACGCAAGAGAGACAAACATTTACTTGGTTCACCTCCAATGTAGAGCTTAGTCCAATCAATCCATGGATCAGCTCACTATCGTCTCATGTGAATCCACAATCTCACTGTTATGTGATGGGTTTAGGAAGGCTCACTGCCAACCACGACTCATTGCCTTTACAATGATGTAGGTTCACTGCCTCTTCTTGATCCAGGCTCACTGCCTAAGGGTTCAAGGATACAAAACAAAGGCTTGATAGCCAAAACAAGATTGTAGTGATGGAAAAATAACTGTGTACCAAAAACAGAATGGATGGTCTAATTATGTTACGACCAGCCTTCATCTTTTCCCCAAATATGCAGGATGATTCTTCAATGTGCAGGGTGGTAACTCCTTCGGATAATCAGATGAGAAAATCTACTCTCGGAACTCCCCCTCGATACTCTGATCTTCAAGTCTGTACATGATAGTGCTCTCGGTTTTCTTCTTTTTTAGATCTGCAGTTTGGCTCCTTTTTTCTATTTTCTATTGATGTGTATGTTTCGGCTCAATCTTGCTTCATTCACCAAAACTCATATCTATATAGCCCCCATGTGGCTCGGTTGCCCTACCATCAATGGATGGCACAGATTTTTTAGGCAAAATTATCTCACCAGATTGATCCATGTGTCCATCAGTGAAATTTGGTGTTTGCCCATCTTTAAAAATGATTTCCCGCAACCCAATTTCAGTGAAGAGCCAATCCTGGGCTCCCTGTTGAATTTCAGAGCAAAACAGAACCTGTAGATGATTTTGCACTAAGCTGCCGATGACAGTTAGAGTTCTCAATAGATGTGTTAGAAGTTGTCGACAGCTCTTCGGCAAATTCCCTCTTCCAGTCAATGGACACTGAAGAGTTTTTGATAGATATTGTTAGTGTGTGTGTTTAGTCAAGTCCCACATCGGACTTCAGTTATGTGTTATCAATATTATTCTTTATAAATAAAGACCAAAACCTCTCTTAGAAGGATATCTTGGGTACCGGCTCTATTCCAACAAGGTAGCGGAGCTACCACCCAAACCCTAACACTTCCCTCCCTCTCTCCTACTGAAGCAGTATGCACATAAATCACCTGCTTTGCAAAGCTCTGATTTGCGATATAAGGATAATGATTTATCTGAAACACTCTATCGCTAATAAAGCATCATACAATGAATTCACATCACCCTCTAAATAGTCCGGAATGCCCATGCACTGAAGCTTCCACTTTTCAACTCTCAACTTCTGTTAGACCTCACAATCTACCAGCCCTCAATTGAGGCTTCAATTCTGTATTTCTGTAAGGGGAATCAGAAATTACAGAAGGTAGCTCAAGGAAGCAGAAAAACAGACAAGGAAGAAGAAAGAGTTCTCGGGAGGCCCCAGTGCTCTCCCGCCTAAGCCCCAAGCCGAAACTCTAATAACAAACTCGTGTGCCCACCTAAAGCCTGCGCCTGTCTTCTTAAAAAGAATCCCCACTTCCCCTCCTCATGTGGTTGCCAGCTGGGTCGAGTGGCCTAACAGATTCTCCTCCCTTTTCTGGAATTACACTCTTGCCCCTCCTAAAGTAAACCTTCAGGACCCCGGGTAAACCCTGACTATTACTAGCCGCCGCTTGAGAATCAGTCATGTCCGCAAGACTGAAAAACAGGAACTGGTTGCGAAGAATGTACTCATCTTCCCAAGTGGCGTCTTCCAAAGGGCAGCCTTGCCATTTGATGAGACACTGCAGTTGAAAAATGCATTGCTGAGGCTGAAGGCACTTGGATAACACAACCTCTGGTTGTAGGTCGTCAGTTTCCTCGCCCTCCAGGTCGGCCGGAAGGGTAGTTTGGACAGAGTTAGGTCCCACCATTTTTTTTGAGCTGTGAAACGTGAAAAACTGGGTGAATGCGGGCCAAGGGAGGAAGATCGAGTTGATAAGCCACCGGGCCGATTTTCCACTGAACTGTAAACAGCCCATAAAACAAGGGGCGAGATTCTGAGAAATCTAGTGGGTCAATGAGTATTGTTTGTGAGGCCGAAGACATACGAAAACATGATCCCCACACGGAGGGTAAGGCCACAATGGTATTCATTTGCCTGCTGCTTCATGATGTCTAAATGATATTTGAGTTGCCATAGGGCCTCTCCGCGATCTAGCAGAGCATGGGCGACGGCGGGCACCCTAATTTCAGAGGGAAGAAAGTTCAACACTGTAGGTGGCGAGCTGCCATAAACCGTCTCGAAAGGAGACATGTTTGTTGATGCAGGCCAAGTGGTGTTGTAGGAGAATTCAGCCCACTTTGGGCTGTTTGCTGGCTAAACAGCGGAGATAGGTCTCAAGGCAGCGATTCACCGCCTCTGTTTGACCATCTATTTGCGGATGGTAGACCGAGCTGAGCGTTAAGTCAGTGCCTTAAGAGTTCTAATAGTTCAGTCCAAAAATGGCTTACAAAAATGGGGTCACGGTCGCTGACGATGGAAATTGGAATGCCATGCAAACGGACGATCTTCCTCAAGAAAACTTCAGCCACACTTTTCGCCGTGTAAGGGTGTTTTAGGGGTACAAAATGGCCATATTTAGAGAGGCGATCGATGATGACAAGAATCACAATGTAGCTTCGGGATTTGGGTAGTCCAGTAATAAAATCCATGGAGAGATCGAACCACACCAGCTGGGGAATTTCCAATGGTTGTAACAGGCCGCCCGGAGATAGTGTGCAGTACTTTGCGTTGGCACGTGGCACATTGACGAACGGAACTTTTGGACCTATTTTTTCATACCGATTCAATATAAATTGGCAGCCAATTTTTTGTAAGTGCAATAAAAAACAAAATGACCCCCCATGCGGAGACAAATGGAATTCAGCTAGCAATTTGGGCAACCATGAAGGCGAACTAGACAACACTAACAGGCCCTTGTAACGGAGGATTCTTTGATGAAATGAGTAAGCAGGAAAGGTGGCAACACCTGCCTGGGCTGTGATGACCTAGCTTATGAGTCGTCTGAAACGCCTGGGAGCAAGTGGGGGTGGGCCTCCCAAACTGGGTAGGAGTGTAATACCAGAAGTTCTGCAGGGTCATCCCGCCGGGACAGAGCATCGGCAGCCGAATTTTCACGTCCAAGCTTGAACTTCACCTCGAAAGTGTATTTGAGCAACTTGGAAAGCCAACATTGTTGGTCAGTTGTAGCAACACGCTGATGGAGAAGGAATTTAAGACTTCGGTAATCTGAATAAACCTATGAAGGGGTGGCCAAGGAGATTGGGGCGCCAGTGTTGAATGGCTAAGAACAAAGCCATTACTTCCTTTTCGTAGGTGGACTTGGCCAAATTTGATGTTATCAAGGTCTTACTAAAATAAGCGATGGGCCGCCGGTGTTGCATGAGGACCGCGCCCACACCACGCCCGGAGGCGTCGCATTCCACCTCAAATTGCTGAGAGGGAAAAATCAGAACGGGGGCTTCCGTGATGCACCGCTTGAGATGTTGGAAGGCCTAAAGTGCCTCAGGAGTCCGAAGAAAATTATCTTTCTTGATGAGAGCTGTAAGAGGTTGGGCAATTTTGGCATAATCATGGATAAATTATTTGGAATGGCCCATGAGGCCTAGAAAACCTCGGACCTCCTTCACCGAAATTGAAATGGGTCAATCTAACACTGCCTGGACTTTTGTGTGGTCCATAGAAACCCCAGTTTGGGAGATAAAATGTCCCAGGTAAGTTACCTCACGCTTTGCAAAAGAACACTTCCCATGATTAGCGAAAAAATAAGAATCAGCCAGAATCTGCAGAACTGCCGCAAGATGTTCTAGGTGGGAGTTCCAGTTGCAGTTGTAGACTAGAATGGCGTCAAAAAAATGAATGCAAACTTACGGAGTAATGGTTGGAAGAGATCATTCATCATAGCTTGGAATGTAGACAGAGCATTAGTAAAGCCAAAAGGCATTACCAGATATTCATAATGTTCGTTATGAGTACAAAAAGCAGTCTTTTCTATGTCCTCCACCTGCATCCAAATTTGATGATAACCTAATTTAAGGTCCAATTTAGAATAGTACCTTGCCCCGTTCAATTTGGCTAGTGGTTCATCCACCACGGGTAAGGGAAATTTATTGGGGATGGTGGCTTTGTTGAGGACCCGATAATCGACACATAAACACCAAGTGGTGTCTTTCTTTTAAACTATGAGCACCGGGCTAGAGTAGGCGCTGAAACTGGGTCTGATGAGTCCCGAAAGGAGCAGAGCTTGGACTCATCGTTCAATCTCATTTTTTTGGGTGTGGATAATGATAGGGACGAATCAAAAGGGGCCCTTGCCCTGGCAGTAGTCGAATTGCATGAACGCGCGGCCTGTTTGGAGGAAATAGAGCTCCGCTCGGGTAATCCATCTGCACGGGTCCTTGTCGTCGAAAACCGGCATCTCCACGCCCTTCGGAAACGGCATGTGCTCTCACGTGGCACTGGCAAGCGTCGGTGGCAGTAGAAATCGTGTTGTTGTGTCTCCAACGCATCAACTTCGACAGAATGTTCGCCGATATCGTTCGTTATCATCGAGGGGTGTTGGCCATCCAGTTGCGAACGCAGCGCATTGGTGACGAACTTGCGAAACTCCATTTGTTCAAATGGTGTCTTGACCCAGCGTTGTTGGCGTTGGGAGAATGAGTTGACCAATGAAGCAAGCACCCCAACAGAGGTCTGAAGTTCAATGAGCGCCGATTGGAAGTGACTCATGTGCTGGTCCATACCATCTAGCCGAGCTTGATGGCGAGTTTCCATGGTGGTCGAATGATTTATCTTGCAGGTCAGACCAAGCGTTGGACCTCACAATCCACCATCCCTCAATTGAGGACTTCAATTCTATATTTCTGCAAGGGGAATCGGAAATTACAGCAGGTAGCTTAAGGAAGCAGAAAAACAGACAAGGAAGAAGAGTTCTCGGGAGGCCCCGGTGCTCTCCCACCCAAGCCCCAGGGCGAAACTCTAATAACAAACTCGGGTGCCCCCCTCAAGCCTGCGCCTATCCACTTAAACAGAATCTCCACTTCCCCCCTCCACCCTCCACGTGGTTGCCAGCTGGGTCACTTGGCCTAACAGATTCTCCTCCCTTTTCTGGAATGACAATCTCGCCCCTCCTGGATTAAACCTTCCAGACACCAGGTAAATCCCGAACTCTATTAACTTCAGATCTAACAACATTTTTCTCTGGACAGCCAAATGCATCTGACTTCCCGATATCCTGGAGCCAAATCAAAAGAAAAAGAGGTCTATCATCATGCTTAAAACTGAATAAATCGTGTACTTGCTCCAGCAATAGCTTATGCTTTTTTATGGCACTATCAAGCTGACTACCATCTTCAGAAATTAGACTTAAGGCTCAAACATTCAACAACAATTTCTTCAGCAACAGACAACCTGTACTTTCTTGGCTCAGAAATTATCCCTGAAACTTCCCTCGTCCACTTAACACCAACAATCATTGAACACAACATAGCACCGGACATCCATATTGTCGGTAAAACCTCCGAACTTCTGCCAACTTCTCAATCTCCCTATGTTCCCTGCTTGTTGCTAAATCAGCGGTAGTTTGGCCTCCAGGGAATGCTGGTGTTGGGCCATCAACAGCACCTGGTTTGGCACCTAATCTGTTTAGTGCATGAACAGCCTCCGCTGCAATGTCCTCCAGTGAAGACGCTGCATGTCCAGCCTGACCCACAGGAAGACAGAGAAACAAAACAGCAGCCGGCACTTCTTCCATAGCAATAATATTAGGAATATGATGGGACGGACTCCTTCCAATGTGGTGGTTCTCGATTCTCCATGTCATCCTCTCGGAACCTAGCATCTAAAGCGGCTGTCAGCAACCATTTGCAGCTCTCCATAACAGCAGGTTGATCTGCTCATTAACCGCCGGTGCTCATTTCGAGCTCTTCCGAGCATACCAGATAGAAATCATGCTACTCCTTGCCGAACCTTACCAGTCCAGTCCGAAGAACTTCCAAACTCACTTCAAAAGCTTTCAATCTTGCCACCTCATCCTCCACCCACTTCAACTGTACCAGAGGATCCTGCCAAACAGAAAAGTCTGTGAAAGCCTTTAGCTGCTCTCGCAACACTTCTGGCAACTTGCTCGGCTGCTTCGGACTGGTCACCTCATACAGAGGCTTCCAAAAACTTAGAATAGATTATCAAACAGAAAATCCAAGATTGGTCCCCACAGACTGGTGCACCGAACCACCTTGACTTTAACTGTGGGCTTTACTGCCTGCTTCGGCCACTCCAGATACTCCTGCAGAACGCAAATCTTGAGCAGAGGGTAAAGCGATCACCTCCGCAAGACGCCACACCTGCTGAGCAGGTAGAACATGTGGTCTTGTTTCTTCCGCAATTCGAGGTTTTTATAGAACAGATGTACCGTATCGAATGGAAAGCTCTTCTCGAGCCAGTGAACATGCGGTCTCTGTAATGTCTCGGATTTTCCGTGTATTATTTTTGAATATTATATGGATTATTTTCGAGACCAGGTGCTGAGACGGCGTGTGATTCTGTGTCCCGATGTGCCCAGAACAAATGTTTGAAATATATTTAACACCACGCACGCGCAGTTTTCCGGAAAAAGTGAAATAACTTCTAAGCGGGTGTCCGGATCAGAAATTTAAGGGCACCGTTGAGTTCAGAACGCAGGTTTTACCCTAGGCGAGACATAATATTAGTCGGCGCGGGTCGTTTATAGAAAAGTCATCGCGGGCGCAGAAATGAATAAAGTAATTAAATAAAATTATTTTAATTCAGTTTGTGTTGACGCAGCGATTGACACATCATTAAATAGATGGTTATGTTAGAATTCCAGAGTTAGCCGCATAACCCTGAAGACCTTGGAGAGACCGTTAGAGAATTCTCTCAGACGAACGACGACAAGATCGTGGATTGGCGATCGACGCACCTCGAATTCGAAGGATCTCGCCAAATATCACAGCACGGCTCCGTTCTTCGTCAGCGATCAAACCGAATCGAGGTAGCACGTGTGTTTTGATTTGTTTCTTCCCCGTTCTTTAATTCTACGACCAACGTGAATCAATCAACAAATAGATTGATCCGCGGTTCGATTGTCTTGCGGGGTGAGATTATTTGCAAGGTTTTAGCAAGAGATTAATCTTTGTGATTTGATTATTTTGATTGTCGTTCTAACGGCGACGGATCGAGATCGACACGAACATCGATCGAGGTTCGTTCCTCCAATTTTCTCTTGTGTTTTTCTCCCCCGTTCATTGCGGGTTTGTTTGGCCCGCGGCTCTACTTATCCCGATCGATTGATCGTTGCACACTCGTTTCTAGGTGCAGCGATCTGATATCGTAGATCTGAGATCGGCACGACACGACAGAGATGCGACAACGGAGATGGAGTGATTCGGACAACGGTGGATACCCAATTTCGCGTTCTTTGGTGTTCTTCAACGCTCAACGAAGAACGGCGATTTGATCCGTTTTCCGAAAGAATCGGATAGCCGAAATCCGATGGCAGGGACATCGATGCTCGGCCGAGGTAGATCCATGAATCCCGACGAGATTGAGGTCGGATTCCAAGGCGGCGGCGGCATGGGTGCATGCGGAGGGAAGAACAGGGCTTCTGGAAAAACCCGATCAACACAGCGTGTAATTCGGGATTACGTGGTGTGTCCCCTAAGTGGCGGCTAGGGTTTGGAGAAGAAGAAAAGTATCACACGGCGTGTGGCTAGGCCTACACGGCGTGTGGTCCCTCCCGGGTGAACTCGGCGTGTACCTCGAAAGGTACACGGACACGGGGTGGAGTACACGGACAGCCTACACAGCGTGTACTCCCCTACAAGGACACGGTTTGATGACACGAGCCGTTTACACGGGCAGGACCCTGGGTCAAGGGACACGGCGTGTGACCCCTACTACATGTTGTATACTTTTTCATACATGGTTTGGATCTCTTGTCCTCTGTATCTTGGAAAAGTTTCGTTAGGGTTCATTCCTCATATCCCTTTCCTGAATATTGGTATGGAATCATTTCCTACTCCTAGGACTATGGTCACTACAGCAAGACTTCATGGATAGAGTCGTTGAAATCCCTCTGAGAGGCCTAGAGTGAGATCCTCTATTCATCTTCATGCCCTAGGTGGAATCCAAGAGGCACGGGCGTCGATCCTCTACTTAGCGGGTTAATCTAGATTAAGTTGTTGGTATCACCCCATGGCATTGGCAGTGATCCTCATCTACGTATCATATTCTCTTCGGACTATCAGCGTGTTCTTCCTCATGACAAGACCCAACGAGCAGTACCTCTCGAACGGACGTCATCAATGCTATCAGACTCAGGAGTGTGTTCTCCCAGATAAGTGCTTCGTGGAATCTTCGAGCTAAAATCCTAGGCCGGTATACTATGGTTGTGACTTATTTCTAAACTGTGTCTTTGTTGAGTATATCTGAATATTCTTGTTATATGTGTTGTAGACATATATCTGTGTAGAACTGACTATATTTTCTTTTGTTGTATGTTTTGTGATTTCGGGGTGTCCTACTGAGTATTGTTATACTCACCCCTGCAAGGGTTTTGTCCGCACATATCGTGTCTTGTGCAGACAATCGACCTTTTGACTGAGTCCTAGGCGGACCTGGACCAGACGGTGCTTAGTGAGACCGGACAAACCGAGGTGTGTTCCTGCGGCTTTCTGACAGCAGTCTCAGTACTTACTTTCAGGTTGGAGTTGTGTTTTCCGACTCTTTGTGGTGGTCTTGTATTTGGCCCTGTTTACTTTCATTTACTTCTTGTCGTACTCTGGTTACGAGATTTAGATGTATGCATGCATGGTTGTCAGTTGTTTTTACATTTCAGCATTGTATGGGCTTGGAGATATGTGCGTGTGTACAGGTACTTAGAATAAGGCCTCTCATATCAGTGATATGCCTACTCGGCGCTAGTCTCCAGCCCCAGGCCTATTGAAGGCGGGCTTGGGGAGTCGCGGCACGGGCCCCACTAGGACAGGTTGTGACAGTCTCCCCCACTGGCCACACCAGATTTGAAGCAATATGTTTCTTACCGTATCGTTCATGGTCTATCCGGATAATACGCACACCTTCAGCCACTCTGTCCACCTACATCAAGTGATTTCGTTATGCCGCCCAAATAGAAAACTCAGCAAACGCTTTCGACTGCTCCTGTAGCATTTTCTTGACCTCGGCGAAAGTTATTGAGCGTTCGGCCAGAGTCAATTGAAATTCATGCACCATCCTTCCTGCAGTTGTTGCTTCCCAACTTGAGTCTACGTCAAAGTTTCCACTGAAGTAACTCTCGTCTCCATTTTAGTCGACATGATCCTCAACATCCTTCTGAAACACCTCAAGAGCTCTCAATGAAAGCACCAATTGATAAGATCATAGGTGCGAAAATGAGTAATTGTCAAGGATTTCTATTAGCAACGTGAAAGGAATACAACAGAGCCTCGGATCATACCAGAAAAAGAGAACAATCCAGAAGAAAACAGAAGAATAAGAAGAAAGAAGAAGACTCCTCAGGGATGGCGCACCCTAAGGACAAGGCAAAAGCCTTCCAACAACAAAGTTGTAAGCTGAAGAAATATCAGAATGTCCCAACTACTACCTACAGCCCACAATTAATACCACTACCTACCCTGCCAGCCCAACAACTAATAAAAGAAGACATCACTGCCCTTTACATAACTACAGCCCTACACCCATACAAATCCCCTCCCTAATACCCTTACATACCAAAAACATCACAGGAACTGCCCCACGTTCCTATCATGTCTTAGGTCAAGATGCATCATATTGACAGAACACAGATGATGTCTAACTAATAAGTGTTGGGGACTCATAGGCATTGAGACTTATTCTAGATATGTCGCACTTGGTGATCTCAAGTAGAGGAGATCATGAGGACCGACCGACCAATAGAAACACCACATGTTTTGAGTGTCATTGGATGTTTTTATCTATGAGCATGTGCATTGGTTTCTCAACTTGAGATCATTATTAATGCGTATCATTTGATCACTTATTTTAATGCAAGACGAAAACCATGACATTTATGTTTGCGGCAAGATAGTTCGTGTCGGGCGCATCATTGGTTTTATGTCATTGATTGAATGATCAAGAAATGATTTGTCGCTTCTGAGCAAGGGAAGAGATATCTCAGGTCCAGTTGACCAAAATGGCAGTAACTTTATTAAATTCATGATCATGATAGAAGGTGAGTCCGTCCGGTGTGGGCATTAAAAAAATAAATAAAGCATGTGAGGATAGTGACACAAGATATACATCTTGCTTTATGAGATATTATGAAACAAAGAGATTATATTCCACGTTGCATGTTCGTAGGAAGTTGTTATGACTAAACTTTATCTCCTTAGGGGTCTTGATGTGTTGCTAGACATCACTCCTGATATGTGAGTGGTTGATAGAAACCTGGGTTGGGGGGTTGTTGCGTAAGGTCCTATTGTAGCCTTACATAAGGGTGTTAGATGTTGCTTGCTACATAAGGATCACTGGGACTGGGGTGTTGCAACCGCATAGGGGTCTTGGGGTGGTTTTGAGTCGTAGGGAGCAGGTTCGATTTTGATAGCAGATTGGGAGTGTTTGGTAACTGCCCAGAGCAGCCTGTAATCACTGTATGTAGTTGTTAGGGGCAGTTAGAAGTGGTTAGGGGTATTAAATAGAGAGAATATAGGGGGATCACAGATTATTTTGGTTGGGCCTCAGGCCTCGGGTATCCCAAGGGAGTCTTCTTCATCATTTTCTTCTTCTTTCCCTTCTACTTTTTCACCTTCTACTGATCCGCTGTAATTCTTGTACGTCAGTGTTGTTGGAATCAATAGAGGCTGCTGATTTTTCTCTCTCTCGTCTAAGTTCCTATCAATTGGTGCATTCATTGAGAGGTTTTTAAGAGAGAATCGAGTTTTGGATAGGAATTCTAGAGAGTCTAGAAGTTGGGTCAGGAGATGCACTTAAGGCTGACACAGTAGTTACCGGTTTGTGCAATGTTGGTGCAGAGAGGTGAATCGCTGCTGGATTCATAGGTTTCTTGAGTAGGTCGGAGAGTTTCTAGAGAGAGGAACTCAAGAAAGAGATTATTGATCAAAGTTGATGATGCAAACAAAGCTGATGCAGCAACTTGAATTCCATGTGCATGGCGAATCAGATGCGGGAGCTCCAGGTGATATGGCAAATCTCATCAAGATTTAGGAGGAGATGATGCTGATTTTTTCTAGCAAGGATCTGGAGACCTGGTTCACAAAAGCTAAAACGTATTTTGCGATCCACCAAACTCAAGAAGAGATGAAAGTTTTGGGGGCACGACTTTGCATGTCGGATACAATTGGAAGTTGGTTTTTATCGTTGAAAGCAACTACGCCTAAGCTCACTTGATCACAACTCAAGGAAGAGATGCTCTGGGGGTATAGTAATGCGGTGGAGGAACTGCTCAAGCTGAAATTAAATTCTCAGAACAACAGCCACGTCTGAACAGAAGCAGCATACGGAAAATGATGTTGAAGATTGGAAGACAGCTGAAGCAAGCTTGGATGTAAACTGGACTGGTCAGGAAAAGGTTGGCAAGGAGCAAACTAATTCTGGTCTGGAGCTGCTAGATGAGAAAAATTCTGAACCTAGTTTTAGTCTTGCAGTACTTGGTGTAGAGAAAGAGGAAGTTGTAGTACCGCCAAAAGTGAACGAGCAGCAACTGGAAGGGAAGCTGCACTTCGTGAAAGCACTAGCGCTAGCTCTTGCAGAGATTCTTGTCCGACAGCGGCGTCCGGAACAGGAGCCGAAGCAGGAACAGATAAGAATATTAGTAGATTTGTTTGTGCGTCGGAATCTTCTCGAATTTTCGAAACCCTTGCATGAGGCTGATGTGGCCAATTCTGAATTCTTTGTTCAACAAATTACTCTTGGTTTTTCGACACCTTTGCATGAGGAAATACTGGTGCAGTTGAAACACATCTAGAGCGAAGCTGGAAAGGTAGAATACGAGGAAGGACAAGCAGCTCAAAAAGCAGCAATAGGGAGCTACAAATGGTTGCTTGAAGAAGTTGCAGAGGCTGAGTCCGGAGAGAAGATATAGAGGTTCAAGAATCCCCGCACCGCTTCGAGCTGATGGGTGTGTTATGAAGGACCACACCACAGTGGTGATCGTAGCCTTAGAGCTACGTCGCAGTCGCAGAGATCATGCTCCATGTCGTAGTGGAGTTGTTGGAGGTAGACCACTACGTTGCAGTTCTGATGGTTGCGCCGCAATGAAGTATGGAAGGTTGCAAAAATAAGGCTAACCATGGCCGGCCAGTCAAGCCAGCTCAGCCCTGCACATGTGGGAGCAAGCTCGACCACTAAGGGGAACCAGCAAGGCCTGCCAGTCCACAACGGCGCCAAGGAGGCAAGCAGGCAAGCACGCACGCGGGTCGGCGTGCGCCTAGAAGCAGTGGTATGCGCCGCTGAGGTGGCAGCGCGGACGAAGTGGCCCACGGCATAGTGCGGCGCTGTGGAGAATGTCGGGAGCGGACCTCGTCGCTCGTATCTGGCAAGTCAAGGGAACAGGAATGCTTATATGCTACGGGATTTTCGAAGGAGCTTCAGATGTGGGACAAGATGTTTTGAGGTTACGCCGCAGCTAGAGAGATCATGGCACAAAGTGGTGTTTTAGGGGTTTTCGGTCTCTGGAATTTTGGAGGTGTCAACGCCGCAACATATATAGCTACGCAGCGAGGAGGATCCAGAGTTGCAAGAATTGTCTACGGCACACCCAAATGATCCACAATGCAAAACCATAGAAAGTGTTTTCAGTGCCACTGGAGTTTTCGGGGGCGCCCAAGATAGGCTACGTCATAGCCCCCTTGGACAGGAATGTGTCCACGCCATAGTCAAGGCTTGCGACATAGAGGGTCTGAAATAGGCAGAAACGAAGTTTTGAGATTTCATATTCTATAGGAGGCTACGCCGTAGCATCTAAGTCCACGCCGTAGTCAGTCTAGTGTGAGAAACGGTTTGAGATCGTGCCTGAATTTGTGGGGGGGGGTTATGAGGAGTTAATTCTCCTTAAAAAGTGGATATGGTCAACCTCCAAACTCCACGCCGCAATGTGATGACCATGCCGCAATGAAGCTACACTGTGGTAGACAAGACGACGCCGCAGAAGTTGCATGATGGAAGGAGGCTACACCGTAGTCCCTTCAAACCACGCCGCACCCAGGTTTTCCAGGTGTCCACAAGCGGTTATTTCTCAACAGTTGAGGAGAAAGTCGTGGGCCTTAATGGGTGGTTTCAATAGCCCAATTATAGTGCAATAGGTGGAGATTGGTTGGCACATGATTTCCTATCAATAAAGGGAATATTGTGAAGGCCAAAAATAAAAAAGACAGGAGGAAGACCCATCTCTATGCATATCCTGCATATCCAGAAAACAGAGACATCATCTGAATAGAGAACATATTGAACATCTGTTTTTCAGAGGAAGAAAGAAGGTGTTGTCCTAATGAGGGGCTGAGAATTACTGAAGGAATTGGCATCCATTGGAGATCTTTCCAAAGTTGAAGAAGGTGTTTGTTGTGCCCACATCAAAGTGAAGTTGTTCCGAACAGAATCTGGAAAGTGAAGTGCTGCCAAGGTATTTTCACATAAGTGAAAAAACAGCCGAGTAAGAACTTCAACAGAGCATCTATCTAGAGTAAAAGATGTATTTCATGCAAATGTTATTGATGAAGGGACCTACATGTCCATAAGTTGTGTGTGGATCCTTTCCGGAGCAGTGAGCAAAGGAAGAGGACGAAGGCGATTCCTTCCACAAGCAGTGAGCCAACAAAGGTTCGAGGGAGTGACCCTTGGGAAGCAGTGAGTTGTCCCTAAACTTGTAAGGTGGTGAGTTTGGGCATAAGAGTGACCTAGCCCAAACCAACAAGCAATGAGCATAGTAAGTTTGGTGCACCAACACAATGTTGGTAGCATGCTCCTTGGACTAGCCCTTTGTGGTGAACCAAGTAAATACTCGTGTCCTACTTTATGCATGCACGCCAAAAAGATATCAAGCAATCTAAAGAATATTCTGTTAAAGTGCATAACAAGTGACCCTCAAGGTTGAGGTCAAGATCATTAAGGGCTTGTGAGATATTTTAAGTAAGTTTTATTCAGCACAGACAGCGCATACCCTGATTCACCCCCCCCCCCCTTCAGGGTAATCTCACTCTCAGACTCTTGTACAAGTCTAACAAGTGGTATCATAGGTATAGGTTCATTTTGGATTTGTTATTGCTCTGACTTGATTTGAAGTTGGGTTGAAGATGCATCAATGGATTGTTTCCTATGAAGTTCAAAAGCCCAGTGAAAGTAGAAGCACATGGACTAACCCCCTTGTATTTTATTGATAATAAGGGGGAGAAATGAAAATGAAATTTGGTTCATTTGATCTCAAGGTGATATTATCAAGGTAATAATTGAAGTGAAAATGAAGTTTGGTTCACTTGATCTCAAGGTGATATTGTCAAGGCGATGGTGTCAACTAAATCCAAAGGGGGAAGTTGTTAGCAATCCCTAAGGATTGATGTTGGATTTGTTGACAATAATATTAGTCAAGGTTAATGACCAAAATGAAGATGAATGTTGACATCTCAATGAAGCAGGTTGGATTTGTTGACAATGTCATTGTTGGCAACACATGTTCAGCATGCCCAAAGTGTTGCTCGGAAAATTGGTTGATCCCAAAGTGGTGGCCAAGGTATGTTGTTGACATCAAGCTCTATGGCCATTTGAAGTGTTGATCAAGTGATGATCGGCCAAGTGAAGATGTCTACAGAAATGTTGGAAGTATGTTGCATAAGAGTGCAAGCTAGCTAAAACATGCAACACCACGCTACAGTGGTGACCGTGGTAGGTGTGTTGTTAAGGACCATGCTGCAGTGGTGGTTGTAGCCTTAGAGCTACGTCGTAAAGATCATGCTCTACGTTGTAGTGGAATTGTTGGAGGTAGACCACTACACTACAGGTGGTGGTCGTAGCCTTATAGCTACGTCGCAGAGATCATGCTCCAAACCGTAGTGGAGTTGTTGGAGGTAGACCACTATGTTACAGTTATGATGGTTGCGCCGCAATGAAGTATGGAAGGTTGCAAAAATAAGGCCAACCATGGTCGGTCAGCCAAGCCAGCTCGACCCTGCACATGTGGGAACAAGCTTGACCACACAGGGAACTAGCAAGGTCTACCGGTCCACGGCAACACCAGGGAGGTCGGCGGGCAAGCGCACACGTGGGTCGGTGTGCGCCTGGAAGCAGTGGTCTGCGTTGTAGGGGCGGCGGCGCAAACGAAGTGGTCCACGGTGCAAGGCGGCACCGTGGAGAATGTCGGGAGCGGACCTCGTTACTCGCATCTGGTGAGTCAAGGGAACAGGAATGCTAATATGCTCCAAAATTTTCGGAGGAGTTTTCGATGTGGGACAAGATGTTTTGAGGTTTCACCGCAACCAGAGAGACCATGGCGCAAAGTGGTGTTTCAAGGGTTTTCGATGTCCACGCCGCAACAGATATGGCTACGCCGCAAGGAGGATCTAGAGTCGCAAGAATTGTCTATGGCGCAGCCAGATGGCCCACGCCGCAGAACCATGGGAAGTGTTTTTAGTGCCACTGGAGTTTTCGGGGTGCTCACGGCGTAGCACAATAGGCTACGCCGCAGCCCCCTTGGACAGGAATGTGTCTGCGCCGCGGCCAGGGATTACGACGTAGAGGGTCTGAAAATTGGCAGAAGCAAAGTTTTGAGATCTCCTATTCTCCAGGAGGCTACACCGCAACATCTAAGTCCAGGCTGCAGCCAGTCTAGTGTGAGAAATGATTTGAGGAGATCGTGCCAAAATCCGTGGGGGGTTTATGAGGAGTCAATTCTCCTGGAAAAGTGTATCTGGTCAACCGTGGGACTCCACGCCACAGTGTGATAACCACGCTGCAATGATGTCTGATTAGTTGAAGGTTACGCCGTGGTAGACAAGACCACACCACAGAAGTTGCATGATGGAAGGAGGCTACACCGTAATCCTTCAGAGCACGCCGCAGCCAGGTTTTCCAGGAGTTTTCTAGGTGTCCACAAGCGATTATTTCTCAGCAATTATGGGGACAGTTGTGGGTCTTAATGGGCAGTTTGAATAGCCTAATTATGGTGCAAACAGGTGGAGATTGGTTGGCACATGATTTCTTATCAATAAAGGGAATATCGTGAAGGCCAAAATCAAAAAGAGAGGAGGGAGAGCCATCTATGTGCATATCCTGCATATCCAGAAAACAAAAACATCATTTGAATAGAGAACATATTAGACATCCGTTTTTCAGAGGAAGAAAGAAGGTGTTGTTCTAGTGAGGAACTGGAAATTACTGAAGAAGGAATTGACATTTGTTGGAGATCTTGCCAAAGTTGAAAAAGGTGTTTGTGTGCCCATAGCAGTAAAGTGAAGTCATTCCGGACAGAATCTAGAAAGTGAAGAAGTGTTGTCCAGGTATTTTCACAGGAGTGAATAAGGAACCCAGCAAAGACTTCAACATAGCATCTATCTAGAGTGAAAAATGCAATTCATGCAAGTGTTGTTGATGAAGGGACTTACATGTCTATAAACTGTGTGTGGATTCTTTCCGGAGCAGTGAATAAAGAAAGAGGAAGAAGGTGATTTTTTTCCACCAGCAATGGGCCAATGTAGAAAGGTTTGAGGGAGTGACCCTTGAGAAGCAGTGAGTTATCCCTAAATTTGTAAGGCAGTGAACCTAGGAATAGGAGTGACCTAGTCCGAACCAACAAGCAATGAGCTTAGTAAGTTTGGTGCACCAACACAATTTTGATAGCATGCTCTTTGGACTAACCAATTGTGGTGAACCAAGTAAATACTCGTGTACATGTTTACTTTATGCAAGCACGCCAAAAGAGATCAAACAATCTAAAGAATATCCGGTTAAAGAGCATAACAAATGACCCTCAAGGTTGAGGGTCAAGATCCTTAAGGGCTTGCGAGATATTTTAAGTAAGAGTTTTGTTTGTCACAGACAGTGCATACCCTGATTCACCCCCCTCTCAAGGTAATCTCACTCTAAGTCCCTTGTATAATTCTAACACTTCCGAGTAGAGGAAGAGATATTTCGAGCTCGGTTAACCAAGATGGTAGTACCTTTATTAAATTCATAATCATGGTAAAAGAAGATAAGTTCGTTTGGTATGGTCATTAAAAGAATAAAAAAAACATGTAAGGATGGTGACACAACATATGCATCCTACTTTATGAGATATGAGACAGATATTATGTTATACAATGCATGTTTGTAAGAGGTTGTTGTTGTTATGACTAAACTTTATCTCCTTAAGGACTTTAATGTATTGCTAGACACCACTCCTGGTATGTAAGTAGTATTCACTACTATCGAGATAAGGGTGAGTCACACACAAAGTGTATTCAAAAGTCAGACCAATTTTAAAAAAATCAAGTTTAGGGCATGGTGAGCCTCACCACGAGGGTTCAAGGTTCGTTAAATATTTGTGGGGGAGACAAGTCGAGTTAATGGCTCATATTTTATCATGTAACATTATTTTGATGTTACAAGTATGTGAAAGAATACTTATGACATTTGTGACATGTTCACTAGGCCATAAGTATTGTTTAGGGATTATTTAGAAATTTATACTTCTTGGGGGGGCTAAGTGCAATATCAGGAAGTATTAACCTCATGAGAAGCTCGAATTTATTAGGACTATTCAACCCACAAATTTGAGAGCTCATCTCTCCTCCCTCCCACTTCCTAGTGAGAGTGAAGATCCAAGCACCCCAATCCAAGAAATCCTTCCCAGATCGAAGAAACGGTGCTTCGTTGATCGTCGATACGTCGAAGGCTTCGTCGATTCTCCGCGCTAGCACACGAAAATCGACGATCAACACATCAACCAGTTGCCCCCACGTAGCATGCTTCCTTGGCCCAGGGGCTTGCAGGGCTTGCCCAGGGGTCGAGCCTGCATATGAAAATATTTTTATGATTTTAAAAAGGATGAACATAACTAGTCCATTTGAGAGAAAATTCTCTAAGATGTATGTTGCTGCCAACGATATCATAGAAAAATAAGTTATGGTTCAGGATATAAAACTTATAAGGATGGTGGTGCAATGTTGAACTGACTGGAATGTGTGGGGCTAAAAAGGGGGTGTTTTTACATAAGGGTAAGGGCCAGGGGCAGAGTTGTAATTCTCTATGAGGGGTTTGTTGGGCTAGTTGTAATTCTCTATGAGGGGTTTGTTGGGCTAGTTGTTGGTTAAAGAGGGGGTGCTTACGGGGGGAGGGGGGTCATTCTGTTTTTGGGCTTCAGCCGCACCTGAAGAGGAGGCACCGGCCTTGGCCTTGAGGCGCAATTACTTGAGGAAACTTCTTTCTCTTCTATTTCTTCTTCCTCCTCTTGTAACTCGGGTTCCTCGCAATTTCTATATACAAATATACAAAGAAGTCGGCAGCTTCGAGCAACCCCATTGCACTTGTGCTAAAGATCAACGTCAACCACTGCAGTTGCGTTTCGATCGGGTTCGTGTCCAATTCTGGGAATCTGATCACCGGGAGCAAGACCGCGCCGTCAAATTAAGGGACACGACCACCACCTTGAGGATAAGGTGGTTTTTCAAGAGGGAGTGGGTGAGGGAATTAAAGAGGGGGGTGGATCACCGGCCTTGGCTTGGGGAGTTCTGTTGGTGTGAGGGACTTATCAAAAACAAACTCGGACCAAGAAGTGACTTGTCGGCAATGCATGAAGATTATACCATGAAGAGTGGACTGCTAAAACAAATCACGTGTAGTAGTGAGTACAATACATGACTAGATGAGAATGATTGTGATGCCCTAGTCCAACATTGGATACATGAAAGGTTGACTAAAACACAATCTTAGTTACAAAGCTCAGTCATGTTTGTCAGAGCTGCTGGTTATGTGGAAGCTGCTGAAAGTAGGTCCCCAACATGTTTCACTCAAGAAAAAGACAAGCTTATTTTTTATTTGCAAAATGAGCGTGCTCAGATAAGGGATGGCTGCTCCCAATCACACAAGAAGAAGAAAACCGATTGCATGAGTGAGGTAAACACACTATATGAGGAGATGATAAGCAGGCTGCAGCAGCATAGAGCGGTTTGTGTAGCAGCAAGTCGAAGGTGTCATCCGCCAAAGGAAGGAAGAATGTGGTAAGAACTCGGCAGCTTCGAGCAACCCCATTGCACCTGTGCTAGAGATCAACGCCAACCACTGCAGTTGCGTTTCGATAGGGTTTGTGTCCAATTCTGGGAATCTGATCACCAGGAGCAAGACCACGCCATCAAATTAAGGGACACGACCACCACCTTGAGGATAAGGTGGTTATTCAAGAGGGAGTGGGTGAGGGAATTAGGGTGGGGGGATCACCGGCCTTGGCTTGGGGAGTTCTGTTGGTGTAAGGGACTTATCACAAACAAACACGGACCAAGAAGTGACTTGTCGGCAATGCATGAAGATTATACCATGAAGAGTGGACTGCTAAAACAAATCACGTGTAGTAGTGAGTACCATACATGACTAGGTGAGAATGATTGCGATGCCCTGGTCCAACATTGGATACGTGAAAGGTTGACTAAAACACAATCTTATTTATCATTCAAAATAAGAAATTGTTGAGTGGTAAATTAAAAAATAATAATAATAATAATTAAAATTTATATTTATCATTGCCCATGTAGTTTTATACTTCACATCCTAGAAGTGTGATTTTCATAAGACTTCAAATCCAAATACAAATAAACCCCTTGGTGAATTGGGAAATAATTTAATTTGATACTAAAATGCAATATAGAAGGTGACCGACTAATTAAAAATTATCCTCATGGAATGCTAAAATTTAGCCTCCGTTTTAACTAATATGCATATTCCATAACAGGCTACAGTCGGCAATCTAAGGAAAATGACTCCTGTTATGGAGATGAGAGTAGTAATACTAGCTTCAGATTTTAGAACTCTGTAATTAAACACCGGACGAGCCTGTAATATATCCATCGGAATGCCATACTAGCTTCAGATTTTAGAGCTCTGTAATTAAACACTGGACAGACCTGTAATATATCCATTGGAATGCCATACCTTGTACTTTGATATGATATTCTGCTTGTAATCTTTGTGCTTTTGAACCTGTTGAACGAGTAGCAAAAATTAAAAACAAATGTATCTAGAAGTCAACATAGTCAGAGATAAAGCTGACCAAAAAAAAATTAAGGTACATTGTTCAGATCTTCATGTCACTAAGGTGTGATAAAAATAACAGCAGTAACAAAAATAAGAACTCAGCTGCCAAGCAAAATTTTCATCTGAGCGCTTTAATTAGGCTTGCTCCCGGCTTAATTTGCAGAAATCCAAACAATGGAAGCTCAACCTAAAATCTGACTAAACTTTTCAAGATTTTCATTTAATCTATCCTCAAGTCGAGGTATTCATGCTTAGAAAATGATGGGGAGTAAACATCACCTGAACATGATCTAGTGAAGATGGATATTGCATCTCAAAATAATGTCATGCTGGTTGTTCCCAATACTATCTGATCCCAACTAGCAAGTGGAGATCATATGTTGCTGCAATAACACCAAGGCGATGCCTACTTGGAATCTCAGAAGTACTTCTTGCTTTAAATGTGGAAACAGCACGTTTCAGTGCTCACAGCAAGTACAGTACATCTAAAATTAAAGGTAAGTGTGTCAGTGAGATGAGAGAACGCGGTATCAATTCAGGAAAGCTAGACTCTAAGGGGCACGTTAGAAAAAAACAGGCACCAGAGCCACAATCAATAATTTTTATTTGAAGAAAGATTAGTGTATTGTGTTTACAAGAGACTAAACGGGTGGGAGGGAAGACAAAAGAATTGGATACCACCAGTTTCAAACTTTGGTACTCGGGTAAAACTAGAACTAAAAATGGTGTTGGTATTATGGTGGATAAGATTTTAAGAGATAAAGTGGTCGGCGTCGTAAGATTAGGGGATAGAATAATAGTTCTTAAGATAGTTGTAGGAAACAAGGCTTTCAGCTTCATTACTGTTTACGCACCTCAAGTGGGTCTAGATGTACAACATAAGTCTACTTTTGGGTTAATTTAAAAACTTTGATTCGGAGTTTGCCGCAACATGAGAAAATCTTTATAGGTGGGGACCTAAATGAGCACTTAAGAAAGGATTTTAGAGATCAAATAGATTGTTATGAAGGATTTGATTTGGGTGTAGTGAATGATGAATGTTCAGTTGTCTTAGACTTTGCTTATAGTTGTGATTTTGTGGTAGCAAATATGCTCTTTAGGAAACGAGACATCTTATTACTTATAAAGGCGGAGTCACAAGATCCCAAAATGATTATTTCTTGATAAAAAGGTTGAATATAAGGTTTTATAAGGATTGTAAGGTTATACCGATGAAAGTCTAACCACCCAACATCGTTTATTAGTTTTAGACCTGCAAGTGAAAAATTATAAGAGAAATATGAAACAATTAAAGATTTTGAGAATCAAATGGTGGTGCCTAAAGGATAACCTTATGATGGAATTTAAGAACAAACTTTTCAAAGAAGTTGATTGGGAAGTTCAAGGAACCGCTGACGACATGTGGGATGAGGTGGCTAAAAGGGTGGCTAAAAGCGTTCGCAATATAACTACTTCTATTATAGGAGTATCAAAAGGGCTCTGTCCGAAAGCAAAAGAATCATGGTAGTGGAATGAGAATATTCAATTAAAAGTTGAAGCGAAATGGGAGTGTTTTATAACTTTACATTTTTTGTAGAAATGAAGTTCTTTGGGCTCGATATCATGTTGCTCGTAGAAAGGCTAAGAAATCATTTAATTTAAGCTAAATCTCAAGTTTTTGAGGAGTTGTACCATTTATTACATACTAAGAATGGTGAAAGAAAATTCTACAGTTTAGCTAGTGGTAGAGAGCGAAAATCTAGAGATTTAGATCAAGTTAGGTACATAAAATATGAAGGACATGCCCTTTTTAAGGATGAGAAAATTAAGAATAGATGGAGATGCTACTTTAATAGTATCTTCAATGAAGAGAGGATGTGTGGTTAGACATAGATAAACTCAATTACATCTATTATAGAAAAGTTCGACCTTTTGATGTTAAAGATGCTTTAAGAAAGATAGAAAATGGTAAAGCGATTGTGTTTGATAGCATCTGTATTGAAGTGTGGAAATATTCAGGAGAGTTGGGTATTAATTGGTTCACTAGGTTATTTAATAAGATTATGAAATCTAAGAAAATGTCTGATGAATGGAGAAAGAGATCTCTAGTGTCTGTGTATAAAAATAAAGGAGATATTTTAAGTTGTGGGAATTATAGAGGTATTAAGTTTATGAGTCACACTATGAAACTTTGGGAGAGAATGATTTAACAGAGGATTTAAAAGAAAACTAAAGTTTCATATAATCAATTTGGTTTTATGTCTGGACGTTCAACCACAGAAGCAATTTATTTGATTAGAAGTCTGATGAAGTATTATCAACAAAAAACCCGAGATTTGCAATGGTTCATTGAGTTGGAAAATGCGTATGATAAAGTTTCTGGAAAGGTTTTATGGAAAGCTCTTGAAAGAAAAAGGGTGCATGTGGCGTATATCAAAATCATCCAAGACATGTATGAAGGGAGTTTGACTTGTGTTAGAACTTTCGTGGGTGACACTGCAGACTTCTCTGCCTCGATACGACTGTATCAAGATTCAGCTTTAAGCTCATACCTTTTTGTTTTGGTCTTAGATGAACTTACGAAGCATATTCAAGATGGGATGTTTGTTGCGAATGAAATGGTCCTCGTTACAGAAATCAAAGAGACTGTCAATTTAAAGTTAGAGCTTTGGAAGGAGACCTTAAAATCAAAAAGTTCCCGTCTTAATAAGGATAAGACAGAATATATGGAGTGTCGTTTCAGAAAAGAACCGTCCAGTGATGTCATGGATATAAGACTAGAAAACCAATTTATTCCAAAAGTTGATCGTTTTCAATATTTAGGCTCATTTCTGCAATGTGATGGAGATTAATATAGATGTCTCTCATAGGATTCAAACTGAATGGATAAAATGGAGAAAGGCTTCGGGAATGCTTTGTGATTATAAAATTCCTTCGAAATTAAAGCGTAAATTTTATAAAACTATTATTAGACCAACTATTCTATATAGCAGTGAGTTTTGGCCTTTGACGGAACAACTTGAACGAAAAATAAGAATAGCAGAAATGAAAATGTTAAGATGGGCATGTGGACATACTAAGATGGATAAGATTAAAAATGAATGTGTTCGAGAGAAAATTGGAGTGCCTCTGATTGACGAGAAAATGACTGAGACTAGATTAAGATGGTTTGGACGTGTTAGAAAGACTTATAGGACCTGTTCATAGGGTAAACTGAATGACAAATTCACTTATTAAAAGAGGTAGAGATAGGCCTAAAAGGACTCTTAAACAAATCATTCAATATGATATTGTTCTAAATGGTCTCAGTGAAAAATATGGTCTTCAAAAGAGCTAATTGGCGGCGTTTGATCTATGTAACCGACCTCATTTAATTGGGTTTAAGGCTTGTTTGTTGTTGTTGTATTCTTCAAAGAGCGCAATGTTTATGTTAAATACGCCTTTTCTGGATCTTCAGTGTTTTTTTTTTCTTTTGTTATTTTGTTTTTCATTCCAACATTCTAGGATAGCAGAGTACCCCATTAAATGGTCTCACTAAAAATATGGTCTTCAATAGAGCTAATTGGCGACGTTTGATCCATATAGCCAACCTCATTTAATTAGGTTTAAGACTTGTTTGTCATTATTGTTTTCATTAGTGAGTAATGTTTATGTTAAATACACCTTTTTTGGATCTTCAGTGTCTTTTTTTCTTTTGTTATTTTGTTTTTTATTCCAACATTCTAGGATGGCAGAGTACCCCCAATAACATAAAAAACAATGAATCGTGGTGGTGGAATGAAAATGTAAAATTAAAAGTTACAAAACGAGAGTGTTTTAAAGCTTTACACTTTTGTAGAAATGAAGTTAATTGGGCTCGATGTCGTGTTGCTCGTAGAGAGGCTAAGAAAGCAGTTAATGAGCCTAAATTTCAAGTTTTTGAGAGGTTGTACCATTCATTACATGCTAAGAATGGTGAAGGAAAAATCTAGAGTTTAGCTAGATGCAGCGAGCGAAAATCTAGAGATTTAGATCAAGTACGGTGCATAAAAGATGAAGGGCATAATTTTTTAAGGATGGAGAAATTAAGAAAAGATGAGGATGCTACTTTAATAATCTCTTCAATGAAGAGAGGATGTGTATGATAATCTAAGTATTAGTAGAAAGAAACTCAATTACAGCTATTATCGAAAAGTTCATTTAAAGATGCATTAAGGATAGAAAATGGTAAAGCGGTTTGGCTTGATAACATCTGCATTGAAGTGTGGAATATTCAGGAGAGTTGGGTATTAATTGGCTCGTTAGGTTATTTAATGAGATCATGAAATCTAGGAAAATGTCTGATGAATGGAGGAAGAGTTTTCTTGTACCTATGCATAAAAATAAAAGAAATATTTTAAGTCATGGGAATTATAAAGGTATTAAGTTTGTGAGTCATGCCATGAAACTTTGGGAGACAGCGATTGAAGAAAGGGTTCGAAAGGAAATTGAAATTTCAGATAATCAATTTGATTTTATTCTTGGACGTTCAACCGCAGAAGCAATTTATTTGATTAGAGGTTGAATGGAGTATTATCGACAAAAAGGTCAAGATTTGCATATGATTTTCATTAATTTGGAAAATGCATATGATAATGTTCCTAAAGAGGTTTAATGACAAGCTCTTGAAAAAAAGGGTACATATGGCGTGTATCAAACTCATCCAAGACATGTATGAAAGGAGTTTGACTCAAGTTAGAACTCTAGTAGGTGACACTACAGACTTATCCACCTCGATGGGACTGCATCAAGGTTCGGCTTTAAGCCCATGCCTTTTTTGTTTTGGTCTTAGATGATCTTACTAAGTATGTTCAAGATGAGATACCTAATTGCATGCATTTTGCGGATGATATAGTTCTCGTTCCATAAATCAAAGAGACTATCAATTTAAAGTTAGAGCTTTGGACAGAGACTTTAGAATCAAAAGGTTTTCATCTTAATAGGGATAAGACATAATATATAGTGTCGTTTTAGCAAAAGATAGTCTAGTAATGTTATGGATGTGAGATTAAGAGACCGCTTTATTTCAAAAGTTGATTGTTTCCAATATTTAGACTCATTTCTACAAAGTGAAATATTAATGCAGATGTCGCTAATAAGATTCAACTAGATGGATAAAATGAAAAAAGGCTTCTTAAGTGCTTTATGATTGTAAAATTCCTTTGAAATTGAAGCGTAAATTTTATAGGATTGTTATTAGACTAGTTATTCTATATGGCAGTGAACATTGGTCTTTGACGAGCCATCATGAACAAAAAATAAGAGTAACAGAAATGAAAATGTTAAGATGGATGTGTGGACATACCAAGAGATTGATAAGATTAGAAATGAATGTGTGGACATACCAAGAGATGGATAAGATTAGAAATGAATGTGTTCAGGAGAAAATTGGAGTGGCTCCGATTGACGAGAAGATGACTGAGACTAGATTAAGATAGTTTGAACATGTTAGAAGAAGACCTGAAAATACACCTGTTTATAGAGTAAACTTAATGACAAATTCACTTATTAAAAGAGGTAGAGGTAGACCTAAAAGAACCCTTAAACAAATCATTCAAGATAATCTTGTTTTAATTGGTTTAAATGAAAATATGGTCTTCAATGAAGCTAATTATCGACGTTTGAAAATATGGTCTTCAATGAAGATACACCTGTTTGACGAGACATCTTAAGCATAAAATAAGAGTAGCAGAAATGAAAATGTTAAGATGGAAATGTGGACATACTAAGATGGATAGGATTAGAAATCAACATGTTCAAAAGAAAATTGGAGTGGGTATGATTGACGAGAAGATGACTAGGACTAGATTAAAATGGTTTGGCCATGTTAAAAGAAGACCTGGAGATGCACCTGTTAATAGGGTAAATTTAATGACAAATTCTCTTATTAAAAGAGGTATAGATAGGGTTAAAAGCACCCTTAAACAAATCATTCAAATGATCTTGTTATAAATGGTTTCAATGAAAATATGATCTTCAGTAGAGCTAATTGGTGACGTTTGATCCATGCAGGTGACCCCATTTAATTGGTTTTAAGGATTACTTATTGTTTTATAGTGTAATTTTTATGTTAAATAGGCCTTTTCTGGATCTTCAGTGCCTTTCTGTCTCATTTTGTTATTTTGCTTTTTATTCCAACATTTTATGATGGCCAAGACCCCACCACCACCAATAACATAAAAAACAATTAACGCATACGATTTAAAAACCTAGCGTTGTTTGGTGGTGAGAGATTAAGCACGCGATTAGATGGTTAGACAAAATTGGACTACTGAGTATCTTTGAGTGTGAAACAATTCAACCGCTTTCTCAGAATTCAATAATAAAAAATAAAATAAAATAAAAAACTCCTTGAGTGGGTGAGCTGAATCAGGTAGGAGATGATATATCTGCTGAAAAAAAAAATGCACTCATCGTGTGTCTACTCCTGAAAATAAGCTTACGGTTCCCTGTAACCCAATACAATATTCAACTGGAACTAAGAAATGGATTTTTTGTGACATTCTCATCGCCATCAGACGCGGAAGAACTTCAAAAACAGGACGCCTAACAATCAAATGGCGTTTCAGGGAATAGCAGAGAAAGTAAACAGTATTGCGGTGCTTACACGGGCGCGTTCACCCGCGGTCGAATATCGAAGCAAGATCTCCCTCATGTATTGCACCTTCGAGTTGCGGTGCACGCCCCTCATGGTAGGAGGCAGGTGCCGCTCCAGCGAGCTGAATAGCTGTGGGATGAATTCCAGCCGGAGATCATCGTAGCTATCGGGCTTGTGTTCCGAGCTTGGGTTCAGCCGAAGCCTCCGAGTCGAATGCGATGGAGCAATCAGCGAACCAACTCCGTTCTCCGTTACGACGGCACCTGACACTGTACCTGAAACACCACCCGGTGCCGGAGACCCGTTCATCCGGTCGACGTCGAGGGTCATGGCTCGGTTGAAGAAAAATGTGGCAAAGGGCTCTGTGTCAAGACTTGCAAAGAAGGGGGGAGTGGTGTCGGCGGAGGCAACCGCGGGTCTAGGGTTTGCAGAGCAGGTTCCGGGTTCGGAGAGAGAAAGGAAGGCGAAGTCCTGCAGTGTTCCGGGCGAGGGTCAGAGACCTGATGGTTCAATGGTCAATTGAATGATGCAACGTGTGCCTGAAATGGGGACCGTCGGATTTAGGGACCGGCGTCGTCTCCGGCTATCGGTAAGTTAAATGTGAACCGTACGATCAAGGTGGATGTTGGGACGGGTTTGCCCTTTTCTCACCAACACTCCGGCATCGTCTCCGATGTCCGGTGATGAAGAGCTTTGTGTTCTTCATATGGTACCTGAACGATCGATTAAAGTGATTTTGTGTTTCCCCCCGACGCAAAAACGTCATTTTTCTCCCATCTATATTATTAGTGTTGTTCTCCAACGTTTGATTGTAGTAATATTTCAGAACTGAGACTTGTGTTCTTTGTCTATACCATTAAGGCATTGTTGTGCCCGTCCAGCGCAGGACTTAGTGATGTTTGCAGTAGGAATTTGTACTGAGATTATCTTACAAAATATTTATAAAAAAAACGCAGTTGAAAATTTAATGGAACTCATTTCCAGTGAAACTTTTCAAATGAGTCTAACAACAAATATCACATGAACCGGGAGGGATTAAAACCCTTGTCCGAGTATCTTCATGTAATAAATACGAAATTGCGTATAAACAGAAACGAAGAACGTTGTTGTAAATGGCGCACCTTGCACCGAAGAACACGTGCAACATCTTCAAACACTATCGCATGAGTTTGATTGTAATGTCTCAGTTTTTGTCAGGTAAAGTTTTGAAATATATCTAGTAATATTTTTAAAGTCAGGCACTAAGGCGGTGCGTGATTCCGAGGTTTGGTGAGTCCATAATTGATATTTAAAAAATATTAAATATATTAAAATCAAGTGCGCGTAGTTTTGTTGAAAAAATGGAATAAATCTTAAACAGAGTCTCAGATCGGAAATTTGAGGTTGTCGTTGAGTCTAAAATGTAAATTTTACCCTAAGCGCGACATAATCTTTACTGACGTCGGGCGTTTGCTAAAAAGTCGTCGCGGACGCAAATAATAAAATAAATTTATTGAATTTATTTATTTATTTGTTTTGACGCACCAACCTAGAACTTCTCTATAAATATCTTATCATGGGTGAGTCTCAGGGTTAGCCCAATAACCTTGGAGACATAGAGGTGGGAGCTTGGAGAGGCGTTGGCGAACGACATCAGATTGGAGAATCAAATCGATATCATAAGGATTACCAACGACATCGGTGTTCGTGGATCTCATCAAAGACAACGACGCAAAATCGTTCTTCATCGACAAACAATCCAAACTCAAGATAGAATGTTTGTATTTTTGTGGATTCATTTCGTGTCGAAAGCAAATCAATTCCACAAACAAAATTTGATTCACGCATCGATGGTTGATTTAAATACGATTGTTTTTTTATTCATTGTTGATTGATTATTTTTCTTCTTCGTTCGTCTAATTTACGACAACAAATCGAGATCGAAATGAACAAAGGACGAGATTCACTCCTTACGTTTATTGTTTATGGTTTTATCCCATGTTTCTTTGCACGTTCATCACGGGCAATTCCTTTGGCCCGAGGTTCGATGAATACCAGGTATTTGATTGTTGCACGACCATTATTTGACGCAACGAATCAATATTGCAAGTGAGGTTCATGATCGAGGTGCGAGGATGACCGGGGGTGGGTCCGATCAGACGATGTTCTTTGTTATTCTTGGTTTGACGCGCGGCGACGACGATGACACGACTAAAGGTATCATTTTTCGAGTGAATCGAGGCCCGATTTCCGATGAGCGACGACGACAAGGCTCAACCAACTCCATATCCTAGTTTCCCAGCGTGAATCATGGTGGCAGCGGTGGATCCATATGGCACATGAAGAACCTGCAGGCTCTAGAAATTTCTGAACTACACAATGTGTAATTCGGGGATACACGTTGTGTGGGGCCTTTGTTGCAGTGCTAGGGTTTCTGCGGAAGAGATAAGGATCACACATCGTGTGACCCGTGGCTAGCGGCTCAGCGTGTATCTCAGAGGATACACGGGAACGAACATGGCCATGCACATGAACACGAGTAAAGTACACAGGCATGACCCGGTACTCAGACATGGCCAGGTACACAACGCGACCTTAGTACACGGGAACAACTAGATGTACACGAGCATGGGTAGAGGTACACGAGTGCGGACATAGGCAGGTCCAGGATTAGTGGTGGTACACGTCGTGTAATTCTTCAAAGAGGACTTGGAGACCATGTTCCCCTCAGCATGGACTAGTCTCCTTGGGGGTGTGTTCCCTCGATCCATCCATGTGAGAGTACAGTATGAAATTACATTCTGAGTATAGGATTGTGATCTTCTCTATGTGATTAGTTTCAGATAGAGTTGCAGGAATCCCTCCCAGAGGCCAGGATGAGATCCTCTGACGTCTTCTGCCCTAGGTGGGGTTCTCAGAATTGGCATAACCAACTGTACATGAGCGTCGATTCCTCACTTAAAGGGTTAATCCAGACTGGACTGTTGGTATACCCAATGACCCTGAGTGTGATCCTCATATGTGTATCAATTTCTTTAGACTTCCAGCATGTACTTCCTTATGGTGAGATCTGATGAGCACGACATCTCAGATGGATGTCGTTAGTGCTATCAAACTCACAGAGTGGGTTCTTTCGAGCGAGTGTGGTTACAGACTCTCGAGCAGAATCTTAGGTTGACAGTGCGGTTATGACCTTGCCTTGAGACTTAGTGTCTACCATGAGTATATCTGAGTGTTTTATTGTATGCATCCTTTATGATTGACATATCCTATGATGAGTTGACTACTATTGATGCTTTATGCTTAGTGATTTCAGGGTGTCCTATTGGGTATTGTTATACTTATCCCTATATGGGCTCTGCCTGCACGCGTCATGTCTTATGCAGATGATTGATTGTTCGACGGGGTTCTCGGTGGACCAGGAGCAGACAAAGCTTAGATTTGGGCTAGACAGATCGCGACTCATTCTAGGAATCACATTTGACTGTTGTCCCCTCTTTCTAAGAGCTTGGTCTTCTTTACAGTTTTTGGTGGGCTCGTATTTGACCCTTTATGATTTCCAGTATTATTCATCATACTCTAATCGTGGGATTTAGACATGTGCATGAATTTGGTATTAGTTTTATTTTACATTTCAACATGGTATGGGCTTGGAGATGTGTGTGTGTGTATACTGGTACCATAGGCCAAGGCCTCCCATGTGAGTGTTATGCCTACTCGATGCTGGTCGCCAACCCCGACCTATTGGAGGTAGACTTGGGGTTGTCACACTCGGTCTACTGTCGGCCAGGCGGGCCTCGATGGGTCGGGTCATGAAAGAGTGGTATTAGAGGTAATATTCCATCTTAGGACTTGAGTTTGGAGTTTTTGTCTAGTTGTGAGATTGGTTTGAGTTTTATGAAAATAGTGTTGAGTGTTTCGAGTTTTGCTTTCAAGTCAGAGATTTCAGTGTTAGCGCGACAACCGACGTATCCATACACCAGGACTCTGATCACCTATCTTTCAACTCGATACATGTAGGCATTGGTTTCAGATAAAAATACTGGTACATGTGTCATATAGGAATGTGTTGTGTTTCCATGTCCTTCTTGAGTCAACTCCCCTAATATACTCATTGGTCGTGACACATCCTATCTATTTCAGGATGCCTCCACGATGATTGTTAGTTAGGATTTAGTAACAAGATCACAAGGATGATCCCCTTAGTGACAAGACTTCGATATAGGGACCTGTTTAGGAGGTAGCGCCTCTAGTGGGGTTTGTCAGTCATACCTTCACCCGTCGAGTAGCAGATGGTACCTGTAGTACCAGAAGACGAGGGGCGCAGGCTGAGCGTGCTTCGTGAGTTTCAAACATCAACAACCCCTCAGGTTCAGGGGCGATTCAGACCCATAGACAACTAAGGATTGACTCAAGGTGATTATGTGAGTCTTTCATCTCATCGGGACACCTGCATACCAAATGGTGGTCCTAGCAGAGAGCCTTCTTCATGGCTCCGCAGGGCGTTGGTGGAGCCTGATGGTACTGTCGTATGATGAGACAACTCTTTCTTGGATAGAGTTTGAGCGTCTCTTCAAGAAAGAGTACTCTTCATTTGCGATTGAAGTGGTGTGCATCCATGATCTTTTATAACTATAACTGGTCAACATGATTGTGAATGACTATTCGTCAAGATTTACCAACCTCTCATGATACTCGATGGATATGGTTCGGGATCTGTTATTTCGGGTGTGAACCTTTGAATGAGGTCTACTCAGGGACATCCAAGCCAGTGTGATACCTCTATGCTTTCCTACTTATGTTGGGGTGTTAGATCGTACTTTGGTGATAAAGAGCTTTCAGGCCGAGCAAACACCAACAGTGGGTACACAGGGGATGAGACTTTAGTAGTAGGTAACTGATGATAGACATAGGGATTGGGATGCATGGGATGATTCAATAGGTGATCTCAAGACTGAGAGTCTACAGTTCAAGGCTCTTAGGATAGGTCTAGCCAGCTTAGGGAGAGGTGGTGCTACTCTTGTGATGGTTGGGGACATCTTGCACGGGATTGTCCGACCCATCGTACGACTGATAGAGAGACAGTGGATGAGCCCCTTAGGAAGAGGTAGCGATAAGAGTAGGGAGGCTCACAGGGTGGAAGATGTGGAAAAGGAGTAGAGAGAGCAACAAGAGGTGGCAAATGGTTTGACTTGTTTCCACCACCACCCCCAGGTGGTTCCCACCATGCTCAGGGAGCTGGTGGATAAGGGCGGTAGTAGCTACAAGTCATGGAGGCCTACGATTTAGAGGCTCTGGGGATGATTAAAGGCACAATCTATATATTTTCTACCTTACCTACAATTTTAGTAGACATGGGCGTGAGCCACTCTTTTCTTACTACATCCATAGTTCGTGGCCTAGAGGTTTTGGTTGAGCCCTTGGACCGACCCTTACACTTGGATAATTTTACTAGAGATGACTCAACGATCACACAATTTTATCGATAGTGTGATACAACACTTGGAGGAGAGAGTTTCTCATGTGATCTCTTTGTGGTAGTGATGAGGTCTTACAGTGTCATCTTTGGTGTGGAATGGCTATACATCATTCATGCACAGATTGATTGTTTTAGGTAAAGAATGTGGTGTGATCACATTGATGAGATGAGGTTTTCCTTCATAGGCGAGAGAGATACCTAGATAGATCAGGATGGACTCCTACGTGGGAGGTTTTAGTCGATTACTCTCCATTTGGTTAGCATGACTCTTAGAGAAGTAGATGTTATGGGTTATCAGTTTCCTGTTGTGGTGGATAAGTACGAGGACATCTTTCCTAAGGACGTGTCAGGATTACCTCCCCATTGAGTGATAGAATTCTGTATTGATTTACACCCAAGGAAGATCTTGATATCTATACCCGCATACCGAATGGCTCCTATAGAGCTTCTTGAGTTGTGAGTGTAGTTGGAGGACTTGTAGAGGAAGAGATTTTTTAGAACTAGTATTTTCCCCTAGGTAGCCCCAATGTTGTTCACAAAGAAGGAAGATGAGAGCTTGAGGTTATGCATGGATTATTAGTGCTGAACCATGTGACTGTGAAGAACAATTATCCACTACCGAGTATTGACAACCTCTTCGATCAGTTAAGAGGGGCACAATGGTCCTCGAAGATTTTCCTCGGATCAGGATATCACCGGCTACGAGTATAGAATAAGGATATACCAAAGATGACATTTAAATGTCACTACAGTCACTATGAGCACTTGGTTATGCCCTTTGGCATGAAAAACACCCTAGCAGTGTTCATGGAACTCATGGACCAGATCTTTCAGCCTTTGTTAAACTAGTTTGTGGTGGTCTTTATTGACAATATCCTTGTGTACTTGGTGTCTAAGGAGGAGCATGAGAGACACTTGATGATGGTTTTATACACACTTTGAAGGCACTATCTTTATGGGAAGCTCTCTAAGTGTCAGTTCTGGATTCATGAGGTCCACTTTCTAGGACATGTTATCTCATCTGATGGTGTAATAGTGGACTCGACAATGGTTGATCCAGTGTTAGCTTTGGAGGAACTTAAGAGTGTGATGGAGGTGCATAAATCCCTTAGATTGGAAGACTACTACATAAGATTTGTGCCTGATTTCTTCAGGATATAGACACCTTTGATTTGGAAAGGGTAGCCTTTCATGTGGATGGAAATATGCTGATATGATTTCCAGGAGTTGCAACAGAGGTTTACAAGCATCCCTATCTTGAGATTTTTAGAGGATGGTGTCAATTATACAGTGTTCTGTGATGCCTCATGGACTAGACTCTTTTGTGTGCTGATTCAGAGGTAGGCAGTGATCGGATATGGGTACAGGTAGTTGAGACTACACGATTAGAACTACATGACACATGATCTTGAGTTTATAGTGGTAGTCTTTGTCCTGAAGATGTGGTGACACTACCTTATGAGTGAATTATTTATCGTCTACTCTCACCACAAGATTCTCAAGTATATCTTCTCTCAGAAGGATCTTAACATGATATAGAGGTGATGACTAGAGTTCCTCTGGGAATATGACTTCGATATAGTCTATACTCATGGGATGAGGAATGTGGTGGCAAACACTCTCAATAGGAGATCTTGTTCTCAGTTATTGGTTGAGGCATTGGAGTAGTCAGCCTCATTGCAGTTGCTCTTAGCAGACAAGGATAATTCTTCATATCTTCAGTTGATGGTTGTTACCCCCACCGTATAACAACCCTGCTCTTTATTTCATATTTAAACATGATTTATTACATAAACTTGAATTTAATACAACTCAGAATGTCACAAACCAACCTGGGTCGACCCTGAACCGATCACTCGAGCCGGTCTGCGACATGACCTAAGAGGCTTTCCCGATCCTCCCAGGCTGGCGACAAGCGCCAGGGCATCAACAGAGAGTAAGTGGGAACGATTTTGCCCAATAAAAATAAATAAAATAGCGGAAAAGTATAATAACGCAAAGTAAATAAATAACACAAAAAGAAAGAATGATCAACAACAACCAACTAACCTAACCAAGACCAAAACTCTTCGCGACTCCGAGAGTCGCTCAACAGTCCACAACCAACTCTCACCCACGACGAGCAAGCTCGAGCCAAACCTGCATCAAAACTAAAAACAGGAAAACACTATAGGCGTGAGTATTAAAACTCAGTAGGCGTGCCCAAAAAACTATTCACATCACAAGGAATCTATCAAGGAATCTATCCATCCCACCTCACCGGACACGCTCACCAAATAACACAAGTAGTAAGGTAATAGTAAGAACAAAACATTTGGGAACCCCGCACCACCATTTCCCCCACTAGCTAGCTGCTCATCCCTAACGACAAACGTCCTGACGCTACCATGCTCTTCCTGCCCATACGCACTTGGGCCTCACAACCATCCACATCCCTTCCCACACACACATGGGCCTCACAACCACACATACCTTTCCGCACACACCTGGGCCTCACAACCATTCATCCCTGCCCGCACACACCTAGGCCTCATCATGAAGACACCTGGGAAAACAAACCTACCCGAAGAGTCATGGGATAACAACACACCAATCGAAACCTACCCGAAGAATCTTGGGTGTAAGGTCTCCTCCAACCATCACAGTCGAGGGAAGAGGGAGCAGGAAGGAGAGTAACTAGGGGGAAACACCCTTCCCCATGAAATGGGGGTGTCTGACACTAAGTGCCCAATGTGGGTGGGGTGTGACTAAACACAAAACATACAGTTACACATATATATACCAACACACAACCCAACTTATGGCTCCTCAAACAGATACAAGCAGGTTCCCAAGCACTACTGCCTTAGAAAACAGGCACACAACAAACAATTACCAGTTTCCCTATTCAAGTTATCATTTCATAATAGTTCAGTATGAGTTAATCCCTTCACTACTAGTAAACTAACATGCACATTCACAGATGAAACAACAATAAGGCAGAAAGGAAAACCATCGGTTAATTTGAGCATTCACACCCGGTTCTCTTGTAAAGTCACAACAACTAGGGATCAAGTGAGATCCCTCAAAGTAATGGAAACAAAAAAACCCCGAGACATAGCCCCATGTCCCAAAAAACTAGGAGCCAACAGTTTCTCAACAATAGAGGATCCCACCTGAATTTTTGTCACAACAGAGCAACCACACAGCCTCAGATTCACAACCAGCGAAAGTATAACAACAGGGGATCCCATCCCCACCCATATCACCCTAACAATCTAAGCCCCCATCCAAGAAAATCATAAAGTCACCCGCAATCGGCCCATGAAAGAAAACAACCAAACCACTACCACCAACACAAGGCAGGACCTTGCAGGTATTTTTAGATTTAAAAGATTTAACACACTCCATGGTTTCAATTCCACTGTGCTTTAACCGGAGTTATCACAAAAAAAGGATGATCCTGGTGCTTTCAATTTATTTAACCGAGTATACATAATTAACCAATTCCATGTTACGTTTATTTAAACATCCAGGAGCACCAAGGTTCATTAGTGCACATAGAAAGACCACCAACGACCATGATTTTCAGTGAGCATAGGCCCGTATAATTCACAACACATATCAATATAAAAGAGTACAACAGAACATCGATCACACCCCCCCTTTCCTTGTTTAGAGGTCCATTCATTATCTTCATTAAGTTTGGTTTCATCGATTTCCACAGAGACAAAAGCATACCCACCCCGCATGATGCACATAAAGGAGAGATGAAGGAGAAAATCCCTACCTGATTGATCAAGGATTGAAGTTAAGTCCTTGCGTGGAAACTGGAAATCAGGAGTAGCAGGAACTCCACAGAACGCGATCAAGGGAAACTTCGCGGGGGTACAACTCGTCCGGAGGAAGGGTATTCTGAGCACAGGGTGATAGAGAAAAAGTAACCCAGGGAAAGCCTTTAGGTTATAAAGGATGAGATACAACATCCTCGGGACGATTAAGATATGGAGAAAAACTTGAAACCGCGGAAGAAGCAAGATCGTAGGTTGACCACGCGGCTGGGCCACCCCACAATAGGATCACCCCTGAGTCACGTCAAAGAAAGTTTTTCCAAAATAATTCATTTTATTAAAGTGTCAAAATAGCTTTAAACATCCTTTGAAAATCACCCATCTTTAAAAATAAACCAACACTTTCACGTCACAAGTAAAACCATTTTTCAAATATACCAACACACTCTACTTTTATCAGGTGTCAAACGGGCCTTAACCAACTTTGAAGAAAAACACCATTTCTCAAGAGAAACCAGAATGTTTGCTCACGTGTCAAAAGAAAACGTTTGACATCAAACTAAAACCACACGTGAGAGTACATGAATTATGTTCAAAGGCCAAAGGGGAATTCTTTTACTATTTTGGATCAACTCGTCAAGAAAGAAATTCAAGTTCCATTCATAAAATAACAAGTTTCATTTACATCAATATTTACTCCTAAAATAATTATATAACAATATTTATCATTTATCAAAAATTAATGAAATAACAAGCAATTAATAAATTCTAAATTTAAAGGCAAGTGCAATGGGGGACCTACCTCAACTCACAACTCGAACACGCTGGCATGTCATGCCTCGCACAGGTGCATAAGCACGTGCAAGCCGACTCCTGCAGTATCGCGGAAAAACCTCGTTAATGTGCTGCAACAATGCAAAGCATCTAAAACACAGAAAATCTAACTTAAAATAATTCAAACTAATAAACAGCGTAAAACACACCTCGACACCAGTGCAGGAAAAACGAAAAGAACCCCAAAATGCTCACCTTCAGCGGTGGGGCGTTATTCGCGCACCCTAATTGAGAATAAGGTGCGCAGTCGGGCGCGCGAACAAATGTGGAAGGGAATGGCGTGGGGGCGCACTCATTGCACCGACGATATGGATGGTCAGAGAAATAAGAAGTCACAGCCAGAGGAGGGTCATGCCAGCACGACAGTGCGCCAGATAGGTTGCCTTGGAAATAAGGGACTGGACAGGTGGCTTGTGGCGGTCCTGCTTGCGCTGCAACAAGGGAGAAACAGGACGTCGTAGGTGCAGGGGAGCGGATCAGATGGGTGTCATGCCAGCCAGCAGAGGAAAGGAGGGTGCTCAGCTGGATAGAATAGGGGGCGCACTGTTCGGGCGTGCTAAGCAGGGACGGGGTGTGCAGGGGTGCGCGACGGCGGGACGAGGGGATCCGGCTGCGGTCGGGGCGTGCGTTGTAGGGAGCCGGCAGGAGCGACTTTAGCTAGAGGGTGAGGGAAGCAGCAGGAGAGGGAGAGGAGCTAAGGGAGGTGCCGAGGGCACTACACTGTTGTTGGCCGGACAGCGTGCCGGCTGGAGGTCGGGTAAGGACGATGCAGGACGCGATAGGTCGACAGCTGGGGGCACGATCGGACAGCAGCACTGAAGGCGCTCAGACCCGGAGGTGTGGGCGACACTAGGTGTGGATGAAGGAGGGGTGTAGGCTACTGGTTGTGCGGCCGCAGGTGGAGTAGAGTGCGGGGGAAAACTGGAGCAGGCTGGCTGAGGGGGAGCTGGGGCGATGCAGGAAGGGGCGCAGGTTGTGGTGGATGGGCACGCGGACAGCCGGTGATGGCTTGGGGGCGATCACGTTGCAGGTTGCTGGAGGAGGCTGAGTAAGGTGAGGGGGTCTAGTGACGTCTGGGGCACGTCCGGGTGTGTGATCCAGCAGGAGGGTCCTCCAGGCGGAGCAGGGTGCGCCAGAGCAGGTAGGGGGTTTCAGTGTTGGGCGTGCGACACTGTAGGAGGGCGACCGGGTAGTGGGGGAGCCGAGGTGGTTCGCTGCAGCGAGGGAGGGGCACCGGACAGGGAGGTGCAGTGCTGTTGGACTGCAAGGGAGGCGCTAGGAGGTCGAGGTGCTGGCACGCTGAAGGGAGAAGGAGGGAATGCGGTGCTGTGTTAAAGAAGCAGACAAGGTGGGGGGGACAACCGTGTGGAACACTAGAAAAAAAGAAAAGAAAGGAAAGAAGAAAGAAGAGGAAAGAAAAAAAAAAGTAAAAGTAAAAGTAAAATTATATAATAATAATAATAATAATAATAAACTCAATTATAACAAAAATAATAATTGAAATTATTAACCGTAACCGTAATAAAATACAAAATTTATTCCTTTTAAATTTTTTTCAAAGACCAACAGACAGTGTCGTTGCCTAGGAGAAGCCGCGCGGGGTCTCAAAAATGCGCTCTGCCTGGGCACTCAGCGACGTCAACACAAAACTATGTGTTTTTTGACAAAACTTAAAAATATTATTCGGGATTAAACCCGAACCTCGACAAAAAATTTTAAAACCAAAGAAAATAATAAAATAAAAATAAAAAACAGGTCGGGGTGTGACAATTCTCCCCACCATAATGCTTTCCGTCCCCAGGAAGCCACAATAAGACCTAGACCATAGAAGAAACTCCCTAAGTGTCACTCACCCCCAAAAGTTTAAGCACCTACAGTTGATCGATCCAAACGAACACCGAACTCCCAAGACATGAAACTCATCCTCAAAACATAAACACTTTAAAAACCACCAAAACTAAACCCGAAACGAAACTCTAATAGTGACACGAGGAGGCCTGAATGGAATCCCCACCATAGGAAACAAACCAAACTAAATTCAACGAGACCCACGATGGGTCTCCCCACCATAAGGACTGAGGAGATTAACCAAGTTTGAATGTTTCCCACATGGTCCAAAAACCCCACCATAACGATTTGGGAGGGAAGGGACCAACCAAACGATCATAAAAACTATCATCACCGCTAACTTAATGACGTCACATCCTTAGAAGAACACAAATCACACCACGCTAAGGATGAAAATTAAACCAAAGCACCTTTTTACCATTGGGGTTCACCTGACTAAGTGCCATCTTCACTCCGAGGCCTATGGCCAGAGCACTGATGATTGAAGCATCTCCTGCCTCGCAGTCATGCTTCAAACATTCCCAAACATAGCACACAGACCAGAATTTTAACAAACACACATCCATAAAAATAAAGGTTTCAAGGAGGTTTGATAAGAACCATTCTTACAACTGAAGGAAAAGAAACACTCCAAAATGGTACAGGTGACGACTACTACATCCAAGAAAAACTAAAAAAAGAAAACCTCAAACCGATCCGCAACCATCACCCTACTCCTTCTGACGGGCTGAGGTGACCTTCAATGAGACAGGTATGGCTTCAGCGTGCCTCTTGGAAATACCTCAAAAGAATCATTGAATATGACCCAGACATCCACAGGTGTGGTAGGGTCTTGGAGCATTCAAGCACATCGACCTCTTGTTCCCCCGCTTACCGCACTGGTGACAAATCAAGGCATTGTGATGTGGGGAAGATGAATGAAGGTCTGAAGGACTCTTGATTCCTCTACCAGTACCACCAGCCTCATGCCACTTCCCATTCTTCTTATCATTATCTATTGCACTACTTTCCAAGGATGGAGGATGTTTCACCACCTCAAGTCCTTCTGCTAACTCAGCTTTGGTGAGGAAAGCTTGTCTCACCACGTCAGGAAAGGTGATTACGTTGAACTCTTCCACCTTCGCCTGCATTTCAGGACGTAATCCAAGCTCAAAATGCTGAGCTTTCATGGGATCATTTCCAACATACCCCGGTTCATACAGAGCCAAGTCTAGGAAATGACAAAATAATTCCAACACTGATCCAACACCTTACTAGAGACCGCACAACTCCATCCTATTCCTCAGCTTCGTCAGCTCAGAGAAATATTACTGTATGAATGAAGACTTGAATACCTCCCAAGTGAGATCTTCTCAAGGCTTTCTTCGAGACACAAACTTCCACCACTTTCAGGTTGGACCTTCAAGCATAAAGGTATCCAACTTCACCTTTAATGACTCAAGCGGCCCAATGAAACTGAAGTTCCTCTCAATCTTCCACATCCACTCCTCTGCCTCAAGAGGATATGCTTTCCCATAAAAGAGGGGAGGGTTCATCTTCCAAAACTTGAGGATGTAGTCCTTGGGATGATCAACTTGTGGATTTGCTAAGGATGTACCACTCGAAGTTGTACCTTGGGCATCCATCAAACCTTCGTGATGGGGAGAACACTAAGGAACAAGAAAACAAGAAGATGGGTCAAACATGGTCATTATCATTTCAAATACCAAAATAACACTTTTCACAACAATTTTTTTTTTCAGAAATAAAAAGAAACCCAGACGATTCACTAGAGGGAAACTAGTGATGATGGGTGACTCTACCATATGGTTGGCGGCTATACGCTAGTCACACCACCGTCATTGAGAGCATTCTAGGGTAAAGTCTTTGGCTCCACATGGCTTTCCAGACCATGTGAGCTCACGGAGGTCACTTTACTGACTCCAATTTCATTTCCCAATACCAAACAAACCATAAAAATCGAAAGACATTGAAAACCCAAACATCCCATGGTAATCAGAGGTTTGGAACGAGCAAGGGTTCATGACGTCCTTCTCGTCCGTACGCCTCGAGTCCCGACAATTCTACTCCTTCTACCATGAAAACCCAAAATAACAATGGGTGCTCTGAAAAACAATGCCCGCTCAGGAGCCTACCTCCTCTGATACCATTTTATCACAAACCAACCTGGGTTAACCCTGAACCGATCACCCGATCCGGTCTGCGACATGACCCGAGAGGCGTTCCCGATCCTCCCGGGCTGGCGACAAGCGCCAGGGAATCAATAGAGAGCAAGTGGGAATGATTTCACCCAATAAAAATAAATAAAACAACAGAAAAGTAGAATAACAAAAAGTAAATAAATAACATGAAATGAAAGAATGATCAACAACAACCAACTAACCTGACCACGACCAAAACTCCTCGTGACTCCGAGAGTCACTCGCCAGTCCACAACTAACTCTCGCCCATGACGAGCGAGCTCGAGCCAAACCTGCATCAAAACTAAAAACAAGAAAACACTATATGAGTGAGTATTAAAACACAGTAGGTGTGCCCAACAAACTATTCCCAATGTACTACCTTTAAATAAAGAAATTTACCAATTTCAGGTTTGAACTAAATTATATAAAATATTAGTTTTCACACACACACTTACATTTCTAAAATAAGTAACAGTCCATTTCCCTTTTTAATTTAAAACCAAGTTTAATGTTTGAAAGGAACGGGTGAATTGCATTTAAAACGTTTTTGCAAACAATTTAGAAATCCAAATTTTAGTTGTTAGTAAAAAGGGAAAACCACACAACACGCAACACACTAAGGGCAATGGGAAAAGTGGAACACAGGGGCCAGCAACCGAACTAGACCTCTAAATCGTCCGCCACATACAAACAAACACTAAAGAAAACATGGGTCGAACCTAGGAGCTCGTGAACAATCCCGAATGTACTATACATGTGACTCATCCTAAAGGCATGCTCTAACTCGATGAAGTTATAACTCCCTAACAGTTGGTATAGTCCTTCATGGCTTAACCGAGGGGCCCAATCCCTATAGCAGCAATAACTCATTATTCCCTTGCTATGGGGCCACTAGCCAGTGCGTAATCTAAACTAGTGCAATAATCGTTCTCAGAAGATTCACTTACTATTCCAGGTTCCCATGTCAACACGTATAATAAAAAGAGGGGGATGAGTCAACAATGCCAATCAAGTAACCAGTTATGATTCATAAACATCATGATCAACAACTCACACAATCACCGCACACAACAGGATCACCCCTGAGTCACGTCAAAGAAAGTTTTTCCAAAATAATTCATTTTATTAAAGTGTTAAACTGGCTTTAAACATCCTTTGAAAATCACCCATCTTTCAAAAGAAACCAACACTTTCGCATCACAAGTAAAACCATTTTTCAAATATACCAACACACTCTACTTTTATCAGGTGTCAAATGGTCCTTAACCAACTTTGAAGAAAAACACCATTTCTCAAGAGAAACCAGAATGTTTGCTCACGTGTCAAAAGAGAACGTTTGACATCAAAATAAAACCACACATGAGAGTACATGAATTATGTTCAAAGTACAAAGGGTCATTCTTTTACTATTGTGCATCAACTCATCAATAAAGTAATTCAAGTGTCATGCATAAAATAACCAGTTTCGTTTAAATCAATATTTACTCCTAAAATAATTATCTAAAAATATTTATCATTTATAAAAAATTAATGACATAACAAGCAATTAATAAATTCTAAATTTAAAGGAGAGTTCAATGGGGGACCTACCTCAACTCACAACTCGAACACACTGGTGCGTCGCACCTCACACAGGCGCATAAGCATGCGCAAGCCGACTCCTGTAGTACCGCAGAAAAACCTCATTAATGCGATGAAACAATGCAAAGAATCTAAAACACAGAAAAGCTAACTTAAAATAATCCAAATGAATAAACAATGTAAAAAACACCTTGACACCGGTGCAGGAGAAATGAAAAGAACCCCAAAACACTCTCCTTCAGCAGCATGCGTTCTTCACGCGCCCTAATTGAGAATAAGGTGCGTGGTCGGGCGCACGAACAAATGAGGCAGGGAACGACATGGGGGAACACTCATCGCACCAGAAATGTGGCTGGTCAGCGTAGTAGGAAGTTGCAGCTAGAGGAGGGTCGTGGTAGCGCGACAGCGCGCCGGAGAGGTTGCCTCAGAAAGAAGGGACCAGACAGGGGGCTTGCGGCAGTCCTGCTTGCACTGCAACAAGGGAGAAGCAGGACGCCACAGGTGTAGGGGAGCTGCTCGGATGGGTGTCGTGCTAGCCAGCAGAGGGAAGGAGGGTGCTCGTCCAGACAGAATAGGGGGTGCACTGGTCGGGCGCGCTAAGCAGGGACAGGGTGCGTAGGGGTGTGCGACGGCGGGACGAGGGGATCCGGCTGCAGACGGGGCGTGCGTTGTAGGGAGCCGATAGGAGAGGCTTTAGGAAGAGGGTGAGGGAGGCAACAGAAGAGGTAGAGGAGCTACGGGAGGCACCGAGGGAGCTGCACTGTTGCTATCCAGACAGCGTGCCGGCCGGAGGTCGGGTAAGGTCGGTGCGGGATACGGGAGGTTGACAGCTGGGGGCACGAGCGGAAAACAACACCGAAGGCGCTCAGACCCGGAGGTGCGGGCGGCACTGAGTGTGGCTGAAGGAGGGGTGTCAGCTGCTAGTTGTGTGGCCGCAGGCGGAGCGGGGTGCAGGGAAAAACTGGAGCAGGCTGGCTGAGGGGGAGCTGGGGTGATGCAGGAAGGGGCGCGGGTCGTGGTGGTTGGGCGCGTGGATAGCCGATGCTGGCTTGGGGGCGATCGCGCTGCAGGTTACTGGAGGAGGCTGAGTAAGGTGAGGGGGTCTGGCGACAGCTGGGGCACGTCTGGGTGTGCGAGCCGGTAGGAGGGTCCGCTAGGCAGAGCAGGGTGCACCGGAGCAGGCAGGGGGTTCCGGTGTTGGGCGTGCGGCGCTGTAGGAGGGCGACCGGGTAGCGGGGGAGCTGAGGTGGGTCGCTGTAGCGAGGGAGGGGCATCAGACAGGGAGGCACATTGATGCTGAACTTCAAGGGAGGCGTCGGGAGGCCGAGGTTCTTGCATGCTGAAGGGAGAAAGAGGGAATGCAGTGCTGCGTGGAAGAAGTAGACATGGGGGCAACTGCGTGGAACACCAGAAAAAAGAAAAGAAAGGAACGAAGAAAGAAGTGGAAAGAAAAAAAAAAGCAAAAGTAAAATAATAATAATATTATATAATAATAATAATAATAATAGTAATAATAATAATAATAATAATAAACTCAATTATAACAAAAATAATAATTGAAATTATTAACCGTAACCGCAATAAAATAAAAAATTTATTCCTTTTAATTTTTTTTCAAAGACTGATAGACAGTGCCATTTCCTAGGCGAAGCCATGTAGGGTCTCCAAAATGCGCTCCGCCTGGGCGCTCAGTGACGTCAACACAAAACTACGCGTTTTTTGACAGAACTTAAAAATATTGTTCGGGATTCAACCCGAACCTCGACAAAAAATTTTAAGACCAAAGAAAATAATAAAATAAAAATAATAAACAGGTCGGGGTATGACACAGAAGATCGATAAGTCTAGTGTTTTTGGGGATTAGGAACATTACATAACAATTTAAAACATGAAATGCACATCTTTATTGAAAACTTCTTTTACATGACCACAACATTTTTTCGTACTTAGCATTGTATGGAATAACCTGAGGACATACATAAGAAAAGGGTGAGATATAAAGACCAGTAAGGGAGTAAATAAGGAATAACATGAAGAATAAAATACATGTTAGGTAATAGGCATATCAATAGAGCATAATAGAAACATGAATATAAAGGCACAATATAGCATGATTATCATAACATGGAAATGTGGAAACAACTTAAAACACTACATCATTAACATAAAGAAATTAGGTAAACCCATATCCCAACATGGTAGACAAAATTACTATAAAGGAATCAGGTAAACCCCTATCCAAACATGACGTATCATGATACTAAACATTACATAATGCATTGGAGCGCTATCAAGGCGCACCCTTCATAATCATTTCAATCTCATGCTTAAGTGTGCCACATAGATCATATAACATGGATCCATTAAACATCATCATTTATTCCATGACCAAGGAATGTGTAATCCATACATGTAAGTCACCATTAAATAATTATGTGTGCATAAATGTGAATACCCTTGATAAAGGAATGAGTATGGTATTCACTACACGATGATTTTGGCATGGAAAATCGTGGTGCAATTTTGGCAGCACAACATCGTTATATAGAAATTCATAAATTGGGTTTCTGAGAGAGAAAGGGGTATATAATAATTTATAAATGGTATAGATAGTAATAGTATCATGGAAAATAATATCCCAATATGTGAAATGTAATTTAGATGCATAATATAAAAGAAATGCTTGAATGAGAATGAGAAGAGAGAAATCCCTTACAGAATTTCAGCATAGTAATGGGTGGGTATAAATGATCATAGAGGGGATTAATGGGAGTGAAAGGAACATATCATCATGTATACACCAAATGTATAGTAATAAGTTATGGAAGAACATATACCAAATCAAGAAAATGGAAATTAAAAGGCATGACATAAAAGAGGTGCTTGAAGAAAAAGGAGAGAGGGAGATCCCTTACTTGGATGTGTGATCCCAAAGGCTTGGGGGAGGCTTCTCGGGGGTTTGGGGGAACCCTGGAAGGACTCTAGAGAGTAGGGGGAAGAAGTTGGTAGATCTTAAAATAGTTTTAGTGAATATAAATGGATGCTTGGGTGGGTTTATAAAGGAAAGGTGGGGGAATTCTTTATCATTTTGGTTTTGGACACTACACACTAAAATATTCAAAACCACAAACCATCCTATGGTTTTTACCCATAGTTTCTGGAAAAGGGGATTGGTATACATTATTTTAAAAGGCTAAGGTCCGAATATATTAAAATATTTATCTTTCTTATGTGGAGGTGAGTCTCACTTTCAAGGAAATGATTTTAAAATCTTAAAATATTTTACATGTTTTGGAGGATTCATTAAAGCTTTATAAAATAAATAAAATTAACCTAAAATTACATTATTTTAAATTAAAAACATATATTTGGCTGAATATACCTTTTATAGTATTTTATTATATCACTATTGTGTCATTATGATGTCATAAAACACATTATATATTTATACGGTATTTAATTTTTACCCAAAAATTCAATTGTCTCAGAAAATTATGAAAAATTTATCGTTGGATAATTTTGACATACTAATTAAAAAAATAATATTCATTTTATCTAAATAATTTTATAAATATTTAAATATTCATTTTTAAAATAAAAACCAACATTTATTGAAAATTGACGGGTTTTGACAATTTTCAAACCTTAATAAAAATTACATTTGACCTCATGAAAATTATATGATCATTTATATTTAATAAAAGTAATTTAATAATAATATTTTATTAAAATATTATTTAATTAAAAAATCCATCAATTCATCAAAATAGATTTCCTAATTGAATTTGAATATTAACCAAAAATATTATTTGTGCTTTAAAAATCATTTTCAAAGTAATAATAATAAAATGAAAGTATATTCATTATTTTATACAAAAATAATGAACATAGTCATAATAATAGGGTTTTGTTACATATCCATTTATTACAACAACATATGCCCTAAGAGTATAGTGTACGATGATGGGGCTTTCATGGGTTCGTTCGGTGAACATGGTTTGGGCCATGATCTCGATGAGCTTGAACTTCTCCTGTAAATGGTTTCACTCATGCTTAAATGTTAGATATCGTCTTGGGATTGGTCTAGGTCAAATACCAAAAATGATATCTCCCTCAGAAGCTCTGATAAATGGGCTTTATAGGGTACGATCCTACTGGTTGATGTCATCACTTACTTTTTCTGTGTCAAAAGGATTTGTTTAAACCCTATATTTATATTAGTCATGTGATCACTATTCAATGACTATATTATCAACAGTAAGGATACTTAATAGTCATTTAAATCCAATTGGATATAATAAAATAAAAGGAGTGTATGTGTTTTCTATATCTATAAGACATTTAATTAAAAGAAAGGGAGTTTTATTCATAAATGTTCAGGTCGTTACACACCGCTTTTATAATGTGTTAGAGAATATCAACATAGAGATACCTGTCACTACCCGTCCCCCGGGGCCCGTGTCGTAACTACCCCAAGCCCGCCTTCCATAGGCCAGGGGCTGGTGACTAGCACCAAAGCCGTAAATCCCTATAACTGGGAAGGCATTGCCTTTATGAAATGTAAACATACACACAACCAGAGTACAAGCGGAAGAAAGCACTAAGTAAAGCAATATAAAAAGTGTGCTGAAGTACAAAGAGGGCAGGAAATACAAGCCCAACAGTAAAGTACAAGAAAAAGAAAAAACAGCAAGAAGGTGTCAAGCTGCTCCTGGATCGTCCTCCGGAGTCCCTACCTGAAGGGTAGGTACAGATGGCCACCTCAGCTATCCACGTCCGTCTGTTACCTTCGGGTACCGTCTCGTCGTGAAGTCCACCTCTGGGTACCCTCTCGTCGTCGAGTCCACCTTCGGGTACCGTCTCATCGTGAAGTCCACCTCCGAGTACCGTCTCGTCATCTCGTCCACCTCCAGGTACCGTCTAGCTCTACAAGCCTCAACCACGATCAGTGATGTCCGTCGTCTGCAACCAACACAATGTAGTGCGGGTGAAGCCCGTGCAGGGGTGAGTATACGATACTCAGTAGGGACCCCGAGACCCCCGAAGGTCTCCCTGAATCCACAAAGGATAAACCACAAAGAAAAAATACAATCATGAAGTATCATCTAACACTACTTAGGTATATGACCATACATATACCTAAGTCATCAAATCCAGTACAACTCCATCTCATGAGATCATGTACAACCCAGTCCACTCAAGGAAGTATAACTTAAACCACACAGGAAAGTACGATCCAATCCACACAGGAAAGCATAACTTAATCCACCCAGGAAAACAAGATCCAAATCCACACAGGATATCAAGTCAATCACATCGAAGATAATGACTGAAAGTCAAGACTCAGCTCAAAACAGGATTTTATTCATGATGCCGAAACCATAGCTGCTGGGGAACTCTTCCTCTATCAAGTATAGTGGGCCTGCCGCTACAACCAAGCGTTTCCCACTAACCTTGGACTGCTGTAGTACTCCACCTGTCAAGTACTATGGGCCTGCTGCTACAACCAAGCGCTTCCCACTATGGGTCTGCCGCTACAACCAAGCGCTCCCCCTCATAGCCTATAAAGGTACTCATTCTGTTGTTGAGTACCGCGGGTCTGCCGCTACAACCAAGCGCTCCTCCGCCGTGGGTCTGCCGCTACAACCAAGCGCTCCCCACTGGGCTATCCGAAACACTCCAAGTCGATCGTTCAGCAGTCGTCGAGTCTCAGCCAGCTCTAGGGTTCCCGCACACAGCACGCTCGTTCCGGGAGGGTCCGCTCCACGAGCCAAGAGGTCGATACATCAATTGACACGTAGTCCAGAGTTGATGTATCCCAAAGTTCCGTCTCGTCGATAGGAACTCAACACGACATACGGTGCGTAAATCAGACGCCCGATCTGAGAGTTATTGGCTTTTTCGTCCCAGGGGCCCGGTTGGTTTTTAGGTCAAAACCAACCTGAACGTACTCCAACCACATCCAAAACTCGAGTGGAGTGATCCAAAAGGTCCGTACCATTAATAGGAAACCAACAAAGACGACGACACATCAATCGGACGTCCGGAGCTCAAGTTATAAGCGTTTCCGCTCCGAGGGCCCGGTTGGTTTTGTGTTCGAACCAACTCGGCCATACCCAAAGTTCTCTGAAACCTTGAGTGTAATATACTGAAACGACCGTCTCAATCCAAGGATCGCATCGCGATTGACGGTGCGTCGATTAGAGGTCGGTATCCCAAGTTACAAGCGTTTTAACGAACCTGTCTGTTTTTAAGGGGTTTTGGGCCCAGACCGACCCGGCCTGAGACCCCCTTGGTCGGCCCGAACCGGGTCCGGCCCATCAGGGGGCGGCTCGGCTCGGCTGGCGCGGCCTGGCCTGGTGCGGGCTCCACGTGAGCGCGGAAGGGGGGGAACCGCCACCCCCTTCGAACCGGACGACGGACCCACGGGGGGGGGGGGGGGGTCCACCTTGCTGCGTTAACCAGGGGTTCAAACCCCCAATTTTCCAGATCTGGCCGGCCGTAATTGCCGGCCAGTGTGTCGTGCGGGACTAGCCGGTCCCGCCTCCTGAGCACCGGTGGCCGGCGGCTCCGGCCACCCTCCCCTGCTCTACCGTGGCCTGACTCCAGCCGCGACTTCTTTCGGACTCAACGGCGCGGCGCGACGACGCCGCACTTCTTCGTTGCGTTCTTCCTTGTTTCTTCGCGGTGCCGTTGCACCGCGCCACCTTCGTTCGAGCCGCAACGAATACAACCACAAAGGGGGAGGAGGATCGGCCATGTTCAGGCGGTCCAACCTCCTCCCATTAAATTGATAACAGGCGGCCCAAATATTTAATGAAGAACGCAAAGAATTAACACTTCGTAAAAACACACCCCTACCTCAAAGAAGTCGTCGAACGGGGATCGTCGCGGGAAAAATGAAGTCGCGAAAGACGACGTCACAAAACGAGGATCCGTAAGCGCTGTCAGTGTTCGCCCGATGAAGGATACGACACGTCGTCGTTCTCCGAAGAAGGCGTCTCTCACCGGCTACGGAGAGGAGAGGAGACGACACGATGATCTCCCCTTGCGGTGATGGAGTTCTTCGTTGTAGACTCGGCATTCTTCGCGAAGAAGATGAAGTTCTTCAAGACCAGAGCTCTCCTCTCCAAAAATCTCCACACAATGATTCCACCATAATAAAATAAGGCTTTTCCTTATTTTATTACTCATGCAAACTCTATTCAAAATTCCAAATTAATTCACCAAATTAATTAACGTGCATTGTCCAATTAATGAGGCGTTTTATTGGCATGTATTTTAATGTGGAGGAGTTACAAATTAATTGGGGGGGGGGTTCCAACTTTAAGGGAGGTTGAGGAAATTAAAAAGGTGGGGCTCATGTGGGGCCCACCTCACTAATATACTATCAAGAGGAGTTAAGATTTAGTGGGTCCCACCTCAACTTCTATACGTAGGTTATAATTACACAGAGTAGAAATAAAATTGCAGCACGTATTTTATTTCACTCTTTAATTAAACCACTTTATTTTTAACATCACCTCCAGAGAAAACAAAACTCCAGAAAAGGTGTTCCTAAGCAATTATCGGCACTACGGTTCCATCGGTTCCCTCAGATTTTGATTCCGAGCACCGATTCAAAAGTTAGGAAAACCCGCTTGTTCATTCACTGAACGTACCCGAGCTAAACTTTAGAAATTGATTTCGGGCACACCGGGCCTCAGAATCAGGTGCCGTCAGAAGCCAGAGACTCGAAAAATTCCAAATAAATTAAGAAAAAAAATTTCCTTGAAATCTACAGGTCTTTACATTACTCCCACCTCATGGATTTACGTCCCTGTAAAGATATAACACAAACTAGGGAAACAAAAGTGGTACTGAGCACGCAACTGAGCCTCCCGCTCCCATATGCTCTCCTGGAGGTTCCTGTGCTGCCAGTGAAAGCACACATGAGGAATAGACCATCCACGTAGGACCCACTCCTGTCGATCCTCGATCTCCACCGGGACCTCCGAAAAAGTCACCCCGTCATCGATGTTCAGCTCCCCATGGTCGATGATATGCGTTAGGTCATGCACGTATCTCCTCAGCTGAGACACGTGGAAAACGTCATGCAACTGGTGCAACTGAGGTGAATGGGCCAAGCGGTAAACCACCTTGCCTTCCCTATTGAGGACCTAGAAGGGTCCGATAAAGCGTGGATATAACTTTCCGCCCCAGCCAAATCCCCATAATCCACATCAAGGTGAGACTCGTAGGAAAACGTGGTCGCCATCCTCGAACTCTGGTGGTCTCCGCCTCCTGACCGCAAAAGACTTTTGTCGGCTCTGAGCTATCCTCATCCGTTCTTGGATGACCTGGACCTTCTCTGGTCCTACAAGAGCTGCTAAGATTTCTTCTTTGCCGATAAGAGAAATTCAGTCTCATCCCCAGGATGAACCACGTTCTTTGCCTAATATAGTCAATATCGACATGGATGATACTAATCCATACCAAGGATGACGTCGTAAGGCATCGACGCTACTACCGAGAGATCCAACCATTACTCTCTCCTCCAAGGGTTGAGTCACATTGTCTACATTAGTGTGTGGTCACTGGGTCTCCTCCAGTAGGTATCTCAAAAGTGAGGTTCAAGTCAACAGTTTTAACCGGAACCTCTTAGTACACAAAAAGAGAGGAAGCAAACATCACAAGGAAAAGTGTATTTTATTATTGAAGCTCAAGTACAAAGACACACAACAATGAAAACAAGGAAACTAGAAGCACCAAGATCAAAGGTCCTATGCCTGGAACTAGTCCCACTCCTGTCCATCTGCTCCCGCAGCTCCATGGTCGTAATCCTTAGCTGCCTGAAGCTGAGCTCTCCCATGTCCACCTGTTCCCTATGGTCGGGGTGGACCTCCTGGTGGTGGTGGTGGAAACACCTCGAATCGTCGTCCACCTCCAGCTGCACGACCAGCTCCCCTGCCTCGGTCTCCTGCTCCTTGCGATCCGCCCCGATCGAACCTCTGCCTCTGCCTGGGAGGTCCTTCGTTTATCTGCTGGTCTTCTGTATGGCGGGTCGGACAGTCACGTGCCATGTGACCAACCCCGCCACAGGAGTAACACTATCCACTCCTGGTAAGTCTTTCTCCACCCCGGGTGCCTCATACACACGATCCTGTGTCATGCGGTCGACCACCTGTAGGCCTGGTCCTCTTGGACCTCTGTGTCATCTGTCTACTGCCTGTTACAGAAGACTCTGCCACATGCCGGCTAGTGGTAGGTCCTGCTGCTGGAGACTACTTGGAAAGGAAACTCTCCACTAAGAGGGTCACTTCAACACACCTTTCTGCATCGGGATGTTGTGAGAAACAACTGAAGCTCTAATCTCTCGCCTGAGCCCCTGCTCGAAGGTTCGGGCCTTGAAGAATGGGTCCCATACCATATCTGTGGAGTAGCACGAGATATCGGTGAACCTCGATGAATAATGTGCCACCGTCATGCTACCCTACTGAAGATGAAGTAGCTCCTGTATGTGCACCGCTCAAAGGGTGGCTGGTACAAACTCTGCTCGGAACAGGCTCTCAAAGTCTTCCCACAAAAGTGATGCCTCGTCGTGCACCTGGAGCATCAGGCTCCACCATCTGCCTGCTGCTGCCTGAAGGAGGTTGGCAGCAAGGATCACCATGAAGTCTGCTGGCATCCCTACCAATCTAAAAACTCGAACAACAGCCTCTAGCCAATCCCCGGCTGCCTGAGGGTCTGTCTCCCCGCGGAACCTGGGCGGTCTCTGATGCTGAAACTCGTGCAGTGCACTAAGGCGACACACACTCTCAGTGGATGGGGCTGGTGGAATCGGTGGATCAGCGGGTAGAGGTACCTCTGGTTCCTCCGCTGTAATAGGGCCCTGCACCGAGGCCTCATCACTCGGTGGGCTGTCGTCTCACACAAAGCTCGGAACCCTAGCTGGCTGCCGTCGTGGGTCCATCCTGAAAAGGGACAGGTGCGCCATGGTCAAAAAAGCATACCTGGTGATCTAACACAAAGTAATCACAAAGAAAACTTTTGAAACACACATACAATCAATGTTTTCATGCATTGAGTCGAAAATCAGAAGTCAAGGTCCTGGTGTATGGATACGTCGGCCACCACACCAACACTGGACTCCCTAGACTGATAACCACACTCAATACCCTTAACACTATTACTTCATATAGAAGAATGATTAGAGTCCTGAGTTCTGCTGTAGAACCGAACTGCTCTGATACCAATTTGTCACAACCCGTCCCCTGGGGCCCGTGTCGTAACTACCCCAAGCCCGCCTTCCATAGGCCAGGGGCTGGCGACTAGCACTAAAGGCGTAAATCCCTATAACTGGGAAGGCACTGCCTTTATGAAATGTAAACACACACACAAACAGAGTACAAGCGGAAGCAAAAACTAAGTAAAGCAATATAACAAGTGTGCTGAAGTACAAAGGGGTCTGGAAATACAAGCCCAACAGTAAAGTACAAGAAAAAGACAAAACAACAGGAAGGTGTCAAGCTGCTCCTGGATCATCCTCCAGAGTCCCTACCTAAAGGGTAGGTACAGATGGCCACCTCAGCTATCCATGTCCATCTGTCACCTCCGGGTACCGTCTCATCGTGAAGTCCACCTCCAGGTACCCTCTCGTCGTCAAGTCCACCTTCGGGTACCGTCTCGTTGTCAAGTCCACCTCCGGGTACCGTCTCGTCATCACGTCCACATCCGGGTACCGTCTAGCTCTACAAGCCTCAACCACAATCAGTGATGTCCGTCATCTGCAACCAACACAATGTAGTGCGGGCGAAGCCCGTGCAGGGGTGAGTATATGATACTCAGTAGGGACCCTGAGACCCCCGAAGGTCTCCCTGAATCCACAAAGGATAAACCAAAAAGAAAAGATACAATCACGAAGTATCATCTAACACTACTTAGGTATATGACCATACATATACCTAAGTCATCAAATCCAGTACAGCTCCATCTCACGAGCTCATGTACAACCCAGTCCACTCAGGGAAGTATAACTTAAACCACATAGGAAAGTATGATCCAATCCACACAGAAAATCATAACTTAATCCACCCAGGAAAACAAGATCCAAATCCACACAGGATATCAAGTCAATCACATCGAAGATAATAATTTAAAGTCAAGACTCAGCTCAAACCAGGATTTTAATCATGATATCGAAACCATAGCTGTTGGGGAACTCTTCCTCTATCGAGTACAGTGGGCCTGCCGCTACAACCAAGCGCATCCCACTAACCTTGGACTGCTGTATTACTCCAGCTGTCGAGTACTGTGGGCCTGCTGCTACAACCAAGCACTTCACACTATGGGTCTGTCGCTACAACCAAGCACTCCCCCTCATAGCCTACAGAGGTAGTCCTTCTGTTGAGTACCGCGGGTCTGCCGCTACAACCAAGCGCTCCCCACTGGGCTATCTGAAACACTCTGAGTCGATCGTTCAACAGTCATCAAGTCTCAGCCAGCTCTAGGGTTCCTGCACACAGCACACTCGTTCCAGGAGGGTCCACTCCACGATCCAAGAGGTCGATACATCAACTGACACATAGTCCGGATTTGATGTATCCCAAAGTTCCGTCTCGTCGATAGGAACTCAACACGACAGACGACGCGTCAATCGGACGCCCGGTCTGAGAGTTATTGGCTTTTTCGTCCCAGGGGCCCGGTTGGTTTTTAAGTCAAAACCAACCTGACCGTACTCCAACCGCATCCAAACCTCGAGCAGAGTGATCCAAAAGGCCCGTCTCACTAATTGGAAACCAACAAAGTCAACGACACGTCAATCAGACGTCCGAAGCTCAAGTTATAAGCGTTTCCGCTCCGAGGGCCCGGTTGGTTTCGTGTTTGAACCAACTTGTCCGTACAAAAAGTTCTCTGAAACCTTGAGTGTAATATACTAAAACGACCTTCTCGATCCAAGGATCGCATTGCAATTGACGGTGCGTCGATCAGATGTCTGTATCCCAAGTTACGGGCGTTTTAACGAACCTGTCCGTTTTTAGGGGGTTTTGGGCCCGGACCGACCCGGTCTGAGACCCCCTGGGTCGACCCGAACCGGGTCGACCCGACCCGGGTTTGGGTCCGGCCCATCAGGGCGCGGCCCGACCTGCGTGGCCCGGCCCAGCTGGCGCGACCCGGCCCGGCGCGGGCGTCCCGGCCTGGCGCGGACAGCCCGGTGCGGGCGCCGCGCGCCGCGTGAGCGCGGAAGGGGGGGAACCGCCACCCCCTTCGAACCGGACGGCGGACCCGTGGGGGGGTCCGCCCTACTGCATTGACTGGGGGTTCAAACCCCCGGTTTTCTGGATCTGGCCGGCCGTAACGACCGACCGGTGTGCCGCGCAGGACTAGCCGGTCCCGCCTCCTGAGCACCGGCGGCCGGCGGCTCTGGCCGCCCTCCCCTGCTTCACCGCGGCCAAAGGCCGCGACCTTGGTCCGACCGTCATGGTGCGATGGCGCCGCGCGCCTCCGCCGCGGCCCAACTTCGGCCGCGGCTTCTTTCGGCCTCAACGGTGCGGCGCGACGACACCGCGCTTCTTCGCCGCGTTCCTCCTTGTTTTCGCGCGGTGCCGTTGCACCGCTCCGCCTTCATTCGAGCCGCAACAAATACAACCACAAAGGGGGAGGAGGATCGGCCGTGTTCGGGAAGTCCGAACTCCTCCCGTTAAATTGATAATAAGCGGACCAACTATTTAACGAAGAACGCAAAGAATTAACACTTCATAAAAACACACCCCTACCTTGAAGAAGTCGTCGAACGAGGATCATCGCGGGAAAAATGACGTCGCGGAAGATGGCGTCGCGGAATGAGACTCCGTAAGCATTGTCAGTGTTCACCCGATGAAGGATGTGGCGTGTCTTCGTTCTCCGAAGAAGGCGTCTCTCACCAGCTACGGAGAGGAGAGGAGACGACACGACGATCTCCCCTTGCGGTGATGGAGTTCTTCGTCTTAGACTCGGCGTTCTTCGCGAAGAAGATGAAGTTCTTCAAGACCAGAGCTCTCCTCTCCAAAAATCTCCACACAACGATTCCACCATAATAAAATAAGGATTTTACTTATTTTATTACTCATGCCAACTCTATTCAAAATTCAAAATGAATTCACCAAATTAATTAACGTGCATTGTCCAATTAATGAGGCGTTTTATTGGCATGCATTTTAATGTGGAGGAGATACAAATTAATGGGGGGGGGGGGTTTGCCAACTTTAAGGGAGGTTGAGGAAATTGAAAAGGTGGGGCTCGTGTGGGGCCCACCTCACTAATATCCTATCAAGAGGAGTTATGATTTAGTGGGTCCCACCTCAACTTCCATACGTAGGTTATAATTACACAGAGTAGAAATAAAATTGCAGCACGTATTTTATTTCACTCTTTAATTAAACCACTTCATTTTTAACATCACCTCCCGAGCAAAAGAAACTCCAGAAAAGGTGTTTCTAAGCAATTACCAGCGCTGCGGTTCCATTGGTGCCCTTAGATTTCGATTCCGAGCACCGATTCAAAAGTTAGGAAAACCCGCTCGTTCATTCACTGAACGTACCCGAGGTAAAATTCAGAAATTGATTCCGGGAACACCGGGCCTCGAAATCAGGTGCCGTCAGAAGCCACAGACTCGCAAAATTCCAAATAAATTAAGAAAAAAAAATTTCTTTGAAATTTCCGGGTCTTTACAATACCAACTATGAGACCTTACATACTCAGATTCCACTAGACATGATCCTATTAGGTTTTCTAAAGGTAGAGGGCATGTTATCCTTTTCAGAGGATGCATGATGGTACCGATGATGTTACAGGAGTAGGTGATGAGGGAGTTTCATATGTCCACTTTAGCGGTACATCCAGGTGTGGAAAAGATGTATCAGAATCTCTGGTGCCAGTTTTGGTGTCCAGACATGAAGAAGTGTATAGTGGAGTTTGTCTCTCATTCCTCCCTTATCAATAGGTGAAGGATGAGCACCAGGTTCCAGTGAGTTTATCTCAACCCCTTGAGGTTCCATAGTGGAAGTGGGATGCTATATCTATGGACTTCATGACAGGGTTACTGTTAGATTTGGTGCCCTAGAACCAAATTTTGTGTACTTTATGACAACTTGTGTTCATAGTTTTTATTATTAATAAACTATTTATCACTTTATGGTTATTATTCTGTGTGACATAGTATGTGATAATTTTGTAAGAGTATCTGTCGCACTAAAAGGTCATAGCAGTTCCCCGATATGAGGAGAACCTGAAAGTGCTACGACACTATTCTTGAATATATGTTCTATAGTTAGATGATATCATTTGAGGGACACAAATGATACAGGTTATCAGGGGTGGATACTTATAGGACTTTGAGAAATCTTTTCATGGTGTGCGCCCTTGGTAATATCTAGTAGGATATTATGAGAACCAGACCCGCCAGTAGAAAATCCACATTTATATGTGTCATTGGATGTTCCTATCTAAGGATATGTGTATCGGTCCTTATACTTTAAGATTATTATTAACGAGTATTATGAGTCACGTACTTTGATATATTGAAGAAAATAGTGATGATAGATGTTCACGACGAAGTAGGATATGCTGGGTGTGTCACGAGTAATATTATATTAATGAATAATGCAAGAAAGGATTTGTCCCTTCTGTTTATTAATGGAAGTTGATATCTCAGGCCCTTTGATGGAAATGATATAGCCTAAATAAATCCATGACCATGATATTCTAAAGGCAAGTTCATTTTCTAGGAAGTCAAATAAAGATACATCGATCACATAGATTGATAGCACCAGCATGCTACCTGCTTGATTAGAGATACCAAGATAAAGGGATTATATTAAATAGTAAGCATATGTATGAGGTGACATGTCATTGTGACATTAACTTCTTTATCTATGGGTGTCTTGATGTGTTGCTAAATTCTAACCTTGAACTTTAGGCTGCTTCTCCTAATGCCACTAAGAAAGAGGCTTAGAGGGTCACATAGTAAGTGTATCTAGAATCTTAGTTAAATAATGTATATTATTATTTATTATTCAACATGTTGAATAAATATTATTCTTGTAGGTGATTTAATAATTATTCATGCATGCTTGATTGCATATAAATATTTATTTTCTATTTAGTAAAAATAATATTTATTATTTATTTTTAAATAATGTAGTGATATTTATTTAATAAATAAATAGTCATTATTCAAGGTTTGATAAATATTATGGAGGAATGGAGGACTAAGTTTTTAGGTCTTATGAGAAATAATAAATATTGAATATTATTTGATTAAATAATATTTAATTATAATTCGAAAGTTAAGCTCATGTCAAGAAATAATGATATTATTATTATTTGATATGGGGTTTCACTAGGATTAAATAAATAATTAAGGGCAATTGTGGAATTATTTTATTTTAACCCTAGCGATATGTAAACCCAGTTATGTTATTTTCTCATTAAAGCCAATTCATTTGTCTTGGTTTTTCGCAATGGATTTGGAGAAGCCTCTCAAACCTAGAGAGCTCCCTTCTCCAAGAACGCTCCCATGAAAAAAAAACAATCCTCCTCCACCGAATCAAGGAGAACACTTTAGAAGCAGTTCTCAAAGCGATCAAAGGTGGACGACGCAAGCATAAGGATATATCGTGCTAGTACCCATAGATTCATTCAATGACATCTAGAGATTCATGGAACACATCTGGATCACCACTAGAGGAAATCTACACTTGGTTTCTACAATGCAATGATGGTCGACCACATATCTGTCACCTGATTCATCAATGAAAAAATAATTCCTTAAAGGCAATTATTTATTAAATTAAATTAATTATAAATAATATGTGATGATCCTCCCTCTGGTTCCAGTGTGATTTCCCTTGTTTGTTTTCTTTGATTCAATTATATAGATCTCTGTGTTTATCGTCATTTAGATATCATATTAATCATCGATCATGAAAAAGGAAATGTTGGGAAATACCCATCGCATGCTTCCAGTGGGCCCAAAACCTACAAGTGGTATCAAAGTGGTCACATAATTATTTATAATTATTTAAAGATCATTGTTGATTTATTCATTTTAATTTAGTTCTTCAATTCAATATTAATAATTATTTTAATTCGAATTGCAATATATGCTTCTTCCTTATTCATTTCTCATAGATCAGATCAAAAAAATTAATTTTATGATTATCGAGAAACTCATCTGAAGGTGCCAAGGTTTCTGACTAGACAATACCAGACTGCACACCATGTAACCGAATTTACACGTCCTGTATTCATGTTCAGTGCATCAGAATTGATTTGAAAATCAATTCAATATTATGCATTTATTATTTCATTAATTACACACTTAATTCACCATGTGTTGTCCAGAATTTAATGGCACATGGTTAGCCAGACTACACATCATGTAGCCCACATACATGACGTGTAGTCCCTTTGAGTCACCAATGGTCAGTGTATTCTATACACAACCTACTTGACTGATGACTGTGTAACTCGAAGTTCACATGGCATGTGGCCCACTAGACATGCCGTGTACTCCAAATTTTTCGTGGCATTAATTACACACCGAGTCCCTAGGTGTGTGTCTCGGATAGATGATGAGAGGTTTACACGTTGTGTATATCAGATTTACACACCGTGTACTTATACCAAGTTATTTTGTTTTAAAATTTATTTATTTTACTATATAAACCTTGATACATGTACTTGCATGTGGTATAAAGATAGAACACACCATGTGATAGGTTTTAATATACATAATATTTAAATGTTTAATTAATATCTGCATAATGTTTAGATATGCATATCATGTATGAATTATATTACAAGTTGTTACTCTACATGCATTTAAGAATAACATGTGATCAAAAAATCATGTAATTCATGTAATCTCATCCATGAATTACACATTGTGAAAGTATATGATAATTTGTGTATGCTATATGTCACAAGAGTAAAACAGTATATGAGTATAATACATGTTGGGAAGAATTGAACGATATTCATCGTGTTGCTTCTAAGGTACATTTATGTACAAAGTTAATTTTAAATGATTTTTTTTAAATTATAATATATGATAATCTCAAGGAAATTCTGATAATAATTAAGATAAATGAATTGATTAATTAAAGATAATAATTAATTGATTCGAGCACAATTTATCTTAAATAAGAACTATTAATAATTGAATGTTAATTTTATTAAATGTATGATTCGTTGCATGCATGTGGATGATCATGAGCTTGACCAAACCTTTTTCATGTGATTGGTTTCATTTAATTGATTATTAAATTAAATTGTTGTTCTGTGTGCCTTCTCTCCTTTCATTATGTAGGGACCGTGTGACCATAGTTTCTTTTATGTAAACCCCCTTTCCCCTCACCTGTGTGTGAGTAAAATGCATATGTAATGGATGGAGCTCCTAATCTAGTGGAGGCGGTTCAAGTTCGATACTAAGGTGAAACAAATATGAGGAGATACATAGGTGGGCAGGTGGAAAGATGCAACATAAACCTTAATTGGTTCCTAGGTCAATAGTTAGTTTATCAACCACTAGATAAACTAAACACTAGTAAGAGTTCTTCATTATTTTATTTTTGTTAGTTGCATGGTTATTTAATTATTGATGTCTTATCACAATCACATAATTAATAAATTAACAATCATGCAAGATATAACTAAAATAAACCGGCTTATTGGTAAATATTATCTAAGACATGGTTAATCACTTAAGTTAACCCACTTAATATTAACAAACGTGTGATAAAGATAGTAATTGAAAATTTATGCATAAAAGGATAAATTCCATCAATTAAATATATTAAGTTGGTATAAACTTCCATTACTTTGGTTAAAATCAAACCATAGTTCAAATTGATTGACCAATCCAAGTTGGGGTGATTTTAATTATCGGGGAATTTTAACTTGGAGTTTTGGGTTGACTTAACTTAGTTCAAAACAAGGGTTGACTTCTTAAATAGGAATTGGTGTAACTGAGAGGAAAAAGTTGAGGAAATACAATTAAGAATTTCAGGATTGGAGAGTCCACTTAGCAGATTAAGGAACTATGAGTTAGTGCAGTTGGCATTTGGAATGCCTACCTAAAACCATTCAAATTTCTTGACCAACCTAAGTTGGGGTAATGATAAGGGTAATATATATCCTTTCCACTAATAATTTCCAAGTAAAATGATATTCTAAATCTAATGATGAAGGTTATTGGGTTTTGATAAAATAGTGGGAGACTAATAAATATAATGTTTATTTATTTGTCTAAATTTTATCAGATAAAGTACTAAAATTCTGCTCATCTTATTTTATAGAAACAATATTAAAATGAAATTAAATATATTATTACGATCCATACTTGAGGAAGAAAACCTTCCCATTAACACAAATTTCCAAGAATGGAAAAGGTGCCTACATGTCATCCTTCACCATGAAAGGAAATTATATGTGCTGGAAGAACCTTTTCCAGCTGAGCCTAGTAACGAGGTAAGTGATGAAGATATATCTATATATGAGAAACATCTGAATGATACTACAGATACTCAATGATTAATGATATCATCCATGTCCAATGATCTTTTTAAGCAACACGAAGACATGGATGCATATAACATGATGTCTCACCTTCGGGATCTCTATCAAGAGAAGGCAGGAGAAGAGATGTACAAAATCTCCAATGATTTTTTCACAACTAAGATTAGAGATTCCATGCCAGACGTGCCTCATGTAGTCAATATTATTGGCTATATTTAATGCTTATACATCTTAGGGATTAAATTCCCAGATGAGTTGTGTACAGATCTCATACTTTTATCACTTCCCAAGACCTTCTTCAGCTTTATTATTAATTATAATATGAGAAATGATGAGAAGAGTCTTTCGAAACTTATTACTTTGATTCACCAAGTGGATAAGAAAATGGGGTGTGATAAACCCATAGTCCTTATAGTGAATAAGAAAAAGAAGAACAAGGTAAAGGGACCCAATAATTATAAACAGTCTAAATCTCCCGAGTACTATCCTTCCAAGAAGAAGAAGATCTAGAGGCAGGGAAAGGAAAAGGAGGTAGTATATTTTTCATGTGGAAAGTTAGGCCACTGGAAGAGTAACTACACCTAGAATAAGGGGGAAGCTAAAGTTGGGTTTATTATCAAGTATAATCTTTCAATATCTACATATTGGGTATTAGATATAGCTTGTGAGGTTTAAATCTATATCCAAATGTAGGAACCAATTAGATTCCGAAAAATTTCTAAAGGAGAGGTGGATCGGAGAGCAGATAATGGTGCAAGGCTAGATGCTCTAGCCATTGGTGACTATCACCTCTCATTACCAATGGTAATGATTTTGGTTTTGAAAGATTATCATTATGTACCTATAGTTACCAACAACATAATTTCTATATCATGTTTAGATACAAATGAGTTTATTTTCAAATTTTGTAATAAAAGTTGTTTCTTTTATAAGGATAACATATGTTATGATATGACACATTTAAATAACAGTCTTTATGTATTAAATTATGAAAAACAAGTGTTAGAAATTGATAATGAATCATGTTTATATGACTCATACAACACCCAACTTTGACATCACTACCTTGGTCATGTTAATGAGAAGATTTTGACAAATATCTATCAAGATAACTATTTAGAATCTTCTAAGATAAAACCACTTGAAAGATGTCATGATTGTTTATGAGGTAAAAAGTCCAAACCACTATTTAGTAGAAAGGGTGAAAGGGATATAGATATTCTAGGATTGGTATGAAATGATGTGTGTGGACCATTTCTAATAGAAGCTAGAGGTGGATATTCTTACTTCATAACTTTTACCGATGACTTGAGTAGATATGGATATATCTACTTGATGAAGTATAAGTCTGAGTACTTTAATAAATTCAAGGAATTAAAGAATGAAGTAGAGAATCAAATTGATAATAAGATAAATAAGCGTTAATTAGATCAAGGTGGTGAATGTCTTAACTAAGAGTTCATTGACTTTTTATAGGAGTTTGGGATTCTATATTAACTCACTCCACCTTATACATCATAGTGGAATGGTGTTAGTGAAAGGTGGAACCATACCTTGTTAGACATGGTGAGGTTGATGATGAGTCATGCAGATATTCTATTATTCTTTTGGGGATATGCATTACAAACTATGACATACACATTAAACTGAGTTCCAACTAAAGAGGAAAATGGAATTCCCTTTGAGCTATAGAGTGGAAAGAAACCCATTTTATCGCATACACGTGTATGAGGTTGTGAGACATTTGTTAAGGCCTTCTTGAGCAACAAACAAGAACCCCAGGGCATGAAGTGTATCTTTATAGGGTATCCCAAGGAAACAAGGGGATACTACCTATACAACCCCTCAGATAAGAAAGTAACTGTCACAAGAAAAGTTGTCTTCCTTGAGAGGGATAACATACTTAGAAATGATAGTGGGAGAAATATTGACTTTGATGAAGTTGATGCTCAAGATACACAAGAGTTGAAACAGGAAAAAATTCCATAGGTCCCCATGGAAGGAGTAGTTCCTAAAACACAAGTACTACGTATGATCGTAGGAGAGGTAAGATAACCAGAGAGATATGGTTTTCTAGTCACCAAGGATGGTGAATCATTATTGGTTGATAATGATGAACCTATATCCTACAAGGAGGTAGTATAAAGCTCAGAAGCTACAATATGGAAAGAAGTTAGGAATTCTTAAATATATTCCATATATCAGAACCAAGTCTGGGTTTTGGTCAATGCACCAGTTGATGTAAAGCCCGTTGGATGAAAATGGGTTTTCAAGAGGAAACTAGACATGGAAGGTAAAGTAAATATCTATAAAGTAAGGTTACTGGCTAAAGGTTTTAAACAGTGTTAAGGAATTAACTAAAATGAAACCTTTTCTCCATTTTTCATGTTTAAATCCATTAGAATTATACTTGCTATAACAACTTACTATGACTATGATATTTGGCAGATGGATATCAAAACTGCATTCCTTAACAAGAACCTTCAAGAAGATGTATATATGACACAACTAGAAGGGTTTGTGACTCTAGGTGATTTCAAAAGTATTTTCAAGTTGTAGATATCTATTTATGGATTGAATCAAACATCCAGGTCATGGGACATTTGATTTGATGAAGCTATAAAAAATTTGGTTTCATTAAGAATGAATATGATCTATGTGTTTACAAGTGGTTTAGCGGAAAGGCGGTTGTTATCCTAGTAGTATATATTGATGACATATTACTTATTGGAAATGACATACTGGTCTTATAGTCAGTTAAGGGCTGGTTAAACAAGTGTTTCTCCATGAAGGACTTAGGGGAAGCAACCTATATTCTAGGGATCAATATCATTTGTGATAGATCTAAGAGGCTGCTTGAACTAATTCAAAGTACATATGTTGACTAGATACTAAAGAGATTTAGTATAGAAAAATCCAATAGGGGATTAGTTCCAGTGTCTCATGGTTTACATTTTTTTAAGAAAATGTGTCCTCAGACACAACAAGAGAAATAGAGAATGCGTAAGATCCCATATGTTTCAGTGATAGGATCAATTGTGTATGCCATGTTTTGAACCAGACTTGATGTTTCCTATGAATTGATCATGGTAGGAAGATATCAAATAGATCTAGGAGAACAACATTGGACTGCTGTTAAGGCTATCCTTAACTATCTAATAATAACTAAGGATATGTTCCAGGTACATGGAGGAGATGAGGTGTTATTCATCAGGGGTTATACTGATGCTAGTTTTAAAAAATATTAGAATGATCTGAAGTCACAATCAGGATATGTTTTCTATATCAACGGAGGAGCTGTGAGCTGGAAGAGGTCAAAGCAGCTAGTTTTCACTGATTCTATAGTATATTCTAAGTATATAGTGGCTTTTTATGTAGCCAAGGAATCTGTTTGGATTCAAAACTTTGTCTAGGATCTTGATGTGATACCTAGCAGTAAATACCCCATCACATTTTATTATGATAATACTATAGCTATGACCCTTGAAAAATAGTCAAGGTCACACCAACATGCAAAGCATATACTCTGGAAGTATCACCTCTTGATGGATTTCTATCAGAGGGGTGAAGTTGTAGTAAGTAGAGTACCCAAAAAAGAGAATGTGGAATACCCCTTGATTAAAGGCCTATCTTAGTAGAAGCATGAGTATCATGTGAGAGAAAGCAGACTGAAGGTTGTTAGCAGTTGGCTCTAGTGAAAGTGGGAGTCTATTAGAGTTGGTGACCTAGAACCAAATTTTGTGCACTTTATGATAACTTGTATTCATTAATAAACTACTTATCACATCATGATTGTTCTTCTGCGTGACATAGTATGTCATGATGTCCTAAGAGTAGCTGTCACACTAAAAGTTCATAGCAGTTACCCGCTATGATGAGAACCTAGAAGTGAAACGAAAATTTTCTTGAATATATGTTCTATAGCCAGATGATATCATTTTAGGGACACAAATAATACAGGCTATCAGGTATGGAGACTCATAGGACTTCGAGAAACCTTCTCATGGTGTACGCCCTTGGTAATATCTAATAGGATATTATGAGAATGAGACCTGCCATTAGGAAATCCACATTTATATGTGTCATTGGATGTTTCTATATATGGATGTGTGTATTAGTACTTAGACTTTAATATTGTTATTAATGAGTATTATGAGTCACACACTTAGATGTATTTATGAAAACCGTGATGAAAAATGTTTGCAGTGAAGTAGGATATGTTGGGTGCGTCACGAGTAATATTGCATTAATGAATAATACGAGAAATGTTTTGTCCCTTATGTTTATTAATGGAAGTTGATATCTCAATCCCTTTTATGTAAATGATATATCCTAAATAAATCAATGGACATGGTGTTCTAAAGGTAAGTTCATTTTCCGGTAATTCAAAGAAAGAGACATCGAGCAAATAGATTGATGGCACCGGCATGCAACCTGCTTGATTAGAGATATCGAGATAAAGGGGTTATATTACACAGTAAGCATCAATATAAGGTGACATGTCATTGCGACATTAACTTACTTCTCTAGGGGTTCCTTGGAATGTTTCTATATGCTAACCTTGGACTTTAGGCTACTTCGCCTAATGTCACTAAGAAAGAGGCCGGTCACACACGAAGTGTATCACGTATCTTAGTTAAATAATATATATTATTATTTATTATTTAATAGGTTGAATAAATATTATTCCCATATGTGGTTTAATAATTATTCATTTATGATTTATCGCATATAAATATTTATTTTCTATTTAGTAAATATAATATTTATTTAGTTATTAGCGAATAATGCAGTGATATTTATTTAATAAATAAATATTCATTATTCAAGATCCAATAAATATTATGGAGGAATGGTGGACTGAGTTTTTAGGTCTAGTGAGAAATAATAAATAATAAATATTATTTGATTAGATAATATTTAATTATAATTCACAAGTTAAGCGTATGTCAATAAATAATGATATTATTATTATTATTTGACATGGGTTTCACTAGGATTAAATAAATAATTAAGCTCACTTGTGAAATTATTTTATATTAAACCTAGAGATATATAAACCAAATTATGTTATTTTCTTTTTAAGACAATTCATTTTTCTTGGTTGTGCACAACAGATTTGAAGAAACCTTTAATACTAGATTGCTCTCTTCTCTAAGAATGCTCCCAAGAATGAAGAGAAATCCTCCTCTACCAGATCAAGGAGAATGCTTTAGAAGAGATTCTCAAATAGATCAAAGGCGGATGATGAAAGTGCAAGGATCTTCCATGTTAGCACCAAAAGATTCTTTCAACGATGCATGAAGATTCATGGAATACGTGTGGATCACCACTAGAGTAAATCTACACTTGGTTTCTACAATGCAATGATAGTGGACCACAGATCTGTCACCTAATTCATAAATGAATAAAGAATTTCTTAAAGTTATTTATTTATTTAATTAAATTAATTATAAATAATATGTGATAATCCTCCCTCTAGTTCTGGCATGATTTCCCTTGTATGTTTTCTTTGATTCAATTCCGTAAATCTCGGCGTTTATCATTATTTAGATCTCAGATTGATCATCGATCAGGACAAAAGCAATGTTGGACAATGCCCATCACACACTTCCACTGTGCCCAAAACCTATAGTTACCACGTACATCTAGAGGACATGATTCCATGTGTGTGATTGTATACTAAATCACCAAGTCAACTCACTTCCTAACTACACAAGAGCAGAATTTAGTTGAGAGCTTGAGATGCCTTTACATGAAAGAGATAGTCCAGATCTATGAAGTTCCATTGATGATCATTTTAGACTGTGATTCTCACTTCATTTTATAGTTATGGAAAGGATTTTAAGAGACCATTGGGACTCAGTTTCATTTAAGCATGACTTTTCACCCCCAGACGGACAACCAGATTGAGTAGACCATTCAAGTTCTGGAGGATATGTTGTAGTATTGTAAGTGAGACTTTGGATATAGTTGGTAGGATCATATAACTTTAGTAAAACTTTTATACAACAATAGTTACCATTCCACCATCAGTATGAAACTCTTTGAGGCATTGCACTAGTGACCCTGTAGGCCTCCACTTTATTGGAGCGATCTAGGCGAGTCAACACTCATGGGCCTCTAGTTGGTATGAGAAATGACATAGAAGGTGAAGATCATCCAGAATCATATGAGGAATGCACAAATCCTTCATAATTCCTATGCATATAGATGAATAATGCCTTCAGATTTCAAGTAGGGAGACCATGTATTCCTGAAGGTCTCACCTCGACGTGGATTATGAAGATTTGGATGAGGTAAAAATATTTTTTCGAGATTAATTAGCCCTTTATAGATATTCCATAGAGTTGACAAGGTGGCATACCAATTGGATCTACCACCACAATTAGACCGGATACATGACATCTTCCACATGTCACAGGTGAGAAGATATGTGCACAACTCGTCGCATGTTATCGACTAGGGAAAGATGGAAAATGAGTATGGAGCTACCTTTGTAGATTACCTAGTGGAGATTGATGATCAGTAGGAGAAAATCCTTTGTGGGTTAGTGTGTGTCTGGTGGCAGTATGAGAATATACAAGAGATCAATTAGGAGTGGGAGAACCATATACAAGCTTAGTACCCACACCTTTTTGAGTAGTCCTTTTTTCTTTTTGGGATAAAAATCTCTAAGGTGGGAAGAATGTAATGTATTAGTTTTTTCTATATAAAACTTTGAAATATATCTAGTAATATTTTCAGATCCAAGAGATGATACAATGTGAGATTTCAAGGCCCAGTGAGCCCAGGGTTCATATTTGAAAAAGATTAAAAATATTAAAATCATATATGTGTAGTTTTTCTGAAAAAGTGGAATAACTCTTAAATGGAGTCTTGGATCAAAAATATGAGACCTCTGTTAGGTATAGAATGTAGGATTTACCCTAGGTGAGACATAATATTTGTCAGCATTGAGTATTTTCTAAAAAAATTTCGCAAGCGCAAATAATAAAATAAACCAATTGAATTAATTAATTTATTTGTTTTGATGTATAAAACTAGGACTCCTTTATAAATACATCATTATAGGAGAGTCTTAGGGTTATCTAAATAACCCTGGAGACCTATAGAGGAGATCTTGGAGAGGAATTAGCAAATGACATCAGATCGAAGAATCAAAATTATATCATAAGGATTACTAATGCATTAGAGTTCACAGTTATTTCCAATGACAACGATACAGGATCATTCTTTATCAGAGACCGATCTGAACTCAAGGTAGGACATTTGTATTTTTGTTTATTTATCCTATTTATTTATCCCATGTAGAACATGAATCAATTAAATAAATAAAAATTAATTCACACATCGATAGTTGATTTAAATACAGTTGATTTATTTTTGTTAATTGTTGATTGAATATTTTTCATCTTCATTCATCTAATCTATGGTAATGGATCAAGGTTGAAATGAACAATGGTTGAGGTTCATTCCTCACATTTATTGTTTATGTTTTTCTCCCCCATTTCTTTACACGTTAATCATGGGAAATTATTTTAGCCCAAGGTTCGATGAATATAGGGTATTTGATCATTGTGAAACCGTTCTTCAGCATAACAAGTCAATACCGTAAGTACGGTTCACGATCGAGGTGTGATGATGGAGGACAACTGAAGGAAGGTCCGATCAGATTGGCGTTCTTTGTTATTCTCTGTTTGATGCACAATGACAACAAAAACATGACTCGAGGTATCATTTTTATGAGTGAATCGAGGCCCAGTTTTTGACAAGTGGCGATGAAGAGACTTGGATGACCCCATATCTAAGTTTCCTAATGAGAATCATGGTGGAGACAACAGATCTGGATGACACGTGAAGAACCTATGGGTTCTGGAAATTTCTAAACAACACAGTGTGTAATCCAGGGATACACATCATGTGAGTCCCTTATTATGGTGATAGGGTTTTTGTGAAAGAGATAAGGACCACACATCATGTAGTCCCTAACACACACCATGTGGCCCATGGTTGATAGCTCAACATGTATCTCATAGGATACACGAGAAAAAACACAACCAGATACACAGACATGGGTAGAGTACATGGGCACAACCCAGTACTCAGACATGGATAGGTACATGACATGACCTCAATACATGGGAATGACCAGATATACATGTGAACAGGTAAAGTCACACATGCATAGACGCAGGAAGGTCCAGGATTAGCAGTTCACATCGTGTACCCTACTTACACGCTATGTACTTCTTCAAATAGGACTTGGAGACCTTATTTCCCTCATTGGGGAATATTTTACTTAAGGGTTAATCCCATCTATCCATCTATAGTGATCCTACTTTTTCTTACATTACTATTACATCATTTTAAAGATACAAAACATAATAACATTACAAATCCAAGATAAAAAAGTTTAGTGTCTTGGGAAAATTAGGCTTATATATAACTTTTACATAATAAAACATAAACATTAATTAATTCATTATTATCTATCTTATTATCATACCTCATGTTTTACTTAGTATAAGTAATCACTTAAGGACATACATCAATGAAAGGGGTGAGAAAATCTCAGTAAGAGGATGAATAAGGGACATGAATCAATATAACATGAGTGAACATAATAACAATCATCATCATAACATAAGAAAATGATTATCATCAAAATAATGAGGGAAATAATGGATAAAGGAATTAAATATGGAAATGCATAAAAATGAAACATCATGTCTTAGTGTTCAAATACCACACATAGTTGTGAACAAATCTAGCATCATGTTCACACATAACATATGTGCATAATAATAACATCATCATTTTGAACAAAGTTAGCATCATGTTCACGCATATTACACATTATATCATGAGATATATCACATTGAACAATACATTGGAGGACTATATAATTCTAGTACCACCCATCACAACATAACATTTACATAATCATACATGCCACATAGAACATATAATAATAGCAGTCATAAAATAACCCATGGAAAGGAATGAGTTTCATAAAAATTTCATAAAGCATACATTCATGAATAAAATTTGGGGTTCACAAATTTAAAATGGAAAAAAATACTTTGTATAAGAATCATCAATCTTGAGTGAAGAATAAATGATCTCAAGAGGAGTTAAGATGTGTTTTGGAAAGAAAAGTTCTTTTGGAAAAATATTTATATTTGTTATAAAACCAAAATCGAAACATGTATATCCTAGAAAAGAAGAGGAAATAACAATGAAATTATATTTAAGGAACATTAAAGTAATATACACACTTAAATTTATCATGAAATGGGTATAAATTAATGAAAGGAAATTGGGTTCGAGAATCCCCTTACCTTTATTCCTCTTTTATTTCACTACTTTTATGATTCCTAAATAATAGAGTTATATTTATTAAAAGATTGATAAAAAAGTGAATTATAGACATTTATAAATCTATTTATCAATTATAATCACTGTATTATATTTCTTAATTTTTTTTGATGAAATTGAAGCCTTTTGATATCATGTTTTCTTAAAATTTTCCCGTTTTTCTTCGATTTCACTATTTTGTTTAAAGTGATTATTAAATAAGTAAAATAAATTATAGAAGCTTAAAATAAATATATTTATACATTTATATATAATAAATAATTTATTTTAACCATTCATAGGTTTGGTTATATGAATGTAATTGGAAACATCCCCATTGGTGGTTAACTGACTGTTATCGGGAACTTCATCCAAATAAAAAGAAAAAGTGATATAAAACATAAATACATTAAAAATATATTTTTACAGCATGTTAAAATAATTAATATAATTTTAATATTATTACTAATTAAATATTAGAATATTTTATTTTTAAATAATTTGGGAAAACATAGAGGAGAAAAAGAAAACGAGTAAAGAGTTGAAAAACACACTCTTTCTTCAGTGTATCTTGTCTTGTATGACACTATAACTCCTTTTATTTTTGGAGTTGGATTAATCCAGAACAACCCCATGGATTCTAAGAGGATTAAGAGGGAATATTTGGGTAAATATTTGGATTTTTAATGGGTGGTAGGAGTGGTTTTCTAAGAGGATGGATAGGGGTTATTTATACTTAAGGAGAAGGGTATTTTTAGAATATAATATTGAATAAAATAATGTGTCAAAGGTAAAACTTGTAATAGTGAATTTTTGACATTATAAATCATATATTAATATAATATAATGTGTTTAATACTTAAAATAACCTTTATAATTTAAATTTATTAGTTTATTAAAAGGAAAGTGGGAAGAAAGGAACATTGTTATTTTAAGGAATCACTTTTGACTTTAGGTTTTGGAAAGTTATTTTTAGGTTTTGAAATTAATTTTATCATATTTTAATGAATCATTTAAAAAATAAAATATATCATGGGAAAAACTAAGGTTATATAAAGGATTATGTCATCATTACATCATGAGTGATGTAATTGAAGATATATTGGTTATGTGAAAAACTGTATTTTTACTATTCACCATAAAATTCAAGTATTTTAAAAAATTAGCAAAAAATCACACTTAGAAAATTTAGATGTGAAGATTTAAAAAATGATATTAATTTTATCAAAATGTTTTATAAAATAGGTAATTTTAATTTTTAATATAAAAAATACTGATTTTTTACCAAATACTTTAAAAATACAGTTTATTAAAAATGTGCTTATATTTTATTTGAGTTTCTTAGTCATGATATTTAGTTTTTGGGATTATAAAATTTATATTTACATAAATTAATCCTGATAAATATTATTTTTATTACAATTTATTATTTTGAGGTAAAATTACTATGACGATGGTCAGGTTACTATTCCCAACTATTAGGTTACTATTCTAATGATCACATTACTATTCCAATGATCACTTTATATCTTATAAATACAACTTCATTCTTTCACTCAATATTCAAATAAATTCCTCTCAAGGTTCTATATTTCCATTTTCTATAATGTCGCTTAGTTTACTAATATTTTTCTTCTTCACTATAGTTTTTTGTAGTGGGGGTGATGATTCTAGTAGATTGGGGAGATCCATATTTTCCCATTGTAGCTTTTCTATTTTATATTTTTTGTATAGTTTTAATGTTTGGAATTTTAATTGATTTAATTATTGATTAATGTAATTTTTCTTATTAATTAAACAAAGTATTTATTGGTTTATCTATATTTTGTATGTATATAATATTATATAATATAATACAACACACATTTATTCAGGAAATAAATATTATTAATAAACATTGGGTCGTTACATTCTTACCCCCTTTAGAAATTTCATCCTTGAAATTTCAACTCATATTCTCAGTTGAGAATATGTGAGGGTACTTCTATTTTATTTTTTTCCTTTAGTTCCCATGTCACCTCTTCATACTTATGATTCCTCCATAACACTTTGATAAGTTGAGTTGTCTTGTTGCATAGAAATTTACCTCTACTATCTAAGATCTTCACTGAATACTCTTCTTATGAGTGGTCATTATCTAGCTGTACCACCTCTGGATTTAGTACATGTGAGGGATTAGGTATGTACTTCCTTAGGAGTGATATGTGGAACAAATCATGAAATTGATCCATACTTGGTGGAAGTGAAAGATGATAGGCTACTGCTCCTATGAAATCAGGGGTCTCAAAGGGACTAATGCACCTCAGGCTGAGTTTCCCTTTCTTTCTAAACCACATTACTCTCTTTCATGGTGATATTCTAAGGAAAAATTTATCTCCAACATCAAACTCTAAGTCCCTTCGATGGATGTAAACATATATCCTTTTCCAACTCTAAGAAACTTTTACATGTTATTGTATGACTTGAACCTTATTTGTCATCTCTTGCACAAGGTCAGGTCCAAGTAGCTTTCATTATCCAACTTCATCACAATAAGTTGGAGTTCTACATCGATTCCCATAGATAAATTCATATAGAACCATTTGAATACCTGAGTGGAAGCTATTATTTTATGAGAACTAAACCAATGGGAGATGTTGATCCCACCCACCTTTTAGATTAACCATCAGTTTGGGGGTGATAAGACATGTTGAAATTCAATTCAGTACTCAAAGAATATTAAATACTTCTTCAAAATTTAGAAGTGAACCTTAAATCATGATCAGATATGATCGAAAGTGGTACCCCATGCAGCCTCACCACTTCCTCCACATATATCTTGGCAATTTTTTAAGCAAGAAATCTTCTCGAATAGTGATAAAGCGGGTAGTATTGTTGAGTTGATCCAACATAAACCATATTACATTTTTTCCTTTGGATAATTTCAGGAGACCAATGACAAAGTCCATAGTGACATTCTCCCATTTCATTGTGGGTATAAGAAATGGTTGTGTCATCCCTTTGAAATTCTGTCGCTCTTATTTAACTTTCTGACATACCAAACACCTTGTGATGTACTCAACAATCTCCTTCTTCATGTTGTCCCACCATAAGTTTTCTCAAAGATCGTGATACATCTTGGTACTTCCAAAAATGGATGGATAAATACCATCTATGTGAATTATCCAATAGATCCTTTTTTATCCCAAGTGATGAAGGCACACAAAACCCTATTCTAAACTGAATCACACCATCATCATCGATATTAAACTCATGTAGCTTCCATTCCTTTACTTCTTTCACTTTCATTTTTATCTCTAGATCATACCTTTGTTCCTCCTTGATCTTATCTTGGATGGATGGTTGGGAAATAATTTGGGAAAGGTAGGATGTATTTTCTGCCATTATGATTTCTAGATCCATCCTTTTCATTTCCATGAAGAAAGGGTCTTTAGTAATCCACATCATGGATAGAGTGTTAGGTTCTTTTATGCTAAGAGCATTAGCTAACTTGTTTTCTTTCCTAGGATGCTAGTGAATAGAGAAATAACAATCCTTGATTATCTCTAACCATCTTCTTTGATGCATGTTGAGATCCTTTTGTGTGAATATATACTTTAGGATATTATGATCAATGTCACAATTCTCACCACAGAGGTAGTGTCACTAGATTTTAAAGGTAAAAATCACAGCTTCTAGCTCCAGATCATGTGTTAGGTAGTTCTTCTCATGGATCTTCAACTATCATGAGGCATAGACTATCACTCTATCATTCTTCATGAGTACATAACCCAAGTATTTCTTTGAAGCATCACCATATATCACAAAATATTCTCCACTTGTTGGTAGTGTGAGTATAGGTGCAGTGATTAACATATTCTTGAGCTCCTTGAATCTTGCCACATATTCTTCCATCTAGAATTAATTTACCCCTTTTTGTGTTAACTTAATTAACAGGCTATAAAATCATGATAAATTCCTCACAAAACACCAGTAGTACCTAGCCAATCCAAGAAAGATATAGATTTTTGTGACACTAGTGGGTCTGTGTCATTCCTCAATTGCATTTGTTTTTGAAGGGTTCGTATAAATTCCCTCACTTGTGATCAAGTTACCCAATAATGTGACTTGCTACATCCAAAAGTCACACTTATTGAACTTATCCTACATCCACTCCTTCTTTAATGTCACCAACAAAATCCTTAGATTCTCTTTATGTTACTCCTTGATCTTGAAGTAAATGAGAATATCATCGACAAACACTACCACAAATTTGTCAAGGTAGTATCTAAAGACTCTATTAATCAAATCCATAAAGATTTCAGGGGCATTATTAAGTACAAATAGAATCACTATAAACTCATAGTGCCCATACCTTTTATAAAAAGCAGTATTCTAAATATATTCCTTATTCAACTTCAATTGATGATATCTAGAATGAATATACACTTTTGAGAAGTGTTGATATCCTCATAGTTGATCGAACAAGTCATCAATCAGGATACTTGTTCTTTATGGTGATCTTGTTGATCTCTCGGTCATTAATACAGAGCCACATTAATCCATCCTTATTCTATAAAAAGATCATTGGATCACCCTAAGGTGATGCACTAGGGTGTATGAACCCTTTGTACAAATTTTCTTTCAACTACTTATTTAACTCTTCAAGTTAAACCAGGTCCATCCTGTAGGGTCATTTTGATATAGGAGTAACACTAGGTATAATATCTATTGAGAAATCCACCTCATGATCTAGGGGATGTTCGGTAACTCTTCAATAAATACATCACTATATTCTATAACAATGGATATTTCCTATAGGTTGATACCTTCCTTTGATTCAACCATTTGAGAAAGGTATGCTTCTTCACATGGTATCAACACCCATATTATTGAGGTATTTTCCAAAGGAGATTCATGATATTCCTTGAATTTATATAGGAGCATTGGATGGTTCAAAATATGAAAAGATATTTCCTTTTCCCGATAGTTGATGTGTGTTCTATATAATGAGATCCAATCCATGCATAATATAGCATCAAATCCCAATAAGGGAAGCATTACAAGATTTTATGGAAGAATATTCCCACATATTCCAACAAGAGAAGAGTCCAACACTTGGGATGTAATGATTGAAGCACTATGGGTTTTTATGGATATATATACTTCAAGGTATCGAGGCTTCAATTCAATAGTTCTGGAAAACTTATAGGATATAAAGGAATGTGTAGAACCATAATCAAATAATTTTTTTCCATTCTTGAGTGAATAGTAAGTGTTCCTTGTACGACTTCATTTTCATGATCCACTTCAGCAATAGTGAAGGCATAATATTTCCCTTAATCCTTTGGAATTGGTGGCTACTAACACTGATTACCCTCAAAGACTTTAGGTTTAGTGCACTAGATTGCATAGTGACCTTGCTCCATATAGTTTAAGCATTGGACCATAAGTGGTTCATTAGGAGGTGCCCTCCTTTACCCCATCATATTGGCCAAATTATTCATGTATCTTTAAAATTCATGAGTTTTATAGAATTATCTCTATAATTTAATCATTTCACTATCCCTTTGAGATAATTCTCATGATTTTTTTTCTCACATTTTTGACATGTGGGTAGTTGGATCCCCATTCATCCTTTGTCATTTGGCCAACCAACTTGAAATTCCATTCCTCTCTTCTTATCTCTATAACCATGGGAACATTCTCTAAACTCCATCTCTACTTTGAGATCACATCAAACCACTTATTCATAACTCCCAAAGTCTTGGATTGTTATATCCTTTCAAAGGTGTGGGTTTAAACCACTAAAGAATCTATCTATTTTTCTATCATTGTCAATAAAAAACCCGAGTCATATCTTTCAAGCCTTGTGAAGTTTTCCTTTTAAGCCATGATAGATTCACCTTCCTCTTGCATCAGCTCTATAAATTCTCTCTCTATATTTTTTTGAAGAGTTCAAGGGAAATACTTGGTAAGAAATATTTTATTAAATTATTACCACTCCATATATTACATTTCATTCATTTGTTTGGTGTTATTAATCAATTCTCAACATCGGTCGGCTTCACCATTTAAATGATAAACATCCAGGGTCACTTTATCCTTCTCATAACAATAGATCACATAAAATATATTCTCCATCAAGTTAACCCACTATTCTGTGACAAGTGGATTAGAAGTTCCACTAAATGTCACTGGTCATTTTCACATAAAGAACTCAATGGCTAGTTGATCCTTCTTGGGTGAAGGTGGATGTTCCACATGATTCAGGTTATTATTCACACCATAAGATAGCTAGGTAAGCATCACTATAAAGTTTTGAACTCCATCTCCTATGGAATTGGGGATATCGTTTGAACAATTGCTGCATTGTCCCTCACAAGGGTTGTTGCCTTGGTTTCTCTTGGTTCCCACCATTTTCTAAAATAGAAAAGGTTTGAAAAAAAGAGTAAGAAAATCAAGGATAAATAATTTATTATTTTTTGTAATTAAGAAATATCTTATGGGATCCCTATGTTTATCTTTTTTCTAAAAAAAAGTTTCTTGGATGTTTACATACACTTAGTCTCATTATAATGGTTTTAACCAATGTTTTCTAATCCTAATTCCAAAATTAACTAAACTGTGCTATGATACCAACTATAGAGACCCTACTTTTTCTTACATGACTATTACATAATTTTAAAGATACACAACATAATATCATTACAAATCGAGGATCAAAATGTTTAGTGTCTTGAGAAAATTAGGCTTATACATAATTTTACATAATAAAACATAAAAATTATTTAATTCATTATTCTATATCTTCTTAGTATCCCTCACATTCTTCTTAGTACAAGTAATCACCTGAGGATATACATCAATGAAAGGGGTGAGAAAAAAGCCCAGTAAGAGGATGAATAAGGGACATGAATCAATATAACACGAGTGATCATAATCATCATCATCATAACATAAGAATAGGATTATCATAAACATCATGAGGAAAAAAATGGATAAATTCATGGAATGTGGCAATGCATAAAAATGAAACATCATGTCTTAGTGGTCAAAATCTACACATAGTTGTGAATAAAGCTAGCATCATGTTCACGCATAACATATGTGCATAATCATAACATCATCATTGTGAACAAATATAACATCATGTTCAAACATATTACCCATTATTTCATGAGATACATCACATTACCTAATTAATTGGAGATCTATATAATTTCAGACCCACCCATCACATCATAACATTTACATAATCATGCATTCCATATAGAACGTATAATAATCGTAATCATAAAATAATCCATAGAAAGGAATGGGTTTCATAATAATTTAATAAATCATACATTCATGAATAAAATTTGGGGTTTACAAATTTAAAATGGAAAAACATAATTGGTATAAGAATCATCAATCTTGAGTAAAGAAGAAATGATCTCAAGAGGAGTCAAGATGCGTCTTTGAAAGAAGATTTCTTTTGAAAAAATATTTATGTTTGTCATAAAACCAAGTTGGAAACATTTTTTATCCTTGAAAAGAAGAGGGAATAAAAATGAAATTATATTTAAGGAATATTAAAGGGATATACACATAGAAAATTTTCATAAAATCGGTATAACCTAATGAAAGGGTGTTGGGTTTGAGAATCCCCTTACCTTTATTCCTACTTTATTTCATTGATTTTACAACTCCTAAATAATAGAATTATATTTATTAAAATATTTATATAGAAGTTAATTATAGTCATTTATACCAATATTTATCAATTATAATCATTTTATTATATTTCTTAATTTTATTTGATGAAATTAAAGTGTTTTGATATCATGTTTTCTTAAAATTTTATGTTTTTCTTTGATTTCTCTATTTTGTTCAAGGTAATTATTAATTAAGTAAAATAAATTATATAAGCTTAAAAATAAATATATTTATACATTTATATATAATAAATAATTTATTTTAACTATTCATAGGGTTGGTGATATGAAATGAATCAGAAATATCCCCGTTGGTGGTTAACTGACCATTATTGGGAACATCATCCAAATATGAAGAAAAAGAGGTATAAAACATAAATACATTAAAAATATAATTTTAGAGCATGTTAACATAATTAATATAATGTTAAAATTATACCTAATTTAATCTTAGAATATTTTATTTTGAAAAAATTTGGTAAAATATAGGAGAAAAATAAAACTAGTGAAGAGTTGAAAAACATACTCTTTCTTCAGTGTAGCTTCTCTCGTACCATACTATATATTTTGGATTTTAATTACTCTATAAAATCCATATTAATTCTAATAGGACTAATAGGGAATATTTGGGTATATGTTTGGATTTGTAATGGGTGAGAGGAGTGATTTTCCAAGGGGAGGGAGAGGGGTTATTTATACTTTAGGAGAGGGGTATTTTTAGAATAGAATATTAAATAAAATAATAAATTAAAGGTAAAACTTATAATAGTGAATTTTTGAAATTATAAATTATATATTAATATAATATAATTATTTTAAGACTTTAAATCCCCTTTGTAATTATTATTAATTAGTTTATTAAAAGGAAAGTGGAAAGAAAGGAAAATTGTTATTTTAAGGAACCACTTTTGACTTTAGGTTTTGAAAAGTTCTTTTTAGGTTTGGAAATTAATTTTATCATATTTTAATGACTCATTTATGAAATAAAATATATCATGTCCAAACCTCAATTTCTATAAAGGACTATTTCATTATCACATCATGAATGGTGTAATTTAAGATACACCGGTTATGTGAAAAACTACATTTTACTATTCACCAGAAAATTGAGCTATTTCAGAAAATTACCAAAAAATCACCCTTATAAAATTTTGAAAATCTGATTTCAAAAAAGATATTCATTTTATCAAAATAAATTTCTAAAATGGGTAATTTTAATTTTTAATATAAAAAATAATGTTTTTTTACAAAATACTTTAAAATACAGTTTATTAAAAATGTGCTTATATTTTCTTTAAATTTCTTAGTCATGATATTTAGTTTTTAGGATTATAAAGTTTATATTTACATAAATTAATCATGATAAATATTATTTTTATTACAATTTATTATTTTGAGTTAAAATTACTATTCTGACAGCCAGGTTACTATTCCCAACAGTCAAATTACTATTCCAACGATCACATTACTATTTCAAAAGTTACTTTACCTCCTATAAATACCACTTTATTCTTTCACTCAATATTCAACTCAATTTCTCTCAAGGTTCTTTATTTCCATTTTCTATAATATTTCTTGGTTTATTAATATTTTTCTTCTTCTCTATAGTGTTTGTAGTGGGGGTGATGATTCTAGTAGATTGGGGCATTACATATTTTCCTATTATAGATTTTATATTTTATATTTTTATCCAGTTTTAATATTTGGAATTTTAATTGGTTTCATTGCTGATTAATGTAATAATATTTAGTAATGAAATAAAGTCTTTATCAGTTTCTCTATATTTTTTATTTGTATAATATTATATAATATAATACAACACACATTTATTCAGGTAAAAAATATTACTAATAAACACTGGGTCGTTACACCATCCTTGTGAAGGTATATTATGACATTACATCTTGAGCATAGTATTTTGATCCACTTTAAGGGATTAATTTCAGATAGAGTTGTAGTAATCCCTCCCAGAGGCTGATATGGGATCCTCTATCATCTTCTGCCTTAGGTGGGGTTCTCAGAATCAGTGTGACCAAATGTACATGAGCATCGATCTCCTACTTAATGGATTAATTCAAAATGGGTTGTTTTTATACCCCATGTCCCTAGGTGTGATCCTCATCTATGTATCAATCTCTTCAAATTTCCATCTTTCACACTTCCTTATAGAGAGACCCAATGAGCACGACATCTCGGATGAACGCCACCTGTGTTATCAGACTTGTAGAGCGAGTTCTCTTGAGCAAGTGTGGTTACAAACTCTTGAGTATAATCTTAGGCTGATAATGCAGTTGTGACCTTACCTTGAGACTTAGTGTCTACCATGAGTATATTTGGGTGTTTTATTGTATGTCTCCTTTATTATTGTAATATCATGTGATGAGTTGACTACTCATGGTGCTTTATGATTAGTGATTTCAGGGTATCCTATGGGGTATTATTATACTTACTCCTACATGAGCTCTGCCTGCATGTGTTACGTCATATGTAGATGGTCGACCGCTCGATGGGGTTCTTGGTGGACAAGGAGCAAGCAGAGCTTATATTTGGGATAAATATATTGTGTTTTACTCTAGGAGTCACATTTCACTATTGTCCCATCTTTCTAATAGGTTAGACTTCTTTACAATTTTTGGTGGGATTGTATTTATCCCTTTATACTTTCCAGTATTATTCATCATACTCTAATTGTGGGATTTAGATGTGTGCATGAATTTAGTATTAGTTTTATTTTACATTTAAGCATTTTATAGTCTTGAATATGTGTGTGTACGTACAATTACCATAGGGTAAGGCCTCCCATGTGAGTGTTATGCCTACTCATCACTGGTCGCCATCCCCTGGCCTATTGGAGGTGGGCTTGGGGTAGTCACACTCAACTGATCACTGGCCAGGTGAGCCCCAATGGGCCAGGTCATGACATTGATAAAGATCACCAAGGGCATCCAAAAGACATCCCCTCTCTGTAGTGTATCCATGGGTTTTTCTTGAATCATCCATCACATGGATGAGATTTATCCTTCCTCCACGACCTTCTAAATCCTCTAATGTAAAGGAGAAAGAAGAAGAGAGATTTATGTGAGGAGGAGTCTCAACCTGATAGGAAGAAATCACCCACACCCACAACCATCAAATGGATATATTATTTACAATCCCCAATTTTGCTCATTGGGATGTTGCATTTACCCACATGTTTATAATGCATGAGTAAATTCTCCTTCGGCTAGCTCATGCATCTCATGCATGAAAGTAACTTCTCCTCACCATTTAATCTTATGAAAAAATTACTTAAATTATATCCAATCATGGGAAAATTTCTCAAGCATCCAAAGTTGGATAAGATTACATGAAATGATATAATCTTGCATGTAAAACATAATTTTCATGAAAAAAATAAAAATTATATATATATATGTGTGTGTGTGTGTGTGTCTGTATTTTTGTATGTGTGTGTGTATCATGTATATAATATAGCTTTAGGGAATAGATCCTCTAATATCTCACTTCCATTAAAGCCTAATAAACTTTGTGTCATTTCACCTTATACTATATTGTATACAATAACCAGTAAAATCATATCCAAAACTTCTTTTTCATATATTCTAGAACATATTTGGAAAGATACCATTATCTTCACCTTGTATCACATCATATAAAATACCTTGTGAATAATCATCTAAAACACTTTTTGGAATAACTATAAAACACTTTTAGAGTAACTCTCCAATTCAAACTCAATCCTCATCCAATCAACTACAAAGTGTGACCCTGCAAGCCTTTATAGAATTGAAAACAAATATAAATATCTGGATTCATACATGTAATCTATAAAGGGATATGACATGATCTCTATCAAAAACATGTATCTATATATCCATGAGCACCAGTCTGTATCATATGAAAACATTCATTTTCATATTTTCCCTTTGTCAAAGACATTAAGTGTCCATAGGACATAGAGCATGTCAATCCCATATGATCAACTAATCTATTCTCGATTCTCAAAGTTTAGAGTGATTTGATCAATGAATATATAACATGTAATTCATCCTTATGGATAAGGACATCACATGTCCCTTATCTAGATAGATATAAAATATACAGGTGCAACCACACACTCCCACAGTCTATCTTAATAGAGGGATAGAATATCATAATCATCATATGAGAGGAAAAAACCTTTATTGGTTAAGCTCCAACCAATGACATGACCAAAAACATACCCAACCACCCATGTATTAGTTATGTCAATACATAGACTTGTGTAAGTAGGATAATAAATTATAAATGTTATCATGCTAGGTATCTTTCTGACCTTAGGTGATAGGGAATCATATATGATCCATGCACCCTTGGTATACCAAATACATCTGTACGAAACTCCATATGGTATACTTAGTAGGTAATATAACTCAAACAAAGAATATCATTATTTTTTTTATGAATCATGAGCATATTATATATCTCTATACAAGAATAATACTCATGTTAACTTCAAAATTTCTTCATAACCTATAATACTTCATGATGAACATCGATTAGGGATAAACACAAAGTCATACTTTGAGAGGTTAATTATCACTACACTTCATGAAATATATATATATATATATACATCTATCTTTACAATGTAAAATAATTATAAAATGGAGGTTTCCTTTAATATAATACATTTCAACATTCTTAAACTCCTTAAGAATATTTAACAAAACCAACATAAGAACCAGTTTATCATATCATATATGAAAAACTGCCATATCATCCTTATGTTTTTATGAATATCCCAAAGGCCTTCATTATTTATTTATTTATTATAATGCACCTTTCAAGGGGTAAGGTGCAACCCTTACAATGCCCGAAGGCTTAAGAGATTACATGACGCGTAAGTTTTAGAGGAATCAACCAGACAAGACAACTTGGAACTGCCCCTCCCCAACAAATGTCATAATATTAGCACTCCAACTTTGCAATGCTGGTCGGCTAGATATCCTGTGCAGAGCTACATAGGCATAGTCCTGATGGCAATGTCATACCCTCTCAGTCTTCCAATTATGATTAGCTCTGCTCCGGTGAATGCACCTTCTCTAAATATTCACTTGGAGCCTTATCCCTTGTAATATTGACGAGTTTCATATACAATTTCATGTGGCTCGAATGCCTTGGGGTGGACTAAAGGCCTTGATGTGGCTCAAAGGCCTTGATAGATAACTGGCCTGAAGGCTTTGGGTGGATCGAAGGCCTTGTAGGACCCAAGGATCAAACTGGTTGCCTGAAGGCCCAGATGGATGAGTAGTTCCGACTACTATAGTATCGAACAATACCTGCTACAGTACCTTCTACAGTGCCTACTATTGTACTGATACAGTACTTCTATAGTACCTGGAAATATGTCTCCACCCAGATTTGATCTAAGGTCACTTAGATGCACTTTCTGAGTCCTCACCAACTGGGCTGAGGCTCATGTGCTCATACTTATGTTTACTACACTTTTTGGGTTTTTTAACTAATTAAATAATATGTAATTCATGTCACATCTCTAGGTGACCATCTGATAAAACCCTCATACTAAACCTTTTAGTGAGAAACATCCTTGAATAAATATAGTTTGAATAATGGTGAGACTTAGGAATCATATTCCTAATTTTTAAACTACTTAAACATATTCAAACCTCTTTAACTTTTCAACATCACATGTTATGATGTTGAATTTTTTTAGGTGTATTGTTTTTGATGTTATTCCATAATCAAGGTGAATGTTAGTATGGGTTTTACCTTTCCTCACCAACACCCCAAAACAAAGGTGGGAATTTTTGATTATTCTCTCTGATAAGTGTGAAATTTATGGAGATTCTTCATGTTTTTCCCTGACGTCCAATGTTGTAGGGATTTATGTTCTTCATATGATACTACTAAATGATCCATTAAAGTGTTTTTGTGTTTACCCTAACATAAAAATGTGATTTTTCTCCCCCAAAAAGTGTAAAAATTCTTAGTATTCTTCTCCAATGTTTGATTGTAGTAATATTTCAGAACAAAGACTTTGTTTTTTATCTGATATTGCTCAACCATTCATTAAGGAATTGTTATGTTTCCACCACCCTTGTAATGAAAAGTTCAATTTTCTCCTCTAATAAAGGCACCAATGGTCGGAAAAGGTATTTTACCTATTTCTAGTGAAATATTTAGTGATATTTGTAGTAAGAATTTATATTGGCATTATCGTATCATTTATTTATAAAAAAACATACCTGAAATTTTACTATAACTTTCATGCATTTCTAATGAAACTTCCACCGTAACTTTCAATTCTATTATTATAAGAAGTTTCAATAGAATTCCACCTAAATAACCACTGAAACCTGAAGGGTTTGGAATGAGTCTAAAAATAATTATCGGATGAAGTAGAAGTGATTAAAACCTTTTTTTGAGGATATTCATATAAGAAATATGAAATTATGTATAAACATAAATGAAGAACACTACTATAAATGGCATACCTCATATCGAATAACACCTACAATATATTCAAACACCATTGCATGGGTTTGATAAAGATCACCAAGGGAAACCAAAATACATACCCTATTTGTAGTGTATCCAAAAGTTGTGATTGAATCATCCATCATATAGATGAAATATATCATTCCTCCATATCCTACTAAAATTTTTCATGAAAAGTATAAAGTTGAAGAGAGATTTAGGTGAGTAGGAGTCTCGGCCTAACATGAATCAACCACCCACACCCACAACCATCAAGTGAATGTATTATTTATAATCCCCAAGGACGTTCCTTGGGTTGTTTCATTTACCCATATGTTTATAATGCATGAGTAAATGCTCCTTAGACCAGATCATGCATCTCATACATGAAAGTAACTTCTCCTCACCATTTCATTTTATGAAATGGTTCCTTAAATGATATCCAATCATGGTAAAATGTATTGAGTGTCCAATGTTGTCTAAGATTACATGAAATGATATATCCTTGAATGTAAACCATAATTTTCATGAAAATGATACAAATCACACACACACACACATATATATATTATAATATATATTTAAAAAATATCTCCTTCAATCTCCCACTTAAAATAAAGACTAATAAACTTTGTATTATTTCACCTTATACTATATCTTATGTAATAACCAGTGAAATAATATCCAAAAATTATTTTGGATATATTCCAAAACAAATTTGGAAATCTAACATTATCTTCACCTTGTATCACATAATATAAAATACCTTTTTAATACTCATCCAAAATAATTTTTTATTAATTATAAAACATTTTTAGAGTATATATATGATTTAAACTAAATACTCATCTAGTCAACTACAAAGTTTGACCCCATGAGCCTTTATAGTGTTGAAAAAAATACAAATATATAGATTTATTCATATAAGCAAGGAGAAGCCTCTTGAAAAGATTTAATACTACTCAAGCTATAAAGGGATATGGTGTGATATCTATCAAAAACATGTATCTATATACCTATTTCCACCAGTTTTCATTAAATAAAAACATGCATTTTCATATTTTCCCTTGGTCTAAGAAATTGAGTGACCATGGTACATAGAGCATGTCAATCCTATATAGTCAACTCATCTATTCTTGATTCACAAAGTGTAGAGTGATTTGATCAATTAATATATCACATGCCATTCATCATTATGGATAAGCACAACATATGTCTATTATGTGGATAGATATACAATATCTAGGTGTGGCCGCACACTCCCAAATTCTATCTCAATCAAGGTATTAGATTTCATACTCATCATACAAGAGAAAAAAACCCATATTAGTTAACCTCCAACCAACATCATGACCATCAATATACCCAGCCACCTATGTATTATCTAATTCAATATATAGACTTGTGTAATTAGAATAACAAATTATGAAGGTTCTCATGCTAGGTATCTCACCAACCTTGGGTAACAAGGAATCAAATATGATCCATGCACCCCTGGTATACCAAATACATCCACATGACACTCCACGTGGTATACTTAGTAGATCATATAGCTCAAACAAATAATATTATTCTTTTTTTACATCATGATCATATTCTGTATCTCTATATAAGAATAATACTCATGTTAACCTTGATATTTCATCATATCCTAGAATACTTCATGATGAACATAAACTAGAAATAATATAAGGACCCAACCTTAAACATTATATAATCTTTAGTTTTAAGTCAAGAATTATTTATCTTACATTTGAGGATATTTTTAGGTTTATAGTTTTATATAATTAGGTTATAACTCATACATAACAAACAAAAAGTGTACACTTCCAATCAGTATCCATTTTTATTACTATATAAAACTTCTAAAACAAAACATGATTTCTTCTCATGAAAACTCTTCATGACTTTCAACTTGACCTCTTCATTTCCTTTACCCATCCTTAAATCATATTAAAAATATTTAAAATCTTGGGATGAGAAAAAAATATTAGTATGGGACATAAAAAAGAGGAAAAGCATTAGTCTAGTGAAAAACATGAAAACCTAAGAATTTTTTTTCTTAAAAACACAACTTTTTTACCCAGAAAGGGAATTATCATTATTTTAAAAATATCATTTATATTACATTTCTAAAACAAATTATTTTCATTAAAACTAATTAGCAAGAATAAAAAAGTCATGTAGGTACCTTATTACATAATCTCATAAAACCCTTATATAATTCTCACAAAACCCTCATAAATCCCTTACAAATTGGAATAACCATATGAAAAACTTCTAATATAATTCTCCATAGAACATAATAATTACCCAATGTATTGGATCACTATCTAGGCACACCCATCATATAAGATATATCGGGATTACCTGATGATATCTAGGTACACCCATAATATATAATATCTTAGAAAAATAACATGAATAAAACATTTTATTAAATTTTTCATTATAAAACATTTTAAAAACTCTTCTAAACTCATATGAAAATCACTTTCAGATATTAAAATACCATTTTCATTTAAAATCCCATTTTCAATACCAAAATACTAAAAAAAGGGAAAGAGATTTTTTCATTGAAGGTAACATGAAATATTTCAAAGGAATCCAAAAATCAAACAATGTACATAGTATTATAAAAATTCATTATCATCGTGTATGTTAAGAATAGAACATTCATTTTTTCATTTATGAAAACATTCCATATAAAACATATACAAATATTCCTTTTGAAAACCTTTGAAAATAAAGTGAAAAGAGACATAAAATGAAATTTATAAATATTTTATGTCCATATAAATTTTTTCATAAAATAATTTTAAAAATATGGACATGGAAAATAAAGAGTTGTAAGGAAAACATTAAAAGATATTTTTTTAAAGAAAATTACCTTATCACTTTAGAAATATTTGAATCCTAAGACCAATGAAAGAATAAAATTAAATAAAACTATAAATACAATTATAATAGAGAAATTAATAATATAAAATTTCAAAGGTTCTGTATATACACCTTATAAAATGGTATAGGTGTATAACATCAAAATATGCCTCAATGAAAGGAAATTGAGACGAAGTCCCTTACCTTAAGTCCGAATTGTCATGCGTGTCTTTATATTCTTGAATAATAAAAATATGATAATTATTTACTTACTTTAGAAAATTTTGGAAATTTATTATTACTTTTATTTCACTTATTAACATGTTATATATAATTACTTAATCAATTAATTTCATGTCAGATGTTTTGACCATATTCAGATTATGTATCAAAAATGACTTTGGTAGTTTGACTATGGTCAAAGAGATAATTATTTAAACATATAAATAATAATAATAATGGAATATTTATCATATTTATACATAAATTATACTTTTAAGATCAATCATTAATAATGATTTTGAGAAATTAAGTACATTACAATCATGAAGATGGTAGGTCGTACACACACAAGAGTAATGTTTCCATTTTTCAATGATCCTTATGGAAAGGATGTAAGTAATATTTTGTATTTATAGAATGATAATAATATAATATATACCATATTATTTCTTTAAATATACTTATATATATCATCTATGTGGTTTGTTGATGAAAAGAGAGTTATATCACTTTGTGAAGGTGACGATCCACACATTCACGAATGATGTTATCGTTTCTCAGTGAGTGAAAAGGTAACAAAGAAAATGATATATTATATTTTAAAAATTATAAATATGTAATTAATGTCATAATTATTACATTTATATCACATATATTTATTATATTTACTCACATTACCTTCTATATAAAGTTTTAGTAAAAATGAATCACATCACTTTGTGAGGCGGTAGTCCGCCGTACACACGAACGATGTTATCGTATCTCCTAAATAATGGAAAGTAAAAAATTTATATATATGATATAATGACCCTAGATTTATAATTATGTTATAAATATCATATATAAATTTTATATACATCATCATACCCAACTGTGAGAGGTGGTAATGGAAAAATGAATGACATCAGTTCGCGAGGCGGTAGTCCACTGTACACACAAATGATGATTTTGTAACCCATTTCATGGAATAGGAGAAATATTTTGGTTATGAAATTAACATAATAACATATAATTATATGTAATAAACTTATTTTATTATATAATCATGGTATAATAATAATTTAATGGGGTGGTGTAAGAAATAAAATAAAAATTATCGTTGAAGAACGTTACCTCTTCTTTCGATAACTTCTCCTGGTTTGCACCAAAGACCTTACTTGGTTGGATTTATGTCTAAAGGAAGTATTATAGAATGATATGAGGTAATTATATAATTTATTTTGGCAGTTATTTTATAAAAAAATGGGTTCTTAATGTGTGAAGAGAGGAGTATAGGGGGTGGCATTTTATAAGTGAGGTGAATGGTATACTTAAAATACTTGAAAATAATGAATTCCACCCACATTTTTTTCATGTAACAAAGATCCAATAATGTAAAATTATTTAGGATAGAAGTTATAAGGTATAAATATTTATATAAAATATATCTATATAAGTTTTAGGTCTTTTTAACCCTTATCTTTTTTACTTTAACCCCTGATAAATCCATTTTTACATCAACCGTGATAATTAATTTTTACTATTTTCACTATTCATTTTGGTAAAAAATTAAGTTGAAATTATTATAAAATATATATTATTATGATTTTAAGTATGGAATCCATTTTACCAAATTCAATTCAAAAAAGTGGAAAATTTTAATTTAAAACAAAACCCGTATGTGCGATGAAAAAGAGGGTTTTCAAGCAGAGTATTTTTTGAGTAAAAGATGATTTTATATTAAATATATGACTAATAATAATCATTTTATTAATATAAATTAATATTTATTTATATATAATATAAAAATTTAATTTAAAACATTCCCCATTAGGTATTATTTTAATTAATTAAAATGGATAAAAATTATGCATTTTAAAACAGTTTTTAGAAAAACTCATTTTTAAACCCAAAAACAAAATTATACTAAAGAACAATATAAAATTGATTCAAAAGTAGTTAAGTGGATTAAATATAACTAAATAATACTTATATTAATTAAAATCATATTAAAAAAATATTTTTTCTTTTAAAATACTTAAATTATTGAAAAAGTCTTTTTTACAAAAAATGATATTTTTCACTATTCACTGAAAAATCAATATTTTCTGAAAAATACCAAAATTTCACCATAGGTAAATTTTAATATTTTTATTCCAAAAATAATATTTATATTTTAAAATTCAAATTATAATATTTATAAATTAAACTTTTAAATAAAACCTTATAAGAAAAGAGTTTAGTTAAAACTATTTCCTTTTTTATTTAAAAATTACTTAAATATTTTTATAACTAATATAACTATATAATTAAAATTAATAAATATGAAAATGATTTATTCTATCATTACTTTGGTTTTTAAATTCTTACACCCTTTTATAAATCCCACCTTAATAGTTTTATTCACTTATTAAATAAGTGGGGGTATCTTTCCCTCGTAGAATTTTCAAATTCTTATGTTGCCTCTTCAACCATATGACTTTTCCATAAAACCTTAACCTGGTGAATCATCTTATTCCACAACACTTTCTATCTATGTTCAATAATCTGAACTATATGTTCCTCATAATAAATATTCTCTTCTAAATAAACCACTTTAGGGATAAAAACATGAGATGAATCCGACACATATTTTCTAAACACCGAAACGTGAAATACGTTGTGTACCTGAGATAAAATCGGAGGCAAAGACAATTGGTAGGAAACCGAACCAAATTTCTCTAGGAATTTATACAGTATAATTAATGATATACTTATATTCCTTTTCTTACCAAAATTCATAACACTTTTTCATGGATAAAATTTTAGAAATACATGATCACCTACCTTGAAAGAAAAATCTTTGCTCTGATTATCTGCATAACTTCTCTATGTGCTTTGTGCTATCCTCATATGTTACTGAATCAACTGCACATTCTTAGCCATTTCCTCTACCAAATCTAGTCCCATCAAACTCATTTATCCTATATCATCCACAAAATCATGTGTCCGACACTGCTTTTTATATAATGTCTCAAATGGTTCCATCTATATACTAGAATGAAAACTATTATTATAAGAAAACTCAACAAAAGAAAGACGTTAATCCCAAATTTACTAGTAATACATTAAAAAATAACAAATAATATCTTCCATATTATGAATTTTCCACTCATACTATCCATCAGATTAAGGATGAAAATATGTACTGAAATTTAATTCAGTACCCAACGACTTTTGAAGTCCTTTAAAAAAAATTAAATTCGAACCTAGGATCACATTCTGATATAATATGGAGTAGAACTCAGTGTAACCTGACTATATCTTTTAAATACATTGTAGGAATATTATCTAAATACATTATATCTTGAATGTAAAGTAAATGTGTATATTTAGTTAATTGATCAACAATAACCCATATCACATTATTACCATGAGAAGTCTTTGGCAATCCTACCATGAAATCCATTGATATATTTCCCCATTTCCACTCTGGCACTGATAAAGGTTGAATCATTCCCTTCGGTAACTATCATTCTAATTTTACCTTCTAACAATTTAAACACTTTATAGTGAATTCAACAATATCTCTTTTCATTCCATCCCATCAGTAATGCTCTAGAAGGTCTCTGTACATCTTAGTATTTCCCAAATTAATGGAAAATGAAGAACTATGAGCTTCACTTAATAACTATTTCTTCAAATCGTAATTAGAAGGCATGTATAATCTTTTTTCAAATCGTAAAACACCTTATTAATTAATATTAAAATTAGAAAACTTACCCTTCTTAACATATTCTACCTTTTCTTGTAAAGATTGATCCTCCTTTTGATATTCCTTAATTATTTATGACAAAGTTGATTGAACTGAAACCTGAAACAAATCAGAGGTTATCCCTACATACCCAACTTCTAGGCAAAAATTTATCAAATCATTAACCAAAGGGTCAAATTATAAGTGTAACATGGTTAACATAATATTATTTTTCGACTTAAATAATCAACCACTTTGTTTGTTTTTCTAGGATGGTAATGAATCATGAAATCATAATCCTTGATCAGTTCCAACCATATTCTATGTATCGTGTTTAATCCTTTTTGAGTAAATATATACTTCAAAATTTTGTGATCAATATATATTTCACACTTTACTCCATACTAATGATGCCTCCAAATTTTTAAATAAAAAACTATAACATCTAATTTGAGATCATGTGTAGGGTAATTTAACTCATGAGGTTTCAACTGATGCGAAACATAAGCAATTACCTAATTATTATACATTAGGACACAACCAAGTACTTTAAATGAAGCATCACTGTAGATGAAAAATTCTCTATTTTTGAAATAAATGACCAAAACTAGATAATTCACCAATCTTCTTTTTTAGTTCTTGAAAAAAAATCATCACATTCTTTTTTCCAGTTGAATTTAACTCATTTTTTAGTTAACTTAGTCAGTGGGTTAGACAACCGAGCAAAGTTTTCAAAAAACCACCATTATTATCTTATTAATATAAGAAAACTATGAATACCTATGATATTTTTGGGTCTTTTCCATTCTTCAACAATTTATGTTTTAGTAGGTTCAATATTTATGTCATCTTTATAAACAATATGTCCAAGGAAAAAAATTTGCAACCAAAATTCATACTTTCTAAATTTCCCATATAGTTTATTTTATTTTATGGATTGAAAAAAAATACTTAGGTGTATTTAATGTTCCTCCAAAATTTTAGAATATACCAAAATGTCATCAATAAACACAACAAAAAAATTATCCAAGAACTCATTGAAAAATCTATTCATAAGGTCCATAAATACAGTAGGTGCATTGGAAAAATCAAAGGGCATAATAACAAACTCATAGTTACCATATCTAGTTAAAAATGTAGTTTTAAGAATGTAATACTCTTTAACCTTCAGTTGATAGTACCCAGACCACATATCAACCTTCAAAAAAATACCACGCTCTATGGAGCTGATCAAACAAATCATTGATATGAGGCAAAGTGTCATGAACCAGCCCAAATACTCTAGTACTCTTATACCCAATCCAAAAACGACATATCCCAAAGGGAGTTCCCAATATCCATGGGTTGGATACTAGAACTTGACATCATATAAGATAAATAGGGAACAAATTTTCTATAAAATAACAGAAGATAAAAACATAAGTCAGTAGGCTCAACACTCCAAAGGGAGAAAGTACCAGAAACAAAATAGGTATATCAAAACCCAAAATAGCACATCATCAAATTACTCAGTATAAATACACAACATCCAAAAGGAAACATCACTACAAGCCTAAAATATCAAGAATATCCACCACCTCAAAGTGGTGCTTGCCCTTTATTCAGACCTAGAATAAGAAAATCTACAAACACCCGAAGGAAAAGGTATGGTGTGAGCTATAAATCTCATTAGGGTCTCACCAAGTATTTCATAAAAAGATTCCATAATAATAAACCAAATCCTAATTTCAATTTTTATAAGAAAGGGCATAGAAATACAATTACATATTTAAAACCAAAAACATGCTTTCATTTCAAAATGATAGAAAACATTTCAAACATGGATTAAATATTTTTTATATAAAATAGTTTATATAAATTAATAGTCATGAGTAAAAAAATTTCATAATAAATGAAATATATAATAAAAAAAACACAAAAATAACCATGGTCATATTCCCTATGATACAATAGTTCCTGGTTATAGGATCCTCACACATCTCATATCAGTGATCACGACAATATGTATACATAAATCAATCAGGATCGGGCTAAATAGGACTCATCAATATCCCATCTAGGATAAGACCTACCAAAATTGTTTTTTGTTAGAGGTTTCATCACCAATACATTACTAGGGAATTATCATCCTAGCATGCTTGTCCCAAATAACACAATAACTACCCAAGTTCACATGTTCTCAATCAATCATTCAGTAATGATGAAATCATCTCATTTTCAATCAAACATCATTTACAATTCAATTTCCCAATTTCCAATTTCAATATGTCAATTTAGTTTCAAAACCAAAACATGGGATTTTTATCAATTCACTCCCTTTAAATACAAACCAATAATGGTTTTTCATCAATTAAATTTAATCCATTTTATAAAATTAATTCTCAAATCATTTCATCAATTCCATCAATTTCAAAATACTCCCCAAATTCCAATTCTATTGTAATTGGGGTTTTTTTCCCAAAATCCATGCCAATTAAAATTATAATTCCAAATAATATCAATTTGGGTTTTCATAAATAAATTGAAATCCATTTCAAACAAATTAAGTAAATCAAGGTTTAATTATATGGAACAATCTAAAATGGAACCACATACCTTTAATCATAGAATCCAAAATCAACACCCATAATGGGATATGCCAACGAAGAATGACAATGATGGATATCAAGAAACCAAACCTAGAATAAAGATAAATTTAAAATAAGTTTAGATACATTAAATACATGATGATATATCAAACTCTAAGGAGGAAGGAAAGAGATATCAGGATAGAACACATGAGAGGAGGTTCACTTACCAGAGAGGGATCAAATGAGATCCTACATGCTTTAATCCACTAAGATAAGCATTTAGAGGACCTAAAATTGCTTCTTGAGAGCCTTAAAATGTAAGGAAAATGATTTAGGTAGAGTTGGGGTCAAGTGGGGGTTAAACCGGTGGGTTTGGAAATTTAAAATAATTTTTTGGAATAAAATTATCCCACATGCATGGTTTCCTATAGAGGTCCACATGATTAGAAAAACCGTGTGACCTAACTGCGCACCCCTATAGAATCAATATACAAGGCACATGGTTTTTTCTAGGTGGGAACATGGTTTGTCAAATTGTGTTCCAACCATGAAAACCTTCACTGCCCAAGGTTTCACAATTTTCACTGGAGGGACGCACAGTTTGGGAAAACTATGAGCCAACCATGCATAACCCATAAAACCTGCAAAAAAATTAAAAATTCACCTAAATAACCCCTAAACAGGATCTAACCAAAAGGTAAAGATACAAGGGTCAAGGAATACTTGAAAATAGTAAGATTATGTTAAAAACTCCCCACCATAAGAAATTTCTATCTCCAAAAATCTTGTTAAGAAGTTTCCACATAAAAAATGTGAGTCCACTACTCTCTCATTAGTGCATAACTCTCCCAACTCTCATGAGAATTAGAACCATGCTACCATAGAACATAGACCAAAGGAATACTCCTCCCAAGAAGTAACTTTATCTCAAAATCAATAATCCTGACTAGATGCTCAGTCACCGATAAATCAAGCTCAACATCAAGATCCACCTAGCTCGAGACATGAGATGGGTCAGAAAGATACTTCCAAAGCTGAGATACATAGAAACAATTATGTATCAATGCCAACTATGATGGAAGTGATAAATAGTAATCCACCTTCCCCACCTGATCAATATCCTCAAAAGGTTCTATAAAATGAGAGCAAGCTTCCCTTGCCTCCCAATCTACTAATGACCCAAACGAGGTGAAACTCTTAAGAACACCCGATTACCAACAAGTAACTCCAACAGTCTATGATGAAAATCAACATAATATTTACATCAACTTTGTACTGTAAATATTCTATGATGAATCAATTGAATATTTTTTATCATATCTTGGAGCATTATTGGTATAACTAAGTAACTCTCACCAATATCCAACCAACACAATAGAGATTTGCACGACCTTTCATACAAGGCCTAAAAAGGATTTATTTTGATCATAGGCTGGTAACTATTGTTATAAGAAAAATCAACCAATCCTAAATGGTCATCCAAATCTCTACTAAAATGAATAACACAAACACGAAACATGTACTCAAGAATCTATATATCACTCTTTGTATGGCCATTTGTCTATGAATGGTATGTCATACTCAAACAAACCTAAGATCCCAGTACATTTTGGAGGCCTCTCCAAAAACAAGAAGTAAAATGAGGATCTCTGTCAGAGAATATAGTAGATGAAACTCCATGAAAATGAACAATCTCTTTTACATAGATATTTTCCAACTCCTTAACTTTGGTTGTATCATGAATGGGTATAAAGTGAGCTGATTGATCACAACTCATATCAAATTCTTATTTTGAGGGGTATGTGGCAACCCAAACACAAAGTCCATAGAAATATTGTCCCACTTCCAATTCAGGACTAGAAGTGGATGAAGCAAACCCATAGGTCTCCGATGCTCTACTTTGACCTATTGGTAAGTATAACAGTGTGAAACAAAGTTAGTGATGTCTCATATCATAACTGGCCACCAGAATCATCACTGTATGTCATAGAACATATTTTTTATTCTTGGGTACAAAAACCATTGGGAATTATGGAAATCCCCCATCACATCCTTCCTTACTGATAAAGAAATAATGTACCAGTTCTAGAAATATAGGATACCATCCATGGAGAATGACCACTCACCAATGGTCTCCTCACCATAAAGAGTGTTCCTAATTCTATGAAATTCATCATCGATATGATGTTCTTGAAGAATCATCTTGAGAAGAGAGGTGGTAAACTAGACACTAGGCAAGACAACCTCATACCCTATTTCTCAAACTCTTATATATAATAATGAAAAAAGAGAAATCAAGTTCCACTCTTCTGATAATTATTTCATGGTCTGGGTTATAATTTTTCTACTCAATGTATTAGTGAAAATATTCCCTTTCCTCAGGGTTTAGGAAATTCCAAAGTCAAAATATTGCAGGTAATCCACCCAATGACTATGGTGGAGATTCAAATATTTTTTTAGAGAAGATATAACTCAGGATATTATGGTCAGAATATGTGGTAAGACTTTTTCCAAAAAGTTAATGCCTCCAAATTTTAAGTGCATGAATCACAACTATGAGTTCAAGGTTATGGTTCAGATAGTTCTTCTCATGTGTCCTAAGATGTTGAGAACCATAGGCTACCACTTGATCACCCTGTATAAGAAAAAACCCAAGAAGCTTAAAATATAAAAAACATTATGTGGTTATTAACATGTCATAACAACTTTCACCTTATCAGGATCAACTGAGATACCAAGAACTTCACTTCTCAAATAAAAAAATCACATTTCAATATCTTGCCATAAAGTCGGAGATTTCTCAATGTGTTTATAATTACTCTTAGACAACGCACATGATCCTCCTTAGACTGAGAGTAAACTAGGATTTCATCCACAAATACCACCATGAACGTATCAATATAATCATGGAAGATCCTTTTTATCAAGGCTATAAAGACTATAGGATAATTGGTCAGACAAAATGGTATGAAAAGATATTAATAATGGCCATACCTTCTGTAAAAGGAATTTTTTTGAATATCAGATTCATTTATTCTCAATTGGTGATAACCAAATCAAAGATCAATCTTTGATAACTATTTCACCCCTTTAAACTGGTTAAACAGATAATCAATCCATGGAAATGAATACTTGTTCTTCACTATAACTCGATTGAAGTTTTCAATATTCAACACATAGGTGAAGTGTTCCATTATCTTTCTTAGCAAAGAGAATAGGTTCCGCCCAAGGTGATACACTTGAGCATATAAAACCTTTCTTTAAAAGATCATCTAGTTGAGAATTCAACTCTTTTATTTTAGCTGGTTCCATTTGGAAAGAATGAATATACATTGGTTAAGTAACATGCACTAAATCAATAGAAAAATCTACCTCTCTTACCGGTAGAACACAAGAGAAGTCAAAAGAAGAAATATCAAGAAACTAAAAGACAACTGAAGGGATATCATCGATCAATGATTCCCCCTCTAGATCAAAATAATAAACTAATATTACTTCCCCCAACATTGGATAAAAAGGTCTGGCTCTACTCGACATCAAGTCCCATTCTCCCTGAAAGATATGACACACCCCATTGGGTGTAGTAAAAGAGACCCACCAAAGATAGCAGTCAATTTTTGCCTTATTAGTAATGAGTTAATCCATCCTGAAAATAACATTGAGGGGTTTAATGTTGAGAACCATAAAATTCTAAATAAGCTCAATCTATGATAAATAGAAACACAAGTAGGACAATAGAGACCCTTCTCTCTCTTCATTCCGAGGGGCGTAGTAATATCCATCACATAAGAAAAAATATTAGTAAGAAGATTTAGTGGGTTCATAATATGGGTTGATATAAATGAATCAGATGCACCAGTATCAAATAAAGTAATCACTAAAAATGAATCTATAGTTATGGTACCTCTCATGGTCACTAGACATGTATCCTCTTCCTTTGGAGACTCTTCCACTACATGACGAAGCTTTATTTTGGATGCCTATGGATAGAAACCCATTATTCATGAAGCATATGATTGCACCAAATTACTTTTTGGTGTTGATGTTCCTTTTACACTACATAAAAAAAATATATAACAAAATTTATACAAGTGAACTAAGAATCCACATGAGCTGCAGATCTTGGGTGCCTCAGTGCAAACCCATTTCTAATGCCCGAGATTTCCACACTAGAAGCAAGTCAAAGGGCATCTTCCAAGAACTAAAAGAGGTCTAGAAGAACCCTGTTGTCAATATCCACCATGATAATCATTACACTTCCTATTTCCTTTGAAAAACTACCATTGGGATAAAAAGGAAACTCCCATCAACCCTGACTTAGTAGCCAGATCAAGATCAACCACCAAAGCCCTATCCACGTTAGCATAAGAATAGATATTTAGTAAGAAAACCTGAGAACAAATATCTGATCTAATATCCATATTGAACCATTGATTCTTCATATTCTCATTCGATACAATCTTAGGTGAAAACTGAACAATCTTGATGAATTGGTTCACATACTCCGTCATAGTCCTATATGCCTGTTTGAGTTTGAAAAAAATCCATAGCCTTATCTAGAACCATAGACTTTGGATAGAATTTATCAGTGGAAATAACTTTAAATTACTTACACTATAAACCCTTTTACTTCTTCATCATAACCATAAAATCCCATAATCTCCTACTAGGTCGTTCCAACTTAAAGGCAACACACTTTACCTTAATAGCTTTGGGATTTTTCCAAAAATTAAAGAGAATATCTATCTTTATCAACCAGTACTCAACCTATTGAATATAATTAGAGCCTTGGAATGTAGGTGGTTTCTAGTGAAGAAACTCTTAAGAACGATTTTGAGATTCCCCTATAAGGTTCCATAACTTGATCTCGAATGGGAATGATGAAGGTACCTATCCCGGAGCTTGGACAACACACACAATAATCTCAACAAGATTCTCATCCATGAGAGGATCTGATCACTGTGGTTCACCAATAGTATCCTCCTAGAGCCTATTCAAACATCTTCTCAGAAGCATGATACTAAAAAACATCATCAAACAACATTAAAGACATCATAATATTACCTATATCAACAAATCAAATAAGATTGGTGGGAGGCTAATCCCATCCGATAAGATAACAATATTTGGATTTCAACCTATCCACATAAAAAGTAGGTATTATACTAGAATTAGATCAAATTATTCCTCAAGACGTATTTAAGAAAACCACCCATGGAAACTTAAGGCTCATTAAGATGAGATCTATCTATCAACTCACTCGTAACTACCTCTTAAGTCCCAATAAGATATTCCAAACTATATACTGACATCATGGAAATATTCTTAACCTACCTTTGATACCAATTTGTCATGAACCAACTCAGATAACTTGGAACTATAATACCTAAGATGACACTAACATATCCCTAAGGGTCTTTCTTATTTCCATGGGTTAATGACTAGCACTTGACATTATACAAGATAAATAGGGAATGAATTTTCCATAAAATAGTAGAAGATAAAGATACAAGTCAGTATGATTAGCACTCCAAAGGGAGAAATTACCATAAACCAAACATGTATATCAAAACCAAAAATATTACATCATCAAAGTACTTAAAAAAATGACACAACATCCCAAAGGAAATGTCACTCCAATCCCAAAGGATCAAGAACATCTTCCACCTCTAAGTGGCGCTTTCTCTTTTCTCGAACTTAGCATAAGAAAATATACAAATGCCTGAAGGAAAAGGTAGGTTGTGAGCTATAAAGATTAGTAGGGTCTCAAAAAGTGTTACTTATAAATATTCCATAATAATAAACCAAATCATATTTTCAATTTTTATAATATAGGTCACAGAAATAAAATTTCATATTTAAAGAAAAAAACATGATTTCATTTCAAAATGATGGAAAACATTTCAAACATGGATTAAATAAACATTTTATATAAATAAATATGATTGAGTAAAATAGTTTCATAACTAATGGAATATATAATCAAAACAATCATAATAAGTACCATGGTAATATACCCTATGGTATGATAGTTCTCAGTTATAGGATCCTCACACATCTCATATCAGTGATTATAGTAATATGTATACACACATCCCTTTAAGCTCAGGTTAAATATGACTTATCAACATCCCATTGGGGATAAGATCTATTGAAATAGGATTTTTTAAGAGTTTCATCATCAATATATTTATAGGTAATTATCATCCTAGCGTGATTGTCCCAAATAACCCATTAACTACCCAAGATCGCATGTGACCAATCAATCATTCAGTAATGAAAAAATCATCTCGTTTTAAATCAAACATCATTTACAATTCAATCAACCAATTTCTAATTTCAATATTCCAATTCAGTTTCAAAATCAAAACATGGGGTTTTCATCAATTCATGCCTTTTCAATACAAAACCAATCATAAGTTTTCACAAATTCAATTTAATCCATTTTCTAAAATTAATTCTCAAATCATTTCATCAATTCCATCAATTTCAAAATACACCCCAAATTTCAATTCCGTTGGAATTGATTTTTTTATAAAATCCATGCCAGTTAAAATTCCAATTCCAAATCATAATAATTTGGGTTTTTATAAATCAATTGAAATCTATTTAAAATAAATCAATAAAATCAAGGTTTAATTATATGGTGAAATTAAAACAAAACCACCTACCTTTAATCACAGAATCAAAAATCAACACCCACAGCGGGATCCTCCAATGAAGGATGATGAAGATAAAGATCAATAAACCAAACCTATAATAAATATCCATTTAAATGGAGTTTCTACCCATAAATTACACAATAGTATATCAAAATTTAAGGAGGATGGGAGGAGATATTGGGAGAGAACACAAGAGAGGATATTCACTTATCATAGAGGGATCAAATGATATATGACACACTTTTATCTACTAAGAGAAGGATTTAGAGGGCCTAAAATTGATTATTGAGAGCCTTAAAATACAAGGAAAATAATTTATGTTGAGTTGGGGTAAAGAAGTGGTTAAACTGGGGGGTTCAATAATTTTAAATATTTTTTCAAAATAAAATTATCTCATGCATACAGATTCCTAGAGAGGGCCACACGGTTAGAAAAACCATGCACCCTAACCGTGTACCCCCTCTAAAATCACTATATAAGGTGCACAGTTTCTCCTAGGTGGGATCATGGTTTATCATATTGTGTGCTAACCATGCAATTTTCCAGCGTTGCATGATTTTCACTGGAGGGGGGCATGGTTTGGTAAAATTGTGCGCTAATCGTGCAAAGCCCAGAAAACCTCAAAAAAATTCAAAATTCAACCCGAATCACCCCTAAATATGATATAACCAAAAGGAAAACAAAAAAGGGTCAATTAATACCTAAAAACAATAACAAGATGTTACACAAAGGATAATTGTTCTTAATAGTGATGTTATTGAAATCTATATAGTCAATGAAAAGTTTCATTGAATCATATTTATTTTTAAACAATAAAAAAGGATCACCCCATAGTGACATAATAAGGGCGAATGAAACCTTTATCTAATAATTACTACAATTTATTTTTCAATTTTTAAAAGTTCCACTTAAGCAATTCAATAAGGGGGTTTATAAATAGGTTTAAAATCAAGAACTAATTCAACATTAAACTCAACATCCTAATTAGAAATAACACCAAGAAAATAATCTGAAAAAATATCCATGTATTAATTCATTATTGGAACTTCATTAATTTCAATAGTTTCATTATTTTCAACAACATGATCTTGGTAATTTTCACTGCCATCTATAATCAATTTCTCATCTTCTTGGTATGTTATCAAAGTCATGAAATCATTGAATAAAACTTTATTGGCACTACAATCTATCTAAGCATGATAAACTGAAATAAAATGCATAACCAAAATGATATTGAACTCTACCATGGTCGGTTCAACATGATTTTAAGGAAATACTATCCCACTAATAACAATAGGAATATTCCTATAAATCTTGGCTGCTTTAATACTTCCATGGGAAGTTTTCACCAAAAGTTTTATCTTACTTTTATGAGGTGATATTCCCAATTTACTTAAAATTTCTTTGAAATTAAAGAATGTAAAGATACAGAGTCAAACAAGGTATTGTAATAATTTTAATACATAAGTAACATACCTTTCACCAGTTCATTTTACAACTCAACATCAGTTATAGCAGTAGCAAAATATTTTTCCACACCCTTTTGCTTCTGATCTTGATGATTTCCAGCCCGAGTTACTAACTTCAGGTACACATTAGCATAATGACCCAACTCATTGAAACTAAAACACCTCACCATTGGATGGCTATCAGTTATGCCATTCTTTTAGGATTCTTTTCCTTATGATCATTGTCTATATGGCCAAACTTTTCACATCAGTAACACTTCCCTAATTTTATAAGGCATTCTCCTGTGTTCTTTTTACCACACTTACCATAATATTGGAAATTCATTTTCTTACCTCTAGATTTATTTTTTGTATGTTTCCCCATCACTTTTCATTCTAAACAGTTCTTACTTTCATCATTATGAGGCACATAAGTGTCAGAAAACTCCATCTCAACTTTTTTAGAAAAACAAACAACTTTCTCATAGATTTTATATTCTCATGTAGACAAATCTCTTTGTAGAATTTATTTCAATTTTGAGTAAAATCTATTAATTTTACTATCAATTTCCTGAACAAAATCTGATATATACCTGGATAGTACTATAAAATTAGCTTCATATGTGGCCATAGAATCTTCATCTTTTTGTCTCAATTCCAAGAATTGTTTTTCCATCTGAAGTTAAAAAACCTTAGATAAATGTTTCTTAAGGAAAATATCATTAAATGTTTCCCATTCCGAGGAATCAAGACCATATTTCTCTCTGGTATTCTTAACCAAAGACCACCATCAATCAAATTCACCTTCAAAATGATAAACAAAAAGAGTCACCTTTTGACTTTATGAACATCCCATGACTTTAAATATCTTCTCCAAAGAATTGATTCATCATTTAGTTATCACATGGTCAGATGATCCACTAAATGATGGAGGATATTATCGTATGAAATGATCAACAATAAAAATATTCTTTCATGGTAGATTGGGTTCTTCTCTAGCATGGATACCACCACCATTTTTAGATTGTTTCAAATGATCAATCACTACAACAAACTGATTTATTCCAATTCCAACCATCTTGGGATGCTAATTTGGAATAATATTTTCCTCTCAGTGCCTTTTCATGACATATTCCTTAGAAAACCATTCTGAAGAGACATAGTTTAGATGATGCGACATGGTAATATTAAAATACTATATCATTTAAACTTATCCATAAGGTAAAATATTTTAAGGTCATGATATTAACATTATCCTAACCACTGATACCAACTATAAGGAATTTATCTTAAACATTACATAATCTTGAGTTTTAAGTCAAGAATTCATTATATTACATTTTAGGATCTTTTTAGGTTTGTATTTTTAGAGAATTAGGTCATAAATCATACATAATAAATACAAAGTGGTCACTTCTGATTAGTACCAATTTTTCTCACCATATAAAGATTTTAAAACAAAACATGATTTCTTTTCATGAAAACTCTTCATGACATTCAATTCTACCTCTTCCCTTCCATTACCCATCCTTAAATCCTGTGATTTTTTAGAAAACATGGGATGAGCATAAAAATCTCAGTAAGGGACATAAAAAATAAGAAAACCATTATTATAGTGAAGAACATGAAAACCCATGAAAAACTATTTCTTAAAAACATAACTTTTTACCCAGAAAGGGAGTTATCATTCTTTTAAAAATATCATTTATATTACCTTTTGAAAAAGATGATTTCCATGAAAAATCATTAGAAATCATAGAAAAGTCATGTAGGTACCTTGGAACATCATCTCATGGAACCCTTATAGATTAGAATAACCATATAACCGACTTTCAATATAACTATCTAGAGAACATAATCATTACCCAATGCATTGTATCACTATCTGGACACACCCATCATATAATATATATCAAGATTACCCAGTTATATTTGGGTGCACCCATAATATATAATTTTCAAGAACCATAACATTAATAAAACATTTTATGCTCTCACCTTTTCATCATAAATTTTTTTAAAAACTCTTTTAAACTTGAATTCAAATCACTTTTGGATATCAAAATACCATTTTCATTTAAAAAACCATTTTCAATACCAAAATACCCTAAAAAAGAGAAAGAGGGTCTTTTATTTAAGGAAATATGAAAGCTTTTAAAGGAATAAAAAAAATCAAATAATGGGCATGGTGGTATAAAAATTCATTGTCTCCATGTATATTAAGAATAAAATATTCCTTTTGTCATTTGTCAAAGCGTTCTGTATAAAAAATGTAAAAATATTTCTTTTGAAAACTTTTGAAAATAAAGTAAAAAGAGACATAAAATTTAATTTATAATTATTTTATGACCATATTTTATTTCTTCATAAAATCAATTTAAAAACATGGACATGGAAGATAAATAATTGTGAGGAAAACATTAAAAGATAATTTTTTAAAGAAAAGTCTTTTATAACTTTGGAAATATTTGAATCACAAGCCCTGTGAAATAATAACATTAAAAAAACTATAAATGCCATTAAAATATATAAATTCATGATATAACATGTCAAATGGTTTTTATATACACCTTTTAAAATATTATAGGTGTATAACATCAAAATAGGCCCCAATGAATGGAAATTGAGATGAAGTCCCTTACCATTAGTCCGACTTGTCACGTGTGTCTTTATCATACTGAATAATAAAATTATATTAATTATTTACTCTATTGATTTTTTTAAAGTTTATTATTAATTTTATTTCACTTATTACCATGTTATATACAATTACTTATTCAATTAAGTTTACATCGAATGTTTTGACTATATTCAACTTATGTGTCAAAAATGAATTCTATAGGTTGAATATGGTCAAAGAGGTCATTATTTAAACATATAAAGAATAATTATCATGAAATATTTATCATATTTATAAATAAATTATAATTTTAAGACCAATCATTAAATATTATTATGATAAATGAAGTAAGTTACAATCATGAAGATAGTAGGCCGTATATACACATGAGTAATGTTTTCATTTTTCAATGATTATTATAGAAAGATGGTAAGTAATATTTTATCTTTACATAATTATCATAATATAATATATACCATATTATTTATTTAAATATACTTATATATATCATCCATGTGGTGTGGTGGTGAAAATAGAGTCACATTGCTTCGTGAAGGCAGTAGTCCACACGTTCATGAACGACATTATTATTTCTTAGTGAGTGAAAAGGTAAGAAATAAAATGGTATATTATCATTTAATAATGATAAATATGTCATGAATATCATAATTATTCCATTTATATTACATATATTCATTATATTTACCCTTATTACCTTCCATGTAAAGCGTTAGTGAAAACGAATCACATCACTTTGTGAGGTGGTAATCCATCATACACATGAATGACATTATCGTATCCCCTAATAAATGAAAATTAAAATGATATATATATATATGATATAATGACTATAGAGGTAAAATTATGTTATAAATATCATATATATACTTTATATCTATCATTATACCCAATAGTGAGAGGTGGTAATGGAAAAATAGACGACATAGGTTTGCGAGGTGGCAATCCGTCGTACACATGAATGGCGATTTCACAAACCATTTGATAGAAGAGAAGAAATATTTAGGTTATTAAATTAACATAATAACATGTAATTATATTTAATATACTTAGGTTACTATATAATAATGGTTTAATAATAATTTAAGGGGGTGATAGAAGAAATAAAATAAAAATACTCGTTGAAGAACATTACCTCTTCTTTGAGCAACTTATCTTGGTTTGCATCAAAGACCTTCCTTGGTTGGATTTATTTACAAAATAAGACTTATATTATTATATTATGGAATTATATAAGTTATTTTGGTATTTATTGTCTGAAAAAAATGGGTTTTTTTAAGGTGTGAATATAGGAGGATAGGATGTGGCCTTTTATAAGTGAGGTGAGTGACACACTTGTAATTTTTGAAAAGAATGAATTCCACCCATGATTTTTTCATGTAACAAGGAACAAATAATTAAAAATTATTGATAATATAAGGTATAATGTCTAAATATTTCCATAAAATATATTTTATAAAAGTTTTCAGGTCATTTTAACCCTTATATTTTTTATTTAACCCCTGATAAATCCATTTTTACCTTAACCGTGGTAATTAATTTTTACTATTTTCACTATTCATTTTGGTAAAAATTTAAGTTGAAATTATTGAAAAATATAAATTATTATGATTAAAAATATTTAATACATTTTACCAATTTCAATTCATATAATTTTAAAATTTTAATTTTAAACAAAACCCGCAGACGTGATGAAAAAAGCGGGTTTTTAGGCAGAATATTTTTTGAGAAAAAGATGATTTTATATTAAATATATGACTAATAATAATCATCATATGAATATAAATTAATATTTAATGATATATAATATATAGATTTCATTTAAATCATTCCCTAATATTTATTATTTTAATTAATTAAAATGGAGAAACATTATGCATTTTAAAACAGTTTTTAGAAAAACCTGTTTTTAAACCCAAAAACAAACTTATACTAAAAAACAATATAAAGTTGATTTAAAAGTAATAATTTTCATAAAATATAATTAAATAATTTTTATGTTAATTTAAATCATATCAAAACATATTGATAATTTTAAAATACTTAAATTATTGAAAATAAAAGATTTTTTACAAAAATTGGTATTTTTCACTATTCACTGAAAAAACATCATTTTCTGAAAATCCCAAAAATTTCACCTTAGGTAAATTTTGATATTTTGATTCCAAAAATGATATTAATATTTTAAAATTAAAATTATCAAATTTATAAATTAAAATTTTAAATAAAACCTTATAATAAAAGAGTTTAGTTAAAACTATTGCCTTTTTGATTTAAAAATTACTTAATATTTTTATAAATAATATAACTATCTAATTAATATCAATAAATATAAAAAAGATTTACTATATCATTACCTAGGTTGTTATAGATAAACTTAAAGTCATAATTTTAGATTTCAATTATCATTGTACTTCATGAAATGTATATCTATATATACATTTATGTTGCCAATGTGAAAGAATGATAAAATAGATGTAACATCCCCGACCTGGAGGCCACTAAACCGGTGCTATAAGCTGGGTAGTTACTTAACCTTAAGCACGCCTCCCCGTACACCAAAGGCTTCTGACTAGCAGCGTGGGTCCATGTGGTCAAGTGGGGAGACTATACCCCCTTTTTATCAGAGTAAGCCGCAACAGAAATAAACCAATAGCAGAAAAAATAATCAATAAACAAGGAACATGTATAAAAACCATTTTCAACAATAAAATATGCCATGTCATACTATAATTGCAAAAGTGAAAAAAAGCCCAAAATAAGGACAACAGCCAAAATCCCCAAAATGGTTCCGACTTCAAGTCCAGATCCTCCACCAGGTGCTACCCATGTCCACTCAACTATCTAGTAAGGACCCTTGCCCTTCTCCTGACCTGCAAACATGAAGTCTTCTCGAGTACCCAATGGCGGCCCGAGCAGGGTGTGAGTAAAACTCAGTAGGCCACCACCAACGATGTCTACAAAATATCCAGTATAAACAGGTAGTGCATGCAAAAGGAAAATGAATGATAATTACCAAGCAATTATTCAAGGTTCCATTAACCAGTTTAGAGTCAAAGCCATTGCCACTTCCATTTCTATTCATTTCACACCATTTACCATCACTTACCATTTCATCACATTTCCATGGGTTAATCACATACATTATGTCACATGGGTCTAAGGCCAAAAATCACATTCAAGAGGGTAAACACATCGTTATCCTATCTCACTAGAACTAACCCCCTCATAGTAACCACATCCTCACCTCAAAGCCTCAGTCCGAGTGGATGCAACCGTTAGAAGAATAGATCATCAATCCTCATTCCTAACCCATGCATTTAGGGTGGAGTTTAGAACCTCAGTCTTCACTTGACCCAGGGGCGTAGATCCTCAATTCATACCCCACACTACCAAGCCATGTGCACATGATTATATATATATGTAACCATCAACCATCCAACCATTGCCCTTTGGCAAACACTATTCACAGTAACCCACATGGGGATCCACATCACTCCTTAACCCCTTAACACATTATCATTTCACATCATTTAACCATTCACCCAATTCCCATGTGTTATGCCTATCTCACTAAGCATTCAACACTAGACCCATAATTTATCCCATTATGGTCTTTAATCAGTTAACACATTAACCCATTTAACTCGTTCATCATTCCCATGAATCAACCATTCAACCCACTCCAATTAACCCTTAGGTTATTTCCAAGTCTAGGTGCATCACCTAACTTCTATTCCAGGTTCAACTAATCATGTCAACATATTCATCAAGGGATCTACCATTTATTACAACAAGGTTACTTGTTTAATAATAATCCCTATGTCCGGGAAAGCCGGAGCATCCCATGGATGACCCTAAATTAGGTCAAGTCAATCCCAACACAACCCACGGTGATCGTGAGGGTTCCCATTTTCCATTTCAAACACCATTATTACCAAACATGCCAAGGTTATTCAAAACATAACCAAGGGGAAACAAGAACACAACTAAACATGCACAAATACCCAAATAACCATGGGATATAACTTATAGAACACCTACCTCGAAACTGCGGTTGAACGCACTCTCAATCGAGTCCTTAGACCTCGATCCGACCAACCTTTGGAGCTTCAACCCGGAGCTTCAATCCGCAACCAACGACAACAAAAACACATTAGAAATGAGGGAGGTCGATCTCTTGGAGCTCTTGAGCGATTTGGTTCACTCCTTTCCAAAAAATGGGATCTTACAACCTCCCCACCTTATAACGGATCATCCTCGAGCCGAGTTTCCAAGCCTCATTGATCCACCGAAAAGAAGAGTTCGGGCCACTGAGCCCGCATATCCGATTCTCGCTCCCAAGTTTCTTCCTGAACCTTTCCATGCTGTCATAGTACTCACACTAATGGCATAACCTTGCCTCACAAGACCTTTTCACTATGATCCACCACACGAACCAGATGCTCCTCAAAGGACGCATCAGCCTCAAGCTCCATATCTTCCACCTCAACCACGTGAGATGGTTCAAGGTGATACAGTTGAAGCTGCGACACATTAAACACATCATGCATCCCACCATACCACTGTGGAAGAGCCAATCAGTAAGCCACTGGTCTGATCCTCTCCAAAATCTCAAAAGGTCCTACATACCTGGGTGCCAACTTACCCTACTTTCGAATCCGACGGTGACCCAACCTTGGAAACACCCGAATGAAAACTTTTTCACCCATCGCAAACTCAAGAGGTCAACGCCTCCGATCTGCATATGACTTCTGCCTACTCTGAGCCATATTCATCCGCTTCCTGATCAAATTAACTCTATCTGAAGTCTCTTGAATGAGACTTGGCCCCAACAACTCAGATTCATTGGCCTCTAGCCAACACAATGGAGATCTACATGGCCTCCCGTAGAGTGCCTCAAACGGTGCCATCTGAATCGTAGCCTGAAAACTGTTGTTGTAGGAAAACTCAACTAATGATAGGTGCCTCTCCCAAGAACCACCAAAGTCCATGAAACAAGCTCTTAACATGTCTTCCAACACTTGGATTGTATGCTCCGACTTTCCATCCGTCTGCGGGTGGAAATCCATACTCAAAAACACCTAAGTACCAAGCGCCTTCTGCAACCCTTGCCAGAAACATGACATGAAATATGGATCTTGGTCCGAAACTATGGTCTGCGGAACACCATGAAACCACACTATTTACCAAACATACAACTCACCTAACTGGTTGACTGTAAAGGTCTCCTGAATCGGTAATAAATGAGCCACTTTCGTTAACCGATCCACAACCACCCAGATTTAATTATTCTTCTGCGGCGTCCTTGGAAGAACCATGACAAAATACATTGTTACATCATCCCACTTCCATTCTAGAATGGGAAATGGATGCAACAAACCACCTAGGAATTGATGCTCGGCCTTCACCTGCTGACAGGTAAGGCACCGTGCCACAAAGCCTGCAACTTCCTTCTTCATTCTAGGACACCAAAACTGCCTTCGAAGATCACAGTACATCTTGGTCAAACCAAGATGCATTTCCCACTTTGATGCATGTAACTCACACATCAATTCTTCCTGCATACACTCTAGAGCACCCACATGATCACGAACACGAAAAACACCGTCCATGCCGACAGCCCAACCAGAAGGTGGCTCCCCACATTTAAGCTTTTACTTCATGATCAAACACTCAGGATCATCAAGTTGACTTTCCTTAACTTGACTCAGAAGCATCGAATCCATCATTAAGGAAGAAAGAGTGACCTAACCATTCTCCTCCTACACCTCCAGGTGCATATCTGCAAACAAATCCATCACCTTCCACTCAGTACCGGACTCCTAAACCACCTAATTCTGAACCTTCCTACTTAGAGCATCAACAACACTGTTTCCCTTTCCTGGCATGTACACCAACTCAAAGTCAAAATACTGGAGATATTCAACCCATCTTTACTGCCGAAGATTCATATCCCACTATGAGAAGATGTAATTTAAACTCTTATGGTTGGTAAACATAATAAACCGTTCTCCCAATAGATAGTGCCTCTAGCACTTCAAGGCGTACACCACTGCAGCCAAATCAAGGTCATGTGTCAGATAGTTCTACTCATGAGGTCTCAACTGCCACGACCCATATGCCACAACCCACTCATCCTGCATCAACATATCCCCAAGTCCGACTCCGGACGCATCAAAAAACACGATGTACTTCTTACCCGGCTCAGGTAAGATCAAGATAGGTGCGGTCGTCAACTGCTTCTTCAAATATTGGAAGGCGTTCTCACAAGCCTCATACCACTCGAACCCGATTCCTTTCTTAGTCAAGCCCAAGAGTGGTGCTTCCAAGTAAGAGAAATCTTGAATTAACCTTCGGTAATACCTGGTCAAACCCAGAAAACTCCGAACATCAGAAACACTCTTGGGATGATCCCAAGATACAACTGCCTAAACTTTCTCTGGATCCACTGACACGCCTGCCTCCAAGATGATGTGACCCAGAAAATACACCTCACCTATCCAGAATTGACACTTTGATATCTTGGCATATAGCCAGTGCTCTCTTAGCGTACCCAATACAATGTCAAGATGTTGGGCATGATCGTCGTGAGTTTTCGAGTACACTAAGATATCGTCAACAAAGACAACCACAAACCGATCTAGATAGGGATGAAATATCCAGTTCATCAAATCCATAAACACCACCAGTGCATTGGTCAAGCCAAAAGGAATTACCACAAACTAAAATAGCCCGTACCGAATCTGGAAAGCTGTCCGCGGTACGTCAGAAGACCTCACCCTTAACTGGTGATAAACTGACCTCAGATCAATCTTAGAAAACACCGATGCACCCCTCAACTGATCAAAAAGGTCATAAATTCTAGGAAGAGGGTACTGATTTTTTTCACTATCATTTGATTCAACTTTCGATAGTCAACTCACAGCCTTAACGACCTATTGACCTTCTTTGCAAAAATCACAGGAGATCCCCAAGGAGACGTACTAGGACAGATAAAACCCTTACGCCCCAATTCCTCAAGACAAACCTTCAGTTCCTGGAGTTCTTCCGGTTCCATTCGGTATGGCGGAATAGAAACTGGCTCCGCTCCCGGCAACAACTCGATCGTGAGCTTGACATCCCTCTCGGGTGGTAACCTTGAGAAATCCTCATGAAACACATCCTAAACCGATCCACCCTAGGAGGAAAATTAGATTGTTCCCCTCCCTCATCATCATCAAGCATGAGACATGCCACTTGAGCCGTGAGTCCACTCATCTGTTGACAAAACGGCCCCGCACGCCCTGCTCAAACATCCTATTCTCCATGGTGGACATAAGAGTCACCCTCAAGCAACTTGAATGATACTCTGCGATGATAACAGTCTATGTGCGCCCAATACAACACCAACCAATCTATTCCCAAGATTAGGTCAAACCCTGACATCTTCAGAACGAACAAATCCCATAGAAAACAATACCCACCAACTTCCAAGGAACATCCCATGCACTGCTTGATATCCTCAACCTGCACCCCCAATGGGGTGTCAATTGACATAACTCCACACACCCCATCCATAGGTAAACCCATCACTACCACAAGTTGAGCAGAAACAAAAGAGTGTGTGGCACCTGTGTCAAACAATGCACTAACAAACATAGAAGCTACAAGGATCATGCCTCAAACAGTCGACGGTCTGGCCTCACCATCACCAGGCACAAACTGAACTACCTGAAGCTGACCTACCCCTCTACTCTGGGCTCTAGCCTAAGCACCTTGCGCAACACTGCCCTGCTGGCATGAGCGATCTTGCCCTAGAGTTCCACATCCACCGCCCCTTCCAGTATGGCCCATAGAGCTCCAACTGCCTGCCTGATATGGGGAAACTAATCCCCTTCCCGTACCTGGAACCCGCTTTTCACCATCATACTCACCCACCTGCCAAGGTTTCCTGCAGAACCTATGCACATGTCCCATCCTGCCACACAAACGACACTCAACTGGAGGTCAAGGGCACTGACCACACATATGCCCCGACCTACCACATCGATAACATAACACCTAGTTCCCACTCTGAGAGGTTGACCATCTCTTCTGACCACCTTGCTGGAAACTTTCCAAACGACGCTTCCGACCTTCAGAAGATGCACCACTTGTCTGCCCAGCTGGCACGACAAGCCCACCACCTGAAGCTCCCTTCAGGTTCCCTTCAGAGATGAGTGCCTAATCCATCACCTCTGCAAACCTCTTCAAATATAAGATATTTACTTGAGACCTGATCTCATGTCTCAACCAATCCTGGAAACGCCTTGCTATCGCCGCCTCATCCCCTGCTAACACTGGGAAAAAGCGTTGAAAATCAGTGAAGCGACTAGAATAATCCATCACCGATAGCAATCCCTGAGTCAGGATCATAAACTCTATAGCCCACTCCTGCCTCAAAGTCTCTGGGTAGAAATGATCCAGAAACTTTTCCTGAAAAACCTTCCACAACATTTCCTCAGCCTGCTCAATTTGAGCCTAAATGTCTCACCAACGCCTTTCCTGGCCCTGCAACATATAAACGGCCAGCTTTACTCGCTTTTCAATAGGGGTCTCTAGATAATCCAATATCGTCTGGACAGACTCTAACCTGAACTCCACTACCTCTGGCCCACCCTCTCTGGTAAAGGTTAGAGGGTGATGCAGCTGGAATTCCCTGGTCAGCTCAAACATACTCGGTGTAACCTGCCCTGGGTCCCGATCCATCATCTGCATAAGGCGAGCCAAGTTCTCCCGGAATTGGTCTTATCTACCTTCTTTAATCACCACATTTTTGGGCTCTTCTACCAGAAGCGTGTTCTCAACAACATCCTCCCATTGCCCAGCTGGCAACCGATATCATGGTGGAATCTCTCTACATTGCCAAGCACGAGATTTAACACGCATACCATAAAACTTTCACAAATTCATCAAAAATCTCTTTACTAGCCACAAAAACCCATTTTCACATACTAATTCAACAACATTAACACCTCAAATTCACCTCCCCGACCATCCCTAGCATGGGCCATGGTCCACATGGGGTAAACAATCATGCACTACCACCAAACTCACACAACATTTTACAAAAACATTTTCCACTTCATTTCAAACCCTTATATTTCATTAAACATCATTTACCCACTTGTTTTATTTCATTATTCTCATTATTTCTTGGTTTCATGAAATGTGTGATGCACCCTACTTTATTACCTCACACACCCACCCCGTGCATGTGCCTAACACAATGCATGTCACCTATCTCCCTAGGTGTCTACAATGATGCATGAATGCAAATCCTCGTGCCATTAAGGCCATGAGCCAAACATCATAAAACAGTCACATAGAACCACATGTGCATCACCCAACGGTGAAATATCATCAACTGTAACAACACACAACCAAGAACAACATTTCCCACCCAGGGTAACTTGGGGTTTCCCTCGTACATGGGTTAGCTACTCCCAAGCACGAGCACATTACCAAGGCCCGAAACATCTTAACCCTTGGAAACCTATCCCAAATAACAAGACCTCAGAGAAGGAGAAGAAAAACCTCCCTCTGATACCACTTTGTAACGTCCCCAACCCAGAAGCCACTAAACCGGTGCTCCGATCCGGGTAGTTACTTAACCTTAAGAGCGCCTCCCCGTACGCCAAAGGCTGCCGACTAGTAGTGGGGGTCTATGTGGTCAAGTGGGGAGACTATACCCCCTTTTTATCAGAGTAAGAAACAACATAAATAAACTAATAGCGGAAACAATAATCAATAAACAAGGAACATGTATAACAACCATTTCTAATAATAAAATATGCCATGTCACACGACAAGTGCAAAAGTGAACAAAAGCCCAAAATAAGGACAACGGACAAAATCCCCAAAATGGTCCCGACTCCAAGTCCAGATCCTCCACCAGGTACTACCCATGTCCACTCAACTATCTAGAAAGGACCCTTTCCCTTCTCCTAACCTGCAAACATGAAGTCTGATCGGGTACCCAATGGCGGCCCGATCAGGGTGTGAGTAAAACTCAGTAGGCCACCACTAACGATGTCTACAAAATATCCAGTATAAATAGGTAGTGCATACAAAAGGAAAATGAATGATAATTACCAAGCAATTATTCAAGGTTCCATTAACCATTTTAGAGTCAAATCCATTTCCACTTTAATTTCCATTCATTTCACACCATTTACCATCACTTACCATTTCATCACATTTCCATGGGTTAATCACATACATTATGTCACATGGGTCTAAGGACAAAAATCAAATGCAAGAGGGTAAACACATCATTATCCTATCTCACCAGGACTAACCCCCTCATAGTAACCATATCCTCACCTTGAAGCCTCAGTCTGGGTGGATGCAACCGTTAGGAGAATAGATCATTAGTCCTCATTCCTAACCCGTGCATTTAGGGTGGAGTTTAGAACCTCAGTCTTCACTCGACCCGTGGGCATAGATCCTCAAGTCATACCCCACACTACCAGGCCATGTGAACATGCTTATATATATATAACCATCAACCATCCAACCGTTTCCCTTTAGTAAACACTATTCACATCAACCCACATGGGGATCCACATCATGCCTTAACCCCTTAACACATTATCATTTCACATCATTTAACCATTCGCCCAATTCCCATGTGTTATTCCTATCTCACTAAGCATTCAACACTAGACCCATAATTCATCCCATTATGGTCTTTAATCAGTTTAAAAATTAACCCATTTAACCCGTTCATCATTCCCATGAATCAACCATTCAACCCACTCCAATTAACCCTTAGGTTATTACCAAGTATAGGTGAATCACCTAACTTCTATTCTAGGTTCAACCAACCATGCCAACATATTCATTAAGGGCTCTACCATTTATTACAACAAGGTCACTTGTTTAATAACAATCCCTATGTCCGGGAAAGCCGGCGCATCCCATGGATGGCACTAAATTAGGTCAAGTCAATCCCAACACATCCCACGGGGATCGTGAGGGTTCCCATTTGCCATTTCAAACACCATTATTACCAAACATGCCAAGTTTATTCAAAACATAACCAAGGGGAAACAAGAACACAACTAAACTTACACAAATACCCAAATAACCATGGGATATAACTTGTAGACCACCTACCTCGAAACCGCAGTTGAACACACTCTCAATTGAGTCCTTATATCTCGATCTGACTAACCTTTGGAGCTTCAACCCAGAGCTTCAATCCGCAACCAACGACACCAAAAATGCCTTATAAATGAGGGAGATCGATCTCTTGGAGATCTTGGGCGATTTGGTTCCATCCTTTCCAAAAATCGGGATCTTACAATATAGGTTTCCATTAACATGATACATTTGAATATTCTTAAATATTTTAAGAATATTTAACAAAACCAATATAAGAACTAGTTTATCATATCATATATGATAAAATTCTAAATCAACCTTATGTTTGTTACACTTTATGAGTTTTTATAACTAATTAAATTATATGTAATTCATGTCACATCTCTATGTGACCATATGATAAAACTCTCCCACTAAACATTTTAGTGAGAAACATCCATGAAGAAATCTGGTTTGAAAAATGGTGAGACTTAGGAATCATATTCCTAATTTTTAACTACTTTAAAACCTCTTTAACTTCAAAATATCACATGTTATTATGTTGACTTTTTTTGCCTACTTGGAACTCTTTCTAAGTTCTAATAATCTTCCTTGGAACCATATTCCATAAAAATTTTCCCTTGAAATAATATAATTACTTACATTATTGTTTACTAATACATCCTAAACCATTTTATATATTAAGTAAAATTATATTTAAACTTATAATGGTATAATATTTTAATTTTTAACTTATCTTAAGTACAAATATACTCTCAATGGCCTCTTAAACATTATTTTTTTCTTCATCATAATATCTTGCTAAGATGCACAAACCCTTTTATGTTAGTAAATAACATTAAATTCCATTTAGTAAGAAAATTTAACAAATAAACTATTTTTCCTATATCATATGTTGTATTCTATTTTTTAGAGCATTTTTCATTTTAGAGGAAAACTTTGTTAAAATATACCATAGATGGGTGGCTGGAACATATTACCTCATATTTTTGACAAATACCTAGATAAAAATTTTATCCTGGATAAAAAATTATTATTCATATCTTCTTTTAATTTTTTTTATAAAAACTGATGAATCAAAAACCATGTGAATACATTTAATCATATCATACTTGTTCATAACAACTATTTGTTATCAAACATCTTATTTTATCACTTAATAGAAAAATATATGAAGATAAATATCTTTTAATTTGATTCATTTGAGATTGATAAAATCCTTTACATTAAAATCCTCAATGTAGTAACTATTTACTTTTTCTCATGAATATAAAATAAAATCTCATTCAATTATTTCTATGATTTTTAAATTCTGTATATTTAAAAAACTTTGTAAAATATAAATTTTGTATCACATAACTTTCAAAAATCAAATAATTAATTTCTATAACATCCACACCTGACATGGAAATTCCATAGAGTTTCAAAAACTCCTTTGATTATATCTTGGATAATCCAATCATGTTAAATTATTAATCTCCCTTCCTAAAAACTCTAGGTTTCAATGAACTTTAATAGCTTATTGAATAAATATTATTGAACTTTTCAACTAAGTTTTATTCTTCCAATTTAAACTTTTACCCACTTGTATTGTCTACACAGTACTTTAGAACCTATAAATCACATGCCTAGTTCATGTATATTCCCAATACTTTGAGAATATTGGGAAAAAATTTCTTAAATTAAATCATTTTTTTGGAACATTTCCATAAATGAAAATATGATGAATTTTATAACCACAATAATCCATTTTAGTCTCTATTAAAGCATGTTAAAAAATTGGACAAATTATAAATATTGTGTATTATAACTCCTATCTCATTTTATAAAACAAAAATTGTTTACATGGTCTTCTCAAGAGAAAAGTGATAAAAAATAAAAATCTTAAGACAAGTTATTCCAAGCTTTAAGCATCCAAGTTATCAATAAAACAAATCCTTTGCTCCATTACTTGAAAGAATCCATCAAGCTCTAATCTTCAATTCTTATTCATCTTCTGACCTTTATATATTTTTTAAAACTTTTTTAAAATATATAGTTGATATCATATATATATTTGAATAATAGAATTGATTTATATAACCAATAAATATTTAAGAAAACCTTTAGTCTCACTAACATATTCATTCATATTGAATATCACGTGTCATTCCCAATCATGTGGAGTACATGAGTGGAGGCTAATATTTCTTTGATTATTTTTCATATAATTATTTTTAAACCCTAAATGAATCACTCTGCTTCTATAAGAATCAAGATTCACCTGTTGAAAAATTTCAATACTTGGATACTTAAGAAGGAACTGTTTTGACACATAGAATTTTCCTTTACCAGTTTTAGGAGTAGCTTACATTAAGATTATCCTTCAAGGATTAATTTAAAAAAATTTGTTTGATGATGATGATGTTATTTATCCACAATATAATATTTTATCAGATGAGTATCATGTATTATAACCATTTAATAAGGATGTTTATTAAATTGAATCCCACTAAAATGATGAACCCCTTTTAAAATTCATCATACCCATTAATGGTCCAATTCACTAATCAAAGAGTTCACTATGATGTTTCTCTTACTACTTAGTTATTTAGGTAGAGAATCATCCCAATCATATAATATATGACTCTTGGATAGTCAAGTAGATAATTATTTGTTTAATCCATAGTATAGATAAACTCAACTCTATTATCTCAGCAACCTAGTCCTTTTAGGGTCTCCCAGCTTGTGTAAACCAAATAAAATGCCAAAAATAGGATAAAAAGGACAATCTAGGGGAACCAATATTTGGAATGACCTACCCAAGGAAGTTTCAATGTCACCTATCCTTGATTTCCTTACACAAGATAATCTAGAGGCATCCAAATTTGGCATGACCTACTAGGTTTGATGAGTGAGGTCTTGACAAGTTCCAACTTGGAAGGAATATAGAACTTAGTATTTGAAGATGATTTAGTCTCACAATCTCATATCATGCTATTTCATTTTATGTATTAAAGGTTCTAGTAATTTAGTTAGGAATCCTATTCCCTCCACCAAAACAATATGTTCAAATCATATTGATGTGTAACTCTTTACACAACCCATAGGTTTTTGTTACTCACCCTAAAAATAGAAGTAAATCATATTAATACATATCCAAATACATCATATGCATTAGGTATATGGAAAACACATGTAAAGTCATAGATTTATATGAAATTGAAAATAACCAAATGAGTAATCCCGAAGAAACATATAATCAACCCCATTCACTATCCTATAAAAGTCATAAGCCTCTAGGTAAGTAAGTAGTCTGACTCCAAGTACCTCTACCCGATGATACTTTACTCAAGTTAGAATTTAATTCATCACAATTATAAAACCTAATATTTATAAACTATATTCAACAACTAAATTCAAGTTCATAACTTCAAATTATAAATTGAGGTCAAGGTAGATGAAAAAAAATCATAATCATACTTAGAATGTAATGAAAGGATCTATCTATAAGTGGTTTAACAACCAAACTAAAGAATACAAAATATTAAAATTTCTTAAACAATTTACTAAACATGAATATAGTAGGGAATTAACCTTAAATAAATTAACAATTTAAAATATTTAAACATGAGATAAACATTTATGAACAATTCATAAATAAAATCTAACTATTAAATCTTTTATAATTTCAACTTTAACATTATAGACATTCCATAATTTTGAATATAAACATTTTATATTCATTCCAATGTGAACTCTTTCATATTTATCATTACATGGCATTTCCATTTTAAATATATGATATTATATGAATTATAGACTATTTATAATCTAATTTATATTATATAAACATTTTAAATAATCTAAATATCATATACTTAACCATTATTTAAACCTTAATCATATCATTAATAAAAACACTTCTTGGCATGGATTAAATAATATCCAAATAAGGAATCCTTTTATTTTAAAAAATTAAAAATAATTAATTAAAAATAATTCATAATTTATATATAAACATTGTATATTTTGACCTTATTTCATAATTTATAACCCTTTATAAATTATCACTTATGATTTACAAATAAAAACTTTTATTTCTAGATCATAATTCATGACATATAATTTTTTTTAAAATTTATTTGTAAATATTAACATTTAATATTTAGGAATAAAATGTTTCACAAAAATTTATTGATTATAAAAAATTTATAATTAATTAATATATAAACCTTTTATAAATTAAAACATCCCAAAATACCTTATATAATCATTCATAATAATTTTATAAACCATTAAAACCATTTAATAATTTAAAAATAATTTTTAAATACTTTGTTATTTAACACTACATATAATATATATTATGCATGAGGGAATAATCCATCTACCATTACATATACTTTCTATATAAGGGTAGATATGCACAACCATTACGTAGCATATATTTCATAAGGGTACAAAACATCTTACGTTTACGTGAACTCTTCACATAAGGGTAAGTTTTGATCTACCTTTACATAAAAAAATCCAAACTGTTTATGTATAGTTAATTTAGATATGACCTTTATGTGAGCTCCCTCATATAGGTGACACATAAATTACCTTTACAAAACACAATTTAATTAAGGTACCACCTCGATTACCTTTATGAAAACATAAAATCCATTTCTACATCATGGTAGATTTTAGTAACCCTTGTGTAAGCTTTAAAACTGCCACATGTCCTTTACACAACAACCATTACGCTGCTTTAGGAAATATGAAATTTCCCTTATGTGAACCCCTTCATGTAAAAGTAAGTAATGAGTTAACTTTATATAACCAATCATGTAAAGATAAATCCCTATTCACCCTTATACATCTCAGCTGTGTAAGGGTAAGGCCTTAGTTACCTTTACATAGCCCTGGGCTAAACCTTTTTTTCCAGATTTTCAAAAAATATGAAAAATCATGCTCTATTTTACTTGTTTCTTCATTTCGAAGCAAGATTTCATAGATCTAAATCTTGGTTTTCCTATAATGCTACTTAAGTGCTTCGAAATAATCTAATAATGATTATCAGATGAAGTAGAAGCAATTAAAACCCTTATATGAGGATCTACATGTAAGAAATATGAAATTGAATATAAATAGAAATTAAGAACACTGCTACAAATGGCGTACCTTACACTGAATATCATCTCCAACATCTTTAAACACCATCACATGGTTCTGATAAATATCACCAAGGAAATCCAAAAGACATCCCCTCTTCATAGTGTATCCACATGGTTCACTTGAATCACCCATCATATGGATGAGATCTATCCTTCCTCTATGGCCTGCTGGAGCCTTTAACATAAAGGAGAAAGATAAATAGGGCTTCGAGTGATGAGTCTCAGCCTAATATGAAGCAATCATGCACACCTACAACCATAAAATGGTTATATTATTTATAAGCCTTAAGGATGTTCTTTGGTGAGGTGAGATGAAAATTTCAGCATTTTTTATCTATTATTCATTGAAAATATCCCTAATTTAATCCAACTACCAAGAAAACCAATGATTTTTTTGTGACTATGAGAACTCTGAACATAATTTTTAACATTCTTTAAATACTAGAGTTTAGTGAATTATTCATTTTTTGTGTTAAATCATGAAGCTACACATGAATTTTGAATTTTGAAATTATAATTGTATGATTATGATATTGAGATTCTTAAAGGTATTTATTTGTGAATTTTAATTATTTCATTCATTTTTTAATGAAATTCATAAATTGAAATGGGAATTAAAATTTTTCAAAAAATTTTGGATTTAAAATTACGAAAATTTAAATATAGTATTTTTGAATGTTCTTTAAAATGATTCAATGGAAATTAATTGTGTTTGAGGAAAATTATGATTTGAATTGGTTGATTTAAATACATTTGAAATTTAATCTTGGATTTCAACTATGAAAGACATTCAATTTTTATTTTTATCATTATATTATTTTTTATTTTAATTAGAAAAAGTCCACACTTAAAAAAATATTGTACAGGGAAAATTTATACTACTACTCCAAGTGCTACTGCCAGCTTGCTACTGGTGAGTATGGTGCCACCCTCGCATACTACAACCAACTTGTACCATTTCTTGCTACTTTCATCCAAAAAAATCCCTGCCACCGCTAGTTAAAAAAATGAATTCTAGTATCACCATTGTTTTCTATGGCCACCTTCACAGGCTACCTCTAGATGAACCCATTGCTACCACCACCATTCCTCCACTACTACTTCTCCCCCTATCTCTCCCTCTATCTTGCTACCACCACCATTCCTCCGCTGCTAATGCACCCCCTATCTTCCTACCACCATTGTTCCCCATGCTTGCACACCGTTATACCACCAACTAGTACCTCTATGCACTATGAAAGATCGGTAGAATCCCACACATGTGATCGAGCTTCCTCTCCACTGTATATCCCAAATTGAAAACCTTAGATTCATGAGTCACCATGTGACGCTCCCTATTCTCACCATGGAAGTACCACCTTACGCTGACGTCATGTCACCCACACCACCACCATAAGGACTGAACCACCACATTGGTGCCACTGTCACTGTCAACAGCCAAAACCCTATGTCGTGAGCTGATGAAGAACCTAAGCTCAACGCTTCCATGGAGGTCACCTAAACCCTAAATCCAAATATCACCACCACTCGTGAGGAAGATGAACGTTACGCCACCAATGTTGAAGTACCGACCATACTCTCTATTAAGGGATAATAGAACCAAAACCATTGAAGAAATCTCTAGATCCATCGTGAAGGTTGGAGACGTCAAGACGACCATGATACCTTGTGAAGATTGAACCGTTGACCACCAATTTCCACCATCCCAATGCTCTCTATTGAATAAGACCGTAAAATTTTATACAGGGTTCTTTTTATTTTTATTTTTTTTAATTTAAGGGGTTTAGGTCTTTGTTATCTGGGTATATGGGTTTGTTGAGCGCTAATTCAATTGGAACTTTGGCCCCACCCCTATGACCCCACCCCTAAGCCCCACCCCACCTCCCCTTACATATATAAATATATAATTACTATAACAAATATTTATAATAAATATAATAAATATATAATAAATATATAAATATAAATATAAAAAATATATAATTATAAATACAATTAATACATAATTATTATAATAAGCCAACCGGGGTTGGCTTAGTGGTACCGTGTAAGGCGGCCACTCCCCGTCAATGGAACTGGCATAAGTTTGAGTCTTGCCACACTCAAATTTAGTTGGGGACGAGTGACACACATGTGGTGGGTTGGGACCAGGACATACGTGGTGTGGCAGCCACCAATACCTCGTCAATCGATTACTTATTTATGTAGTTAGGGTTTGGCTTAGTGGTAAGCATCCTGTAATCCTACATGAAAAATGGGGGTTCAAAACCCATTGGGCGCAGGTTATTATACCAGTACTATAGCGGTACTATAGCAGCAGAGGCACTGTAGCGGTGGTGGGAACTATAGCAGTAGCACCGGTGGGTACTGTGCGGGTACTGTAGCAGGTGGGTAATGTAGCAGTACTATTCACAAAATGGGCCTTGGGCCAAAATTTCGGGCCTACGGGACATGTAATGGGGTATATGCCCACTGGGTCTTTAGGCTAAAAATATATGATGTAATAAAGTGGGTAGTTGGGTGGGTAATCCCTTGGGGGGCTATGACTTGCCTTTCAGGCCTGTGTGTGTGTGGTATGTGTGTTTGATGTAATTGTACCCCCAATAACCTAAAATAATATATTTATTATAATAAAAATATAATTACTATAATAAATATTTATTTATATAGTTATAAATAAACCTTATTTAATATATAAATTACTATAATAAACCTTATTTATTTATATATTTATAAATATGTATTTAACAATGTGAAATTATTTATAATTATATTTATAAATTTATTTATAATTATATAATTATAAATATATATTTATATAGTTATAAATAAACCTTATTTAATTATTTAATAAAATAATTAAATAAACCTTATATATAATTATTTATATAAATTTATAAATTTATATATAATTTTTTATATAAACAAACCTTATTAAATTTAAAATATAAGGTTTACTTATATTTATATAATTATATATAAATAAATAAATTTAAAAAATATAATTATATTTATATATAAATTTAAATTTAAATTTATGTAAATAAATATATATTTATAAACATATATTTAATATATATATAATAAATATATATATTCATAAATATAATAAATATATAATCATAAATAATATATATATATATATAATATAAATAATAAATATAATTACAAATCAATCTATATAAATAAATATTTATAATTATAATATATAAATATATATATATGTATATATATTTATAATTATATTTATTTATAATTGTAAATATATATTTATAATTATATTTATTTATAATCGTTAATATATAAATATATATATATATATATATTTATAATTGTTAATATATAAATATGTATATATATTTTTAAATAAATAAATATATATATATAATTATAAAAGTGTATAAAATTAATTATAAATCAATATTTATATAATTATAAATATATTTAAAGAATTGTAAATATGTATTTATAAATTTAATTTTAAATAAATATAAATATATATAACTATAATTATAATAAATATATTTATTAAATTTATGTATATAAATATATAAATATAATAAATTAATTATATATAAATATATAAATATATAAATATAATAAATATAATAAATATATAAATATATTATATATATTATATATATAACAAATATATTATAAATACATCATACATATAATAAATTTATTATAAATATAATAAATTTATAATAAATATAAAATAAATTAAATATATAATTAAAAATATAATAAATATAAATATAATTACAAATCTATAATAATATTTATAAATAAATATAATATATAATTATTAATATTTATTTATAAAGATAGATCTATAATATATATATATATATGTCATATAAAAATAATTATGAATAAATATAATATATATAATTATAAATATATATTTATAAATATGAATTTACAAATATGAATTTATTTTTATAAATATATGTATATATATTTATATAATATATTTATTTATATTTATAATATATTTATTTATAATTATATATTAATATAATAAACATATAATTATCAGAATTTGTTATATTTATAATATATTTATTTATAATTATATATAAATATAATAAATATAATAAATATAATAAATATAATAAATATAATAAATATAATAAATATAATAAATATAATAAATATAATAAATATAATAAATATAATAAATATAATAAATATAATAAATATAATAAATATAATAGATATATTAAAAATAATAAAAATAATAAAAATAATAAAAATAATAAAAATAATAAAAATAATAAAAATAATAAATATAATAAACTTTTACAATTACATATATTTATTATATTTACAAATATATATTTATTATATTTATTATTATATTTACACTTATATATTTATTATATTAATTATATTTTTAATTATATATTTATTATATTTTACATTTATAATAAATTTATTATATTTATAATATATTTATTATATTAATTATATATTTAAAATTATGTTATATTTATAATTATATAATTATAGATATAATAAATATAAAATATATATTTATATATTTATATTTGTATTTATTATATTTATATATAATTATAAATATTTATTAATAAAAATAGATTTATAATATATAAATATTATATAATAATAATTATAAATAAAAATAATATATATAGTCATAAATATATATTTATAAATATGAATTTATAAATTTGAATTTATTTATATAAATATATGTGTATATATTTATGATAAATATAATTACAAATATATCACTATAAAAAAATATTTATAATTATATAATATAAATATATAATTATATATTAATAATTATAAATAAGTGTATATAATTTAAAGGTATAATAAATTTATAATATTTTTTAAAGATATAATATTTTATATTTATTATAAATTTATTATATTTAGAATATATTTATTTATAATTATATATAAATATAATAAATATAATAAATATAATAAATTCTTACAATTATATATTTATTATATTTTTTATTATATTTACACTTATATATTTATTATATTTTTTAATTATATTTTTAATTATATATTTATTATATTTTATATTTATAATAAATTTATAAATATAATTATAAATATTTTCACTTTATTAAATACATATTTATAAATATATAAATAAATAAGGTTTATTATAGTAATTTATATATTAAATAAGGTTTATTTATAACTATATAAATAAATATTTATTTTAGTAATTATATTTTTATTATAATAATTACATGTTAATTATATTTATAATTATATATTTTTTATATTTATATTTATACATTTAATATATTTATTATAAATATTTATTATAGTAATTATATATTTATTAAACTTATTTATAATTATTAATATATAATTATATATTTATATATGTAAGGGGAGGTGGGGTGGGGTATAGGGGGTGGGGGCATAGGGGTGGGGCCAAAGCACCAATTGAATTGACGCTCAACAAACCCATATGCCCAGATAAAAAATACCTAACCCCCTTGAATTAAAAATAAAAATAAAACGACCAATGTAGCAAATTTTTCCAATAAGACCCGAGGCTAAGGTAAACTACGATCAAAGAAGAACAATACTGCGCCACCCCTATAAATTTCACTGAAAAAAATAATTTGTTTGATTTGTTTCTTTTTCCATGTAGGTATTTTGATTATAGTGGAACCTCAATATTCCCTATTGATGAGGTTTTAATTCTATAGGAATCTACATTCCAGGTGTTTTCTTGAATACTTAAGTGAAGGTGATCGGGTCAAGCTTAAGGATGAAGAATATTATTTTTTTTCAGGATCACTCCCATTCGATCCCATCATTAAATCCTAATTTCTTAGTCTAAGGCCCAAAAATTGAATCATTGACATTACTTACATGTTTGGGAAACACTAAATTTCCACTACACTCACAAAGCAGGGGAGCATTTTTACTCTAAAAATTATTGAAGGTGTGCATGCATGATCATGGGAGAATTTCAAAACTGAATTGGTCTAATTTATCCATTTCAACACATGGAGCCCATCCGAAATTGATGAAGGATATTGCTGATCATTTCAATAAATGTGGGGATGAAGTACATACATTGATGCATATAAATATATTTTCCCCTTTCCTAGAAAAATAATTTAGTATCTACTAACCTTAGCTTTGTAATTTTTCTTCTGCATTTTTAATTCATGTTCACTCTATTTTTCGTTCAAATGTCTTGTACCCTCTTATCCCTAAATTCATTTTTGTTTTCTGAAACCTCCATCTTGTTTGAGTGATCTCTTTAACTCCATTTCCATAGAGCACTAACCTAAGGTATAAGACCCCGAGGGATATCACACAAACACTTATTCTTTTTAATTTTTATATTTTTTTCATCCTCGATGCAGAAGAACATTGGTGAGAACCAGATTGATGATATTCATATGCTCTCCCCAATGAGCTACAACATTCTTGAATCTATCAAATCTTCTATCAACCCCTTCTCTCAGTTTATGGTGCATACCAATGGAGCATCATGAACTGAGGGATGCACAACATGTGATAGAGATGGGTGTTGAAAAAGTGAATGCCTTGATCGAGTGTGTTTATTTCCTCTTCACTATGGAGGATATGAAACTGGATGTACCAGGGGATATTTATCTTGTATATGTTCAAAACCAAAAATTTGATAGAAAAGAGTAATTGAATAATGACATTGATGTGATTTTCGGATGATAATTAAAGAGAATAATGAAGAACCTATGTGATCAAACCCAAATCCAATCACCTTTGTCCCTTACTCACTGCGTCTTGTTTTTAATTTTGTTTTACATTCATTAAATCAAAACCAAAACAAACATCATTTTTGGATGTTTTAAAAATTAATAAAACAAAATAAATATTAATAATTGATTAGAATAATGATAATTTTACCCAAAAATACTCCTTGGGAAACTATATTTGTCATCCCTATGTTGTATTCTGAGTTTTAATAAAATAAAAAATTATGTTTGGATGCGACCCATAAAAACCATGCGATCAACTTGGCGCCTTTTCTAGGGATAAGGGTAGAGTTCTCACTATAATTAACATAATTGTAATTATTGTATTTTTTTTATTTTTTTTATTTCTCTATTTCTAAAATTGGGATAAAAATCAAAGTGTGACCATTCTATAATAGATCACCAATTTCATTCCCAGTTCACATTCCCACAGGAACCCTAGGAGATGAACTCTCAATGGAAACAAAAACAATAACCTTAAGTATACACCAATATGTGGGAGGATGGAAGATAATATATGAACGGACCCAACTACCATCATCAACACATTCCCCCACACCCTTAAACTGAAGAAGAGCTTACACTAGAGGAAATTTAGAGCTAGTCCTCTATGATGAAGGACTTTAAAGTGAAAGAGAACAAAAAATGGAGGAACAAATAGAAATAGTGAAATAATCAAGTAGAATTTTAGTTGCAATAACCACTTCCTTCCAAGAGCTTGTACAATAAAGGAAACAACAAGAAGATGAAGAGTTAGAACCCCTAGTCTTTTCCCAAGAAGATATTCAAGAGGCGGAGGGGGATTTTTTAGAAACATAAGACCATTGATTGTTTACCATTGAGCACATCTTCCTAGATCTAGTTTGCCGTGAAAAGAAATAAAAACTTTAAAATCTTTAGGGAGACCCTTTTTTAGAATCTTCTTTATCTTATTTTGTTGAAACCTAACTGTATAATGATTTCCCTCCCATTTTAAATGAAATAGAAGAATCAAAATAATGATTGAATTCTCTGAATGATGTAGATGAAGTGGATGAGATCATATTTTAAGAGAAGCTATAATGATCACTATTGACTCCATCCATACAAGAGAAATTCAAAGAGGCATTTCACACGTAGAAGGACCTACATGTTAAAATTAATGTGGGGGATACCACTGAACTTGATTTATTTCATTTTAAAATTTTGCAGACTTAATTATATTATAATATCCCTACTTACAATTTTATAGAATCATACCAACTGATTCATATACTGTATTATGAAGAGGAAGGATGTGAGAGATACTTCCTTGAGGATATAATTTAAGAACCACAAGCCAAAATCATTTCAAATTACATTTCAAGGGTGTTTCATGAGCAACATGAGTTTAAAACTAGGTTATATGAGGGAGTGAATGAATCCTTAAGCTCATTTGATTTTTTAGAATTTGTTCTATAACTTGATCTCCTTAATTTTCAGATTACAAAACCAACATCATTTTTTATTACCCTGAATGTGGAGGATAAAGAACCTAAGACACTACCATTAAAGAAAAATTAAATATGGAAATAGTAGAATAGGCTACCCTAGATGATGAAATGGTTTCCTAGAATAATTCAGAGAGATGAATGAGGATTACTTTGAAAACTTGCTCAGATCTACTCTAGAAAAAGACCCCCCAGTTTCTAGACAAACTATAATATACTGGAAGATTAATTTTGTTGAGGATGAAAGCACACAATTATATTTGGAAAACATACAACCACCATAGGAAGTGGATAAAGATTAAGATGCTCTGGAACCTGTGGAGAAGCCACTAATTTATCAACAACACACTAAACATCAACCGAAGGGAGGCATGATGATAGACGAATAATTACTAGTGTGCTCTCATGAGGTGACCAAAGCACAAACTGCTATATATGAGGGGTACTTTTATATGAACTCAACCTATTTCAATTCTATGCAATTTGAATTATTTATTGAATCACCCTTGTTTAAACCTATACAAGCAGCACAAGTGGAGATTCCACTAGAAGAGGAAGAAGCCACTGATTTGGCTGTGACTGATTATGAGTCCCTATTCATCATTCTTATAGCCCCACATTTCAATTTTTTTATAATTTTTAGGGGTTTGACATGCAATACACTATTCAAAGGGACCTCTAAAAGAATAAACATGTTAAGAATAACTTTGGAAGAACAAGAATGTGGCAGTTCTTACAAAAAATATCAACCCTTCAAAAGACTGGGAATAATCCCAATATTATATAGTTGTCGAATATATAAACAAAAACACCTCTTGGGGGGGGGGATGGGGGGGGGGGGGGGGGTTAAACCCAAGGCTATCATCCCTTTTTTTTTCATTTTCTTTAATAAAATTTTTAATAAATTTTTACAATGTTTTATTTATTTTCTATAGGTTTTCCATAAGTGAAAAAAAACCTAGAAGACAAGCTCAAAGATGTACACAACATACCTAGGGAGATATTCACAAAAACCTATAAGATAAATAAACACCGAGTTGTGTCTATTATTTTTCACTATTTATTTACTATAATTTGGTGCAAACTGCTGGAATTTAAAATGAGAAGTGTTGAACAAGTGTACAGGAGGAGATTAAACTTGTTAGAGTAGTTTTTAAATTCCTTTTAGTTAATGTATTAGGATCTATAAATAAATAAATAAAATCAGTTTGTTATTTTTTAATAAGTACCTAGTAAATCTGTAAGCAAATATAAAAAAACAACAAAAAAATGTTAGAAAGAAAACTAAAAAAACACACATATAAAAAAATGTATTTTTTGAAAATATTTAAAATACATTTTTTTATAGTTTTTGTTTTAATTTTTGAAACTTTTCTTGAACCCAAATTTGACCCTGCCTAGTTTGAAAATTTCATGCTGCAATTGAGTAATTCACTGGTTCTAAAATTGTGAAACTTAGAAGATTTATGAGTGAAGTTAAACCCTATTTTCATGGAAGTTTGGTCTCAGAACTAGGAAAGGGAGTGCATGTGAAAATATTTTTGTGGAACCAATTTTATAACTTAAATTCACTATAATTTAGAACTTATTATGAGGTAGCTTGACCTCTGTGATAAAGAACACCTTAGGTATCCAACTCAAATGAAATTGGTATAAGTGATTTGAACCTCGATTAAAATGGGAAATTTGGATCTCATAATGAATATCTGAGATATTGGAATTGGATTTTTAAGTATCCCTATGTACATATTAATAATTTATTTTTCATAGTGCCTTGTACACACATGGCTGGGTAAAATTAAAAAAAAAACAAAAACAAAGTGATCATATGTCAAAAATGAATTCATTTAGGTGAGGGTAATATTGAAACCATGAATGGGGAAATTAATTTGAGTTGTATTAATAAAGTGGAAAATCAAACTATGATTTAAGAAACTTATGAGAAAGTGAAAAATGGAAGTGCTTCTTGTTAAAACTTTTATCCCACTTAAATCTCATTTGACCCACTCTGGGACTTGGAACATTGATTAGATTGAAGTAAAATAATGAATTAAAATCACATATGAGACATGATAATTTAAACACTGGATGAATATGTGTTTTTATATTCTCTGTTTATAAATATAGATCAAGGAAAGATGAACCTTTTCTTTTTTATTTTTTGAATAAATGCATTTCAATGATAAAATTGTCCGGGAGTGTAATAGTTCAAGTGTGGGGGAGTGATGTGAGATGAAAATTTAAACATTTTTTTTGTTATTCTTTAAAAATACCCCTAATTTAATACAAATATGAGGTAAACCATTGATTTTGTGTGACTATAATAACTTTTAACATAATTTTTAACATGAATTAAATACCTAATTTTAGTGAATTATTCATTTTTTGAGGTAAATTGTGAATCCACACGTGAATTTTGAAATTATAATTTTATGATTTTGGTTCTAGGATTATTAAAGGGATTTATTTGTGAATTTTAATTATTTCATTCATTTTTAATGAAATCCATAAATTGAAATTGAATTTTAAATTATTCTAAAAAGTGTGGATTTAAAATTATGAAAATTTTAATATGGTATTTTTGAATGTTTTTTAAAATAATTCATTGGAAATTAATTGTGTTTATGGAAAATTATAATTTGAATTGGTTGATTTAAATTCATTTGAAATTTAATCTTGGATTTCAACTGTGAAAGACATTCAATTTTGATTTTTATAATTTTATTATTTTTTAAATTTAATTAGAAAATGTCCTCACTTTAAAAAAAATATTGTACAGGGAAAATTTCTACTATTGCACCAAGTGCTACCACTAGATTTCTATTAGAAAGTTTTCTACCACCCTCACATGCTACCTCCAATCGATACTATTGCCTACTATCATCAGTAAAAAAACATCCTTACCACTGTTAGTGAAAAAAATAATGCTACTATCAACACTATTTTCTATCACCACCTTCACAAGATACCTCTAGATGAACCCACCGCTACCACCAACTTTCCTCTACTACTACCACTCCCCTTATCTTACTATAACCACCATTCCTCCATGGTTTCACACCCTATTACTGCCAATCAGTACCTCTATGCACCATATAATCTTGAAAGAATCCCACTCATGTGCTCAACCACCCTCTCTAATGTAAATACCAAATCCAAAACCTTAAATATGAGAGTCACCATGAGATTACCCCTATTATCACCATGGAAGTGCTTCCATGTACTGATGTCATACTACCCACGCCACCACTATAAGGACCAAACAGTTGTGTTCACACCACTTTTTTCTTTGACTATCGAAGCCCTATGTTGCAAACTGATGAAGAACTCAATCTCTCCATTGCCATGGAGGTCACCTAAACCCTAAATCCAAGTCTCTCCACCACCCATGAGGATGAAGACTGCCGCACCACCGTTGTTGAAGAAACAATTTCACTCACCATTAAGGGATGAAGGAATCAACACCATTAAAGAAATATCTAGATCTACCACAAAGTTTAGAGAAGTTGATCTAATCATACCACCCTATGAAGATTGAACCACTGACCATTGATTTACTCTATCCCAGTGCTTGCAATTGAAGAATACCTAAGGCTGAGGCAAACCTTCATCGAAGAAGACCAATGTTGAGCCACCCCAATAAATTTCATTGAAAAAAATTATTTGTTTGATTTTTTGTTTTTTTCAATGTAGGTATTTTTATTATGATAGAACCTAAATGTTACCCATTGTTGTGGTTGCAAGTCTGCAAGAATTTGAGTTCCAGTTGTTTTCTTGAATGCCTGAATGAAGGTGATTAGTTCAAGATCAAGGATAAAGAATTAAACTGATGAATACAATTTGTTTTGTCTAGTCTCACTCCCATCTAATCTCATCATTGGTGCCCAATTTTTCTATCTAATACCCAACAAATTCATCATTGAAATTCCTTATATGGTTGGGAAAAACTGAATTTCCACTACACTCACAGAGTAGGGGATCATTTTTACTTAGAAAATTCTTGGGGATGTGTGCACATGATCATGGGAGGATTTACAAAAAAAATTGATCTAATATGTCTGATACAACATGTGGAGCCCATACAAAACTCAAGGATCTTGTTGATTGTTGCACCAAATGTGAGGATGAAGGTGATATGTTATTTCATATAAATATATTTTCCTCATACCCAGGAAAATAATTCAAAACCTTATGGACTTAGTACAATAATTTTTCTTATGCATTTTTAATTCATGTTCACTCTATTTTCATTCAAATGTGTTATGCTCTATTCTCCTCAATTTATTTATGTTTTCTCAAACCTCTGTGTCTATAAATTGATCTATTCAACTCTATATCAATAGAGAACTAACCTAAGGGATAGGACCTTGAAGGAGATCACACAAACACCTATTATTTGAAGTTTCAAGTGGTTTGAGAGAGGAAATTACTTAGATGCTTCCCCATTAGAAATTATTTGCATTTCCAATGAAACTTCCACTGGAAATTTTAGTTCACCTATTGTAGGATACTCCAGTGGAATACCACCTAAAATATCCACTAAAAAGTACACTATGATTTATGGTATCCCCTCCAATATATTCTAGTCACATTGATATGAAGTTTCCAGTGGTTTGAGAGAGGGAATTACTTGGTGTTTCCCCATTGCAAATTCCTTTCGTTTATAATGAAAATTCCAATGAAACTTTCAGTTATATTATTCTAGGAAGTTATAATGGAAGGCCACTTAAAATATCCACTGAAACCAGTATTTTTATTTATGATATCCCCACCAAAAAATTTTAGGCACATTGTCACAAACCATCCCCTAGGGCCCGTGATGTGACTACCCCAAGCCCGCCTCCCAATGGCCAGGGGATGACAACTAGCACCGAAGGCATTATCCCATAAGTGGGAGTAATTTTCCTGAGTACCTGTACGCACGCACACACACACACACATCTAAACCCATAATGCTGCAAAGTAAACAAGCATGCCACTATGACAACCACTGAGAGTAAAAGTACAAAACTAGAAGTAAAGGGGCCAGAATAAAAGCCCAACAAAAACACAAGTACAAGATCCAGAAGTCCATCTGTGGTAAACCCTACCTAAAGGGTAGGTGAAGGGGGTGCCACCTGAAGTCGTAGAAGTACGCCTTGTCTGTCAGATCTCACTGGGAACTGCCTAGTGCTGGACCACCAAGGTCTTTTTCAAAGGATTTTTCATCTGAAAAAGACATGACACGTGTGGGAAGATCTCATGAAGGGGCGAGTAAAAAAATACTCAGTAAGTACCCCCAAGAACAAAGGTAATACCATAAAGAAAAGTATACACAAAGTAGAATACCAAAGAGGTACAATAAGTGTAGCCTCTAAGAAGTAAAATAGAGAGAGAGAGTCACTAGAGTCAGCTCACACATGTATAACCTAAAGTATAAAAATCAAGACTATCAGTTGTAATGTTGAACATCTTGTACTGCTGAGGGACTCATCCCTGATGAGTCACCATAGTCTACTGGGCCACTGAGGTCCGCTCTTCTACTGGGCCACTGAGATCTTCCCATCTACTAGGCCACTGAGGTCTGCTCGTCTATTGGGACACTGAGATCTACTCATTTGTTGGGCCACTGAGGTCCACTTGTCTACTGAGCCACTATGGTATGCTTTTATATTAGGCCACTGAGGTCTACTCATCACTAAGGTCTACTAGATTCCAGCTCATAGCGCACTTGATTATGCTATATTCCAGCTCGTAGCACGCTTGATTCTAGAATCTATTAGGCTTGACCCAAGTTCTCTCCTAGAGATTCTCATGATGACACTGAACATGCACTAGAGGAATCGACTTTCCATGAAGTAACCACTCCTATCGATCCTTAATCTCCACTGGGAACTCCACAAACATCACCCCATCATCAATGTCCAACTCGCCCTAGTTGATGACATGTGATGGATCATGTATATACCTCCTCAACTGTGATACGTGAAAGAAATTATGCACCCGATGCATCTGTGGGGGAAGAGCTAGGTGGTACGACACATCACCAACTCTACTCAGAATCTAAAAAGGGTCGATGAATCTCATAGACAACTTGCCACCCTGACTAAATCTTCATAATCCCTATTGAGGTGAGACCTGAAGAAACACATGGTATCCTTCATCAAACTCCAAGGGTCTCCATCTCCTATCAGCATAATACTTATTCCTGCTCTATGTATTCCTCATCTGCTCCTGGATGATCTGCACCTTCTCAGTGGTATCCCGTACTAACTCAGAACCCATGAGTGCTGACTCCCCTGGGTCTGTCCATCATAACAGTGATCTTCAAGGTTGCCCATATAGTGCCTCAAATGGTTCCATACCAATGGTGGAGTGGTAGATGTTGTTGTATGTTAACTCCACCAGTGGTAGGTGATCCTCCCAACTATGACCAAAGTCCAAGATACAAGCACGAAGCATGTCATATAAAATTGAAATAGTCCTCTACATTTGACCATCTGTCTGGGGATGAAATGTCGTGCTCAAATGAAGCTGAGTCCCGAATGCCTCTTGAAATCCCTTCCATAGTTGGAATGTGAAGTGAGCATCATGGTATGACATGATTGTCGAAGGCACCCCTTGAAGATGCACTGCCTCCTAAGCGTAGAGGCATCCCAATCTCTCTACTAAGCCCTACTTCCGGATGGGTAGGAAGTGGGACGACTTGGTGAGTCGGTAAAAAATTACCTAGATGGTATCATGACCTATGGATGTGTGGGGTAAACCCGTCATGAATTCCATCAAGATACCATACCTCTTCCACTCCAACACCTCGAGTGGTTGAGTCAAGCCTTCCGGAACCTGATGTTCTGCCTTCACTTGTTGACAAGTGAGGCACCGAAAAACAAACTCCTCCATGGCCTTCTTCATCCTTGACCATGATTACTAAATTCAGATATCCTGATACATCTTTGTCACTCCTAGATATACCGCCAAATGGGAGGTGTGTAACTCCCTTAGAATCTTTTCTCACAATTCCATTGGTATAACGGTGCACCCTCTGAAAAGAATGATGTGCTCCCCACCTATCTAATATCTATCAGGATATTTTCCTAAGGATAACTGAGCATGTCATACCTCGTAGTCAACATCCATAAGCTGTGACTCCCTAACTCGTAGTAAGAGTGGGGTAGTGACAACCATCAACTGAAGATAAGCTGCTCCATCTCCATCCATGAAGGATATTTTCATCATGGATAACTGCTCTGATGCTTCACTCAACAACTACAAACCAGATCTCCTGCTGAGTGTGTTCATCACCACATTTCCCTTCCTAGGAGTATAGACTATCTTGAAGTCATAGTTCCGAAGAAACTATAGCCACCGCTGCTGCCTCAAGTTCAGGTCCTTCTGGGATAAGATATGCCTGAGACTTTTGTGGTCAGAGTAGATGCTAAACTACTCTCCCATCAAGTAGTTCTACCACATCTTCAAATAAAAGACCACTACTACTAGTTCTAGGTCATGGGTTGTGTAATTATGCTCATTATGCCTCAACTATCATGAACCGTAGGTGATCACTTCTTAATCCTAAATCAGGACACAACCAAGTCTGGTCCTTGATTCATTGCAGGATACTACATACCCAATACCCTCCTCTGGTAGTCTCAAGATGGGGGCACTCGTCAATCTCTACCTCAGCTCCTGAAAACTCTACTGAAACTTCTCCATCCATACAAAGGGTTTACCATTATGTGTCAATGTTTATAAGGGCGCTGCTTCCCTAGAAAATTTAGGAACGAACCTTTGTTAGTATACATCCAAACCCAAGAAACTCCGAACCTCAGTCACGCTCCTGGGTGGCTCCCAAGAAATCACCACCGCTATCTTTGTCGGATCCACTACAACTCCAGCCTCTAAAATGATGTGTCCCATAAAGTGGACCTCCCGAATCTATAACTGACACTTCGAGGGATACCCATAAATCTGGTGCTCTCGGAGTGTATCTAGGACTATCTGCAGGTGTGTTGTGTGCTCCTCCTCGGACGCTGAGTACACCAGGTTTTCATCGATGAAAACCATGAAAAACTGGTCAAGGTAAGGATGGAAGATACTGTTCATGAGTCCCATGAACACTTTTGGGGCATTGTTCATGCCGAAAGGTATCACCAAGAACCCATAGTGTCCATACCGACACCTAAAGGTTGTCTTTGGTATATCCTCATCCCGTACAAAAAACTGATGATAGCCTGATCTGAGGTCTATCTCTGAGAACCATCTCGCTCCCTTCAGTTGATCGAAGAGGTCATTAATCCATGGTAGTGGATACTTTTTATTCACAGTCACCTGATTCAGGTGTTGTGATCCCACACATAACCTCAAACTCCCATCTTCCTTATTGGCAAACAATACTGAGGATGCCCATGATGAAACACTGAGCCTCATGAAGCCATTCCTCTATAGATCCTCCAACTATACCCTTAACTCACAAAGCTCTGTGGGAGCCATCTGATATGCTGGTGTGGTTATCGGTGCCATCCTGGGGTATAGGTCAATGAAGAATTCAACCTCCCTGTGAGGGGGTAATTCTGAAACATCCTCAGAAAAGATGTCTTCGTACTCATCCACCACTATAGGAAAGTGAGGACTCTTCTCATCCACCACACTAAGGGTGAGGATAACCAACTAGTGAGTGATCTACTGCACCATTATTCAAGAAAGTCCATCCTGTGATATAAATGTTCCCCTTTATCCAATAAAGGAAAACCTAGTCCCATATCCACAGACACACCACACTCTACACCTAAAATAGTCAATCTGGGCATGGACTATGGATAACCAGTTCATACCTATGATTACTTCGTAAGGCCTCGACGCCACTACTAGGAGATCTAATCCAAATATATCACCTCCAATAGTAAGCTCAAACTGCCGGCACTAGTGTGTGATCGTCGAATCCCCTCCTGTAGGAGTCTATAATCGTAAGGATCGATCCAACAGCTCCACTAGAATCTCCGAGATCCGAACAAGGTTTTTGGAAAGGAAATAATGTCTGACACCTTTGTATATAAGAACTAAAACTAAGGTGGAGTAGATACAGATCATACCTCTAATAATATCTGGAGTGTCGGGGTTATAAGCCTCCATCGCCTGAAGCTAGCCTCATCCCTATCCACCGGCTCCCAGAGCCCATGGTGGACCACCTAAGGGTGGTGGTGGTAGCACCTCAAACCTCCATCCACTGCTTTCCTCTCTGCCTACTCCCCTGCTATGTCCACCTCCCTGTAGACCACCTTGATCAACCCTCTACCTCTGCCTTGGTGGTCCCTCGACCGTCTGATGATCTTCTTCATGGTGAGTCAGGCATTCATGAGCCATGTGTCCCTGTCTATCGCACGAGTATCACACCCTGTTCCTCTACTAACCACCTATGCCCTGGGGGCCTCGCACCAACGATCCTATTTCATACGGTTGTCCCCTATAAGGCTTGAACTGATTGGGTCTCTACGTTAGCTGCCTGCTACCCACTGTTGACGACTCCACCACCTAATGTCTACTGGTAGCTCCTTTTTCTGGCACCTACTCTTCTAAAAAACTCTCTACAATTAGAGCTCACTCTATCACCCTAGATTAAGTAGGGATGCTAAAAGATACCATGGATTCCCTGATCTCTTGGAGTATTCCCTACTCAGAAACCCGAGCCCAGAAGAACGGGTCTCGCACCATGTCTGTAGAGTAGTGAGAAAGCTTGGTGAATCTCAATGAGTGCTACATCACTATCATGCTACCCTGCTGTAGGTGTAATAGCTCAAGTATGCATACTTAGTTCAATGTCACTGGAAAGAACTCCTCTCTGAAGAAGCACTGAAAGTCTATCTAGGCGAGGGTCACCTTGTTGTGTGTCTAGATCATCAAGCTCCACCATCTCCCTGCCGAGCCCTAAAGAAGGCTCACGGCTAAGATAGACATTTGGTCAAGAGGTGTCCTCACTAGGCGGAAGACTCATGTAACAACCTCGATACAATACTCGGGAACTTGGAGGTCAGTCTCACCATTGAATCTAGTAGGTCTATGCCTCTGGAACTCATGTAAGGCACTAAGTCTACATGCGTCCTCTACCGGTAGCGCCAGTAGCAACAACTGATCAAAAAGTGGTGGAAATGCTAGTGTACCTCTTAGTGGGGCCATATCTAGTACTGATCCCTATATTGATGCCTCATCACTAGGTGTACCATCCTTGTGGTCACACACCAGAATTCTGGATGACTATCTGCATGGTGGCATCTTGAAACAGATCAAGATGAACCACAGTCAATAGATTATACCTGGTGAGCTGACTCTGAATCAAGAAGGACATGAGAACACCCTAAATTTCTATATGATTCATGCAACTAGTATTTTCATGTATAGAGTCAAAAATAAGGATTCAGGGTTCTGGTGTATGGATATGTTGGCCGCCACACCAACACTGGACTCCCCCATCTTGAAAGTCAAACTCGAAACATTTAACACTATTTCCCCAAAACAAAGCCATATAATCTTGGTATTTAAGGAAGAACTAACCTCCTATGATACCACTTTGTCACAACCCATCCCCCAAGGCCCATGATGTGACTACCCCAAGCCCACCTCCCGATGGCCAGGGGCTGGAGACTAGCGTCGAAGGCATTATCCTGTAAGTGGGAGGTATTTTCCTGAGTAACTGTACGCACGCACACACACACATACAAACTCACAATGTTGAAAAGTAAAAAATCATGCCACTAAGACAACCACTGAGAGTAAAAGTACAAAACTGGAGGTAAAGGGTCCAGAATACAAGCCCAAAAAAATAACAAGTACAATCTCCTAAAGTCCATCTATGGTAAACCCTACCTAAAGGGTAAGTGAAGGGGGTGCCGCATGAAGTCGTAGAAGTATGCCTCGTCTTTCGGATCACACTGGGAACCACCTAGTGCTGAACCACCAAGGTCTCTGTCGAATCGTCTATCATATGCACAAGACATGACACATGCGGGTGGAGCCCGTGCAATGGTGAGTAACACAATACTCAGTAAGGACCCCAAAACACAAAGGTAATACCACAAAAGAAATTATGGACAAAGTAGACTACCAAAGAGGTACACGAAGTGTAGCCTCTAAGAAGTACAATCGAGAGAGAGAGAGTCACTAGAGTAGTCTCACACAGGTGTAACCTAAAGTATATAAATAAATACTATTAGTCATAATGCTGAACATCTTGTACTGTCGAGGGACTCATCCCCAATGAATCACCATGGTATGTTGGGCCACTAAGGTCTACTCGTCTGATGGGTCACTGAGGTTCACTCATCTACTGGGCCACTGAGGTATGCTTGTCTTCTAGGCCACTTAGGTCTGAATGTATGCTGGTCCAATGAGGTTTTCTCATCACTAAGGTCTGTTGGATTCCCACTCGCAGCGTGCTTGATTTTGGGAGAATATACTCCTCAAGCCATCAGTCATATATGAACTTCCACAAAAACTCACATGGAGTATGTCAAAAGGACCATCTCTTCATGAGGGTTCCAATGCCGTAAAAGTCTCGTCAATCAGACACATGGTTTGACAGTTATGCTAGTTTTACTAAAAAGGGTCCGGTTGGGTCCAGGTCCGATCCAACCCGACCCGGCCCGTGTCTGATCTGACCCGACCCGGCTCGGGTCTGATCCGACCCGACCTAGATCAGGTCTGATCTTACCCGACCCGGCCTGGGTTTGGTCTAACCTGACCCAACCCGGGTCTGACCCAACCCAGATATGACCCGGTCCAGGTCTAACCTGGACCATACCGTCTGGCCCCAACTCGGATCGTTGGGCCTCCTAGGGTGTCCCATATTCTCTATCCCGGCCCACTATGAGTGGGCTATATTTCCATGCCCAGATGTGGTAGTGGTCTCCACATCCACTCCAAGTCAATGCAGTGGTTTCTCCACGTGACCGCTCCGCGGCTCACCCCGAGGCCCACCTGTAATGGTCCCACTAGACCGTAGCTATCCGGTCGCATGATGCGGCTCATTGCCTTGTTTACCGAAGACCCACCGCCAACAGTTGCTGATGACCCCTATCTCCGCCCTATGACCAATGCCGTAGGGACCTCCACCGCCACGGTGCACCATTGGTTTCTTCCGTGGGCCATCAGACTTGCTCCGGTGGTTTGTTCTTTGATCCATGAGCGCTTTCAGGATCCTCGGGTCGTCTCCATCACTACTACGTGCTCTAAGATTGTCTCGACATAGATCTAGGGGTCTAGTCCTGAAGAACCCAAGAACACCCCCCAAATAGGGATCCAAGCCTTGTTCGTGTCAGCCCGATCCCTCTGTATTAGAATTAAAGAAAAAGTTGAGAGAATATTTAAGAATCTAACATAGATAACTCTGATTCAAAACCCTGAGATCAAAAACCCTCCCACATAATTGATCGATCCATGGGTCACCTATTTATGGGTTGACCCACATTCATCACTCAAATACATGAATGGGGAAAAAATAAATTCACTTATAATCAGACACCTACCACGAGGATGGATCTTTCATTGGTGAAGATCACACCACTTTCATTCATCATTCCTCAATCCTTCATTGGTGTTGGTTCTTTGATCGTCTCTCTCCAATGAAAAATCTCCAAGGGTTCAGAGAAATATTGGATTGTGCCAATGATCCGGTATTTGGTTAACCCATTAATTGGAGAAAATGAATTCTAGTGTTTCTATTACGCTAAGTTGCAATGTCGTTATGTTGTTTCATTTATGAAACAATGTTTCTATTATGTTTGGGTTTCAATGTCATTACATTGAAATGAAATTTGAATTTCTAATAAAATAAACTAAAATTTTATTTTATTTTTCCTTAAGAAAATTTTAATACATTTTTCTTAAAATGTCTAAAAAATAACTTTCTCCCTCGACCTGTGACGGTTGAGGTTAAGTATTTCCTTAGGTATAATCATCATTATGGATGTAACGGTTCCCTCAGATTTTTAATCTGGGCACCCGTTTAGAAGTTTCCAAAACTGCGTACATGTGCTATTTTAAATAAACTTAAAAAAAATTTAAACGCTTATTCCGGGCTCATCGGGCCTTGGAATTAAGTGCTGTCTGAGCACCTGGTCTCTAAATAATCCCATATAATTTTAAAAAAATTTAAATAGAATTTTTGGGACATTACACACATTGCTCTGATGTTTATGGTGGGTTGAGAGGAGATTTTTTTAGATATTTCCCCACTAGAACTTCCATGAATTTCTAAATTTCACCAGAACTTTTAGTTCTCATATTCTAGGAAGTTTTAGTGAAGTTACTATAATTAACTGACTTTAATAACCCACCTAAATGGTACTTGAATAAATTATGAAATGGCCCAAATATATTCCCAATCCCCACGAGATGGCGACTAGTACCTGGGCATTGAAACAAACAATAGGGAATGATTTTTCCATAAGAATAACTCATCAAGAAAAAGCATAGGATATAAAATAATTAACAGTTGATTTTTCAAACACTCCATGGGATAAAAGTACCATAAGTTGATAGATAAAATCCCCAAAAATGTACATAAACTAAAGTAGTCACATAAAACTATAAATAAATCGTCGTAAGAACTCCTTGTAACATGTGGATCACATGATCCACTGGTCATCATCAACTACCAAGACCCCACTATCAAGAACACCCACCACCTTTAAGAGGCTCTTTCCCCTTTCCTAGACCTGGCATAATAAAGTCTACAAAATTCAAAAGGAAAAATAGGATTTGATCAAAAAATCCCAGCAGTATATCACTACATATTCCATAAGAAACTCATATCAAATAAACCAAATATGCTTAATTTTAAATAAAATATGGCATGGAAATATTTTCATAATTCATTACCAAATATTTTTTCAAATAATTTCAATGGATAGTATAAAATTGATACAAAAGTACATTTCCATCAAAATGGGTAGATATGAGCATATTTGTCAAATATGAATGAATAATCATTTCTATAAAAATTGGCAGATATGGGCATATTTTTTAAGCATAAAAGAATCATTTATCTCAAAATAGGCATGAATAAGAATTTAAATCAAACATTGTCATGTATAATCATTTTCAATCATAGCACCATGGTAATAACACTTAGGGTTAGTTAGTTTTGGTTACAAGGTTTTGCAAAATCTCAGTGAAATATGGATCTAGGTGTGCACACACACTCTAGATCCCAAGCCTAGGGGGAATAAGAGAGAATCCCAAAGAATAAAATCTATTCCCTCATGATAGTTTAATATAATTTTCATCATCAAATCATTACTAGATATCAGTTTAACTAATGTTCATATCATTCACCTAACTACTGAGGCTCCCATGTTCTTCAAGGTAATCATTCATACTTAGGGCTATCAGTCATTAAAATAAAACTCAAATCATTTCAATAAATCATTTAATTCATACCCAAGTTTTATTTCCAAAACATTACAATTCATTTCAAAAACCAACATAAAATGATTTTTATCAAAAACTCACACATCTCAAATCAATTCATTTTATTTAAAATCCTAAAAAATATCACTCATTTTCTTCTCAAAAGTTTTTATCAAAATCATGATTTGAATCACTCATTTCAATTCAAGATCATTTTCCAAAAATCAATACTTTATTTTCAAAATATATTTTAAAGGGATTTCATCACACAGACCATGCAATTTCAAAATATTTTTTTCAAAGACTCAAGTCAATATTTTGAATTCAATCATAAATCAATTTAAAATTAAGAAAGTAACAACTATTATAAAAGATTTAAATTTCCTTATGAAACCACCCAAATCAATCATAATATTAATGATCGACCAACCCAAGATCCACCAATGGAGAGTAAATGGTTAGAACAATCAAGGGATAATCCTAGAACCCCAATATATCAAGTCAATATCTAGATCAATCAACAAAATGAGGATCCAACTATCTCAAATAGGGAGAGAGATAAGAAAAGGATAATTTACATTCCAAAATATCATACCTACCAGAAGTGTTTCAACGCATCAACTGGCACTTAGAACCATGAATAACCAAGGTTGGGAGAGCCACATTCATCTCTAAGGAGCCTAAAAGGTGTTTAGGATCAAATGTATTTCAAGGGAGAGGGATTAGATTTAAAATTAAGGTTCAATGAAATAAAAAGATGGTACTACCCTACCATTCATCATCTTTATTAGAATCATTGGCTAGATGTTGAACTCCACTGCCTATCTAGTGGTGCCTGAAAGAATGTATAGGCTATTGGAAGTACCATCGGCTGGTCGATGGCCCTCACCAGCTTGTTGGTGGACCTCCTATATCCATTTAGGCTACTAGAAATTGTGCACCCTCATGCTAAACCCACGAACACCTCCTGACCTCTAAATCATGGATCAAAACCACTTTCCCTGACCCCTCACAAGGCATAACCAAGGTGAAACAACCAAGAATCAACAAGAACAATGAGAGGTCAAAGTAAAGGATAAGGAAAACCAAAAGTAACCAAGTTTCATACCTGAAATATGGTGTTGGGATGTTATAATTCTGTCCATTATAAATGATTTTTTACCCCAAAAAATCATGTCAAGAAGACTCCACACCAAAGAGGTAAGTCCACTACTCTCTCATCAAATCCTCATTATTCCATATATTGTGATAATTAGAACCATGTTTTCATACCACCCACACCAATTTTATGGAATTTTTATGAAGAATATTTGTTTGAGAATTGATAATTCAAATAAGATTCTTAGTCACGATCATATCCTCCCAAATCAAGACATGTTGAGATGGGTCTGAAAGATTCTTCTTGAGATGGGATGCATGAAACACATCATGGATCAATTTAATCTATGGTTTAAGGTCTAAATGGTATGCCACCTTTCTAATTTGATCAACAACATTAAATAGTCCCATGTATCTAGGAGACAACTTCACCTATCCCCCAAGTTGCTGATGACCCAATCAAGGTGAGATTATAAAAAAAACCTAGACACCGATTGCTAACTACTAAGGGTGACAACAATGATCAGTATAATACTTGTACTAGATCTGTATCATTACCATTCTCTGATGAATCAACTAAATCTCTATGGTTGTCTCTTTGACCTAAATGGGTCCCACAAGGGAAGCTTCACCAATCTCCAACCAACAAAGTGGATATTTACATGGTTTTCCATACAAGTCCTCGAATGGTGCTATCATGATGGATAAATAGTAAGTATTTTCATAGGATACACGCTTGAATCATTTCCTTAATAATTTGTATAGATTATTCGGTTTTATAATCTCTCTGAGGATGGCATGTTATGATCTAACTCACCTGAGATCCCATCTCCTCCTAGAGGCCTCTCCAAAAATGAGAAGTAAAACATGAATCCCTATTAGAAACTATGGAAAAAATAACTACATATAATATAATATTCTCTTACTCATACATATTTCCCAAATTCTAAACTTTGGTTATATCACAAATGGGAATAATTTGAGATGATTTGTTCAATTGGGAAATCACCACCCAAATTGCATTCTTTCCTCAAGGTTTATGTGGAAACCCAACCACAGAGTCCATCAATATATCATCACACTTCCAAGTTGGAATATGAAGTGGCTGAAGCGGACTTGAAGAATTCTAATGGTCGGCCTTAATCATATGACCAGTATAATAGTGAGAAAAAAACATTAGCAATGTATTATTTCATATCTGTCCACTAGAATCATCACCTTATATCATAAATCATTTTCATCATTCTTGGGTGTACCACCCACTTGGAATGATGAAAACCCCCCATCATAACCTTCCTTGTGGGTAACAGAATGAAAAACTAGTTACTAAAGAAAAGGATACCCCCAAAAGATAAATACCATTCACCAATGGTCTCCCTACAATATAAAGAATAACTAATTCCTTAGAAGTATTCATCAAGATGCTGATCCTGGAGAATCATATAAAGAAGAGAGGATTTCAGTTTAACACTCATCTAAAAAACCTCAATCTCATCCTCTAGGATGTTGAGTCAATAAGATTTTGCTTATGAATTTTCCATTCCTTCTTTTAAGGGGGATATTTTTAAGTCATTAAGGCTTTTCTTATGACTTTACCATTACTCTTGTTTTGAAAATCACAAACACCTTATCTTAAGGAAAATCTATTTTTACCCTTGTTTTACTTCAATAAGGAAAATTTCCTTCCCCAAGGAAATTTATCCTTACCTTGTTTCGTTGTCCATATCATAATTTTTCCTAAGTATAAAATTTGGATTGAGATCAAAACCTCGGAATCCTATAAATACCTAGATATGAAGAATTCTATTCTAGGATCTGAATTCTCAGAATTCTGGTTACGAACTTTCTAAGTTCTGACTCCGAATTCTGAATCAAAATTCTGGTTATGAAATTTCTAAGTTCTGACTTTGAATTCTGAATCATAATTCTGGTTACAAACTTTCTGAGTTCTAACTCCGAATTCTGAATCAGAATTATGGTTATGAACTTTCTGAGTTCTGACTTTGAATTATGAATCAGAATTCTGGTTACGAACTTTCTAAGTTCTGAATCCAAATTATGAATACGAATTCTAGATACAAACTTTTTGAGTTCTGACTCCAAATTATGAATCAGAATTTCGGTTACGAACTTTCTGAGTTCTAACTCTAAATTTCGAATACGAATTCTGGTTACGAACTTCTCTAAGTTCTGACTATGAGTTCTCTGTATTTAGACTCTGAACTCTTATGAGTTCTGACTCTGAATTCTCATAAACTCTGACTCCGAACTTTGCAAGTTCTGGTTCCGAATTCTTGTGAATCTGGATTCCAAATTTCCTTGAAATTCAGACTCCAGAATTCTATAGAATTCAGGTTCCAAATTCCTTGAAAACAGAATCCGAATATCTTTGTATTATAGACTCATAATTCATTTTTGGTTAGACTCCAAACTTTTATTTGCTTACATTCCGAATATTGGACTTTAGTTATGTAACCATGTTTTTCTTACACTTGTTTTTCTATAAAACGATGTCATTCTTTCAATTACTAACTAAACGGTGTTTGAGTTACATGTGTACAGGTCCCTCATAAATTCAAGGAAAAATATGACCGTTGGAGGAGGGAGATGACCGTTGAAGTCGTTCCTATAAATAGGAGCTCATGTGGAAGAGCTCACAACTTTTGACAGTTCGATGACACCAGAGACCACATGCTATTGAAGTGATTTCTAGAGAGATACTTTCATTGCTTTGTGTGTACTGAAATACTTATTCATCTTTTCTTCGTGTGACTCCAAATGTTGCTGAGTAAATTCGAGGGCTTTCGGGGATAGGAAGACAGAAGTGCCGACTACCTTGAAGTTGAGGGATTCCTTGCTGAGGAAGATAGAGGTTCCAACTACCTTGAAGTTGAGGGATTGTGGGGATAACAAGACAGACTCCGATCTTCATATCAAGGGCTTACCCTGGTGTGGGTAAGACATACTTTCTTGAAAGTATAAATCAATGGTCCTTTATCCAAGGTTGTTGGATACCCTTCTCTTTGGGTTAAAATATTTTACTACTTGTTACTTGTTTTGTTTCAAGTTTTCCTCTACATTTGTATTGTTGATGAAAGTATAACTTTCTTATACTTCCTTATACTTGAACTCTAATTTAGTTAGATTCTATACTCTTTAAGGTATGATCTTAGTTGTTGTAAAATTTTGTTAAGTTTCATTTCCAGAATCACTTTTCCCGAATTAATAAAGTTATTAGAACTTAGAGGTTTTGTGAATTATCTTGTTTAACCTTGTTAAAAATAACTATCTTTAAAAGTTCCAAAGGAATTTTTAAAAGTACAATTCAGCCCCCCTCTTGTATTTGAGCATCTCATTACATATTCGATCCTACATTTGGTATTATAGAGTATATCATACTCAAACATACCATCCAAAAATTGGTATCATAGGATTGGTTCAATCTGAATTAATCTCATGATTAGATTCAGAAGAGAATTCTCAGAATTGAATTTCCGGATTCACACTTTTTCAGAATCATTTTTTCAGAATCATAAAGTTCAGATTCATTTTTTTTAGAGATACTATTGTTATTTATTTTTCTTGCTTTGGAATATTTTCCTTGTTTACAAACTTTTTCTATTAACAAGTTTTTGTGTGGAAATAATTTTCTTAAAGATGATAGGAATCAATGTTGGTTCTATAGATAATCTCAATCCAATAAGACCACCTATCTTTGATGGAAATGACTATGAGTATTGTAGAGATCTAATGAAGACCTTCATTATCAATACTGGTGTTGATAACTTTGTTATGCTCACTGGAGGATACAAAATCCCTGACAAAGAAGTTAGTACCTTTAATAATCAATAAAATCATGAATATCAACTTAATTATAAGGTACGTAATACTTTACTTTGTTCTATGACTATAAATATATATAGCCAAATTTCATCTTGTGAAGCAGCAAACTCTATATGGAAGAAACTTGAAGTTACTCACTTTGGAACTTCCAAAGTCATTGAAACTAGAAGATATATGCTTAGAGATGAATACCATGGCTTTAACTTTCCTTATGGAGAACCCATATATAAGGTGAAACAAAGATTCATTACTATAGTAAAAAGTTTACAATCTATGGGTGAGAAAGGATCAGATGACGAAGCTCTTGTTGATAAGATCAAATAAATCATGCCGAATGAGTGGGAATCCAAGAGGAAAACTATTGATGAGAACAGAAAGGTTACTCAAATTTCCTTAGATGAATTGTTTGGAACTCTTCTTCAACATGAGACCAGAATTAAGAGAGATGCTAATAACATCAAGAAGAAGAATGTAAATGGAAGTTTTGCTTTTAATATAACTTCTAATCATATGAAAGTCAATACTCCTGAGAGAGTTACTAGATCCAAATCTAAGAAAGTTGTTACCCAATCCGAATCTAGTGGAAGTGAATCCTCAGAAAATGAATTAGCCAATCTTTCTCGAAGGATGAACAAGATAGCAGGACATAGGAACTTTCAATCTAGATATAAGAAAAAGGAAAAGAAAGTCAAGAAAGATTCAAAAGTTACTTGTTATGAATGCAAGAGAGATGGACACATAAGACCAGATTGTCCTATGATCAAGAGAAAAGAAATAAAGGAAAGGAATTATGAGAAAAATAGAAAGAAGTATTACAAGGCTAAAGCTAATAAAGTCTTGAAAGCTAATAACACCTGGAGTGCTAGTGGTGGAGACTATTCAGATGAATCTTCGGATTATGAATCTTCTGGACAGAAGAATCTTGGTCTAATAGCCAGACTAACTATTGACAATAATTGTTTAATAGATAAGGTACATAATGATTAATCTATGACCAATATATCTTTGAATTCTAATGATAGTAAATATTATGACTCTTTGGATGAAGAATCTTCTTCTGATGAAGATAATACTTTACCTTCCTATGAATAAGTTTCTAGGTTTTCCAAACTGCTTGAGATTGAGAATTCAAAACTCATAACAAAACTTGATAAGGAAAAATCTATGAATACTATTCTTACTAAGGAAATATCAGATCTTTCCAAAGATCTTGATAAGAAAAATGCTTATTTTGAAAGTATTTCAAAAAATCACGAGGAAGTAAATTCTGAGAAGAATAATCTTTCTAAAGATCTAGAAAATGTAATTTCTAAGAAAAATGTTTTTGAGCCTAGATCTAGTTCAAATTCAAATGTTTTCTAAGACAAGAACTTGGTAATAAAACTCAAATCCGAAATATTTTCCTTGAGGAAGTGTTTTTCAAACTTTACCTTAGGTAAGGAAAATTTTGATAAGATGTATTCCCAAATCTGACCTCTAAGGAATAATTCTGGTTTTGGTTATAATAGTTCTAAAACTGTTTTTAGTAACAATTATTTTGTTCCTCAAAGTGCTCCATTCTACACTAAGTGTCAGTGTGGTGGACACTGAGTATTTTTTTTCCTTAAACAAAATCCAGTCTTTAGGATTTCATAAAGCCTATTTTTCTAAGATGTGGGTGCCTAAAATTTTTCTTTCTAAGAATTCCGGATCCAAGAAAGTTTGGATTCCGAAAATCTAACTTTTTCTTATTTTCAGGAAAATAGAGAAGGTACCAAAATTAATACATAGTACATGGATAGTGGATGTTCCCGACATATGACTGCTAACAAAAAATATTTTGAAAATATTATCAAGACGAAAGGAGGAAAAGTAACTTTCAGAGATAATGCTCAGGGATAAATTATTGGTATAGGTAACATTGTTCTTCTTATAAAAAATTTAATTTCAAATGTTTTATTTGTTAAAGGTCTTAATCACAACCTCATTAGCATAATCCAATTATGTGATGAAGGTTACCTTGTGAATTTTAGGAATAACAAGTTCTTAGTACACAATTCCAAGGAAGAGTTCATTCTTTCTACCCATAGGCAAGAGAATGTTTACACACTAAACTTAGAAGACCTTAGGAGCCAAGATCTACCTTTCCTTAGTGCAATGGAAGATCATTCTTGGTTGTGACATAGAAGGTTAGGTCACTGTAACCTTAGGAACTTATGCAAACTTTCTAAGAAAAGATTAGTTAAGGATCAACCAGATATTGGATTTTATTCTTCAAAGTTTATGACCCTTGTCAATATGGAAAGAAACATAAATAAAGTTTTAAACTAGTCAGTGAAGTCTCAACTACTGATTAATTACATTTAGTGCATATGGATATTTTTGGCCCAACAAAAACTAGAAGCATTGGGGGAAAGTATTATGTATTTGTCTTGGTCGATGATTACACTAGATTTACGTGGGTCTATTTTCTAACAAAGAAATATGAATATTTTTCTTATTTAAAAAGTTTTAGAGCCCAAGTCAAAAATTAGAAAAACCTTCCATTGATAACTCTTCATAGTGATCATGGTGGAGAATTTCAAAATTCTGATTTTGAAACTTTTTGTATTAGAAAAGGAATTAATCATAACTTCTCAGTACCCAGAACACCTCAACAAAATGGTGTTGTTGAAAGAAGAAATAGAATTCTTCAAGAGATAACAAGAACCATGTTGAGTGAGTATTCTATAGCCAAACATTTTTGGGATGAAGTTGTAAGTACTGCTTGTTATACTAGAAATCGTGTTTTGATTAGACCTTTTCTTAATAAAACTTCTTATGAGTTATGGAATGGTAGAAAACCTAGACTTTCCTACTTTAAGGTTTTTGGTTGCAAGGTATTAATTCTGAATACTAAATATAATCTTCATAAATTTGCACTAAAATCTGATGAAGTAATTTTCTTAGGCTACTCCACAACTTCTAAGGTTTATAGAGTTTTCAATAAAAACACTTGTACTATTGAAGAGACAGTGCATGTCAAATTTGATGTAACTGATAATTTTGTTTTTAAAAAACCCCAACCTACATCTTCGGATGTGTTTTTAAAAATTGATTATCAACCTATGTTATAATATCCTTCTGATAAGGTAAATTTTCAAGAAGATACTACTGAAACATTTACCCTAGAAGATTTTCTATCCTATGTTGATGAACAGGTTTTACAAAACCCAAATCAGTCGTTTCTAAAGAATCATCCTAGTGATAGTATCATTGGTTATGTAAATAAACATTTAAGGACTAGAAGTTCCTTAAGAAATGAAGTATAACATCTAGCATTCCTTTCCCAATTAGAGCCAAAAAGCACTGATGATGCTTTAGGTGATGATGATTGGATTAAATCTATGCAAGATGAACTAAATGAATTTGAAAGGAATAAAGTTTGGACCTTGGTTGAAAGACCTAAGGAAACTTCTATTATTGGAGTAAAATGGATTTTTAGAAATAAGTGTGATGAAAATGGAGTCATTGTAAGAAATAAATCTAGATTAGTTGCTAAAGGCTATAATCAACAAGAAGGAATAGATATGAAGAAACCTATGCTCCAGTAGCTAGACTTGAATCTATTCGTATTTTACTTGTCGTTGCAACATTCTTCAGTTTCAAACTTTTTCAAATGGATGTGAAATGTGCTTTCCTTAATGGTTATGTTCAAGAGGAAGTTTTTTTGAACAAACTCCTAGTTTTTAAGATACAAAACATCCTGATCATTTTTAGACTTACCAAATATTTGTATGGTCTTAAACAAGCCCCTTGAGCTTGGTATGATAGACTCACATGATTTTTGCTTCAAAATAACTATGTTAAGGGAAATGCAGATCCAACCATTTTTATAAAGAAAGAAAAGAAAAATGTTTTGATTGTTCAAATTTATGTTGATGACATTATATTTGGTTCAACTCAGCAATCTTTAACCGATTCCTTTGCAGATCTAATGAAATCCGAGTTTGAAATGAGCATGATGGGTGAGTTAAATTTTTTCCTTGGTTTTCAAATATCTCAAAAACCAGAAGGAATCTATATATCCCAACATAAGTATATTAAAGATCTTCTTAAAAAGTATGGATATGACAACACTAAGAGTATAAGTACTCCCATTGGTACCTAAAATTCACTTGATCTTGATGAAGCTAGGAAACCAGTAGATCAAACAACTTTTAGAGGTATGATAGGAAGTCTACTTTACTTGAAAGATAGTCGTCCAGACTTAATGTTTTCAGTATGCTTATGTGCAAGATATCAATCCAATCATAAGGAATCTCATTTAAAGGCACTGAAACGAATTTTTCATTACTTAAAGGGAACCATGGATTTAGGACTCTTTTATACTTCTGGAAATGATTTTGTTTTAAAAAGTTTTTCAGATGATGACTTTGGTGGATGTAGAATGGATAAAAAGAGTACATCTGGAACCTGTAATTTCTCAGGAGATTCATTTGTTTCTTGGTCATGCAAGAAACAACACTCAGTAGTACTCTCCACTGCTGAAGCTGAATATGTAGCAGCTGGAAGTTGTTATGCTCAAGTGTTGTGGATGCAACACACACTCACTGACTATGGTATGACTTTTACCTAAACACAAATTTTGTGTGATAATACAAATTCCATTGCCCTTAGTAAAAACCCTTCACATCACTCTCATGCAAAGCACATAGATTTTAGACATCACTTTCTTAGGGATCACACAAAAAAAGGAGATACCATTCTTCAGTTTATCGAAACGCAAGATCAACTTGATGATATTTTCACAAAATCATTACCCTCCGATAGATTTTAGTACATTAAAAAAAGTTAGGAATGATAAACGTAAGTTAATATTCTTTGATTAACTTCTTATTACACCAATCTCCTAACAGTAATAAACTCCTTTTTATTGGGGGAGTACATTTGTTTGATAGTTTTTCAAAAAATTTCGTAATGAAAATTTTCGTAGTTAGTTTTTTAAAATTTTTTGTAATGAAAATTTTCGTAGTTAGTTTTTCAAAATTTTCATAATAAAAATTTTCGTAGTTAGTTTTTCAAAATTTTTGTAATGAAAATTTTCGTAGTTAGCTTTTCAAAATTTTCATAATGAAACTTTTCGTAGTTAGTTTTTCAAAATTTTCGTAATGAAAATTTTCGTAGTTAGTTTTTCAAAATTTTCGTAATGAAACTTTTCATAGTTAGTTTTTCAAAATTTTCATAATGAAATTTTTCGTAGTTAGTTTTTTCAAAATTTCCGTAATGAAAATTTTCGTAGTTAGTTTTTCAAAATTTTCGTAATGAAAATTTTCGTAGTTAGTTTTTCAAAATTTTCGTAATGAAAATTTTCGTAGTTAGTTTTTCAAAATTTTCATAATGAAAATTTTTGTAGTTATTTTTTCAAAATTTTCGTAATGAAAATTTTCATAGTTAGTTTTTCAAAATTTTCGTAATAAAAAATTTCGTAGTTTTTTTTCAAAATTTTTGTAATGAAAATTTTCGTAGTTAGTTTTCTTTTCCAAAATTATCGTAATGAAAATTTTTGCAGTTAGTTTTTGAAATTTTCATACTGAATATTTTCGTACCTGAAATTTTCATAATGAGAATTTTTCGTACTCGAAATTTTCATACTCAAATTTTCATAGTGGAATTTTGGTACTCAAATTTTTTTTTGCAATAAATTTTTCAACTTTAGATTTTTCGTAATAAGTTTTTCGTAGTCAAATTTGTTTTAATCTAAAAGTTATTAGAGATAAATATAACCTATTATGAATAATCTTCCTAGCAATCCGAAAGGTATGATTTCCTTCTTAAATTTTCGTAGTCATTATTTCATTGCTGGTATTTTCTTTTGTATTTTAAATTCTCAAATTCTAGTTTTTCTTAAAAGACCTCAAAAGATCGGATCCTACCCAATTTTTTCCTTTCGGCTATCATATCAACCGTCAGATTTGATCAGGAGTTTTCCCAACCATTAGATTGGATTTGGAAGATGAAAGGTCACTTCCATCACCTATATAAAGGACCCCCGAAGGGTTGTCCCATATTGGTTTTCAAGATCTCGTGTGCTGAAGTTCTGCCCCCCCTTTCTTAAGCCCATTCCAAATCTTCCAGAGTTCCTCCAATCCGAATGTCTATAGAAGCTTCTTCTCAAGATATGTCTACCATGAAGCCAATATCCAATTGGAAAGTGTACAGGGAAAGGTTGGTCCATCTGAACTTCTTCAAATATGACTCTATTATCTCCAAGAATATCAAGCTTAATGAATGGGAAAGTGTATCTATTTCAAATACAGGAGCTCAGGATGTTGTGTATCCGGATCTTCTTATAGAATTTTATGAGTCGGTCTCTTTCTTTAAAGAAGATGGTAGGGAAAAGTTTTCCTTTAAGAGTTATAGAAAGATGTTTAAACTCTCTTACACCAAGGATGCCAGCTTGGTGGGGCTGTCATATAAAGGGGAAGCTGAGTTTTTCTCCCAAAAGCTGCCAGATATACAAGGTAGTTTCATCAAGGTGAAGGCTATGGAATTCCTTGGACTTACTGATGTAAAGACAACAAAAATTTCCCATCTATCTACCAACAATCAGATCCTACAGTTATGGGTTCAGGCACTTATCGTATCGAGAAAGGGTGACAAGGACACTCTTAAGGAAAGCGATATATATATCTTAGACTTTTTGGTAAATCTAAGGAAAATCAATCTGATGAAGCACATTCTCATTAAAATAGAGAATATCAAAAATGGGAATCTTAGAGCACAAATTATCATGTATCCGACTCTACTCTCAAAGTTGATAGTTCGATGTCTTTAATCATTCAAAATCCCCTTCAGTTCCAAGCCTAGGAATTGCAAAGTGATGCTTATCAGCGATGATACCCTCAAAAAGATAAATGTTGGTTTTTCTAAGGAGTCAAGAGAGTTTTATGATCTAACTGAGGATGAGGCAGAAGCCATTCTGAAAAATGTTGAAGAAGCTGAACCTTTAAATAAAGATGGAAAGAATAGGAATCTAAAGGAAGTGGAAGAAACATAGAAAACCCCTAAGGCCAAAGAAGCTCAATCCGCACTGCCAATGCCCAAGAAGCAGAAAGCTTATCCTGATGTGGTTGTTGCCAAATGGAGGGAGGATAAGAAGACTTGGAAGGAAGGGGAACCACATTTTTCTCTAGATCCTACTGAGGCCAAGGCTTTAAAAGAAAAAGGATCTGATGAGCTTGAGAATCAATCTAAGTAAAAGAAGATGAAGAAGAATATGTATGAGGTAAAGATTTTCCAATCTCTTTTGAAGGCCACTGAAGTCGCATCCAAACAAATTCCCGTACTGAAAACCTTCCTAGTAGAACCATTTCTTGAGACTCCGGGAAAGAAGTTCATGTCTCTGGAAAAATCTAAAGAGAAGGAATTTGAGAAAGAAGCTGCGGAAGAAGTTCAGGAAGCTCAAATCTCTGAAGAGACAACTGGTTTGATAAAGCAAGTAGAAGACTTTCATGACAAGGAAAGTGCTTCTGAGAAATTGTCAATCTGGACTTCTCAAGACGGATCTTTAAAACTTGCTACTCCTAGTGTAGATGAGAAGGGTAAAGAGGAAGTAAAAAAGTTATCCGAGGAGGAGAGTCATAATTATCACTTTATTCATCCTGAAGACATTGAGGTTGGAGCTGAGAAGGAAAAAGTTGATGAAGATAAGATTGTTCAATTATCTAAAAGTGAGCAGGAATCTCCCGATGAAGAAGCTATTCCAAAAACCAACAAGGGGAAAAAAGTGGTTGTTGACACCCCAATGAAAGATATTTTGAGGAAGAAGAAATATGGAGGATCCTCTAAGAGGAAGCTGGTAGAGCTAGAGGAAGAACCATCTCCAAGAAAAATGTCCGATTCAGAGTCATTAGCTTTAAGACATGATTTTGTTGTTCAGTCCCTGAAGAAGCTAGTGGATACCATTCTGATCTTTCCAGAAATTTACTCTAGATTCCAGATGCTTCAGCATAGTATGAATTATAAGTCAGACTCCATACCCATGGTCATGGATAGTTGTGTAAAGATTGAGGCTGATCACAAAAATTTCCTTATCAACTATGAATCCCACAGAAAATCCTGCAAGAAAATGACCAACTAGTCAAAGAAAATTGTTGTAGATCTGGATATCTTGATCAATTTCAAGAAGATGTCAAGGAAGATTTTGATACCAAATACACCAAAATCAAGGATCTTACAGATATCTTTGAGAAAAAGTTAACTCTTGAGCAGAATGTTCGGATTCAAGATGTCAAAGATCTGAATGGGAAGCTGAGTTATATTTTCCAAAGCTGGAAAATAGAAAAGGATATCCGGATTGAGATTCAAGAGAAGCTTGTGAAGCAAGATGAATTGATAAAGGCTCAGGCATAGGCTATGAAGGATCAGGAAGACTGGATCAAAGCACTAGAAAAGAAAGTATAGGAGGATCACAAAGAGCTGAAAAAGCTGAAGACCATTGTGAAGAAGCTAATGCCCAAGGAAAAAGAAGAAAAATAGACACAAATCCGATCTTTTGTTGTATCTATTTTTTTCCTTGTACTAATTCTTCCAATATTAATGAAATTATGGTTTCTTGTTTTCTTTATATGTCTATACTAATATTTTAGGTACCATATTTTTTTCCATTCCCTCAAACTCTTTTTGAAAATTACAAAGGGGGATAAGGAAAATGAATTATAAAGGGGATAAGGAAAAATAATTCTAAAGTGGACAAGGAAAAATAATTCTAAGTATAGAAGAAATATCCCTAAGTAAGGGGGAGTTTATCTAAGGAGGAGTTCTCATTATGAATATTTCCACATTTAAATGAAAATTATCATTCCGAAAATCTAGAATATGATCCTTAGTGTTCCAAAGCCTAAGGGGGAGTTAGTCGTATTCATCTTTTCCAATGTAAAAAGGGAGATAAGTTTTATTTTCAAAGTCTAGAAAAATTTTCTAAGTCATTTTATTCTTTTTCGTAAGGATGTTTGTGCTTTCCAAAAAGGGGGAGATTGTTCAGTCAATAAGGTTTTACTTATGAATTTTCCATCCCTTCTTTCAAGGGGGAGATTGTTAAGTCATTAAGTCTTTCCTTATGAATTTACCATTCCTCTTGTTTTGAAAATCACAAACACCTTATCTCAATCCAAATCTATTTTTACCCTTGTTTTACTTCTATAAGGAAAATTTACTTCCCCAAGGAAATTTATCCTTACCTTGTTTCGTTGTCCATATCATAATTTTTCCTAAGTATAAAATTCAGATTGAGACCAAAACCTTAGAATCCTATAAATACCTAGATATGAAGCATTCTGTTATAGGATCTGAATTCTCAGAATTCTGGTTACGAAGTTTCTATGTTCTGACTCCGAATTCTGAATCAGAATTCTAGTTACGAACTTTCTAAGTTATGAATCTGAATTCTAAATCAGAATTCTGGTTACGAACCTTTTGAGTTCTGACTCTGAATTCTGAATCATAATTCTGGTTACGAACTATCTGAGTTCTGATTATGAATTCTGAATCTAAATTCTAGTTACGAACTTTATGAGTTCTGACTCCGAATTCTGAGTACAAATTTTGGATACGAACTTTCTAAGTTTTGACTCCGAATTATGAATCAAAATTCCGGTTACAAAATTTCTGAGTTCTGACTCCAAATTCTGAATATGAATTCTGGTTACGAACTTCTCTAAGTTCTGACTTTGAGTTCTCTATATTCAAACTCCGAACTCTTATGAGTTCTGACTCCGAATTCTCATAAACTCTGACTCCAAACTTTGCAAGTTCTGGTTCTGAATTTCCTTGAAATTTTGACTCCAAAATTCTATAGAATTCAGGTTATAAATTCCTTGAAAACAGAATTCGAATATCTTTTTATTATAGACTCCGAATTCATTTTTGGTTAGACTCTGAACTTTTATTTTCTTACATTCCGAATATTGGAATTTATTTATGTAACCATATTTTTCTTACACTTGTTTTGTTATAAAACGATGTCATGATTTCAGTTACTAACTAACCATTGTTTGAGTGACATGTGTACAGGTCCCTCTGAAATTCAAGGAAAGATATGACCATTGGAGGAGGGAGCTGACCATTGAATCCATGGCTATAAATATGAGCTCATTTGAAAGATCTCACAACTTTTGATAGTTCGATGAATCTAGAGACCACATGCTATTGAAGTGATTTCTAAAGAGATACTTTCATTGATTTGTGCGTATTGAACTACTTGTTTAGCTTTACTTCATGTGACTCTGAATGTTGCTGAGTACATTTGAGGGCTTCTGGGGATAGGAAGACAGAGGTGCCGACTACCTTGAAGTTGAGGGCTTCCTTGCTGAGGAAGATAGAGGTTCCAACTACCTTGAAGTTGAGGGCCTGTGGGGATAGCAAGACAGACTCTGATCTTCATATCGAGGGCTTACCCTGGTGTGGGTAAGATAGACTTTCTTGAAAGTATAAATCAAGGGACCTTTATACAAGGTTGTTGGATACCCTTCTATTTGGGTTAAAAGATTTTACTACTTGTTACTTGTTTTTTTCAAGTTTTCCGCTGCATTTGTATTGTTGAGGAAAGTATAACTTTCTTATACTTCCTTATACTTGAACTCTGATTTAGTTAGATTCTATACTCTTTAAGGTAGAATCTTAGTTGTTATAAAATTTTGTTAAGTTTCATTTCCGGAATCACTTTTCCGGAATTAAGCAAGTTATTAGAACTTAGAGGTTTTGTGAATTATCTTGTTTAACCTTGTTAAACATAACTATCTTTACAAGTTACAAAGGAATTTTTAAAATTTCAATTCACCACCCTCTTATATTTGAGCATCTCATTACATATTCGATCCTACATTTGGTATTATAGAGCATATCATACTCAAACATACCATCTAACATAGGACTCCTAAATTCATATGAGAAAAGAAAGACATTAGATTCCATTCCTCATAATATTCTTTCATGGCCTAAGATGGAAGTTTCCTACTCAAAGAATCAGATTAACAATACCCTTACCAGGGGTTTATGTGATGTCAAAGTTAAAAGGATATAGGTAATCCACCAATCACCTCTACTAAAGGTAAATTTTTTATGATAAGATATTACTTAAGATTTTATGATCAGATTATAAGGTAAACCTTTTATCTGAAATGGTAATGCCTCTAACTCTTAAGAGAATGCATCACACCTATGATTTTGAGATCATGAATGGGATTGTTCTTTTCATGAGTCCAAATTTGATGAGAACTATAAGCCACCATGTGATCACTCTATATAAGAACATAAGCCAAAAATAGAACTTGATGCATCATAGAAGACCACATAGCCCTTCCCATCCTCTAGAAGGGTCAACACTAACACTAAATCCAAATGATGATTCTAATAATTGAAATATGCCTAATATCTCAAATCCAATTTTAACTCCCTTCTGAGTGAGAGTGGTCAACAAAGAATCCAACTTTGAGAAAATTTTCAAGAACCAATGTTAATAACCTACTAAGACCAAGAATCTTTGAATCCCAAATATGTTATGTATCTCATCCCATGTCATAACAACTTTAACCTTCTTAGGGTCAATCAAAATACCATGTTTGAAAACCAGGTGACCCAATAAATATACCTAAATAATCTATAAATTATATTTAAAAATATTGTCATAAAGTTAGTGATTTCTAAAAATATCCAAAACTACTCTCAAATAAAGTTTATGGTCCTCCTCAATTTTAGAGTAAACCAAGATGTAATCCAAAAATACCACCATAAAAGAATCAAGGTATTTATGGAAATTTCTATTCATCAATTCCATAAACACAGGAGGAATATTGGTTAAATAAAATGACATAACAAGGTACTCATAGTGGCTATAACTTCTCTCGAAGGTAGTTTTAGGGATATCAGACTCCTTGGTCTTAATTTGGTGATAACCAGAATGAAGATCAATTTTTGAGAACCACTTAACCCCTTTTATCTAGTAAAAAATTCATCAATATGCAATAACATATACTTATTTATAACTATAACCCAATTAAGCTTTTAATAATGAACATATAGGTAAAGGGTTCCATTGGATTTCTTATAAAAAAGCACTGATACTACCCTAGGTGACACACTGGGTCAAATGAATCACTTGGAAAAAAGGTTATCTAATTGAGTCTTTAAATCCCTCAGTTAAACCGGTTCCATATGGTAGGATGAAATAAATATGGGTTGAGTACATGAAACCAAATAAATAGAGAACTCCACCTCTCTTACCCGTGGAAAACTAGAAAACAATGATGGAAAAACATTGGAAAACTCATTAGATATTGGATAAAGATCACCACAAAAATATTTAATCTTCTATTCAAAGGAAAAAATGGATATAATCTTACCAAACTTTGAAAGAGTAGGTCTGACTTGACTTGACCTCGGGTCTCATTCTCCCTAAAATACATGTCACTCCCCATCAGGGGAATTAAAGGAGACCCACCAAAGATAACACTCGATATAATATTTATTATAAATTATCCAATCCATATTGAGAATGAAATCTAGAGGTTTCATATCCAAAACCAAAAGGTCCCAAGAAATATCTATTTCCTATAATGAAAAAGTACAAGAGGGGAATCAGAGGATCTACTATTTATTCATCCTAAGAGGAACAACAACCGGCATTACATAAGGCATGAGCTCTATATAAAGATTCAGTAGTTTCAAAAAATGGGTATATATGAAGGAATGAGAGGCACAAGTATCAAATAAAATAGTCACTAAAGATTAAACAATGGTAATGGTACCCCTCACTATCACATGACCCACATCAAATTCCCCTAAAGACTCTTCCACTATGTGAAGAATCTTTGTTCCTAATGTTTATGGCTAGAACTACTTTGTTATTGAAGAATATAAATATTACATAGATCCTCTTAGTACCATTGAGACCATACCACTAATAAGAGTAGTAAAAACATTCCAAAACATCTTCTAGTGACCTGAGCATCCACAAGAGTTACATATCTTCGTTGCTTCCTTACAAGCATGCTTTGAGTTCCCAACTTTTCCACATTGGAAACATGTTAGAGGTCCTTTACTAGATACAACATAATATTTAGAAGAAGCATACTACTAATAACCAACACTATGGTTTCCACTATGATAATCATCCTGATTCCTATTCCCTTTAAAGGGACCACTTAATCTACTAGTGGGAGTAAGAGGAACTCCCATTAACCTTGACTTACCAGCTAAGTTAAGTTCTTCCATCAAATATCTATCCAAAACATCAATATATGGGGTGAGATTCAACATGAAAACCTAAGATTATATACATTCTCAAAGACCCATATCAAATATTCAGTCTTTTAGTTTCTCCTTCAATACCACCTCAGGTGAGAAATGAACAAGTTTGGAAAAATGGTTGGCATACTAAATCATTGTCTGATCACCTTATTAAAGGTTAAGGAACTCTATTGACTTATCCAATACTATATATTCTGGATATAAATGATATGTAAAAAAGATCCTTTAAGTCTTTCCACTTCAAGACTACATTTTTCCCTTCTAGAACCATTAAATCCCATTATATCTTACAAGGCCCTTCAAGTTTTATGATGAAAAATTTCAACTTAATAGAATTCTATGTCTCAAAAAACTCAAAGAGTTTCTCAACCTTTTCAACCAATACTCTTCCTCTCAAGGATAATTGGTACCCTAGAAATATGATGGATTTAGAGGTAAAACCCCCAAGAAAAATCTCTACTATTTTTCCTCTAAGGTATAAACTCTATAGCCTAAATGAGAATAGGCACAACTACTTGGCCTAGAGGTTGGACTGCACATACAAAAACCGATACATGGTTCTAATTAAATGGAGGGTTCTATTACTATGGTTCATTAATATATCCATACTGAGGTTTTTTTAAATGTATTTTTGGGGTCATGGTACTATACAACATCAATTGACAATAAGGTAGATTTCAGTCAAGAGACATATGATCATCAACTCTATCAATTTAAATTCAATAGGGAAATAAAAATCTCAAATCTAAACTTCATAAAAAGTCTATAATAGATCAAAAAACTCATCAAAGACACATTTTCACAATATCCCATAACAACTTAAGGATGTTACAATGAGTTATATCTAGAAAATCACTTGTAATCTACCCCTTAAGTCCTAAAAATCTTATCTCCAGTTTACCAAGACACCCCAAACTGCATAACGACATCCAGGAAAGGAAAAAACGATCACTGATAATAATTTTTCATGAACCAACCTAAATATCCCAAATAAAATGCACCTAAATAAATTATGACATGATCTAAAGGGAATTCATGATCCCCATAGGCTAGTGACTAACACCTAGGTATAAAAAAACAGGGGTGGACAATTATCAATAGGAATAACTCATCAAGATAAAGTATCATATATAAAACAATAAACAATTAGTATAACAAAAACTTCATAAGATAAAAGTACCATAAGTAGACAAATACAACCCCCAAAAACCATACATTAACCAAATTAGTCATATAAAACCATCAATACATTATCAAAAGAACTCCTCATAATAAGTAGATCACACGATCCATCAGTCACTATTAACTTTCAAGGTCCCACTATCAATAACCCCCACTACCTTTGAGCGGTGATTTCCCCTTTCTTGGACCTGGTATAAGAGAGTCTACAAATACCCAAAGGAAAAAGTAGGGTGTGCAAAAAAAATCACAGTAGGATCTCACTAAGTATTCCATAAAAAACTCATATCAAACAAACCAAATATATTAGATTTTAAATAAAACATGGCATGGAAATATTTTCACAACCCATAACCAAAATATGCTTTTCAAATCATTTTAATGGATAGTAAAAAAGTGGTCCAAAATTAAATTTTGATGAAAATAGGTAGATATGAGCATATTTTTCAAACATGTATGAATAACCATTTTATCAAAAACATGAAGATATAATAATCTTTTTCAAACATGCATGAATAATAATTTCTATTAAAACAGACATGAATAAACATATCAATCAAACACTAGCACGCACAATCATTTTCAATCATAGAACTGTGGTAATAAAACTTAGGGTTAATTAGTTATGGTCACAAGTTTTTGAATAATATCGGTGAAATATGGATCTAGGTGTGTACACACTCCCTAGATCCCAAGCCTAAGGGGAATATGAGAGAATCTTGAAGAATAAACTCTCTGCCATTATGATATTTTAGTATCATTATCATCATCAATTCATTTATTGATATTAGTTTAGCTATCATGAATATCCTCCTACCTAACTACCCAGAATCCCATGTGCTTCAAGGTAATTAATCATACTTGGGGCTATCGATCGTTAAAATCAAACCCAAATCATATCATTCATCACCAAGTTCTAGTTTCAAAACATTACATTTCATTTCAAAAATAAACATCAAATGTTTTTTATTTAAAAACTCATGACTTTAAAATTAATTAATTTCATTCCAAATAATAAAATATTTCATGAATTTTCTTCTAAAAAATTGTTATTAAAATCATGCTTCAAATCACTCATTTCAATTCAAGATCATTTTCTAGAAATAAACACTTGATTTTCAAAATCCATTTTCAAGGGAATTTCATCACACACATTGTACCATTTCAAAATAATTTTAAAATAATCAAGTCAAGATTTAGAAATAAATTAGAAATACATTTCAAATTAATCACAAAAAAATGGTTTTAAAGGATAATAATTTCCTTATGAAAACACCTACCTTAATCACAATATCAATGATAACCCAGCCTGTGATCCACTAATGTAGAGTCAATGGATAGAACGATCAAGGGAGAATCCTATAAGAACAATTCATCAAGTCAAGATCTAGATCTATAAACAACACAAGGATCCACCACTTTCAAATAGGGAGAGATATAAGTAAAGGATAATTCACATTCCAGAAAGATCACACTTTCCATAAGAGATACAACACATAAATAGATACTTTGATCCATAAAGAAATAGGTTTGGGAGAGAAAAATTAATCTTTTGAGATCCTAAAAGGTTCTTAGGGTCAAATAGAGTTAGTGAGAGAAAGATTAGATATAAAATAGTGATTGAATAAAAAGAAAAAATGAAACTACCCTATCATTTATCAGTATGATCGGCATCACCTACTAGTCGTAGGCCTCTACCTGCTAGCTGGTGGAACCCAATAGAAAACCTAGGCCAATAGAAGTACCAACGATTGGATGATGAGATAAAAACAGTGCCTATCCACTAGACAATCCACAAGTAGGTTCGTGGGATCCCATCAGCTAGATGATGGAGTTCCCATAGGAACTCCCTATCACTAGCCCTCCATTGGCCGACCAGTGGCCCTTTTCGGCTAGCCAGTAGACCTCCAATAGCTATTTTGGCTACAATACCCTTATCCACGCTCAACCTCAAACTCCTAAACACCACCTAAACTATTAATCACAAATCAAAAACACTTTCACCAACCCCTCATAAGGATCAAACAAGGTAGAACAACCAAGAATCAACAAGAAAAATGAGAGGTCAAATTAAAGGATAAAGAAAACCAAAAGAAACCAAGTTTTATACCTGAAATCTGGTGCTGAGATGTTACAATACCACCTAAAATATCCACTAAAACTAGCACTGTGATTTATAATATCCCCAATAACACATTATTTTAAGTTTCTAGTGGTTTTAGATAGGAAACTTCTTAGATTTTTTCCCACTAAAACTCAATTTCAATTTTAGTTAAACTTCCACCAGAACTTTTATTTATCATATTATAGGAAGTTTTAATTAAAGGCCACCTAAAATACCTACTAAAACCAACACTGTGATTTATGGTATCCATGAAAATACATTCTAGGCATATTACTATAAAGTTTCTAGTGGTTTTAGAGGGTAAATTTCGTAAATTTGTTCCCACTAGAACTTTTGAAAATTTATAGTTAAATTTCCACTAGAAATTTTAGTTTTACTATTATAGGAAGTTCCAGTGGATGTCCACATAAAACACCCATTGAAACTAGTGTTGTTTTTGATGGTATCTACACCCCAAAAATGCTAGGAAAAATTATCTATTTTTTGGTGGTTTGAGAGGGGGGATTTCTTAGATGTTTCCCCACTATAACTTCCTTACATTTCTAATAAAATTTTCACTTCTTCTATTCTAGGGAATTTTTGTGGAAGGACACCTAAAATACCCAATGAAACTAGCATTTTGATTTATGGTATCCCTACTAATACATGTTAGGATCATTTATATGATGTTAAATAAATTTACAATAAACTTTTACACATTTAGTTTTTAGGTGTAACAAATTTTATATCAAGTGTGAAAGCGTTACAACAACTTTTACAATAAATTCAACTAAATTTGAAAGAGGTTCATACAGATGCAATACACAATACTCCCTTTTGGAATAATTTTAATGATTTTATATCAAAAAATGTCTTAAATTTATATTTTAAAAATTATTATAGCCATGTTTTTTATGTGCTTGATATATATGATTTATTAATAGATAGATTCTTAATTGGTGGTGTGGAAGTACAATTCCATGAAGTTGTTGTAAAAAGGATATCTAGGAAAACTGAAGGGGAAAATTAAATAAAATAATATTATTAATTCAAGTAAACTAAGTCACCTTTATATTTTTGGATATTTGGAAATGGTGAAAGAATTATCATATAAAAGGAAATAAAAATAGTAATTCTTGAATCTGTTATGGGGGTAATCCCAAAGACCATACTGACATAGATGCAATCTATTTGTATACATGTGACAATATTTTTTACTAACAAAAAGTGATTACATAAGTTAGGTATTATTCAAATTAGGGTATAAATTTAAAGATATGTGACCACTAAAATTGTCTCACACAATATACTAATGGTTGATGAATTTTTTCAACGAATATTACAACCACCCTTCTAAGATTTTAGGGTCTGTTATGTCATTATTGGTATGGTTTGAAATTAATTTTTTGTTTTATATAGAACTTAATTATATCAATAACCATGTTTTAATATAGTATTGATATTATGAAATTAGATTAACTATCAAAGGAAATGTGAATAGGTGTAATCTAACTTTTAAAAAATGGATATTGGTCGATTTATATGTTATAGTAAAGAAGAAACTTAGGGGGTAAACATGATGAATCTGGTGGGGTAAGTCTTCAAATTTCAGTATTATTTTCATGATTCTCTTAAAAAATACAATTTTGTAAAACATGAAAACAATTCCATTGAACATGAATATGGTTAACACTAATCCTGAAAGAAGGCAACATCACCCAAGGGATGTGGTGTTGCAATTCAATAAATTGTGAAGGATAAGAAGGACTAACTATAAGTACTTGAAGTAAAGTATGAAACGTTGAAGAGAAAATTATGAAATGATGAGATAAAAGGTGAAGAGAAGAGAAAAATATAAATAAAACTAAAATAGTTTATATTTGGAAATATTAAGAAAGAGGAAGAAAAATTCAACCTCAAAACAGAAGGGGTTAGTAAAAAAGAAGATAACTAGCATATGATTTTCATTGAAAAGGAAGAAGAAGAAGCAAGGGAATATAATTTTCAGACACCCAACCATGAAGAGATAATAAGCCCTATAGTTTAAGAATAAATACATATAGAATATCCCAAGGAAACATAAATCATAAAAAGGATATTGGTGTTTTTATTATAGAAGAATTATAACCAATCAGTTGTAAATAAGATGTTAGAGTATAAATTAAGGAGGAAACCGATAACAATGCACACCTACAACAACTAGCAACATAGACGAGAATGATAAACCACAAACTCATAGTATGAGATCATTATCTAGAAATGTAAAATAAAGGAATAGAAAAGAAAAAAGGACTTGATATACATTTATGAAATAAAGAGAACAAGAAGAAAACCAATACAAAATTCAAAATCAATAGTAGAAGTAGCCAGGTCAAAATAAATCATTGAAATACAAAGTAATATAGGGAAATCAATAGATAAAAGAGCTATTTATGACCAGTTCTTCATATTGAAATGGTTTATGCAAAGGAAATGGTTCAATAAATCATATTACAAATGTATTCAAAAGATTGTGGAGTTAGAGGCTGACAGGTATGTTGTTGGGAATTAACTGAATGCACACCTTGAGTGGGGGAGGGGGGTTGAGTTAATCACACACCTAATTAAAACATTTATTTTATTTATAGTTCATGATTTATTAGGTATTAACATTATTATTGTGTAGTGAATATGTTTGGGAGTCTAAAAATAATGTACAAAAAAAGCACTAGATGGAATTTTATTTATTATGAATAAATAAATAAAGAACAATAGAGTGAGTGTTTAAGTTAACAAAAATTATTTTAAAATAAATTCCACTTTATGTCTATAATTTAATTCACACCCTCCAAACATTTTTAATGATAGCAGGTAATAGATTTGTATGTAAAACTAATAAAAAACAAGTGTCAAATGGGTAGGACAATAAAAATTTCTCTAGTTAATTCTATATTCATTACTTGTAACAATCTTGAAATTTATGTATAGAATTTATCTTATATATATGTGTGTGTGTGTGTAAAATATTTAGTATTTTAGTATAGTATAAAACACAATGATAACAGTTTATTGCATTAATTGAGAAGATTAAATTTAGTCAATAATTAATTCCAATAAAATGTACACTATTAGAATGGAAAAATAAACATAAAATAAAATAAAATAACTAGAGTAGAAAAATTTGGTTCATATCGATCTCCTAGGATTATCACACTCATGAAAAACACTGTAAAAAAGAAATAGAATGTTAGTAATGTGATATTAATTTTGAAAATGAAGAATATTTAACCTTGGTAGAAATTAAAGATGAATGAATAAAATAAGAGGTATTTATAGGAAGTAGAAATCCATTATGACTGTTAGTGATATAGGAATTATAATTTTATTATTATCTTCAATGTCTATTAAGGTTAATTAAGAGAACTAATTGACGTATAAGGGAGAAACGATGACCTCAACCATTATAATCATGTCTTAAAAATATTATTAATCAAATATTGGGAGGGAGTTAGCATTGTTGGGTTCACACTTAACCAAGCCAAAACGAAGATTCAATAATTGAGGATCAAGCAGAACTGCGTACAAGAAAAGTTAAAGTTAGTAGAGATCACCACTAAATCAATGTTCGTTGAGCCACCCCATGAAAGCACCATTATTGCACACCTTACCCTTAGGGTGTATACCGGTGTAATACAGGGTTATGCAACTAGACCTTAATATTATAAAATTACAATTTTATTTTTAGTAATGATTTTTTTATTCAATCTCATTTTTGTTATTATTTTATTTAATAAAATACACATGAACATAATATGAATGTGATAAATGGATTTCTGGATAGAAAAAAAACATAATTTTATTTTTGGAAAATATATAATTTCAATTAAAATAAAATTTTATGATAAATTAAAGAGTTTTAAATAAAATTTATTTTCATTAAATATTCTTATAAAATACTATTTATTTAAATATAAATGATAATATAATTTTTTAATATCCCAAGTAATTTTTATAAGGGTTATAAAGTTGATTATGTTATAAAAATTATTATTTTTTAATAAATAAGGATATTTATTTAAAAGTTAAAATTATCATATTTAGAATACTATTTTGACAAAATAAATATTATCTTTAAAATGATCATGTCAAAATTATCCAATGGTGTTTTTTTTAAAATTTTCTGAGATAATTAAATTTTTGGGTAAAAATTAAATACGATGTGAATATACGGTAAGTATTATGACACAATAATATCCTAAAAGTGATGTAATAAATTCTATAAAGGGTTTTCTCGACCAAAAATAGAATTTTTCATTGAAATAATTTATTTTAATGTGATAATAGTATTTTTCAAAACCTATAAAGAACCTTCCAAAATATAAAGGATATTTTAATATTTTAAGAATAATTATTTATGAACATGAATCACTTCCACAACATGAATGATATTATTTTAAGAAGTTCAGTTATTAAACTAATAAAATATTAAAATAAATCATCCTTTTAAAATACCATGTAAAAAACCACAGGAAGACCAATTAATTTTTATTTTTTATTAACTAAGTGTCCAAGGACTAAGTTTGAAAATTAATAAACAATCTCTCCTCTTGCTATAAATAATCATCCATTCTCTCATTACTCTTCACTCAAAAGCCTTTAAGAATGAATTTTCTATCATTTTCCCTCACTTTATCCCTCCCCAGGATTTTATAAGGTTATAAGGAGCTCCTCCAAATTTTTAAGAAGCAACCTCTCAAATTAAGGGTTATCTCTCTCACATTTTCAATGCAAGCACTTCCTTTGTTATGAGAATTTTGATTTCCAAGTGGTTATGCTATCATGTGTTCATAATAAAATATTAATAACCAAATTATTCCCAATTTATTATATCTACCTCTCTCATATATTTTCATAATCACAAACACTCATCTATGTATCTAACATTTTCATTTGAGTGAATCTCAGTCTAACCTTTTGGTATTTTAGTCATGTAATTGATGAACTAAATGAAGATAGTAATGTCTATTAAAAATAATTTTATGATCTTATTAAAGGATTATAATAATATTTAATAATTCTTTAATTTCTTGGAATAAAGTTATATGACCAATAAAATACCATGAAAAGAATTCAAGGTGGAACTAGATGAAGATGAAGTGTTGCAGGCAACACCGACTAGCCAATATAGAGCCACTATCCAAATGATGGTGTTGGATAGAAAACCTGATAAAACAAGATTCCACCGTCTTATTGGTGGAAAATAACCAAATAATTGTTGGAATTATCCATCTGTCAGTGATTCCCATGCATCACTAGTTAGCCAGTGGGATCGTCTGGATAGCCGGTGGCTTCAATCCAACAAATAAATATTCTTTACATCCATGGGTCTTGCTCCTCTTAAATGTTTGATGATGATTCTTAATGACTAGGATAGATTCCAAAATATTCCTAGATCTATTATAGGATATAAAAGGAGGAATTTAGTGGCTTATAAGATCTATCTATTTATGAAAATTCCTCTCTGATTCTTGATCGATCTCCCAAAGGAAATACTATAGTGGATCTTCTCAAGTTCTCTCAAAGAGACAAATCCAATTCTCAATCTCTCTAAGGATCTCATCTCCCCATCTCTATATCACTTATACCTATTGTTCTAATCATTATTAAATATAATGGAGTGACCTTGTAATGTGTTTGTTCCAAGAAAATATCTCTTCTTCTCATCTCCTTCTACAACAGGTTCTCACTATTAAAAAAGTGAGAGGCAGGTTCATTGGCCATAGAATAAGTTCAAGAGGGTTCTCAAAACCATAATTTTAAGGATGAGTTTATTTATCACTCACAAGATCAATATAGTAGTAACACCAACCTCTCAACTTGATGTGAGGAGATGTAGGGGCTCACACCAAACTATTATCAAACTCCTTTATCAAACCATGTTTTCTCTCCCTTTTAATTTACGTATTGCATCATTAAAACTCAATATGCATAATTGCATAATTTTGATTTGATAATTTACATTATGCTTTATTTCTTAATCAACATTGAAATTAACTCTCTAATACATATTGAATTCATAAATTTATCATGTTATTTCTTAATCATATCAAAATCATTTAATTTTGAATTTACATTTTTTTCTTTATTTTTTAAAAGGGAAATTTACCCCCTCTTTACATATTCTTCGACCAAAAATTAGTATTAAAGGGATATTTTTGTTTTTTAAAAAATATTCAAGTTTTCAATATCGTGCCTAGATTTTTTTTTGAATTTTTTTAATATTAATCAATTTTAAAGTTAAATCATTTCATGATAGGACCTAAACCTCATTCACATGCCCCTATTTTTGATGGAACTGATTATTCCTATTAGAAAAATTGCATGACAAATTTTCTTAGTAGCATAAGTTACACCATCTGGAAAATGGTTATACACAAATATGTTCCTAATAAATAATCATAAGATAAATGGAAACTCGATGATATTAAATCTGTTGAGATTAATGACAAATCCATGGACGTTATTCACTGTGGTCTTGAACAAAATTACTTTAATCATGTTTCTACATGTAAAAATGCACATGAAATATGTAAATTTCTATAAGTAAATCATGAAGGAACCAAAAACTATAACGACACTAGATTATAAATGTATAGGAAATATTTTTAAAGTCTTTTTATGAATCCAATGAATCCATTACCAATATGTTTACATAGTTTAATGACATATTCAATGGTCAAAATTATCTTGGTGATGATTTATCTATAAAAATAATTTTTAAAAAGATAATTTGGGTCATATTGAGAAATTGGGCACCCAAATTAACTACTATACAAGAAGAAAAATTTATAAATAAAATGGTGGTTGAAGAACATATTGGATCCCTAATGAAAGATGTAATTACTATGAAGTAACAAGAAGAGAATGAGGCCAATGAAGTTAGAGATATAAAGAAAACAATTTCCTTCAAATCTACCAACTATGACCCATATAGAGGTGAAGTTCAAGAAATTTATCAACTCACCAAGAACATGAAATAATTATTCAAGAAAAATAAATCTTCCAATCAAACCAAAAAGGTGAATAAAAAAGTGTAACTAGAAGTGGAATACTATAAATGAAAGAAAAAAGTTCACATCAATCTGTAATTCCCTTTCTATAAAAAGAAGGTAAAAGAAAGGGAACAAGGTAATAAGGCTCTCAATGATAAAACTTGGAGCTTAAGTGATGAATCCATGAACTTAAATTCCTCAATCACTTTAAATGAATAAAGTGATAAGTGCCGTATGAAACAAGTTGATGAAGACTAGAGGTTAGTTCCCCTCTTCCCATTTCTACATATTCCTCTTCTTCTCCTAATTATTCCCCCACTTCTTCTTCTTATTCTTACTCCTCAAGTAACCTTAATTATGAATACCTAAAATAAACCCATAATAAACTTGAAAATATTTTTCAAAAACTTTCTTCAATATATAAATAGCTTTATAATAAATATAAGAAAGTGATTAATGAATAAGAAAAACTTCAAAAAGAGAAGGAACAAATATTCAAGGAAAATGAAGAATTTACATGAAAATTAAGAATCAACCGAATGTTAATATGATTGAATCAAAAATAAAAGAACTAAAAAACTCTCTCTACAAATTAAATCAAGGTGAAGATAATATAAATAATATTTTGGACTCTCAAATACAAGGAAAATAATGGACTAGTATAGGTTTCTCATATCATATAAGCACCTCAAGAAATCCATAAAAACCACTTTTACTAAAGTATTCTCACAAGACAAATATTTAAAATATTGTAAAATAATTGGTCATTTAATTTATGAATGTGATTTAAAGAATGCATGATACGAGAGACCAAAATCAATTCATCTTTCACCCACTATTTACAAAATAAAATCTCATACTAAAAAAATATGGATACCTAAATTGTTATTGGATAATATTAACATACCCAAGTTTGTTTGGGTACCAAAACCTTTACTCATTTTATTTTTTTGGAAAAGTGTCTTAAGAGAAAATAAGAATAATAATTATGGTACCTAAATAGAGGTTTATAATTTTGTGTGTGTAAATAACTCTAAATTCAATCAAATCAATAAACTAAAAGGAGGTCACATCACTTTCAATGATAACTCTACTAGAAAGATAATCATTAAAGGTACCATCATATTTTCCAACTCAACACTTATTAAAAATGTTTTATTTATCAAAGTATTGAAACATAATATAACAATAATTAGTCAATTGTGTGATAGTGGTTTTAAAATTTCTTTTTAAAATGAATTTTGTAAAGTTTTTAACTCAAAAGGAAATCTTTTATTTACTACTTATCATTTTCAAAATGTTTATACAATCAATTTAAAATATATTTCTATCCAAAATGACAAATTATTGAGTAAAAAATTTAGTGATTTGTGGATTTGGAATAGACACCTTGGTCTCTGTAGCACACACTCACTTTTCAAACTCAACCATTATCAACTAGTATGAGATTTACCCAAACTACATGTCATCTGTGAAGCATGAAAATATTATAAGCAACACAAATATTTTTTTAAATATAAAAAATCATATTATTCTTATAAGTATCTTTAATTAATTCATATTTATTTATTTAAATCTTCTTAAATTGAATTTTTTGGAGGGAAATCTTATACTTTTGTTATTTTTGATTCAATTCAGCTTAATTCTTATCCCATTAAAGTGAAGCTTTTAATTCATTCATTAAGTATTCTAAGAAAGTTAAAAATGAAAATGGTTTTAAAATTATTTATATTTTAAGTGATCATGGTGGGGAATTAGACATAAGGAATTTTAGGATTTATATTCATCTCAAGGTTGTAATCATTTTTTTCTACTCCGTAAATACCCCAATAAAATGTGGTAGTAGAGAGGTGAAATTGAACTATCCAAGAAATAACTCAAACTATTTTAAATTAATTTAATTTAATTAAATATTTTTAGGATAATGTCATTAATATTTTATGATTTATCATTAATCACATTATCATAATACCTATTCTAAAAAAGACCCCTTATGAACTTTAGAAAAATTTAATTTTTTTTGTTTTTTAAAGTTTTTGGTTGTAAATTTTTATCCTCAGCACCAAATATAATATTGGAAAATTTTATTCAAAATTAGATAAAGGTATCTTTATTGGGAACTATAACTCAATAAAGTCATACTGATTCTTTAAAAAAATGAATAAAATGTTTGAATAATAAATTAATGTTTTTTTTTATGAAAAATTTCCAAAAATATATTTCTCAAAATGTTTTCATTGAAAATGATATTTGAAATGAACCCTTCTAATATAAAGAAGTTGAAGTAGAAGAAAAATCACCTAATAATTATTTACCTATGTCATGACCCCCTACACCATAAAGTGTACCTTTCCTAGTCCGATAATGTGAGAAGAGAGATAATGACCCCCGAGTCCCACCTCCAATAGGCCCCGAGTTGGCGACTAGCACTAAGGGTATAGTAAACACACAAATGGGTGGAATTACCCTCTAAGAGAACACATGAAAAATAGAGAGATAAGATAGACACCAAAAAAATCCTGCTCAGACTATAATATAAAATAAATCCCAAGTACACATATGTAATGTCATGCAATAACTACTACAACTGAAAGGGAAAACTACAAGTACAAAAAAAAATTAAAATGGAAGTGACCACAAAGCCCAAAAAACTCCTATAAACCAAATCTAGTAGTAACTAGCATGATCTCAAACCTTCTATAAGTGACCTGAAAACTAGTTTATATATACGCAGGGTGAGTATAACAGTATAATCAGTAGAATCCTCCTCATAGTCTCTCGTGCAAAAATAAAAAAATCATGCTAAAACACAGTGAACAACAAGTGAAACTAACTCATCACCTAAGAAGGTATACTAGATTCCCAACCTCACCATGGATACTCTTACCAAGTATCGCATAAAAGAGTATATGATATAATAAAGAATATCAAGGGTACCCCACCACCACTTCCCCACTATTTTTCTGCTTTTCCCTAATATCGTACATCCTTAGAATCTCTATCCAAAAAGGCTATCCCAAAGACACCTGGGAAAAGCACCACAACCTACACCTTGTGCAATACACCACCACCACATCCACATAACCAAAAGTAACCAGGTAGTTTTCTAGAGCCACCATATCCTATATAACATATATCAAACATCGGGTATTATACCTCAAGGCACTATAACCCATACACCAAGTAAGGATCCTCAAGCTATCACAACCTATAAAAGTTATACCTATAGTAGCACATAGGAAACTATATCCAGAATATATGTGTGTGAAGTAACCACAAGCCATTACAACCCTCTACACACATATATGGGGAAAACAAACCACTATGCATACCAGTACTAGTAACTTCGAAGAGAAGAGAGTAGGGCCAAGGGGATAGTCAGCCATCCATCCTCTCACTGGGACGTTGGGGAAAACACCCCCCCCCCTGAGCTCAAAATCCCTGGGGTGTCAGTTTTCCTAACTGACAGGGTGGAGTAGAATATAGAAACATAAAAAGTACAGAATATAATATAGCTTACAACCATACTATGGACATAACTTATTTTAGACTCAACTATAGATAACGTCTCTTAGACTCCCAACTGCCACTGATAAGACTAGGTATCCTATAAGCACACAACCATTTAAAGAGATACATTAGATTACATTATCCCTTTTTATCAGTTTCACTTTATGTTAATTAATTTTTTAACCATTAATTAACCATTATCGTTTCCACATTACATTCATTATCATCGCAAAAACATTCCATGCCCTCCAAGCATAACCAAACCAAGTCTACAGTTCCATTAAAAAATTGTAACCTCAACATTGCATCCTAGAAAGCTCAAACCCCATGGGTTAACATCATTTATTCAATAATTTATTAAAAAAATAATCACTTTTCTATATCCTCAGGCATTCTAGAAAAAAATTCTATGATACCAAACATAAGGGGCTCAACATAGTGAGTAGGTGAACTACTTATCGAGTCTTTACCACCTGTAGCAGAGTGTAAACCCATCCATCATCGAGAATATAAACACAGAAAGCACGTGACATACCCTACGTATCTTCACCTCTTTTGGAAGGAGAGTAAGAAAAAATAGGTACCTCAAGCAATGGGTAAAGTAAAGAAGATAAAAAAAATAGATTCAATAGAAACCACTTTCATATCAACAGTAAGACCAACTTCAACCTGTTCCATTATCCTTGATGTCCTCCCCGACACCCACATGAATAAACCGATGCATCTCGCCAATCCAGTCATCAACTAATGCCACCACCAATGGGACTCCCTGCCCCACATAACACAACATCCCTCTAGGCTTAGACATCCTAGGATCACACCAGAACACAAGTAACAATAAACAAACAATATAGTAACTGGGCTCTTGACCCTAAACAAGGCATTCAGCCTTCATACATAATGAGCAATCACAACTCTAAAGACTAAGGTGATTGGCCTTTAAAAGTAAGAGGGTAACTTATAACCCTTCAAGGCATTATATTTTTCACACAACTGGTCCTTTATTCTATATAGAATTAATTGATTCAATTAATCATGTATAACTACATCCATTTGATTTATCACCAAGCACAATAACAAAAACCAGATTCATTAAACATGACTCTTTATATTTAGTCAATTAATTTATAATTAATCCAAAATTTATGTTCTTCACCAATTTACATCAAGAATTCCATGCTAAACAAGCAAAGCATATATATCACACGATCTAGAAAATCAAGAGGTAATAACATCGCTAAGCAATTGATACAAATTCTTTAATCCGGTTCAGGTATTTATTTTGTAAATTTCATTGTGATCCAGTGGATAAAACATGATAACTCTATGAATACATGTAAAATAATAGATAATCCATGAATACCCTACCTCAAAAGGTTTCTGATGTTCCTTGCATGAGAACGGTCCAACACAACAGATCACGATCACCTCTCCTGCAATGACTGCATCAAGCCGAGGAGGTCATGGCACAACCACCTCAACCAACACCCAAGAAAGGCCCATTAGAAATATAGAGAATACATCCCATAACATGGTAAGGATAAATGGGAGGAAACGGATCGAAGAACCCACAAAAACAAAGATAGGAAATACCTTTTATTGAAGATGGATCGACACTTCCTACTTGTACCAAAATAGGGGCGTGCAAGTAGGGAAAACACAGTCCAAGGATACAAAAGAATCACACATATACTCAGGAAAGAAAGGTTCTGGGCACCTCATACCAAGAGTAAGGAGAATAAATGAATAAAGGTAATGCCCCCCTGACTTAGAAGTATTAGATCTGAGACACATGAAACATGAAACAATTGAATTTCCATTAAAGTCAGATCTCAACAACTCACATGTTTTGACCAAGTTAAAACCTTGGGACCCTTAGGGATTTTCATATATGAGTTATGGTCTTGAATTAGACTTAAATACCTCAAAATAAGGCTTTGAATGCATTTGAAGTCAAATAAAACATCAAAGGGGAGAAACTATATGATGCTAGAAACACTATTCACTAACTGATCTAGCAATACTATAGCACCTTCTGAAAGATGACCCACTGACAGATGAAATACTGACAGGACCTACCGATATGACCTACTGACAGGACCTACCGAAAGGACCTATCGATAGGACCTACTGCCAGGACCTACTGGCAGGCCCTACCAACATGACCTACCAACATATGACCTTCCAACAAGACCTAATGATAGGACATACTGACAGAACATACCAAGAAAAATGACCTACTGATAGGACCTACAGGCAGAACCTACTGATAGGACTGACCGACATGACCTACCGATATACAACCTACCGACATGACCTACCAATAGGATTTACTGACAGGACCTACCGACAGATGACCTACTGAAATATGACATACTGGCATGACCCATCGATAGGACCTACTGACATATGACCTATTGATAGATGACCTACCAAAATGTCCTACCAATTGGTGACCTACCAATGACACTGCTCAAAAAACCGGAAACACTATTCACAAAACTAGAAATTAGGAAAAGTGTTGGGAATAAATCACCTTGACATCCTAGAACAACTCAAACACCATATTTTAGCAAAGGAATGAACCAAAGAGGTCTAGACCATTACATCAGATACCTCTCAAAATATCTCATCCTTGAGAATCTAAAACCAACCTAGAGAGGAAACATAAAAAGGGGTATGAACAACCACCCTTCAAGATACCTCTCAAGGCTCTCTCCACCAAAGGAGATTGACCTATTCCTAAAAGGAACAATGAGAAACCACGTGACAACCAGAACCAGCTCCTAAACACTCTCCTGGAGAAGATACCTCTTAAGAGAGAGCAAGACATAACAAGAAACAATAGGAATCCATCTGATAAATAGGAAAGGTCTACAACCATAAGATGAACATAAATTTAGAAAAGTGATAAACATTAAATAGATCAAGGTAATGAACACATATCTATGACTCGTGTTCCCAATTACTCTCCTCCATGCCACCATGCCACCACAAGACATGAACCAAGGGGATAAAACACACACTAAACACATTCTCCTGGAAGTCCTGGATCTTTATAGGCTGCTCCTCGAAGGTCACATCATTTTAAACATCAATATCACCCCAATCGATGATGTGAGAGTCACCATGAAGATAATGATAGAGCTGTAAAATATGAAAAACATCATGTATCTGGCTCATATATGGGGGAAGCACTATCCGGTATGCTATGGCTGAAAAGTGAGCCAACACCTTGAAAGGTCCAAAAACTAGGGAGAAATCTTACTCCCATGACCAAACCCTCATTTCCCATGACGAGGAGTCACCTTTAGAAACACATGATCCTCAATTTCAAAATCCATAGGTATCCTCCTATGATCGACATAAAACTTATGATGATTCTACGCTGCCTTCATCCTCTTGAGAATCACCTAAACTATCTCTATTGTATTCTATACCAGTTCCAGCCCAAGAATTGTTAAATATCCAACCCCAGTCTAGAACAACAAAGAATAGAAAGTTCGGCCATACAAGGCTTAAAATGATGCCATACCGATGGTGGAGTGAAAACTATTTTTGTAAGTGAACTCTACCAAAGGTAAGTTCCTCATCCACAAACCACCAAAATCCAGGACACATGAGTGCAACATGTCTTCAAAAGTCTGAATGGTCTGCTTTGTCTGACCGTCCTTCTATAGATGAAATGTAGTTCTAAGGCATAACCGAGAAACAAATGTATGTTGGAGACCTCTCCACACCTTGGAGGTAAAACGAGGATCTCGATCGGAGATGATCATCTTTGGGACCCCGAGGAGTCTCAATTCATCCTCTAGATATTTCCTCAACAAAACCACTACTGAGCCCAACTCCTTGATTTCTATGAAGTGGGATGATTTAATCAAACGTTACATAACTACCCATATAACATCATAGACTTCCTAAGCTTGAGGTAAAATGTTAACAAAGTCCATAGATATGTCCTACCACTTCCACTGAGGAACATTTAATGGCTGTAGAAACCCACCGGGAACACAGTGCTCAGCCTTTACCTTCTAGATGTCTAAACATCAAGACACAAATTCTGCAACTGCAACCCATGCCACCAAAACTATCTCCTCAAATCTTGGTACATATTTATCACACTGTGATGTATTGATAAGGGATAACTATGGAACTCTCTGAGAACCATCTCATGCATTGATAAAGGAATGAAAAGTCTTCCCTGAAACAACACCTAGTGTTGTTTATCCTCATATCATCCATCAGGGCCCCTGCCACAAAAAAATTGGTCTCTCCAAACCTCCACCTCAAGATCCCAAAATTGGGAATCTTCTAACTACTACACCAAAGATGAATATATTGTCATCTAAAAAAGACAACCTATACCCCCCAACTTTCCCCATATCCAGATATAATACTAAAAGTTATTCCATTACTCTCCAGGAATCACCTAATTCACACAATTAATCACTACAAAACTTCCTTCTTAGCGCATCAGCTACAAAATTCCCCTTAGGAGGTTTATACAAGATTTTGAAGTCATAATCCTATAAGAACTCCATCCACCAATGTTGTCTCAAGTTCAAGTCATGCTGGGAGAAAACGTACCTCAGGCTCTTATGATCAGTGAAGACCACAAAACACTCACCAAGGAGGTAATTTCTCTACAACTTTAGGGTAACAACTACTTCCACCAACTCAAGATCATGGGTGGAATAATTATGCTCATGGGGGAGCAACTACCGAGACCCATAAGAAATAACCAATATCTGCTGCATTAGAACATAACCTAACCCTAGATGCGAAGCATCACAGAAAACCTCAAACTGAACTCCTTCTACTGGTAGACAAAGAATCATATCACTAACCAATTTTTCCTTCAGATACTCGAAATATTCCTGAAATTGATCAATCCCCACGAACTCCTGATCCTTTATGGTCAACATTGTTAGAGGAGTCACAACCTGAGAGAAATCGTCTATGAACCTCCTGTAATATCGTAAAATACTGAGGAAACTTTCCACCTCTTCCATTGTCTTGGGGGATTCCCAAGAAACCACTACTTATATCTTTTATGGATCCATAAATAATCCCTACTAGGATACAACATGCCCTAAGAAATGGACTTCTTGATCCCAAAACTAAAACTTCAGCAAATTACGAAACAACTACTATTTATGAAGAACTCCCAAAACAACATGTAGATGCTCTGCATGCTCCTCCTCAGATGAAGAGTACACAAGGATGTCACTGATGAAAACCACCATGAACTTATCTAGGAACTCACAAAACAAAATTCTCATCAACCCCATGAACATAGCTGGAGTATTCATCACACCGAATGACATCACAATGAACTCATAATTCCCATGACAACAACAGAAAGTAGTCTTCAGGATATCCTCATCCTTCACCAGTATATGATGATATTCTGACTACAAATCGATCTTTGAAAACCAACTTGAACCCTTTAGTTGATTGAATAAATCATCAATCCGTAGAAGAGGATAGCGGTTCTTCACTGTCACTCAGTTCAAGCAATGATAATAGACATACAACTGAAAACTACTGTTAGACTTCTTCATGAAAAAAATTGGTGCACCCCGTGGTGATATGCTTGGATAAACAAAATCACACCAAAATAGACCATCGAGTTGTATACATAGCTCTAGAAACTAAGAAGGCACCATACTATACGGAGAGATCGAGATAGGAGACACGCCCGACTGTAGCTCGATCCCAAACTCGATCTCCCATCGAGGGGGTAACACTAAAACCTCTTCTAGAAAGAAATCAAGGTACTCTTCTATGACCTTGGTAAATTCCAAATACTGAAACTCCAATGAACTAAAAATCATCTCATCCATCAAGGATGATAAGGAAGGAACACGCCTCTAACCCATCTAACGGTCTTGTTCGCTAACAAACTCCACTGGCTCTCCATAAGCATCAAAGAACACCACCTGTCTCCTGAAGAAATCCATGATAGACTACACCAAATACAACCAATCCATGAAAAGTATGACATCATATAGTTGTATCCTTAAATATAGGAAATCTTCCCAAGATCGGTGCTTCCTAAGAATTATCTCACAGTCTCTACATACTTCAAACAAGTTATCTCGACCTCCAACTGGCGTAGTCAACACCAAGGGAACTGGAAGCCTCTCTACCTGAAGTTCTAAAACATGGAAAATGTTAGGTGATATTAAGGAGTGTATCACTCTATAATTAAAAAAGTCATTCACCCAAGTAGAAAATAAGAAAATGGTACCTTGAATGATGTCTAGATCGCCATGTGTTATCAATGCTAAAGCATGAAGCTGACCACAACCTACTACAAGGACTCTCTGACCCTGATGAAGACCACCACCACAACCATGCTCTACTATCTGAGGATGGGGAGCATCCTAGGGATATACTATTCCTACCCCATCAACTCTTTGCTGATCCAAAACTGGTGAAACCCCCTACTGCTTCCTTAGTTGAAACTTCCTCAATGGAGGAACCTGAAGCGGAACACCTGGCGCACACTGACAACTCTGAAAATCTGAGCACTCTCACTACTGATGACCTAATACACCACAAAAAAAGCACCTGATCCCTTCGAATAGGTTTGAGAGATGCTGCCCTTGGAGAAATGAGATACTAAGTGCTGTGACCTACCCCCAACTGAACAAAAACTATTCTTCCCTAAAAACCAAGAATCTTGGACCACAACTCTGCTTCGTGAGGAATCCTAATGACTCCACTCTCATGATGATATAGTTCTAGATAAAATCCTATCAATGACCTATTCTGTCGCCGGCACCTCATGATATGTCTTCAGTATAAATGGGGTGATTTGGCACTGGCTCTCTGGACACAAAGCCTCCTCAAAATGCCTCGCCCTGATCTCCTTATCCAGAAATAGGTCCAAAGAATATTACAAAAGTTTCCTGAAATGGATTCCAAACTCCCACACACTAGATCTCCCCTGTCAAAGGGTAAGAAACTCCTAGCATCTGGCCACCTTTGCGGTCGAAGAAAGAAACTCAACTTTGAACTAGTCTCAAAACTCCTCCCACGAGACTACTGACTCCTCATGATCCCGAAGAAATAAGAACCACCACTTCCTCACTTCCCCACACTATAAGAGTTGGTGTCCTAGAACCAACTGGTTTTACTTTGATTACATGGATATTTAATGTATTATTACATATTTTTCATTGTTCTTCATGACTATGATGTAATAATGTCCTAGAGTATTTGTTACATTGATAAGGTCATGGTAGTTTCCCTCTATAATGAGTACCTTGAAATGCTATAAAAATATTCTTAAATATAGTTTTGTGGTTGGATGACATACTATGATTGGACACATAACATGCAGATCGTCAGGTGCAAGTACTCATAAGCAGATAAGACTTCCTCTCATGAAGTTTGAACTTAGTAATCTCCAGGATAAGAGATTATGAGAATAAACCCACTAGTAGGAATTTTTCATGTTTTAGTGTCATCAGATATTTCTATCTACAAGCATGTGTAATGATCCTTAGACTTTAATATTATCATTAATACGTGTCACGACTCATTCACTTTTATTTACTAACGAAAACTGCCACGCAGAAAGTTGGCGAGAAGTAGGGTACGTTGGGTGCGTCATGAGTGGCATGTTATTAATGGATAAGTCGAGGAAGGATTTGTCCCTTCCATTATAGAAGTTGATATCTTGTCCCTTTTATTGAAATAGAACCATCACGCGAAATTACATGGTCATGGTGTAACAATGAGTTTATTTCAGGTAGTCAAAGAACAATGTATCAAGCATAAAATTTGATGTCAATATCATGAAACCTGCTTGATGAGATATTGCGACAAAGAGATTATATTACATAGTGAACGTTCGTATGTGGATGTTGTTGTTGAAACTTTATGTTCTTTCTGTTGGGTGCCTTGAACCATTTCTAGATAGTACTCTTGGACTTTAGGAAAGCCTACCTAATGCCAATGAGAAAGAATCCTAGAGGGTCACATACTAAGTGTTTTTGTGGTCTCGGTTAAATTCTATTTGAATTTAATTAATGAAATAAATATTATTCTCAAGACCGTGTAATAATTTTATTTAAGTTAAAATGATCACATAAATTAAATAAAATATATTTATTTATTTTATTGAACATTTAATAAATATTTATTTACTAGTTTGTAAATAAAATATTTATTTAAGAGAATAAATTATTTATTTAAGAGATTAAATTATTTATTTATTTATTCGGGTGTTCAATAAATGGAAGTTGAGTTTCAATAAACCAAGGTCAGTCCAGTAGTAAAATAATTATTTGTAAGATGGTAAATAATTATTTAACTAGTTGGAATAAGTTAAAATAATAATGATTCTGCTACTATTTTGCGACACAAGATTTTATTTTATAATTCCGTTTTGTGCAAGTTGGCACACCATGAATAATGAAATGATATTATTATTATGATCATGAGTTTTCTCTAAGTTCATGAATGAATTTATTTTTTGCTATTCAATTAAATATTGTAACTGAAATTCCATGTATGTAAATAGAAAAGTAGGCCTATGGTGCCATACACCACACCACACACCTGGTGAATTGAGAATTGTTGAGCCAAACAATTTCTCTCTCAAATACTCTTCTCTCCCCTCTCAAGAACAAGAGACATTATTCAAGTCTGAATAAAAAGTGATCAATAACGACAAACACAAGACACTCGCTTCACCGTGATAGCACCTGGAGAATGAGTGGTGTCGATTAGAGGCCATCAGAGCACGTGTGGATCACCACTAGAGGGATTCTAGTTTGGATCCTTATAAGCGCAATGAGATAATCTGGAAGGGTCATTCCAGATGATCAACGTCATCAATGAAGAAAAATACCAAAGATCCAGGTATTATTTTTCTTTATGAAATTAATTAAATTAATTATAAACATGATGTGCAAGATCCTCTCTAAATGTTTTGGGCCTCTTTCTTATTTATCTAAATCTTTGATTATATTCTATGGAGACTAGCTTTCATTGTCGTATTGATCCTGGAATAATCATTGATCATGGTAAAAATCAAAATTGGGTGCCATCCCAACCACGCTTCTACTGCTCCCAGAACCTTCAAGTGGTATCAGAGGGGTTACATCATAGTTTATAATTATTTAAATATTTTATTGATGAATTATGCATTTAATAATTTAGTTGTTTCAATTCAAGTTAATCATTCTGTAAATTTGAATCTTGATATCTATTCCTCCTCTTTCATTTCTCGTTCACCTTACAAAAACAATATTTTCTTTTAATTTTGATTAAGATAAAATAGAGGATATCATCCGAAGGTGACAAAGCTTCCTAGTCATACAACACCAGAACACACGACGTGTATTTGGCAGTACATGCCGTGTAGTCAAGATTAAATACATCAGACTGGTTTGCCAAACCAATCCATGTGTTGGAGTATTTATATGTCTTAAATGACTCCGTATGTTGACTAGGAATAGGTGGCACACAGTTTCTAGATTACACGCCATGTGACCCAAATGGACACAGCGTGTAGTCCCTTCAGGTTAGGGTTGGACCATATACCCCGTACATGGCTATCCTGGTTGGAGACCGTGTAATGAGTAACTACATGGTGTGTGGCCAACTGGACATGCCGTGTACTCCAAATATTTTCAAAGTACACTCACATGCCGTTTCCCCAGGCGTGTACTTTAGATGGATGGTAAACAATAGTACACGCCATGTAGTTAGAACTACACATCGTGTACTCATCCAAATTATGCAGATTTATTAAAATTTATTATTATATTATACAAACCCTTGAGACACATACCATCGTATGGGCATAAAGCTGAGGCACAACACGTGATATGTGTTTTATATATATGTGTTTAATTTAACATCTGCATGATCCTAATTTCTACTCATTGGGTAGTTATGAATAGGAATTCACCGGGTTTCCTCCAAGGTACAAGTTACGTACAAAGATAATTTTAAATGAATTTATTTGTTTAAAATTATGATGGATGAGAATCTCAAGGAAATTCAGAAAAGGATTTAAGATAAAAGGATTGATTAATTAAAGATGATAATTAATTGATTTGAGCGTGATTTATCTTAAACAATAATGATTAAAGAATTGAATTCTAGTTTTATTTATGCGTAAATATCGTTTCATGTATGGATGATCATGAGTTAGACCAATACCTTTGTATGTGGATGGTTTATTTTAATTTATTTATTTGAATTAAATTTGTTGGCCTGCGAGCCTTCTCCTCATCAATATGTAGGGCCTGCATGCCCAAGGTTTATTTTATGTAAAACCCCCTTTTACCCCTCACCGACATGTGAGTTAAAAAAGAGCATATGTAATGGATGGAACTCCCAAGCTAGTGGAGTCAGTTCAAGCTGGATCTGAGATGAAACCAATCCTATGAGATACAATGGTGGACAGGTGGAAGCTGTAAACACGAACCCAAAAGGTTTAAGGTGTTTCTCCCCTAGGACATGGTTAGTTTATCAACTTCTAGATAAACTAAACATTAGAAAATATCATGATCATTCCATTTACTTTATTTTATTTCTATAATTTTCATGGTTTATCATTATGGATGTGTTCTTTCGATCACATAATTAATGAATTAAATAAACATGCAATATGGAACTAAAATAAACCAGACTTATGCATAAATATTATCAAGAAATGGTTAATCACTTAAGTAAGTTCCACTTAATATTAAAAATCATGTGATAATAATCAATTAACGCATAAGAGATAAAAATACCTCAAATAAAATATTAAGTCATACTAAGACTTCTGTTACTTGATTAAGGAAAAAACTCAATAAAACTATGTGTTTGACCAACCCTTGTTGGGACACTTCCTTTTATAAAGGAATCCCTTATGAAAGGTTTCAGGCTGACTTAACCATATTATATCTAGAGGAGTATCCCTTGATAGAATTGGTGTAATATTGGAGGCAAGAGTTGAGGAAATCCAAAGTCATGATTTCAGGATTGGGGAGTCCACTCAACAGATCAAGGAGTAGCAAGCCCACAGTTGGCAAAGATCTGCCTACCTAAATACCTTCTAATATCTTGACCAACCCTTGTTGGGGTTATGTGAAGGGGAATATGGATCCTTGCCACTAGAATTTCATAACAACTGGACATTATGAGTTCAATGGTGAGGGCCATTGGGACTTGATAAAATAGTGTGAGACTTAATAAAATTTATTATTTATCATAAAATGTAATCAAGAAATTACTAATGATCTTCTCTTTTAATTGTAGAATAAAAATGAAAAGATCATCAACCACACTATCCATGTGATCAATTCTAGATAAAGACAACATCATCACCAACAGTAACTTCTAGGAATGGTTTAGATGCCTTCAGGTTATCCTACGCCATGAATGGAAGTCTTATGTGCTGGATTTAGCATTACCTAATCTGCCTACCAAATTGGTGAGTAATGAGGATTTTCTGGTCTATGAGAAACATATGAAAGACATGGTCAATGTTCAATGTTTGATGTTATCATCAATGTATAGTGAGCTCATGAAGTCTCATGAAAACATGGATGCTTATATCATGCTCGATCACCTCCATGGTCTTTACCAGGAGTGAGAAAGATAGGAAAGGTTTGAGATCTCTAAGTCACTCTTTCAAAGTATGCTTGGAGAAGGTTCCCCAAGTGGGCCTCATGTAGTTAAACTCATTGGATACATTGAGTGCCTGGAGGTTCTAGGGTTTGAACTTCCTGAAGAATTGGGCACCGATCTCATTCTCGCATCACTACCTCAAAGCTTCTTTAAATTTGTTTTCAATTTCAATATGAACAACATTGAGAAGTCTCTATCTAATCTTCTTATCCTCATTCACCAAGTGGACAAAGATATTAAGCACAAAAAGCCTTCTGTACTTATGGTGAATAAGAGGAAAGGGAAGGTGAAGATATTTAAGCCTAAATCTTCTTCACGGCCTTCCAAGAAAAGAAAGATAAAAGGGGAGGTAAGGGAAAAAGAGGCTGTTTGTTTCGCATGTGGCAAGAAGGGCCACTGGAAGAAGAACTGCACCCAACATAAGAAGCAATGGGAAGCTTCAGGTGCGTTTGTTATCAAATGAAATCTATCTATTTCTACAAATTGGGTATTAGATACATCTTGTGGTGATCACATACGTATCCAAATATAGGAACCAAGTAGATTTAAGAAGATTGATCAAGGGGAGGTAGATCTACGAGCATCCAACAGAGCTAGTCTTACTGCTGTAGCTGTCAGGGACTACCACCTCATGTTGCCAACTGGGATGATCTTGGTGTTAAAGGGTTGTTTTTATGTTCCTTCTGTAACTAAAAGAATAATTTCTATATCCATACTAGATATAGATGGATTTATTTTCAAGTTTGGAAATTAATGTTGCTTCTTTTACAAAGATAGAATTTGTTTTTGTAGGGAACATTTATACAACGGTCTTTATGTGTTGGATTACACAAACCAAGTAATGACAATCGATGACAAAGATAATTCACATGAATCATACCACACCCAACTTTGGCATCACCGATTAGGTCATGTAAACGAGAAATGCTTGACAAAGTTACATCAAGATGGATATTTAGATTCTTTTGAACTAAAACCACTTGGCATATGTCATGCATGTTTACAAGGAAAAATGACCAAAGCCCCATTTGGTGGGAAAGGTGAAAGGGATAAAGAACTTCTTGATTTGGTTCATACCAATGTGTGTGGACCATTTCCATTTGAAGCAAGGGGTGGGTACTCATACTTCATAACTTTTACTGATGATTTTAGTAGATATGGATATATCTACTTAATGAGGTATGAGTCAGATTCCTTTGATAAATTCAAGGAATACAAGAATGAGGTTGAGAACCAGCTTGGTAAGAAGATTAAGAAACTCCGCTCAGACCGAGGTGGGGAATATATTAATCAGGACTTCATTGATTACTTACGAGATTTTGGGATCCTATCCCAACTCACTCCTCCTTACACACCTCAATGTAATGGTGTAAGTGAAAGGAGGAACCACATCTTGTTGGACATGGTGAGACCAATGACGAGTCATGCAAGTCTTCCATTATCCTTTTGGGGGTATGCATTAAAAACAACAGAACACATACTAAACCAAGTACCAACTAAATTGATAAATGGTATTCCATACGAGTTATGGAGTGGAAGAAAATCCATGTTATCGAATTTACATGTGTGGGGTAGAGAAGTGTTTGTTAAGGCCTGTTCAAGTAACAAACTTGCACCCCAAGGCACAAAGTGTACCTTTATAGGATACCCTAAGGAAACAACGGGATATTACCTATAAAACTACTCATACCAAAAATTTATAGTGGTAAGACATGCCATATTCCTTGAGAGGGATCACATATACAAAAGAGATAGTAGGAGAAAGATAGACTTTGATGAAGTCAAGGCTCAAGGTACACAAGAGTTGGTACAAGAAAAGATTCCACAAAGCCCCGTGGAAGAAGAATCTGTTCCAGAGACACAAGTACTGTGTAGGAGTACAAGAGAGGTTAGAGAATCAGAATGGTATGGTTTTCTAGTTACCGAGGATGGTGACTCATTATTAGTTGATAATAACGATCCTCTAACCTACAAGGAATCAGTAATTGGCACAAATGTTTCCAAGTGACAAGAATCCATGAATTCTGAAATGGATTCCATGTACCAAAACCAAGTCTAGATTTTGGTAGATCCTCTAGTTGATGTAAATCCCGTTGGTTGCAAATGGTTATTAAAGAAGAAACTGGACATGGAATTACAAGTCAGTACCTATAATGCACGACTGGTTGCAAAAGTTTTTAAACAATGTAAAGGAATTGACTACGATGAAACCTTCTCACCAGTTGCAATGTTGAAATCCATCAGAATTATACTTTCCATTGCGGATTACCATGACTATGAGATTTGGAAAATGGATGTCAAAATAGAATTCCTTATCGGGAATCTTCAGGAAGATGTCTACATGACACAAACTGAAGGGTTTGTGACTCCAAAGGATGCCAATAAGGTATTCAAGTTGCAAAAATACATTTATAGATTAAAGAAAACATCTAAGTCATGGAACATTCATTTTTAATTAATCTATAAAAGAATTTGGTTTTATCAAGAATGAATGTGAGACTTGTGTCTACAAACAGTTTAGTGGGAGTGTAGTCATTTTACTAATAGTATATATTGATGACATATTAGTTATTGGAAACGAGATACTAGTCTTACAGTCTATTAAGGAATGGTTAAATCAATGCTTCTCCATGAAAGACTTGGGTGAGGCAGTGTATATTCTTGGGATAAAGATCCATCGTGATAGATCCAAGATATTTCTGGGCCTAATTCAAAGTACATACATTAATAAGATACTGAAGAGATTTAGTATGGAACAATCCAAGAGGGGATTGTTTCTAGCGTCACATGGAATTCATATTTCCAAGAAAATGTGTCCTCATACACATGAGGAAATAAAGATAATGGCAATGAATCTATACTCATAAATGATTGGGTCAGTCATGTATTTCATGCTATGTACTAGGCTGGATGTCGCCTTTGTATTGAGTGTGGTAGGAAGATATCAAGCTGACCTAGGTGACTGCCATTGGATGGAAGTCAAGACTATCCTAAAGTATCTGAGGCATACTAAGGATATGTTCCTAGTTTATGGAGGAGATGGGGAACTAGTCATAAGAGGATATTCATATGCTAGTTTCCAGACTGATCAAAATGATATGATGTCACAAACAGGATACATATTCACTTTGAATGGAGGTGAAATGAGCTGGAAGAGCTCAAAGTAGAGTGTGGTCGTAGATTCTACAACAAAATCCTAGTATATCACAGCTTATGAGGTATCTAAAGAAGTAGTTTTGATTCTAAGCTTCATCTAGGAGATAGATGTGATACCTAGCAGTAAAAATCCCATCACACTGTACTGTGATAATACTACAACGGTGGCTCTCTCAAAGGATCCAAGGTCACATCATCGGACAAAGCACATACTTCAGAAGTATCATCTCTTGAGGGATTTTTATCAGATAGGTGAAGTTTTAGTGATCAATATTTCCACATAAGACAATGTGGTGGACCCCTTGACTAAATCCTTGACTCCACAGAAACATGATCATCTTGTGAGGTATTGCGGACTGAAAGTCCTAGGCAGTTGGCTCTAGTCCAAGTGGGAGTTTTTAAGAGTTGGTGTCCTAGAACCAACTGGTTTTACTTTGATTACATGGGTATTTAATGTATTATTACATATTGTTCATTGTTCTACATGACTGTGATGTAATAATGTCCTAGAGTATTTGTTACATTGATATAGTCATGGCAGTTCCCCACTATGATAATAACCTTGAAATGCTATAACAATATTGTTAAATATAGTTCTGTAGTTGGATGACATACTATGATCAGACAAATAGCATGAAGACCATCAAGTGCAAGTACTTGTAAGCAGATGAGACTTCCTCTCATGAAGTTCATACTTGGTAATCTCCAAGATAAGAGATTATGATAACAGACCCGCTAGTAGGAATTTTGCATGTTTTGGTGTCATTGGATATTTCTATCTACAAGCGTGTGTAATTATCCTTAGAATTTAAGATTATCATTAATATGTGTCATGACTCGCGTACTTTGATTTACTAATGAAAACCATCACACAGACAGTTGGCGGGAAGTAGTGTATGTTGGGTGCATCATGAGTGGCATGTTATTAATGGATAAGTCGAGGAAGGATTTGTCCCTTCTATTTATGGAAGTTGATATCTCTACCCTTTGATTGAAATAGAACCATCACGTGAAATTCCATGGCCATGGTGTAATGATGAGTTTATTTAAGGTAGTCAAAGAACAACGTATCAAGCATAAAATTTGATGACACTATCATGAAACCTTCTAGATGAGATATTGCGACAAAGGGATTATATTACACAGTGAGCGTTCGTATGTGGATTTCTTTATTGTGAATTTACGTTCTTTCTCTTGGGTTCCTTGACCCATTTCTAGACAGTACTCTTGGACTTTAGGTAAGCCTGCCTAATGCCAATGAGAAAGAATCCTAGAGGGTAACACACTAAGTGTTTTTGGTGGTCTCAGTTAAATTATATTTGAATTTAATTAATGAAATAAATATTATTCTCAAGACTGTGGAATAATTTTATTCAAGTTAAAATGATTGCTTAAATAAAATAAAATATATTTATTTATTTTATTGAACATTTAATAAATATTTATTTACTAGTTTGTAAATAAAATATTTATTTAAGAGAATAAATTACTTATTTATTTATTCGGGTGTTCAATAAATGGAAGAGGATTTCGAGCAGACCAAGGTCAGTCCAGTAGTAAAATAATTATTCAAAGGATGATAAATAATTATTTGACTAGTTGACACAAGTTAAAATAATAATGATGCTACTATTATTTTGTGACGCAGAATTTTATTTTAAAATTTCATTTTGCGCAAGTTGGTGCACAATGAATAATGACACCATATTATTATTATGATCATGATTTTTCTCTAAGTTCATGAATGTATTTAATTGTTTCTATGAAATTAAATATTGTAACTGAAATTCCATGTATATAAATAGAAAAGTAAGCCTATTGTATCATACACCACACCACACTCTTGGTAAATTGTTAATTGTTGAGCCAAAAAATTTCTCTCTCAAATCCTATTCTCTCCCCTCTCAAGAACGATTAAAGTTCTTCAAGTCCGAAGAACAAGTGATCAAGAATGACCGACATAAGACACTCGCTTCGTCGCGCTAGCACCCGGAGAAAGAGAAGTGTTGATCAGAGGCCATCAGAGCACATGTGGATCACCTATAAAGGGATTATAGTTTTGATACTTACAAGAACAAGGAGATAATACAGAAGGGTCATTCCGAATGATCAATATCATCAATAAAGAAAAATACCAAAGATCTAGGTATTATTTTTCTTTATGAAATTAATTAAATTAATTATAAACATAATGTGAAAGATCCTCTATAAAGGTTTCAGGCCTCTTTCTTCTTTATCTAAATCTTTGATTATATTCCATGGAGACTAGAATTCATCACCATATTGATCCCGAAATAATCATTGATCATGGTAAAAATCAAAATTGGGTGCCGCCCCAACCACGCTTCCGCTGCGCCTAGAACCTTCACACGCAACATCGTCACAACCAACGACACACATTGCTCCTTCCGAGCACAGATCAAAATGAAGGCTATCTCAACCTCCTCTAACCAGTCTTCCATGACTGTATCTAAAATTAATCCCTCATGCTTATGTAGACTCTGGCACTAAAACTCTCAGAGTGTACTCCTCCAAGTGTTATCGTTGTCAACCTATACACTTTGGCGATCAGCTGGAACAACCTGCTGAACATATTCTATGTAAACCTGATGAAGACGTCAACCTGGATCCATACCCGCAAAAGAACATATAGTTATATATCCTAAAACTAGAATATGGAAGACTGAACATTAATTAATTAATCATTTTATTTTATTCATTTTAGGTTAACCTATATCATGGTCTACCCATTCAAACATAGGTGAAAAGAAGAATGATGCATGATCCTTTCCTAGGTATCTACCATACAATAAGTATCACCTCATTTAGTAGACACTATAAACTTAAAGGTATGTGCATCAGATCATAGGGGGCCCTAAATACCCATGTCTCAGCTGGTCTCCCGTGTTTACAGTGCTTTCTAAACTTAGTTGACACTGTTTCCCTACCAACCCATATAACCTCACCTATGCCTAACTCCAAACTCCATCCTATCCCTCAACTAGACCTTTGATACCACTCTGTCATGATCACCTACCCCATAAATTGTACCCCTTTTGGGCTGGCAATGTGAGAAGAGAGATAATGACCCCCGATTCCTACCTCCAGTAGGCCCTGGGTTGGAAACTAGCACCAAGGGTATAGTAAACACACAAATGAGTGACATTACCCTCTAAGAGAGGACATACGAAAGAGAGAGATAAGAAATACACCAACAAACTCTTGATCAGACTATAATATAAAATAAATCCCATGTACACATATGTAATTTCATGCATGAACTACTATAACTAAAAGGGAAAACTGTAAGTACCAAAAGCAAGTAAAATTATAGTGACCACGAAGCCCGAACAACTCCTACAACCCAAAGCTAGTAGTAACCAACCTAATCTCCAACCTGTTCCAAGTGACCTGAAAAGTAGTTTATATATACATAGGGTGAGTATAATAGTATACTCAGTAGAATCCTCCCTGGAGCCTCTTGTGCAAAAGTAAAGAAAGAATGCTAAAGCACAGTGAACAATAAGTGAAGCTAACTCATCACATAAATAGGTATATTAGGTTCCCAACCTCACCATGGATACTCTAAACAAGTATCACATACAAGATTATATGATATAATAAAGAATATCAAGGGTACCCCAATACCAATTCCCCACTAGTTTGCCGCTTTTCCCCAACATCGCACATCCTAAGAATCTCTCTCCAAAAAGGCTAGCCCGATGACACCAGGTCAAAGCACCACAACTTGCACCTTGTGCAACACACCACCACCACATCTACATAACCAAAAGTAACCAGGAAGTTTTCAGGAACCACCACAGCCCGCATAACATGTATTAAATGTCAGGTATTATACCTCAAGCCACTACAGCCCATAAACCGAGTAAGGACCCTCAATCCATCACAAACTATACACGTTATACCTATAATAACACATAGGAAACTATATCCAAAATATATGTTTGTGAAATAAAAACAAGCCATTATATCCCTCTACACACATTTATGGGGAAAACTAACCACCGTGCATACCAACACTAGTAGTACCAAGAGAAGATATCAGGGCGAAGGGAGTAGTCATCCATCCATCCTCCCACTGGGATATTGGGGAAGACACCCCCTAGGGATTATAATCCCTAGGGTGTCAGTTTCCTTAACCGACAAGGTGGAGTAGGGTATAGAAACATAAAAAGTAAAGATTATAATATATTTCACAACTATACTATGGGCATAACCTAGTCTTAGACTCAACTATATATAATTTCTCTTGGACTCATAGCTACCACTACTAATACTAGGTATCCTATACGCACAAAACCATTTGAAGAGCCACATTATATTACATTATACCTTTTTATCAGTTTCACTTTATGTTTAATTAATTATTTAACCATTATCATTTACAAATTACATTAATTATCATCATAAAAAAGTTTCATTCTCTCTAGGAATAACCAAACCAAGTCCACAATTCTTTTAAAAAATTGTAACCTCAGTATTGCATCCCAACAAGCTTCAACCCCATGGGTTAACACCATTTATTCAATCATTTATTAACAAAATTATCAATTTTACATATCCCTAGGAATTCTATAAAATCATTATAAGCTACCAAACATAAGGGGATTAACACAATGAGTAGGTGAACTACTCATTGAGTCTTTTCCACCTATATTAGAGCATGGACCCATCCATCCTCGAGAAGCTAAACACAAAAATCACGTGGCATACTCTGCACTTCTTTGCCTCTTTTGGAGGGAGAGTAAGAAAAACTAGCTACCTCAAGTAGTGAGGAAAGTAAAGTAGATAATAAAAAATATATTCAGTAGAAACCACTATAATATCAACAATAAGCCCAGATTCAACCTGTTCCGTCACCCCTGGTGTCCTCCCTGACACCCACATGCATAAACCGATGCATCTGACCACTCTAGTCATCAACTGCTGCCACCTACATTGGGCCTACCTAACTCCACATACCACAATATCCCTCCAGTATCATCCATTCGAGGCTCACACCACAACATGAGAAGTAGGAAAAAACAACATAGTAACTGGGCTCTTGAACCTAAACAAGGCATTCAACCTTCACACACAATGAGCACTCACAGCTCTAAATCATAAGGAACTTGGACTTTAAAAGCAACAGGGTAACTCATAACCCTTAAAGGTATTATATTTATCACACAACTGGTCCTTTATTTCATATTAAATTAACCGATTCAATTAATCATGCATAACTACATCCATTTTATTTATCACCAAGCACAACAACAACAACCAGATTCCTTAAACATGCTTCTTTATCTTTATCCAATTAATTTATAATTAATCCTAGCTTTACATTCTTTGAAAATTTCCATCAAGAATGAAATTATAAAAAATTAAAGCATATATATCACATGATCTAACAAATCAAGAGGCAATAACATCTCTAAGCAATTGATACAAATTCTTTAACCTGGTTCAAGTATTTATTATGTCAATTTCATTATGTTCTAGTGGCTAAAAAATGATAACTCTATGAATACACTTAAAATAATAGAGAATCCATGAATCCCCTAACTCACAAGGTTTCAGACGTTCCTTGCATGTGAACGGGCCAACACAACAGATCATGATCACCTCTCCCTCAATGACTGCATCCACCTGAAGAGGCTGCGACACAACCACATCAACTAGCACCCAAGAAAGGTCCATTATAAATATGGAGAACAAATTCCATCACATGGAAAGAAGAAATGAGAGGAAATAGATCGAATAACCCACAAAAACAGAGATAGGACATACATTCTATCAAAGATAGATCAACACTCTGTGCTTGCACCAAAACAGGGGTGCATAGGTAGGGAAAACACAGTCCAAGGATACAACACAATTGCAAGTCTCCTTAGGAAAGAAAGTTTTTGGGTGTATCATACCAAGAGTAATGAGAATAAATGAATGAAGGGAAGGCCCCCGGATTATAAGGATAAGATCTGAGACTCACGAAACATGAAATAATTGAATTTCTATTAAATTCGGATGTCAACGACCCGCGCGGTTTGACCAAGTAAAAACCTTGGGACCGTAGGGATTTAAATATATGAGTATAGGGATTGAATCATCATTAAATACATTGAAATAAGTATTTGAATGTGTTTAATGTCAAAGAAAACACTAAAGGGGAGAAACTGCAAGATGTTGGAAACACTATTCACCGACTGATCTAGAAACACTGTAGCACCTATGGATAAATGACCTTCCAATAGATGACCCACTGACAAAACCTACCAACATGACCTAATGACCGGACCTACCGATAGGACATACAGATAGATGACCTACCGACTTGACCTACCAACAAGACCTACCGATAGACGACCTACCGATATGATGTACCGATATGACCTACCGACATGACCTACAGATATGACCTATCGATAGGACCTACCGACATGACCTACCAACATGACCTACCGACAGGACCTACCGACAAGACCTAACGACAAGACCTACTGACAGGACCTACTGATAGGACTTATCGATAGATGACCTACAAACATGACCTACTGACAGACGACCTATCGATATGACCTACCGATAGATGACCTACCGACAAGACCTACCAATAGACGACCTACCAATGAAACTGTTCACAAAACTGGAAACACTGTTTATAGAACTAGAAATTTGGAAAAGTGTTGGGAATAAGTCACCTTGACCTCCCAGAACACCTCAAACACTAGATTTCAGAAAAGGAATGGACCATAGAAGTCTGGGAGATTACAACCTAAATCATTTAAAATAATCTATATACCATCCCCTTGAAAATGTAATTGGATATTTTCAAGTGGGAAATCATACTAGATGATTGGTCCTAAATGTTTTTGAATGTCTTGCCTTCATCTCTCACTTAGAACCCCAAAATATTAACAATTCCCTTAATGATGAAAATTAGATTCTTCACATGTAAGAGGAACTAAATAAATTCACACAATATGGTGTATGTAATCTCATGTAATGACCTAATGATCATCCCATCATCGTATATAAATGGGTTTTTAGAAATAAGTTAGATGAGTTTGGTAATATCACTAAAAATAAATTGAATCTAGTAGCTAAAGGTTATGACCAAGAATATGTAATCGACTATGGTGAAACCTTTACACCCATTTCTTGGTTAGAATCTCTAATATATTGTTGGATTTTTTTCTCTCACCTTTATTTCAAACTCTTTCAAATGGATGTTAAATGTTCCCTTTTAAATGGTTTTATTAATGAAATTAGTTTTGTAGAACAACCACCTGGTCTTAAAGATTATAGTTTTACAAATCATGTTTTTAAATTAACTAAACTTTTATATGGTTTAAAACAAGCCCCATGGGCTTAGTATGAACATTTATCTAATTTTATTTTATCAAATGGTTTTAAAATGAGAAAATATAATTCAACTATTTTTTATAAAACATATCCCAAATGATTTATTACTTGTACAATTTTACATTGATGGTGTGATTTTCAACTTAATCAATGAATCTATTTATTTTGAATTTTTGGATTTAATGAAAAAGGAATTTTAAATGAGATTTATGTGCGAACTCAAATTATTTCTCATTTTTCAAATTTTGCAAAATAATTATGGTATTTTTTTAACATAAGAAAATACATTAATGAAATTTTAAAATGTTTTGGCATGGATCAAGATAAGGAATTTAGTACACCCATGAGTGTAACTTATAAGATAACATTTCATTAAGCTAGTAAGTTGGTCGAAAATAACCCTTACAGAAGTATTATTGGTTGTATACTTTACCTTACTATGAATCGACCTGAAATCATGTTTAATGTTTTTAGTTCTCTTTTTCAATCAAATATAAAGGAATCAAATTTTAAATTTGTTAAAAGATTTTTCATTATTTAATATGAACTAAAAATATTGGGTTGTTTTATCTAAAAGAAACTTCTTTTGAATTAACTAGTTTTTACAACAATAATTTTTGTTGGTGATAACTATATATGAAAAGTAAAAGTGAGACTTTACAACTACTTAAAAAATCCCTCATCTCATGGAGTAATAAAAATAAAAACTCAGTTTCACTTTCTATAGCTAAAGAAGATTACACAACTTTTGGGAGTTGTTGTGCCTAAATAATATGGATGAAACAATATCTTATACTATGTGATTATATATGACTATACCCCTATTAATTATAATAATATTAGTGCCATTAATATTTCCACATATATTATTTAGTACTCTCTTACTAAATAATTGATCTTAAGAATCATTTCTTAAGAGATCACTTCAAAAAGGGTGATATATTATTTGAATTTATTAGGTTGGAATATCAACCGACTGATAATTTTACCAAACCTCTAGTAGTTGATCTTTTAATTTTCATAAAAGGTGATATAGTAATAGTATTATTGTGATATTTTCCATTTGACCATGGCTAACTTGAGTAATCTTCTTTAAATTTAATTTGATTCTTAGTCTTTTTCTCTTTATTTTAAAATATCCAATATCTCAATTTATTTTAAATTTTATTGTATTTATATTATTTTATTTCTTTGATATTATCCCTATATATCACTTGTTATTTTATTTTAGGAAGATATTTGTCTCTTAAATACTGAAATTTTCCTTAATAGAGACTTTTATTTTTCAAATTACTTTTAAAAATTGAATAATGTTTCCATTATTTTTTAACTTCAAATTCATATTTTATAAAAAAGTACTTTTTATCATTATTGTAGTATTTTATATTTTTAAAATAGTTTTTTAAAAAATTTAAATATGTTTAGTATCTTGTTTTTGTTTTAAATATATTTTAAAATTGTTTTCAAAATTTATATGTGCAATTATATGCTCAAGTTTTTTTAAAAGTTTTTTATCTATCTTAAAGGAAGATTAATGATCAGTAAAAATTATTCATATACTTGTCTCTCTAATTATGTTTTTTGACTTTTATATGAAAAAATGAAAATGGGAGAATGATTTCACGGTATATATTTACATTCAAAGGAACTCCTTAAAATTGTTTAAATGAATGAATAATTTATTGGTGGATAAACCACTCCTTGAGGAAATGAGTCACTTGGAATAGGTATGTAGTAATTTTCCTTTTTCCATATCTTTTACTCTTTATTTTTCTCTTTTTATTTCTCAATTTTAAAATATCTTTTTTTTAAAACTTATTTTAAAATTTACTCTCCCCCTATCTATCCAATACACCCATTAAGGGGGGATTTGGAAGGATAGAGGTGTTTTTAAAATATCTACTTTATTATTTTATTTTACTTCTCTTTTTTAAAATCAATTTTATTCTCACTTGAACTATATTTCCAATATCCATTTTGAGTTTTTTTAAACATATTTTTAAATTATCTCTTGATTTATTCGTAAAATATTTTCTTTTAAGTTATTTATTTATTATCAATTTTTCCTTTTTGATAATAAAAAATGGGGAGAAATTATTCTGGACTTCAAAGGGGGAGAAATTTTGGACATTTTTATTTAAAATAGGGAGAAATTGATTCTTTATTTTTATGTGTTATTGATGAATTGTTTCATAAATGGGGAGTTAAATGTTTTAATATTGTTTGATATATGAAATGTTTTGTTTATTTATTCCTTGAGAATATTTTAAGATCATTTATTTATTAAAAATATTTGAAGATCATTTACTTCTTGAGAATATTTAAAGATTATTTACTTCTTGAGAATATTTAAAGATCATTTAATTCTTGAGAATATTTTAAGATCATTTACTTCTTAATCATATTTGAAGATAATTTACTCATTGGGAATATTTTAAGATTATTTACTTCTTGATTGTATTGTATATCTTGTTTAATATCTTGTATATCATTTAATATATTCTATACATTGCTATATATTTCACTCTTTATTTAAACATATTATATCTTTTTATTTAAAGTTTTTGTGATAATAAAAATATAGATATTATTATACCTATATTTCTCATGTTTTTTCATGATAAAAAACACCCATCTCTGTATCTAATGTTTTTTTGAGTGAATTTTAGTCTCACCTTTGGGTCTTATAGTTATGTCATTGGTGAACAAAATCAAGATATTAAAATCTATTAAAAATTAAATTTATGATATTTTTAGAGGATTAGAATAGTATTTAATCATGATTTAATATATTATAATTAATTTTTAAGACCAATAGAAAATCATGGAAGGAAGTCAAGATGGAAATAGTTTGAATATGAGGTGTTGCAGGAAGCACCAGTGGGTTGGTGTAGAGCCATCAGCCAACCATTGGTGTTGGATAAAAATACAGATGTAGCTGGAGTCCACTAACTATATGATGGAAGCAGGTAGAGCCTAGAGATTCCTAGGTGTCCCATAGGCCAGCTGATGGGATCATTTCTCTAACCGATGGCTTCAATCTAGCAAGTCAATATTATTTGTTTCCACATGCCCCACTCCTCTTAAATGTTCTTTGATGATTCTTAATGATCGATATAGATTATAGAAGATTACTATCTCTTTTAGAGTCTATAAAAGAAGGAACTTGGTGTCTTGTAAGATCTACCAGTTAATGAAAACACCTCTTAGATTATATCGCTCTCCTAAAGGTGAAGCTCTAGTGGATATTATCAAGTTTTCTCAAAGATCGAAATATAATTCTCAATATCTCTAAGGCACTTGTATATCTATATATATATCTATCATATTTATTATTCAAACACTTATGATATATAATGGATTATATTTGTAATTTATTTTTTCTAAGTAATCATATATTCTTCTCATATCCTTCTACAACAAGTGCTCACTACTAAAAAATTGAGGGACAGGTTCCTTAGAAACTGATGAAGTTCAAGAGGGTGCTCCCAACCATACTTGTGAGGGATGATTTTATTGATCACTACCAAGATCAAGGGAGTAATAACATAAACCTTTCAGATCAAGGGAAGGAGGCATGATCACACTAATATATTACTAAAATCCTTTATCAAACCATGTTTTATCTCTCTTTCAATTTATACATTGCATCATTCAAACTCGATACATATAATTTTATAAATTCGATACATCCATTTAAATAGTTCTTAATCACTTAATATATTTTGAAATCAACTTTTTAATACATATTAAATTTATCAATTTATTACTTTATCATATTAAAATTGTTTAATTTTTAATTTAACTTTTAGGTTTTCTTTAATTTTTAAAAGGGGAATTCACCCACCCTATTGAAATCTTCTCCAAAAAACAATTATTATCAAAGGTATATTTGTGTTTTTTTAAAAAATATTCTTCACTTAAAAATTGTTCTTAGATATTAATTTTAAATTTTTTGTTTTTAATCTTATTCAATTTCAACATTTGAACTTTTTATGATGGAATCTTACTCATATTCACATGCCCCTACTTTTTAAGGAATAGATTATTCCTATTAGAAAAATATCAGGTCAAATTTTCTTAGTAGCATAAGTTACCTCATTTGGAAAATGGTTATGCCTGAATATATTCATACTAAAGTACCAGAAGATAAATTGACACCCAATGATATTAAATCCATTGAGAATAATTTAATATCCATGATTGATATTCATTGTGGTCTTGATCGTAATGAATTTAATCATGTTTTTACATGTAAAATTGCACATGAAATATGAAAATTTCTAGAAATCACTCATTAAGGAACCAAAAAAGTTAAATATACTATATTATACATGTATAAAAAATATTTTGAAAGATTTTTTATGCATCCAAATAAATTTATTACTAGTATGTTTACATGGTTTACTAATATATGCAATGGTTGAAAGTCACTTGGTGATGATTCATCTATAGAAATGTTAGTGAAAAATATACATTAGGTTCTAATGAGAAATTGGGAATCCAAATCCACTACTATAAAATAATAAAAGGATGTTAAGAAAATAATAGTATAATAACTTATCAAATCCCTAATTACATATGAAATTACTATGAAGTGACAAGCTAAGATATAAGCCAATAAAGTGAAATATATAAAGAAAAAGATGGCTTTAGAAGATACCAATGATGAATCGTCTGAAGGTGAAGTTCAATAATTTTATCAAATCTCTAAGAACATGAAATTTTCTTTCAAGAAAGTTAATATTTAAAAATAACAACTTAAAAAAGATAAGGAACAAATATTTAAGGAAAAAGGAATAATTATCCCTAAAAAATTAAGGATCAATAATCAAAGAACTAAAAAACCCTATATCCAAATCCAATCAAGGTGAATATAGTCTAAATAATATTATGTTCTCTAAAATACATATAAAATAATAGGTTGGTATTGGTTTCTCAAACCATGCAATAACCTAACGAAATCCATTAAAAAACACATTTACTAAAGGATTCTTGAAAGATAAGTTTTCAAAATACTATACAATAATTGTTAATTTAATTTATGAATGTGATTGAAATATTTCACAATATTAGAGACCAAAATCAATTCATCTTTCATTCACTATTTCAAAAATAAAATCTCATACTAAACAAATCTAGATACCTAAATCTTTATTGGATAACATTAGTGGACCCAAGTTTGTTTGGGTACCAAAACCTTTAGTCATTTGATTTTTTTGGAAAAGTGTCTTGAGAGAAAATAATAAGAAGCACTATAGTTCCTAGATAGTGGTTTCTCAAGACACATGTGTGTATACCTATATTAGTTCAATAAAATCAATAAACTATATTGAGGTCACATCACCTTCAGTGATAAATATAGAGGTAAGATAATCGGTGAAGGTGCCATTGATTTTTCTAACACAAATCTTACTAAAAATGTGTTATTTTTAAAAGTATTAAGACATAATTTTATAAGAATTAATAAATTTTATGTTAGAAGTTTTAAAATTCATTTCTAAAATGACATTTGGAAAGTAATTGACTCAAAAAGAAATATTTTATTTTCCAATTATCATTTTTAAAATGATTACACAATCAATTTAAAATCTATCACTATCTAAAATGATAAATTATTGAGTAAAAAATTTAGAGAGTAATGAATTTGGCATATAATAATTGGTCACTACAACACACATACACTTTTCAAACTCATCTTCTATCAAATAATATGAGATTTATCCAAAATGCAGTTCAAATATGACATGGTTTGTGATGCATGCCAATATTTTAAGTAACATAAATATTCTACTCAATATAAAAAAGTAATTTCTTATTATAAAGTACTTTAATTAATTCATATTGATTTATTTGGACCTTTTAAAATTGAAAGTATCATAAGTAAATCTTATAATTTTTTTTATTGATAATTCACTTCAACTTACTTCTTATCTCATAAAAGTGAAGCTTGTAAATCCTTCCTCAAGTTTTCTAAAAAAGATTAAAATGAAAAAGGTGTTAAAATTATTTCTATTCAAAGTGATCATGGTGGATAATTTGAAAATAATGAATTTTATTATTTATGATTTTATCAAGGCTATAATCATTATTTTTATTCTCCAAAACCCCCAAAACAGGTTAGTAGATAGGTGAAATAAAAATATCCAAGAAAAAACTCGACTATTTTAAATGAATTTAATTTAACTCAATATTTTAGGTAGAGGCCATCAATACCTCATGCTTTATCATTATTAATGTTCTTGTAAGAAATTTTCTCAAAAAGACCCATTATGAACTTTATAAAAGTAAAAGACCTAAAATTGGATTTTTAAAAGTTAATAGTTACAAATGTTTTATTCAAAAATCCAAAAAAAATCTTATAAAAAATGATTTAAAATTAGATGAAGTTATCTTTTTTGGGTACTCCAAATAAAGAAATTAAAATTGAGTCTTTTACAAAAGGAATAAAATGTTGGAAGAATCAATTAATTTTGTTTTTGATGAAAATGTTACAAAATATATTTCTAAAAAGTTTTTATTGAAACCGATGTTTTAAGATAACCTTTCCAATATAAATAAGTATAAGGATAACATGAATTTACTTAAAATTCCTTGAAAAAATATTTTTTAAAAAATATAAATAACATACACTTGAAAATGTCATTAGATATTTGAAATTAGGAACTCATACTAGAAGATTGGTCCTCAATATGGTTGAAACTCTTGGCTTCATCACTCAATTGAACCCAAAAATATTAATTATAGCCTTAATGATGAAAATTGGGTTCTTAACATGGAAGAGGAACTAAATAAATTCACTCAAAATGATTTATAGACTCTTATGGAAGGACTTATTAATCATAATTTCCTAGGATAAAAATGTGTTTTTAGAAATAAGTTAGATGATTTTGGTAATATATTTAGAAATAAATCCCTTATAGTAGCTAAAGGTTATAACCAATAATATGGAATCAACTATGGTGAAACATTTTTACCTATCTCTCTATTATAATCCATAAGAATCTTATTGTAATTTACCTCTCAAATTAATTTAAAACTCTTTAAAATTGTTTTTTAAAACACCTTATTAAATGGTTTTATCAATAAAAATGTTTTTGTGGAACAACCACATGATTTTGAAGATTCTATTTTTCGAAATCATATTTTCAAATTAACTAAATCTCTTTATGGTTTAAAACAATCTCATTGGGATTGGTATAGAAATTTATCTAATTTTATTTTATCAAATGGTTTTAAAGTAGGAAAATATAACTCAAATAATTTTATAAAACACATCTGAAATGATTTGTTACTTGTACTATTTGTGTTGATGATGTGATTGTTGGATCAACCAATGAATCTATTTTCTTTTAATTTTATGATTCAATGAAAAAGTATTTTGAAATGATATTTATGGGTGAACCTGAATACTTTCTTAGTTTTCAAATTTCTCAAAATAATGATTTTATTTTTTAAAACCAAGTCAAATATGCTAATGAAATTTTAAAATGATTTTTCATGGATCAATATAAGGAAATTAGTACACCTATGAGTGAAAATTGTAAGATAACGTTGGATTAATCTAGTAAGTTGGTCAACAACAAGCCTTATATAAGTTTGATTGGTATTATACTTTACCTTACCATAACTCGACTTGATGTCATGTTTAATGTTTCTCTTTGTTTATATTTTCAATTAAATTTAATGGAATATAATTTTAAATCTATCAAAATTATTTTTTATTGAAAATGATCTGAAAATCTTGGTCTGTTTTATCCAAAATAAAGTTCTTTTTAATTAAATATTTTTTATGACACTAATTTTTTTGGTTTCCAACTAGATAATAAAAGTAAAAGTGATACTTTCTACCTAATTGGAATGTTAATAATCTTATAGAGTAGTAATAAGAAAAACTCAGTTGATCTTTCTACAACCAAAGAGGAATACATAGCCTCCTAGATTTGATGCACTGAAATAATATGTATAAAACATAATATCTTAAACTTCAATATTACATATAACCATATCTCAATTAAATGTAATAATACCACTACTATTAATATTTCTAAAAATATTATCCAACACTCTCTCACTAAATACATCGACCTTAGGAACCATTTATTATGATATCAATTCCAAAAGAGTGATATCTTATTGAATTTTTTAGATTATAATATTAATTCATTGATATTTGAATAAACCTATAGTATTTGATCACTTTGATTCCATTAAAGGTGATTTATTAATGGTATGCTTATGATGTTTTCCATTTTACAACGACTAACTTGAGTGATATTTTTGAAATTTATCTTAATTCTTAATCGTTTTCCCTTTATTTTAAAATATTAAAAAACTTAATTTAATTTAAAATTTATTCTATTTACAATATTTTTTCTTGGATATGATCCAAATATATCACTTGTTATTTCATTTTAAGGGGAGTCTTATCTCTTAAATTATTAAATTTCCCTTAAGTGAGAATTTTGTTTTTTGAATTAATTTTTAAAATCGAAATTTTTTTCTCTTATTTTTTAACATCAAAGTAATATTTTATAAAACAAGTCATTTTTTTCATAATTTTACTATTTTATGTTTTTACAATAAATTTGTTTTCAAATTTTAAATAAAATTAGTATACTGTTTTTATTTTAAATTGGTTTTAAAATTGTTTCCAAAACTTATATAGGAAATTATATGCTCTAGTTATTTTTAAAATTTTTGTTATCTTTATTAAAGGAAGATAAATGATGAGTAAAAATACTATATATACTTGTCTCTCTAACAATGTTTTTTGAGTTTTCTATAAAAAAATGAAAATGGGAGGATTATTTGACGGTATGTATTTACATAAAAACTAACTCTTTAAATCAGTTTTAATTAAGAAATCATTCATTAGTGGAAAAAACACTCCTTGAGGAAATGAGTCACTTGGAAAAGGTATGTACCGATTTTACTTTTTCTATATCTTTTACTCTTTCTTTATTTTATCATTCTCATTTTTTCTCCCTTTCTAAATATATTCTTTTAAAAAAACTTCTTTTAAACTTTAGTATATCTACCTATCTCTAATACACCCATTAAGGTGGAATTTGGAAGCTAAGAGGTTTTTTCAAAATATCTGGTTTATCATTGGATTTTACTTATCTTTATAAAAATCAATTTTATTCTCTCTTGAACTCTATTTAAAATCCCTATTTTGAGTTTTTCAAAATATATTTTTAAAATATCTCTTGAATTATTCACTAAATATTTCCTTTTAAGTTATTTATTTCCTGTACTTTCTTTCTTTTTTATAATCACAAAGGGGGAGAAATTATTTTGGACTTCAAAGGGGGAATTTTTTTGGACATTATTCTATAAAATGGGGAGAAATTTATTCCTTATTATTATGTGTTATTTCTTAATTATTTAATAATGGGTGAGTTAAATATTTTACTCTTGTTTTATATATGAAATGTTTGTTTTATTTAATTCTTGATAATATTTTAAGATCATTTACTTATTGAGCATATTTGAAGATCATTTAATTCTTGGGAATATTTAAAGATCATTTACTTATTAAACATATTGTATATCTTGTTTATTATCTTTTATATCATTGAACATATTGAATAAATTACTATATATCTCACTCTTTATTTAAAACTATTATATCTTTTTATATTAATAATTTTTTATCATAAAAAGGTAGATATTACTATACCTCTCTCTCTTTCTCATGTGTTTTCAAGATCACAAACACTTATCTTTATATCTAACATTTTCTTTTGAGTGTATTTTAGTATCACATTTTGGGTTTTTAGTAATTTAATTTATGAACTAAATGAATATATTAATTTATATTTAGAAGAAACTTGATGATATTTTTATAGGATTATACCAGTCATTAATATTTATTTAATATCTTAGAATAAAGTTGGAAGACCAATAGAATACCATGGAAGGAAGTCAAGGTGGAACTAATTGAAGATGTAGTATTGCATATAGCACCAACTAGAAATTATAGAGTCACTAGCTAGTCGTTGTTGCTCAATATAAATATTGATGTAGTAAGTGTCCCCTAACCATCTGGTGGAGGAACAATGACCAACTGGTGGAATTCAAGAAAAGCCCAGGGATTCCCAAGTGTTTCGCTGGTTAGCCTGTGATATTGTTCATCTCCTAAATGGATTTGATATAGTAAGTCAATATTCTTTATTTTCATATACCCCACTCCTATTAAATGTACATTTATGATTCTTAGTTATTGGTAATGATTATAGAATATTCCTAGCTATTTTGGAGGCTATAAAAGGAGGACCATGGTTTCTTGGAAGATCTTCCGATAATGACAATACATCTATAATTTTTGATCTCCATCCCAAAGGTGAAGCTCTAGGGGATCATCTCAAGTTTTCTTAAATATAAAAATTCAATTCTCAATCTCTATAAGTCTATAATATCTCCATATCTCCATCTCTCATATCCATCATTATAATCCTTATGATAGTTAAGGTATCATATTTATAATGGGTTTTCACCATGAAAACCTCTCTTATTCTCATATCCTTCTTCAATAGGTTCTCACTATTGAAAATATGCAGGACTGGTTACTTGGATATTGATGAAGTTATTATCACAAACATAATTTTTTGGGATAAATTTCTCAATCACTGAAAAGATCAAGGGAGTAATAACATAAACCTTTCATCCAAAGGGGAGGAGATATAGGGTATCACACCAATCTATTTTCAAAATCATTTATCAAACCATTTTCTCTCTCTCTTTTAATTTATTCATTTCATCATTCAAAATCAATATGCATATTTTCATAAATTTTATATGACCATTTTTTATTCTTAATCTCTTTATTTACATTGAAATTAACTTTATAATACATATCAAATTTATCTATTTATCATTTTATCATATCAAAATTGTTTAATTTTTAATATACATTTTCTGTTTTCTTCAAATTTTAAAATGGAAATTCACCCACACTCTTACCATATTCTCCGACCAACAATTAGAATTAAAGGGATATTTGTGATCTTTAAAAAATATTCTTGTTTTTCAAATCACGATTAGATCTTATTTTCAATTTTTTTTAATATTAATAAATTTCAAATATTTATCTTTTTATGATTCCATTTAGATTTTATTCACATGCTTCTATTTTTTATGGCATATATTATTCCTATTTTAAAAATCACATGTCAAATTCTCTTAGTGTTATAAGTTACCCCATTTGGAAAATGGGTTTTCATGAATACATTCTTACTAAAAAAATAGAAGACAAATGGAACCTTGATCATATTAAATCCTTTAACCATAATAGAAAATCCATGGATTATCTTCACTTTGGTCTTGAATAAAATTAATTTAATCATTCTTGTACATGTAACAATTCCCATGAAATATAAAAATTGATATAATTAACTCATGAAGGAATAAAAAAAGTTAAGGATACTTGATTTTACATGTATAGGAAAGATTTTAAAATATTTTATATGCATCCAAATGAATCTAATTACTAGAAAGTTTACACAGTTTACTAACATGTGAAATGGTCGAAAGTCTCTTAGTGATAATGTTTTGATAGAAATATTATTGAAAAATATAATTTGGGTTCTACTGAGAAATTGGGGACCCAAAATCACTGATATAAAAGAAGAAAAACAATTAATTAAAATAACGGTCAAAGAACTTATCAGATCCCTAATGACATGTGAAGTTACTATGAAGAGACATACTGAGAAGGATGAAAATGAAGTAAAATATATAAATAAAACAGTCACCTTTAAATCTACGAATGACAATTCATCCAGAGGTGAAGTTAAAGAATTTACATAACTTTATATTAACATGAAAAAAATATTCAATAAAAAGAAAACTTCCAATTAGATAAAAAATATTAATTAAAAAGTAGATTTGGAAGTTACATGCTACGAAAGTTAGAAAAATGGTCCCATCAAGCCAGAATTCCCCATCTATAAAAAGAAGGTAAAAGAAAGAAAACAAGGTAAGAAGATTCTTAGGGATACAAGTTGGAGTGTAAGTTATGACTCTATTAACTCAACTTAATCTACCTATTCAAGTGAATAAAGTGATAAGTTCCTTTTGTAACAAGTTGATGAAGTCATCAAGGTTAGTTCCCCTATTCCTATTTCCTCCTCTTCATCTTCTTCTCCTAATTCCCCCATACTATTATTCTTTTAGATACTCAATTTACCTAAATTATGAAGGCATAAAATATGCTCATGATCAAATCAAAAATGGTTTTGATGAACTTTCATAATTATAAAAATAACTTGATAAAAATATAGTCAAGTGATTAATAAAAAATAACAACTTAAAAAAGGGAAGGAACAAATATTCAATAAAAAATAAGAATTATCCATGAAAATTAAGAATGAAATGGATGTTAATAAGCTCAAATCAACAATAAAAAAACTCAAAATATCTCTCTCCAAATTTACTTAGGGTAAAGATAATCTAAATAAGTTTTGGGATAAAAAATACATGGAAAATAATATGCGGTTATTGGTTTCTCAAATAAGGAAAGAACCTTAATAAATACATCAAAAACCACTTTTACTAGAGGATTATCACAAGATAAGTCTTGAAAATATTTTTAAATAATTAGTTATTTAATTTTTGAATATTATTACAAGAATTAACGATATGAGAGGCCAAAATTAATTGATATTTTATCCACTATTTCTAAAAGAAAATATCATACTAAACAAATATGGATACCTAACTCATTATTGGCTAACATTAGTGGACCCAAGTTTGTTTGGGTACCAAAACCTTTAATAGTTTTATTTTTTAGGGAAATTGTCTTAATAGAAAATAAAAAGAAGAACTATGGTACCTAGATAATGTTTTTTTAAGACACATGTGTGAAGAACTCTCTGAATTCAATCAAATCGATAAACTAAAATAAGGTCACACCACCTTTAGTGATAACTATAGGGGTAAAATAATTAGTGAAGGTAACATCAGATTTTATAACTAAAATATTATTAAAAATGTTTTATTTGTCTAATTTTAAAACACAAATTTCTAATAATTATTCAATTGTGTGATATAATTTTTAAAATTTCTTTTGAAAATGACTTTTACAAAGTTTTTAACTCAAAAGAAAATATTTTATTTCCTGATTCTCATTTTAAAAATGTTTATAAAATAAATTTAAAATCTATTGATAGAAAAAATGTAAAATTATTGTGTGAAAAAGTTAGTGAGTTATGAATTTTTTATATATGTTCTTTTCACTACAACACACACTCACTTGTCAAACTCAATTGTTATTAACTTTTATGATATTTTCCAATACTTCATTTTAAATATGACATGGTTTTTGAAGCATGAAAATATGGTAATAAACACAAATATTAATTTAAATCTAAAAAATTATTTTCTTCTTCTAAATGTTTTGAATTAATTAATACTGATTTATTTGAAACTTTTTAAATTTAAATTCTTGGTTGAAAATATTATACATTTATTTTTGTTTATTCACTTGTTCTTACTTCTTATCTCATAAAAGTTAATCATGTAAATCCTTCATAAATTTTTGTAAAAATGTTGAAAATGAAAATGGTTTTCAAATTATTCCTATTAAAAGTGATAAAAGTGGGGAATTATAAAATAAGATATATGATGATTTATTATATTATCAAGGATATAATCATTATTTTTATACTCCTTACTCCCTCCAACAAAATAGGGTAATAGAGAGGTGAAATAATACAACCCAGGAAATTCCTCAGACGCTTTTAAATGAATATAATTTACCTCAATTTTTTGATTGAGGCCGTAAATACCATGTGATTCATCATTAACCGTGTTCTTATAACTCATTTTCTAAAAAATTACCCTCAGGAACTTTGGAAAAATAAATAACCTAAAATTTTATTTTTTAAAGTTTTTGGTTGTAATTTTTTTGTTCTCAACACTAAATAAAATCTTAGAAAATTAGATTCAAAATTAAATAATGGTATATTTCTTGGGTACTCAAAATAAATCAAGGTATACAAATTATTTAATAAAAGGAACAAAATTTTGGAAGAATCAATTCATTTTGTTTTTGATAATTTTTTTCAAAAATATTGTTCTCAAAAAGTTTCATTGAAAATGATGTTTTAAATGAAACTTTATAATATAAGGAAGTTGAAGTAGAACCTGAATCTCCTTAAAAAAATTTCCTAAAGATTTTAAAGAATTTAAAGACTATCCCATTTAAATTTTCATCAGATATTTAAAAGTGGGAACTCATACTAGAAGATCGGTCTCAAATGAGGTTGAACATCCTGCCTTCATCTCTCACTTATAACCCCAAAATATCAATGATTCCCTTAATGATGAAAATTTGGTTTTACTATGAAATAAGAACTAAATCAATTCACTAAAAATAATGTATGGACTCTCATGGAAATACCTAACGATCATCCCATCATAGGCTCTAAATGGGGTTTTAAAAATAAGTTAGATGACTTTGGTAATATCACTAGAAATAAATCCCATCTAGTATCTAATGGTTATAACTAAGAATATGTAATTGAATATGGTGAATCCTTATAACCCATAACTCAATTGGAATCTATAAGAATCTAGTTGGTATTTTCCTCTCATTATAATTTCAAACCCTTTCAAATGTATTTTAAAAGAAAAATTTTAAATGTTTTTTTAACAAAATTTCTTTTGTGAAACAACCACCTAGTTTTGAGGATTATTATTTTAAAAATCATGTTTTCAAAGTAAATAAAATTATTTATGGTTTAAAATAATCTCCTTCGGCTTGGTATGAATGTTCATATAATTTTATTTTACCAAATGATTTTAAAATGGAAAAATCCAATTTAACCCTTTTTCTAAAACACATCTCAAATGATTTGTTAATTATATAAATATATCTTGATTATGTGATTTTTTACTTGACTAATGAATCTATTTGTTTTGAATTTTATAATTTAATGAAAAGAAATTTGAAATGATATTTATGGTTAAACTCAAATTATTTCTCAGTTTTCAAATTTCTCAAAATAATGATGGTATTTTTCTAAACTAAGTAAAATACATTAATGAACTTTTAAAATGATTTCGCATGGATAAATATAATGAAATTAGTGCATCCATGAGTGTAACTTATAAGATAATATTGGATGAATCTGGTAATCTAGTCTAAAAAAACCTTATAGAAGTATGATTGGTAGTGTACTTTACCTTACTATAACTGAAATAACATCATGTTTAGTGTTTTTCTTTGTAAAATTTTCAATCAAATACAAAATAATATCATTTTAAATTTATTAAAATTATTATTCATTATTTAAAAGGAACTAAAAAACTTGATTTTTTTTATGTAAAATAAAAATTGTTTGAATTAACTATTTTTTACGTTGTTAATTTTGGTGGTTGCCAACTAGACAAGAGTGCAAGTGGGACTTTACACATACTTAGAAAATCCATAATCTCATGGAGTATTAATAATCAAAAATCAGTTGTTATTTCTATAGTTAAATAAAAATACATAACCACCTGGATTTTGTTTCACCTAAATATATTAGATTAAACACACTCTTTGAATTTGGGATCACATACCACTATATCCCTATTAAGTGTGATAGTGTTAATGTTATTAATATTACCAAAAATCCCATCCAACACTCTCACACTAAAAACATTTACCTTAAGCACCATTTCTAAATAAATCACTTCCAAAAGGGTGATATATTATTGTAATTTGTTAGGATGTATTATATACTCACTAATATTTTCACTAAAACTCTAGCAGTTTATTTTTTTGATTTCATCAAAGGCGAGTAAGGAATGGTATGCTTATGATGATTTCTATTTTATTATGGCTAACTTGAGTAATATTTTTGAAATTTATTTTGATTATTTATATTTTCCCTTTCTTTTAAAATCATAAAATTCTTGATTTATTTTAATTTTCTTTTATTTATATTATTTTCTTTCTTTACTATGATCTATATATCTCACTTGTGATTTCATTTGAGAGGGAGACTTATCACTTAAATTCTGAAATTTTTCTTAATAAATACTTTAGTTTTTCAAATTACTTTTTAAAATACAAAAATATTTTCTCTTATGTTTTTTAACTTCAAAGTTATATTTTCTAAAACATGTACTTTTTATCATAATTTTACCATTTTAAGTTTTTAAAATAAATATTTTTTCAAATTTTAAATACAATGTAACGTCCCGGATCCGAGTGCAAATCAATGGGTGCCTCGAACCCGGTTGGTCACATGACCTCAAGCGCATTTCCCCAAATGCCAGAGGCTGCCGACTAGCAGTGAGGCCCCAGATCTGATAGTGGGGAAACTATTCCCTCATTTGTCAAAGTGTAGTGCATCAGAAAAGATAAATAACATACAACAACGGAAGCAGTAAAAAATATGCAACTGGAATGCACAACTGTAGTAAAAGATAACCAACAGTTATATATAATGATGCATAATGTCTCTATTTCTATGAAAGCATCAAAAACAGGTTACATTGTAATACAATACAACTCAAAATACGAGGTATAGCCAGAAAAAAGAAGCAGAGTAAACAAAAAGCAGCAGCATCGCAAGCCAAAGTTCGGTCCTATGCTCTCCTACTCCTCTGCTACAATCATGTACCTGTATAGGGACCCTTTCCCCTGTCGACACCTGCAACAATATAGTCTATTTGGGATGAAGAAATGATCCAAACAGGGTGTGAGAAATAAATCCCAATAGACACCCACCAAAGGCCCGTGCCCAACTGTCAGTGAAAACTATGCCACAATAGTGTGTAGAATTAAATGCAGTAAACAAGTGAGTACCTAATAGTAAATATCACTACCAGTTTCTTTGCCATTTTGATATCCATTTTAAACATTCAATTTAATAACATTCTATGCTCATCAGAACCAAGCCCTTAGGCCAATCAGAACCTTTCCCTTAGGATAATATAATAAAACCACGCCCTCAGGATTTCCCTCAGGCTATCGAATATTGCCCTCAAGCGTACGATATCTTGCCCTCAGGCACAAAAGTCACTGCCCTCAGGCATAATAAGGGTTTCCCTCAGGCAGAATAGAACATTTCCCTCAGTCTAAGCAGTACCTTACCCTCAGGATAAACAAACAATGCCCTAAGGATAAAAAGAACACTGCCCTCAGGCGCAAGTAACCGGGCCGAGCCCAACAGATAAGAAAAAAATTATATAAAATTACTCTCAAGGCAATTTAATTCACATCATAATCATGGAATACCCTTGGGTATCCTAGACAAATGGCTAAACAAAGGAACGCACCCACGGGGTGATCCTGGATCCAAGCAGTGATCCCAAACAACAGTTTATAATTATAGTCAATTACCTATACAATACTAGGTATTTAAAGCAGCCAATGCCTCAGCCACACGACACCCCAACATGGGTTCATAGCACAACAATACACAATTTTAACACCACAGTTGGATATAAACATCAGACCACCTACCTCGATCTCCCTTGATCGGTATACGTGAACGGAGCCTCCTGAATCATTCAAGAACGACATAGATCTGGGATAAAAGAATTCTCGTTCAAACGTAAATAACTTCCCTTATAGTAAGAGTTGGTAAGAACAATGCAAGGATAAGGGAGAGATTACCCGTACGGTCCCAACGTGATCGGTGGAAGCGGAAACGGAATCCTGGTGTGTGGTTGGGAGATCTCTAAAGATCCAGCCGTCCTCCTGAGCTCCTCCAGCATTCTAAGATTCCTCTGTGAATAGAGGAGGCTACTGCCCGTTTTAAGCGAAAAAAACAAACTACACGGCATGTAATCTCAAGTACACGGCGTGTACTTTTCATTTTTAACTGTTCCTCTGGTGGCTACTTGTTAGCACGACACTGTTCACTTGCTGACATGAGTACACAACATGTTTTTGTGATTACATGGGGTGTACTGTCACTACGCTGGCGGCTGCCCCCATCGCCTTACTATTCTCCTGCCGACTGAATACATGGTGTGTAAATATCCACTACACAATTTGTAGTCAGTTTTTACACCTTTCATCGCCGACAGGGCTACACGCCCTGTGTACTCATCCCACACAGCCAAAGTACACGGCGTGTGGAAAAGTACACGGTGTGTACCCACAGAATTTGGTATTTCCCCCCATTTTTCCTTATTTTCTCAAAACCACTTAAGGAAAAAGGAAAATAAGAAACCCGTACCTCAAAAACAAGAACCGGGTTCTTACAAACTTCCCCCCTTAAACCAATTCATCCCCGAATTTCCCTTCCAAGGGTGGCGAAGATAAAGCTTTGAACAACTCTGGCCACTGGGCATGTACGTCGGTCTCCCGCTCCCATGTTTCATGCTGCATTCGGCTATGCTGCCATAGTACCTGTATGAGAGGAACTAACTGGCCTTGGAGAACCTTTGTGCTCCTATCAACAATACAAATCAGATGCTCCTCAAAGGATGCATCGACCTGAAGATCAACCTCCTTGAGCTGAAAAACATGAGATGGGTCTGAGTGATAACGACACAACTGAGATACATGGAAGACGTCGTGCATGGACTGGTACCTCTGTGGTAACTGCAACCGATAGGCAACCGACCTGACTCTCTCCATAATCTCAAATGGACCCACATACCTCAGTGAAAGTTTACCTTGTCTCGTGATCTGTTTGTGTCCAACCTCAGTGAAACACACAAGAAAACCTGATCTCTGACCACAAACTTCAAGGGTCATCTGCGACGATCAACATAAGATTTCTGACGAGACTGCACAGTAGCCATCTGCTTCTGTATCAACTGGACCTACTCAGAAGTCTCCTGCATGAGATGTGGTCCCAGTAAAGCTTCCTCACCTGCCTCCATCCAACACAAAGGTGATCGGAATGGCCTACCATATAAAGCCTCATATGGTGCCATCTCAATAGTTGACTAAAAACTATTATTATAGGAAAACTCGACCAGGGGTATGTGATTATCCCAAGAGCCCCCAAAGTCTAGGATGCATGCACGCAACATTTCCTCAAGCACCTATATCGTACGCTCTGACTGGCCATCGGTCTGAGGGTGGTAAGCTGTGCTCATAAGAACCTGTGTACCCAGTGCCCTCTGAAAACTCTACCAGAAACAAGATGTAAAATGAGCGTCCCTATCTGAAATGATAAAAAGAGGGACCCCATGAAGACGTACGACCTCACATATATACATCTTCCTGAGCTCGTCAACACCGAAGGTCTCCTTAATCGGCAAAAAGTGAGCTACCTTCATAAGTTTGTCCACAACGACCCACACGACATCATTGCCTCGAGGTGACCTTGGAAACCCGGTCATGAAATCCATCGCGATATCATCCCATTTCCATTCCAGAATGGGTAACTACTGTAAAAGTCCAGCTGACCTCTGATACTCTGCATTCACCTGCTGACAGGTGGAACATCTTGTAACAAGCCAGATACCTCTCTCTTCAAAGCTGGCCACCAATACTGACGTCTCAAGTCACGATACATTTTGGTAACTCCAGGATGAACTGCCCAAGCTGAAGCGTGAAACTCCTACATTAATTACTCATGTATATCCCCTGGAACCCATACTCGTCCATGGATACACAGTACCTCATCATCACCTATCTCACAACCAGGAGGAGGGTCCTCACTTTCCACCAACTCCTGTAGAACTAGGACCTATGAATCTGATAGCTGTCTCATCCTCACTCTATCCAGGAGGGTAGAAGTAATAGCTAAGGAAGAAAGATAGGTTTTCCCCTGACTATCGTGCACCTCCAAATACATCTCAGTGAACAAATCCATAATCTTCCACTCACCATTGGCCTCATGAACTACCTGTGTCTGAGTTTTCCTGCTCAGTGCATCCGCAACTGCATTACCCTTACCAGGTGTATAGGAAAACTCAAATTTGAAGGACTGCAGGTATTCAACCCACCTTCGCTGTCTCAAGTTCAAGTCACGCTGGGTAAAGATATATTTAAGAATTTTGTGGTCGATGAACACCACAAAATGATCTCCCAAGAGATAATGTCTCCAACAGAGTAACACATAAACAACTGTAGCCAACTCGAGGTCATGCGTCGGGTAATTCCTCTCATGTGTCTTGAACTACTGAGACTCGTACGCAACTACTCGATTGCCCTGCATTAACACTGCTCCCAGCCCAATACCTGATGCATCATAGTAGACTGTATTGATCTTCCCTTACTTTGGAAGTATCAGGATTGGTGTTGATGTCAACCTACCCTTCAGCTCCTGAAGGCTGTATCGCAAGCTTTTGACCAAACAAACTTCACACCCTTCTTAGTCAAACCCGTCAATGATGCTGCTAAGTGGGAGAAGTCCTATATAAAATGCCTGTAGTAACCAGATAGCCCCAAGAAACTCCGTATATCAAACACGTTCTTAGGTTTCTCCCAGGAAACTACTACTCTCACCTTATCTGGGTTTACTGTAACTCCTGCCTCTGAGATAATATGACCTAGGAAGTGTATTTGGTCTATCCAAATGTGTCACTTCGAGAGCTTAGCATATAGTCTATGCTCTCTCAGTGTACTCAATATGATCTCAAGATGGGTAGAATGATCATGTCTAGTGTGAGAGTAGACCAAGATATCATTCACAAAGACTACCACAAAAGAGTCCATATAGAAGTGGAACACATTATTCATCAGAGCCATGAAAACTGCTGGCGCGTTTGTGAGTCCGAACGGCATGACCAGGTACTTGTATAGACCATATCTGCTCTGAAAAGCTGTGAGAGGTATATCAGATGGTCTAATGCGCAACTGATGATATCCGGATCTCAAGTCAATATTCGAGAACACATGTGCTCCCCGAAGTTGATCAAAAAGATCATCAATCCTCGGTAAGGGAAATCGGTTCTTAACCGTTAGTTGGTTCAACTTACGATAATCCACATAGATTATGAGGGTACCGTCTGCCTTCTTCACAAAAAAGGACTGATGAACCCCAAAGAGAAGTGCCAGGTCAGATGAAACCCTTTGACTGTAACTCCTATAATTGTCTCTTGAACTCCTGGAACTCAGGTGTATCCATCATATAAGGAGGAATGGACATCGATGCCGCTCCTGGCACAAGATCGATAGATAAATCTACCTCTCGCTTTAGAGGTAGACCTAGAAAGTTGTCCAAGAATACATCCTTGAAACGATAAAATACTGGAGGGAAATCCTTCTGAAAATTCCCCTGATCATCCAGATATAATCTTCCAGTCTGTTCTGTCAGTCTACCTCGCCCACGATACTTAGGTCCAGCTCAGCTCGCCTGGACATTCCATTCACCCTTGTATAGAAACTCTCCACCCTCTGGTGATGTGAAACTCACCCTGTGACGATAGAAATCCACAAAGGCGCGGAAGGGTACCAACTAATCCATCCTGAGAATGAAATCATAGCTTGTCATCTCCAAGACATAGAGGTACCACAGAAACGGACACCCACCAACCTCAAGGGGCACCCTCTGCACTGACGCACACCAGCCGTTCTAGTTCCCAACAGAGTGTATACCGTCATGACATCGAAAGAAGAAGAAACACAGAGCCCAAGACTCTCCAAAACGGTTACAGATATGAAGCTATGTGTAACACCCATATCAAAAATTACTGAAGATAAAACTGAATCTACTAAAATAGTACCTCTGACAGTAGAAGGTCCGGGATCCTTCTCCTGTTGGGTCTGTTGCACTACATATGCCTGTCCAGTGCCATGACCCTACGACACAACCTGACTACCCTGAGCTATCCCACCCTGCTACCTCTAAGATCCCGATGTCTGGCTACCACAGCCATGACCACCATCTCTGCTTGCACACCCTGACGCATTCGAGTTCCCCAACTGGTAAGAAGCTGCTGGTCCTACTCCCGCACGCGGAGTCTACACAAAACCCTTCTCACTAGACATTGGTATAAACACCCTGAAAAAGTGCTGCAGATGACTCATCTTGCCACAAGCTCGACACTCCACTGGGTCTCGAGGACACTGAGGTCTCTTGTGCCCCTATCTACCATACTGGTAGAAAATAACCGGGCCACTTGTAGAATTATTCTGGCCAGTACTGCCACCATGAGAGAAATCCATCAGTCTCTTCCTCCTACCGGTATAAATAGTACCAGAAACTGGTGTCGAACCGCCCTGGACCACACCACTATCTTCCCATAGGTTCCGCTCAGAAATCAGTGCCTCTTTCACAATAGCATGCACGATAGGAAACCTGAAAACATTAACTAGTTCTCAGATGTCATATCGAAGACCATCCTCAAAGCATCTATCCCTCAACGTCTCATCGCCCACTAGAACAGTTGAAAAGCGTTGTAGCTTGGTGAAGCGGGAAGAATAATCCATCACTAATATAGCACCCTGCTGTAAATTCATGAACTCTCAAGCTCGATCTGCCCTCAGGGTCTCTGGGAATAAGAAGTCATAGAAAGCTGCCTGAAAATCTTCCCACGCCATGTCATGATGATACTCAGACTGGGTGGTAACATCCCACCACCTCTTAGAGGAATCACACAACATATAAGTCGTGATCTTGACCCTCTACCAAGGAGGCATCTCAAGATTCTTGAAAATAGTCTGCATTGAATCCAGCCATGAATCCACAGTCTGTGGTCTGCCATCCCCTGAAAACATAGGCGGATGCTTCTGATGGAAGATACGTGTCAGCTCTCCCATAGATGTGGCAGCTTGCAGTGCTCCTTGGAAGTTCAGCATAAACCTCATGAAACCTTCATGGAACTGTGCCTCCGAGCCTGTGTCTGGTATAACAGCTAACGCCACATCTGGCACTACTGGAGGATCAACTGGTAGCCCATGGACTACCATCTCAGGAGTATAATAGTCACCGCTCTCTTGGAGGACAACCGGTGGTTGTCTCGGCAACATGAATCTACAAGGTCAAACACATGACTTAGACCAAGATTAACAAAGAAAGAAAACAAGGAGACCAAGAAGGGAGCAGGAGAAAGAAATCATTCAAGATTTACAAAACTTGACTACATGGCGTGTATAAAAACTACATGGAATGTTCTCGAAAGCCATTCAAATGGGCGTGTACTCCATCTAAAACTTGTCATGTAACACCCCAAATACACGGTGTGTCCTCGAACTACACGGCATGTACTTGAATCCTCCTTCCCTGCCCAGGTCCTTCAACATAGCTTAAGCCACACAGATCTCTAAAAACAAACCTACACGGCGTGCCCCACAGGTACACAACATTTAATCTACAAGTTTTCACCGACCCGTGTTGTTTGTGACACTGCCTGTATACCCAGGTCACACTACACGACATGTTTAACAAGATACAACGTGTTCAAAGAAGCCCCAAACTAACCCGTGTAGTTCTCTACACGGCCGACTACATGGTTGACACTACATGGCGTGTGCAAGGTAGACACGACATGTATGTCTTAAGGTTTCCTCCGTCCGTGTTGTTAGTTACACGGGCGGACTCCAGGTCAACACTACACAGCGTGTACAACTGGTACACGACGTGTTACCCCAGACCATTATCTACCCCGTGTCCCTGCCCATATGGTCTATGACACAGGAAAAGACTACACGGTGTGTACTAAGGGTACACGACATGTACTTGAAAAGTTTTCATTTCTTCTCAAAAAGAAGAACACACGACGTGTGTCCATAGAACTACACGGTGTGTCTGCTGGGTTTTCCAGATAGTATGCCTCAGAAACTACTTTGGAGCCCAGGAAAACACTAAAACAAACACCTAAGTGCCAAATTCCGATCCTTGAGGGACCATACTCCCCACTAATCAAAGATTGGCATCTTATACATGTTATAATAAGGAAAACACATTAATGATCCACCAAATTCCGGTTATTGAGGGCCCATACTCCCCAAAAACCAAAGTTTGGCGTTCATTCTATCAGAAACCTTACACAACAATACCCTATCAAATAACAGGTATTATCTAAACAAATATCACAACAACATGCTTTTCTAGAACAACAACGATCACAACAACATGCAATTTCTAATGCACCTACATGGCATGGAAGAATGCATGACGTGTGATTTCTAGCATGTGCCTAAATGATGCATGAGATGACATAACCTCATCTAATCAGGTTGCAACTAAATAGAACCCATGTATAACATAGAAACAACACACTCACAAGTGCATCACCCAACGGTGAAAATCAAATAAAATGTAAAATTTGCAAAATCCAAAAACTGTAATAAATGAGGTAGACTGGATTTTCTTTGTACATGGGTTAGCTACTCCTGGGCACAACTCATTACCAACTACCTGTCCATCCTATCCCTGACTACGACTCCAAACATTAAGTCAAAGAAAAGAAACCCTTTGATACCACTTTGTAACATCTCGGATCTGGGTGCCACTCAACGGGTGCCCCGAACCCGGTTGGTCACATGAACTCAAGTGCATTTCCCCAAACACCAGAGGATACTGACTAGCAGCGAGGCCCCAGGTCTGATAGTGGGGAAACTATGCCCTCATTTTTCAAAGTGTAGTGCAGCGGAAAGAATAAATAACATACAACAACAAAAACAGTAAACAATATGCAACTGGAATGGACAACTGCAGTAAAAGATAACCAACAGTTATATATAATGATGCAACATGTCTCTATTTCTATGAAAGAAGCCGAAACAGGTTACCCTGTAATACAATACAACTCAAAATACAAGGTACAACCAGAAAAAACAAGCAGAGTAAACAGAACACAGCAGCATCGCAAGCCAAAGCTTGGTCCCATTCTCTCATACTCCTCTGCTACAATCATGTACCTGTATAGGGACCATTGACCCTATCAACACCTACATCAATATAGTCTGTTTGGAATAAAGACATGACCCAAACAGGGTGTGAGAATTAAATCCCAGTAGGCACCCACCAAAGGGTCGTGCCCAACTGTCAGTGAAAACTATGCAACAACAGTGTGCAGAAGTAAATGCAGTAAACAAGTGAGTACTCAACAGTAACTATCACTACCAGTTTATTTGCCATTTTGATATCCATTTTAACCATTAAATTTAATAAAATTCTATTCTCATCAGAACCAAGCCCCTAGGACAATCAGAACCTTTCCCTTAGGCTAATATAATAAAACCACACCCTCAGGCTTGCCCTCAGGCTAATATAATAAAACCATGCCCTCAGGATTTCCCTCAAGCTATCAAATATTTCCCTCAGGCATACTAGATCTTTCCCTTAGGCATAGAGGTCACTTCCCTCAGGCATAAGAAGGGTTGCCCTCATGCGAATTAGAACATTTCCCTCAGTCTAAGCAGTACCTTACCCTTAGGCTAAACAAAAAATGCTCTCAGGAACAAGTAACTGGGCCAAGCGCAATAGATAATAAAGAAATTATATAAAATTCCTCTTAATGCAATTTAATTCACATCATAATCATGGCATACCCTCGGGTATCCTGGCCAAACGGCAAAATAGAGAAATGCACCCATGGGGTGGTCCTGGATCCAAGCAGTGATCCAAAACAATAGTTTATAATTACAGTAAATTACCTATACAATTCTAGGTATTTAAATTTGCCAAGGCCTTATCCACATGACACCCCAACGTGGGTTCGTAGAACAACAGTACAAAATTTTAACACCATAGTTGGATATAAACATCAGACCACCTACCTCGATCGCCCTTGATTGGTATACGTGAACAATGCCTCTTGAATCGTTCAATAATGATGTAGATCTAGGATAAAAGAATTCCTATTAAAATGTAAATAACTTCCCTTAGAGGAATAGTTGGTAAGAACTGCACAATGAGAAGGTAGAGCTTACGCGTACGGTCCCAATGTGATCGGCAGAAGCAGAAACGGATTCCTGATGCGCGGTCGGGAGATCTCTGAAGATCCAGTCATCCTCCCAAGTTCCTTCGGCGTTCTAAGCTTCCTCTGTGAACAGAGGAAGCTACTTACTGTTTTAAGTGAAAAAAACAAACTACACGGCATGTACTCTCAAGTAAACGACATGTACTTTTCATTTTTTAACTGTTCCTCTGGCAGCTACTCGCTAGCGGGACACTGTTCACTTGCCGACATGAGTACACGGAGTGTTTTCGTGATTACATAGCGTGTACTGTCGCTTCACTGGTGGCTACCTCCACCGCCTTACTATTCACCTACCGGCTAACTACACAACGTGTAAATATCCACTTCCCAGTATGTAGTCAGTTTTTACACCTTTCATCGCCGACAGGGCTACACGCCCTGTGTACTCATCCCACATGGCCAAAGTACACGGTGTGTGGAAAAGTACACGGTGTGTACCCAAAATATTTGGGATTTTCCCCCATTTTCCCTTATTTTCTCAAAAAAACTTAAGGAAAAAGGAAAAGAAGAAACCCGTACCTCAAAAACAAGAACCGGGTTCTTACATACACTTAGTGTGTTATTTTTTTAAATATATTTTAAAATTGTTTCCAAAAATTATACGAGAAATTATATTCTCTATTTAATTTTAAAAGTATTTTTATCTCACTTAAATAAATATTATGATGAGTAATAACTCTATATATACTTGTCTCTATAACAGTGTTTCTTTAGTTTTCTATAAAAATATGTAAATGATAGGGTGATTTAGAGCTATATATTTATATTTAAAGGTACTCCTTTAAATATTTTCAATGAATGAATCATTCATTCGTAGAAAAAATCACTTCTTTAGGAATAGATCACTTTGAAAAGGTATGTAATGATTTTCATTTTTACATATCCTTTACCCTTTATTTATTTTATCTTTATCTTTTTATTTCTACCTTTCTAAATATCTATTTTTAAAAAAAAACTTCTTTTAAGCTTCCCCCCTCTCTATAATACACCCATTAATGGGGAATTTGGAATCTAAGAAGTGTTTTCAAAATACCTACTTTATCATTTGATTTTACTTATCCATTTCAAAATCAATTTGATCCCTTCTTGAACTCTATTTCCAATCAATATTTTTTGTTTTTAAAAATATATTTCCAAAATATCTCTTGAGTTATTCATAAAATATTTCCTTGTAAGTTATTTCTTTCCTCTTTTTGTTTTCTTTTGGATAATCCTAAAGGGGAGAAATTATTTTGGGCTTCAAAGGGGGATAAATTTTGGACATTATTATTTGAAATGGGGAGAAATTTATTCTTTATTGTTATGTGTTATTGAATAATTTTTTTATAAAGGTGTAGATAAATATTTTACTCTTGTTTGATATATGTAATCTTTGGTTTATTTACTTCTTGAGCATATTTGAAGATCATTTTATTATTGATCATATTTTAAGATCATTTACTTCTTATGAATAATTGAAGATAATTTACTTCTTGAGTATATTTAAAGATGATTTACTTCTTGATCATATTTTAATATCATTTACTTATTGAGAATATTTTAATATCATTTACTTCTTGGGCATATTTTAAGATCATTTACTTCTTGATCATATTGTATATCATATTTAATATAGCGTATATCATTTAATATCTTGAATACATTGCTATATATTTCAATCTTTATTTACACTTATTATATATATTTATGTTAAGTGTTTGTGATAATTATAAAAGGATATATTGTTATACCTCTCTCTCTCTCTCATATTTTTTCATTATTGAAAACACTCATCTATGTATCTAACATTTTCATTTGAGTGAATTTTAGTCTCACCTTTTGTTATTTTAGTCATGTCATTGATGGTATAAATGAATATATTAAAGCATATTAAAAAGAAACTCGAATATCTTGTTAATGTATTAGAATAGTCTTTAATCAGGCTTTAATATCCTGTAATGAAGTTGGAATACCAATATAATACAATGAAGGGAATTCATGGTGGTACTATTTGAAGTTGAAGTTTTACTGGCAGCACCAACTTGCCAGTGCATATCCACTTGGTAGTTGGTGGTGTTGGACAGAAATCTTGATGCACTAGAAGACTACTATCCAATCAATGGAAGCAACCAGATCCTAGGGATTCCTAGGTGTCTCATCAGCTATCTTGTGGGACCATCCAACTAGCCTGTGTCTTTGATCCTGCAAGTCAATATTCTTTATTTCTATGGATTCTTATCCTATTAAATTTCCATTGATGATACTTAATGGATAATATTAATTCTAGAAGATTACTATCTCTTTTAGGGTCTATAAAAGGAAGACCTTGGTGGCTTGGAAGATCCACTAGTTAACGACAATGACTCTCTAATTCTTGATTGCTCTCCCAAATTTGAAGCTCTAGTGGATCATCTCAAGTTCTATCAAAGAGTCAAATACAATTCTCAACCTCTCTAAGGATATCATCTCTCCATATATCTATCTCTCATATCTATTATTCTATTCCTTAAAAGAGATAACAGAGAGGATTTGTATCATATTTCCCCAAGAAAACCTCTATTATTCTCATCTCCTTCTACAATAGGTGATCACTACCAAAAAAGTGAGGGGTGAGTTCCTTAACTACCGAAAAAGTTAAAGTGGGTGACTATAAACATAATTGTGAGGGTTAAATTTCTTAATCACTAGAAATATCAAGGGATTAATAATATATGATTCTCAATCCAAGTGGAGGTGACCTATAATCTCAAAAAGATCTATTGGTGAACTCCTTTATCAAACCTTGTTTTCTTTATCTTTAAATTTATTCATTTCATTATTCAAAATCAATATTAATAATTGCATAAATTCTATATGACCATTTTGGTTTTTCATACTTGATTAATCTATATTCAAATTAACTCTATAATATATATTTAATTTATGAATTTATCACTTTATTGTTTTATCATATCAAAATCATTTAATTTTGAATATACCTTTTCCATTTTGTTTAGTTTTTAAAGGAAAATAAACCTATTGGTATCTTCTCTGACTAACATTATTAATGAGATACCACCCTTATATCTCATTAATCCATTCCATGAACTTTTATATACACCCATTATGCTGTCAAAATTATCCCTTGGTTTTCTATGTCACACCCTTATGTTGTGAATACCCAACCTTATTTTCATTTAAGGTTTTTCATCTATATATTACCACACTTAATTGATTGGGTATTTCTATGTATGAAACCCTCATTCTTTAATCATGGGACTAAAATTATGAAATATTTTCATATGTTATATGATTGATGCGGAACACATAAAGTTATACATATGAAGGGTGTGACTTGGTAGCACTTCAATGCATTAGGTAATGTTTTCATCTCATGATATTCCATGTATAGTGCACGAGTGTTTTTCCTAAGAACACAATATTATTATTTCTTAGTGGTTAGCCTCTACTTATGCTTATCATGTCACATTTTATGTTGTTTTCACATTCTTATGATACTATGATTTTATGATGTTGTTTCCTCATGTCATGACTCCATGTGAGTATGTATAATTCTTACCTCTTTATGTTACCATGATATGCCTCTTGGATCACATATAATATTTATCATCATGATATGATTTGATGATTCCATTACAAGGTATTATATCTCACCCTTTCCTTTTGTATGTCCTTAGGTTATCCTGTGCAGTATTAATTGTTCAAAGTAAAATAGGAGCACATTACAGAGTTATAAATAATTATTTTTTATTTTATTTTAATTTAATGGTTTATGTATCTAATTTCAAAAAGACACTAGGAATCTTGATTTTTTGGTATTTTATTAATTGATATTTATGTTAAAAATCATGAAATAAGATTTATTAGAAATATGGGTTGTTATAGTTGGTATCAGAGCAAGGTCTAGTTATTTTTGAGGATTAGGATTGAGAAAAAATCAATGAAAACCCTAGGAATAGGTATAAATATAGGAAATAATTCCTAAATTTTCTTAAATATATAGTATGTGTTTTCTTAGAAATTACATCCCTCTTTTGATACTAGAAATTAGATGCAACTATGGCAAAGATTCACCTAGGGGTAATCACCCTAAAAAAGGCTGGTTAGTCATTGAATCAATATTCACTCAATGTATGATGAGTAAACCTAATACTATACACATTGATAGAAACTCTTGGGGGATATAATTTAGATAATTCATATACACTTTACAAACCATTATGAAGGATTTAAATACAATGATAGGTTAGATAAATTAATTAGAAATAAACTACATATAACCTAGATTTAAACTTATATATTCAAGAGTTAGGGTATATTTTACATTATTTATAAGTTAAGTATTTTTTTTATATTATTATTGAATTATGTATCCTCCTCCCAAAAATTCCTTTATTTTTTAAAATGGTGGTAAATAAGAGGAGTCCTATAAACAATATATATGATGAGAAATGTAATGATTTCTCTAATTAAATGCCTAATATAATAATAGTGGGAGTTAAGAACTTCATGGTAGTACTAGAACAACCGACTCAAGTTATGAGAAATAGAATGTATCATGTCAAATGACCTCCTTCTCCTAAGAAAGTGTGTGTTTCAGTTGATTCATTTATGTGAAAAATGCCTCTAGCCTTTATTGGATCTTATAATCCCCTAATTACAAAGTAATGTATTAAATATAATGAGAATATATTCTCTATCCTCAAATTATTAGAGTATGAGAAAGTCATATTGGTTGTTTATCACCTAGAGGGAGAATCTGATTAATGGTGGACACTAATCAAGAATAAAAATCCCATGGGGGAAATTGAATCCATGGAATTTGATGGATTAAAGAAGATATTTTTCAATAAATATTTTCCCCACACTCTCCATCTTAAAATGGAGAGGTAATTTATTATAATCAATAAAAAAGAGAATAAATACATTAAGTCATATAAAGAAAACTTCACAAGGCTTGTAAGGTATGCCTCTAAATTTTTCATTAACACTAAAAGTAAAGTTGATCATTTATTTACTGGGCTAAATTTAAGCTTATGAAAATATTTGGAAATTCAAGACTTTGGTATCTATGAAGAAATATTATATTTTTCTCTTAAAGTTGAAATAGAGATTATTGATTCTCAGTGGTCCCATGGAACTATATATAAGAAACAAAGGATGGAGTTTAACTCTAGAGAATCATTGGATAATCCATTTGGGGATAAGATAGTCCAACTTCCCACTTGTCAAAATAATGGGAAGAATAATCCTAGAAATTTCCTCAAGGTAACAAGGAGACACTTTAAACATGTAAAGAAGGGGAATAAAGATAATGAGTTCTGAAGGAAGATGAAAAATCCCACTGATTTAATGTAAATAAAGAAGATACAATTCAACCTCAATATATGGTCTAATGTTTCAACTGTAAAGAACCTGTACATTATACAAAACATTGCCCAAATCCAAGGGTTTTTTAAAACTTCAGACAATAACAACCTCCAAGGACAAGAGTGCAGGGATGGGATTATGTTATTAAAAATGTTGAGGTGTATCATGAAAGTTAACTAGTGATAGGTACACTAGTTATTAATTAAATAATATAAAATACACTATTTGATTCTAGTTCTATGCATTATTTTATACCATGCAAGTTTAGTAGAAATATTCAATCAACTGCTCAAAATATGAAGGTTTAGTTATTAGTGAAAAAAATGATGAAATTATTTCATCTCAAGTGTATAAATCCTCCCCAATCAATATTTGTAGGATAAATATCTTAGAAAATATTTTTATACTACCTTTATTGGAATTTGATGTTATACTGGGAATTGATTTACTATCCTTTTATATAGATAAAATTAATTTCTATGAGAAGGAAATGACCTTATGCATCCCAAATCATCCTTTAATTCTATACATGTGAAATTATGAGGACGAATCTCTTTTAGAAACTTCTTCTTAAGTATAGATATTATTTCCTTATGAAAAAACATATCTAGATTAAATAATTGGGGCAAAGGAGAGGATAAATCATGGAGATATTCCCATTGAAATGGAATATATTGATATATTCATCAATGAGTTTCCTGGTATTCCTTCTAATTAATTGGTTGAGTTATCAATTAAACTTATACATAGATATCTTCCAATATCCAAGAATCCATATAAAACGACCACTATTGAACTGGAATAACTAAAGATTCAACTATATGAGATCGTAACAAGGGATTTATATACCCAATTACTTCACTATGGGGTTAACTAATACTCTTTGTTAAGAATAAGGACCAGTCAATGAATCTCCACATTGATTATCATGAAATCAACAATATCACGATAATGAATAAGTATCCCCTTCCATAGATTGATGACTTTTTTTGTTATCTATATGGGTCCAAGTACTTCTCTCTGGTGAATATTTAGCCGAGATATTACCAATTAATGGTGAAAAAGGAGGATATTTCCAAGACTAGTTTTTGTAAAAGTTATGGGACCTATGAGTTCATAGTGATTCAATTCATACTCACTAATTCTTTGAAAATATTCACGGAATTGATGAATAGTCTTTAGAGTTTACCTTTATAAAGTTTGGGTAGTATTTATAGATCATATTATTATATACTCCAAAATAAATTAGGAATATGAAGAGCATTTGAGAATTGTTCTAAAGACATTGATAAAGGATAAATTGTATTCCAAGTTCAGCAATTGTGAATTTTGGATATAAAAGGTATCTTTCTTAGGTCATGTAATCACAAGTAAGGGTATCTTTCTTAGGTCATGTAATCACAATTAAGGGTACATCAAGGAGGATTTAAATTTTAACTAACTTTACAATATATACATAAGAGTAGTTGTAAGGCTACATGGAGTACCAATCTACATTGTATATGATTGAGATCTTAGGTTTAACTCAAGGTTCAAGAGAAGTATTTAGTAAGTATTTGATATAGATCTGAGTGTTAATACTACTTATCACTCTTAAATAGATGTCCAGCCTAAGATAACCATTTAAACTCTAGAGGATATGCTGAGACCATGTTAAATAAATTTCTAAGAATGTTGGGATCAACATCTTCCCCTGGTAGAGTTCTCATATAACAATAATGTCCATTACAACATTCAAATGTCACCTTATGAGGCTCTTTATGGGAAGATGTGTAGGACTCCAACATACTAGAATTAAGTTGGATAAAGGAATCTAACAAGACCCAATCTTCTCTAAGAGATAACAGTAAAGGTTACCATTTAGTGTCATATGAAATTAACACAAATTCAACCAGAAATCTTCAATGATAATCATTTATGATACCTAGAGTTTGAGTTAGGAGATAAATTGTTCCTTCATATATCACCATGAAAGAAATTCATGAGGTTTGGGAAGAAGGTAAAGCTAAGTCCAAGATACATCAAACCCTTTGATATTATTGATTTCATATGAATTGTGGCCTATATACCAACATTCCCACCTAACCTTTCTCAAGTACACAATGTGTTCCACGTATCCCTCTTGAGGAAGTAAAAATCATATCCATCACATGTAATAAATATAGAGGTGGTATAATTTTGAGAATGATCTTTTATATGTGGAGAAAAAAATGTAGATCTTGGATTGTAGATATAAAGTTCCACAAAACAAGGCAACTCACCTTGTCATAGCACCATGGAAGAACTATAAGTTTGAAGCGTAAATACGGGATCCTGAAGAAGAGATGAAATGGAAGTACCTTCATTTGTTTTAGGGTATGAAATGCAATTTTAAGGGTGAAATTTATAATGGGGAATAAAATATAATGACTCAAAAACTTATATATAGAATTTACCTTATATATATGTATAACATATTTAGTAATGTAGTATAATGTAAATCATAATTATAACACTTTATTTAATTAATTGATAACATTAGATTTAGTTATTAATTAAAACCAATAAAATAAAAAAATATGAAAATAGGAAAATAAATAAAAAAATTTACTAGAATAGGAAAACTTGGATCATATTTATCTCCTAGGATTATATCACTCACAAATAACACTATAAAAAGGAAAAAGAACATTATTAATGAAATATTCATTTCAAAAATGAATAATATTTAATATTGATAGATTTTGAAGTAATAGATGAATAAATAAAATAAGTGGTATTTATAGGAAGTAGAAAACCATTATGACCATTGGTATTATAACTGTTATAATGTGATCATTATATTCAATGTATATTAAGGGTAATTAAGAGAACTGATTGATTCAAAAAGGATAAATGATGGCCTCAACCAATAGAATCATGCCTTACAAAGCTCATTTATCACAACTTGATAGGGAGGTAACATCACTGGGGTTCGCACTTAACCAAGAACAAGTAGATCTTTAACAAGTGAGGCTCAAGCAGAAATGACTATTGAAAAAGTTCAAGTTAGTAGAGATCACCACTAGATCGATATTAGCCGAGCCACCCAATGAAAGTACCACCATCACACACCTTACCCTTAGGAAGCATGTTGGTGTAATAAATGGTTATGTATCTAGACCTCAGTATTATAAATGCGTAATTTTATTTTTATAAATGAAATAATGGTTTCTTCAATCATATTTTTATAGTTATTTTATTTAATAAAATGTACATGAACATAAGATGAATATGATAAATATATTTTTGGATATAAAGAAACCATAATTTCCTTTTTAGAAAATATATAATTTTAATTAAAATACACTTTTATGATAAATTCAAGAATCTAAAATAAAATTTATTTTCATGAAATAGTCTTATAAAACACTATTTATTTAGATATAAATATATAATTTTATAATGTCACAGGTAATTTTTATAAGGTTCATAAAGTTGATTATGTTATAAAAAGAATTATTTTTCAATAAATAAGAATTTTTATTTAAAATTTAAAATTATCAAATTTAGAATATTATTTTGATAAAATAAATATCATTTTTTAAATCATCATGTCAAAATTATCCAATAGTGAATTTTTTATAATTTTCTTAGTAAATTAAATTTTTGGGTAAAAATCAAATACAATATGCATATATAGTAAGTATTATGACATCATAATAACCTAAAAATGATCTAATAAATTCTATAAAAGGTTTAATTGACCAAAAAATAGAATTTTTCATTAAAATAAGGCATTTTAATGTGATAATAGTATTTTTACAAACCTATAAATAACCTTCCAATTTCTAAAGGATATTTTAAGATTTTAAAAACAATTATTTATGAAAATGACTCAATTCTACATCATGAATGATACTATTTTATTAAGTTTGGTTCTTAAACTAATAAAATATTAAAAACCACTCCTCCTTGGAAAATACTATGGGAAAAATCCATAGGAAGTCTAATGGTTTTGTATTTCTTATTAACTAGGCATCCAAAGGCCTATGTTTGGAAATTAATAAACAATATACTATATTTTACTATAAATAATAAACCATTATATAATTAATTTTCACTCCAAATCCTAAAATAATGAATTTATTTTCATTTTACCTCTCTAGATCCCTCCCAAAGAGTTTCTAGAACCCCATCAAGGTAAGGGTTCTCTCCCTACTCCTTTCAATACACGAACTTACTTTGTTATGAAACTTTTGATTTAAAAGTGGTTATGTTTTCTTATGTTCATAATCATCCCTTACTATACAAATGATTCCCTGTTAACAAGATACCACCTTTCTCTCTTACTAATACCTTACATGAAATTTTATTTACACTCATTATGCTGCTGAAATTATCCCTTGATTTTTCATACCATACCCTTGTGTTATGAATACCCAACCCTTCACCTAGATATAGCTATCATTAATTGATTGGGTAATTAAATATATGAAACCCACATTACTTACTCATGGGATGGAAATGATGAAATATATTCTTATGTTCTATGATTGATGTGGATCATGTAAAGTTAGACATATAAAGGGTGTTCCCTGACAGTACTCCAATGCATTGGGTAATGATTCCATCACATGAGATACCATGTATGGTGCATGGGTGGTTAACCTAAGAACACTATGTTATGATGTCTTTATGGTTTTCCTAGACTTATACTTATAATGTCACATTTTATATTATTTCCGTATTCCTATGATATGATGATTTTATGATGTAATTTTTCTCATGCCATGACTCCATGTGAGTATATATGATTCTTAACTCTATATGTTATCATAATATGCCTCTTGAATCACATGTATTATTTATCATCCTACTATGATTTTATTATTTCCTTACCAATATTTATAGTTCACCCTTTGATTTTTTATGTCCCCAGGTTATCTTGTGTAGTATTAAGAGTTTAAAGGAAACTAGAATCACATTATAAAGTTTTAAATAATGATACTATATTTTATTTTAAGTTAATGGTTTATATATATAATTACAAAATGTCACCATGCCTCTTGATATTTTGAGATTGTATTATATAGATATTTACATTAAAAATCATGAAATAAAATTTATCAGAAATATAAGTTGTTATATTACCAGTGCTTATATGTTGATTATACTAATGTCAACATTATTAAATTTATCATAAAATCCCCATCCCGGTTTAATCTATAGTAACTAGGTTGGGTACCTAATTGGCCTTATACACACTTCCCTATATTATAGAGGGCTTTGACTAAAAATTAGTGTCTAAGGTAGACTATGGGGAGACTATACCCTCATATTAGAGTATAAATAGTAGCAAAAAATTAATAACCAAACATCATATATACTGAATCAAAAAGAATACAAAGAAGCAATAAAACATATCATGCTATATCAAAATGTAATGTTCAAGCATATAGCTACACAAACTCATGGTCATGCCAGCATAAAATGACTAATCACCCACTAGGATGATTATAATATAAATATAAAAAATGAATATAATGATTGAAGGATATACCGCCACCCTCGAGACACACCTCATCTATTTCCTAACTCAATGCAAGATATCAATCTAAATAATTAAATATCAAGCCTATGCCCAACCTGAACCTGTAAACAATAAAGGCTTCTCGAGTACCCAAGTTCCATGGACACCTGAGTAGGGAGTGAGTAAAACTCAGTAGGGAACCACCAATGTGACTCAATACATAACCAATAAATTCAATGTGTGAACATGTGATATACTCAAAATAATAAAATAACTATGGAATCATAAATGAATCCATTAGGTATTAACACTAGATCCTAGGAAGTATTCTAAGCATCCTAATTAATCATAGACCTATTCATATCCTAGAGATTATCCTAGGAATCATATTACATTAGGTCATAATTAGATCCTAATAATCCTAGTCATCTTACAAAACACCATCTTAGGTATAATCACTTGATCATAAGCATCTTAGGCAACCTATAATATTTCCTAATCTAGTATCTAGATCCTAGATATCAATTGATTTTTTTGTATTAAACTAACTCTTACTTTTAGGTATGAGTTTCTTTTATTCTTTTTTCCTTTAACTTGTTTTTGTGAAAATAGGGGAAAATTGGGAAAATATTGGAATCATATTATCACACAACCTCACTTAGGGTCAAACACTGTGTAATCATAAGTACATTCCATATAGTTTGTCCATGTATTATGGGAATACATGGTGTGTGGGCATATCAGCAAAAAAGAGAGGAAAAACCAACTACACACCTCGTACTTCTTAGTTACGCCATGTAGTCATATCGGCAGGTCCTAAAAAGTAAGTCACCAGAAAGAAGCTTCAAAATGAATAGTAAAATGATATACACACTGTGAATATAGACTTACACACCGTGTATTTTGTGTTTTTTTAAAAATGGGCAGTATCCCTCCTATAACATTCTGGACAGAAGAGGCTCACTGGGTTTCACAAACAATAGCGCTAGAACTTCAATCTCCTCCCAAATATTCGTCCGGACTCCGATTAAATCACCATCAAAAGTGTTGGAACCCAATCAGTAAGCTCTCAATTAATCTTTATCCATTATTTCAGATTCCATATCATGACTGAGTTATTTAAGGTTGATAATTTATCCTTATTTCGTAGATTTACTTTGTTCTAGCTTGAATTGGAGGTTTATGCTGGATGAGGAGAGTCACATGAGGTCTAGGTAGGTGGTATTGTGCCTCTAGTTAATTTTAGAGATGAATATATGTTCCTAAGTTCCATGCGCCCATTTTTTGGTGTCACCTTGATTTATTTTTGACCCGTGTTATTGTCTAATGTTGTTAGGGTAATTGAATATGTTTTATTATCCATGCATAAGATTGATCACCTTGAATTAGGGCCACCCATGGGTGCTTTTACCTTGAATTGCCATTTATGGCCATTTATCCCAGGTTACCTATGAGGATAGACTTGTTTGTTTCCCTTATATGGGTTGTTAAAAATAAATTGAGTCATAGTAGGATTGCAATTGGGTTGAATTGTAATTGGATGGATTAGGCTTGGAATTAGTGTTTTTCCCATTTCTGCATGTTATGCCTATGCTTGTTAAAGCATGCTTGGAATGTTTTTCCAAACTATGAATTTTCCATGTGATTATTTTTGTTTAAAACATGTAATTGGTGGACTACTTGAAAGGCTTGAGATAAGAATTTCCCACGTGATTTTTTAACTGCTAAAGCCATTCCATAGTTTAATTAGCATGTGTTTCTTGATAAATGAAATGTGCCCATGTGAATTTTCATTGTTGAACCATGTAATAGGTTAATTTACATGTGTTTTACATTTTATGATCCATTCCCATGTGATTATTTTAAAGTATAGGTCTTAAGAGGTTGGTCCTTTATTGATTATATTGTATTCTTTTGTTTTGACCTTGCATGCCTAATGAAATGGTTAATTGAACTAGTTATAAATAAAGGTAAATGGTAATGGGTGAACTATGGATTTAAATTAGAATTACATGGACGGGTTCATGTGACTATTGTACCTTATGACTTGGGTGACCCATGCATCCATTGAGGGATGCCATTAATGGACTAAATGGGGGGGTTATTATGTCAAACCATGAGTGAGCAACATATATAGTGGTTGGGCTCATGCGGGCTATATTTAAAAATACCAAACGATTCATGGAATGAGGGATACCATCGACGAGTTCTATTAGAAAGTTTATATGTCATGGGAGATACTTGGGTCTTATTTATAGGATCCAAGGACAACCCAGTTGACATATACTCGCACCACACCTAGAGTGAGACCAGGTTCCTGAGAGGATCGTACGAATGAGCTTGTAGGATGAAGGTTGTTATATACTAGGAGTTATAATTGGATTACACATTAGGAATGTCAATAAAAGTATTAGGTTATAAATTGAATATTGAAATGGACTGCCTTATGATGCGTCTGCCAAGACAAAACACAAGCTTGGATTAAGTCTTCACTTTAATTTTCTTGATATCCATTTGAGGTATCTGTTGTGCTCACTTTTAAACGGGGATCGTCTGGCCTAGTTTGGATCTCAAGAATTATATAAATTCAGAGTAATTGAACAATTAACGAACAAGAACTGAACATAAATGGAACCAGTACTTGTAGGTTTGTTTACTTTTGAGTACTTCTTAGTTTACTGCTTTCACTATTGTAGACTTCTTGTTATATATTTTCAATGACAGATTGGCATAGAACTTAGGTGGTTTCCTACTGGGATTTAGTCTCACACCCTATTTGAGCCATGTTTTGGGTCTAAGAAGATTATATTATTGTAGGTTTCGATAAGGTAAAGCACCCTTCTATTGGTACTTGACTTTCTGCTTAGGAGCAGGAGAGCATGAGACCAAGCTGAAGCTTGCAATGGTTACAAGTTTTCTTTTGTATTATTATTCCTTTATAATTGTATTGTATCTGACTGCAGTATATAATGTTTTGGCTATTTTCTTAGAAATAACATGCTGCATCATCTTTTATATAGAATAATTCTTGGTTATTTATCTTATCAGTCTTCCACTGTATACTTTAGTAGTATGATATTTAATAATTCTGTTATTGTATATTATTTCTCTTCTATGTTACACTTTTACAATAAGGTAATATTTTCCCCACTATCTCACCTTAGGCCTTCACTGATATTCAATATCCTCTGGCATTTGGGGAAATGTTCTTGAGGCCATGTGGCCAACCGGGTACGAGGCACTTTTAAATGGCACTTGGATTCAGGACGTTACAAAGTGGTATCAGAGGGTTTTTCTTTTCTAGTTTTCTTTACTATTTGGGAAAAAATATAAAGGTTATGGAATTTGGTAATTAGCTGTTCCTGAGAGTATCTACCCCATATACAGGGAAAATCAAAATTTCCTCAAATTGAACCATACTTTTGGATTTTGAGCTATTACAGTTGATTCGATTTCACCGTTGGGTGACACACTTGTATTGTGCTATTATTATTGATATAATTATGGTTCTATTTTATTGAAACTTGATGATATGAGGGAATTCCATCTCATGAATCATATAGGAACTTACTAGAAATCACATGCCATTCATTCTTTCCATTCCAATTTAAAATAATTACTGATTGCATGCTGTTGTGATAGATTTCATGCTATATATGCATGTTGTTTTGATAGTTCCTTGATAAATATGTTTTTTATTGTGTTAGGTGTATTGGTACATGATATGATTCAATTTTTATGGATTCCAAGCTTTGATCCCTGAGGTGTATGGGTCCTATTGAATTAGAATTTGGTAGATCATGTATCAGAAATGTGATATAGATTGGGATTGTTCTATGCTAAACATGGATGTCAAGATTTGATTCTTGGGGAGTATAGGACCCCACAGATTGGAATTTGGCACACTGTTGCTAGATTTTTCATAAACAAGGGTTTTGGGGAAGTTTATAAGGCTTACTATCCAGAAAACCAAACTACACGACATGTGGTTCTATGAACACACGCTATGTGTTCTTCTATTAGGAAATAAATTTTTCCTTAAGTACACACTATGTACCCGTGTGTACACACCATGTGGATATGACCATGTTTCTGACTATGTGAGAGACAACACAAGATGATGGATTTTGGGAGGTTCATGCCGTGTTCTTTTTTTACAGGATGTGTAGTTCCTTTTTTTGGAAGTTAGAGGGTCTTTTCCAGTTTTGTTTTTGGCACTTGATAAAAAAACCACGATAATGAACTTGAACTAAGTCTTGTGATTGACCTTGTAGAGTCATGCCACCACGAATACCACGAGCTATACTCTAGGAGAGTGGTGATAAACATACTCTGGAGGTGGTAGGCCATGTGATACCTGTGGATCCTCCAGTTTTTCTAGATGCGACACTAGTTGTTATACTAGACGTAGGTGCTGATGAACAGTTCTGTTAAGGCTTTATGAGGTTTATAAAAACTTTTTATGGAGCACCACAGCCTGAAACGTCTATGTAAGAGTTGATGTGAGTGTTATAGCAGCAGATTCCACCTACTTTCTTAGGGGATGATGAACCATAGGTTATAGAATCATGGATCGAGGCCACAATTTCTATCTTAGAGCACTTGGAGATTCCTCTTGAGAGGAGGGTCAAGCTCGTGACGTATATGATGTGTGATTCCACCAAGAGATGGTGAGACATGATTACTCAGACAAAGCATCATCGAGATATGGCATGGGAATATTTTCAGATATTATTCTATGATTATTACTATCTCGAGATGCTAAGGGTTGATAAAGCCCGAGATTTTATGCATCTAGAGTAGGGAGCACTGTTATTAATGGACTATTATACCTTTTTTACTGAGATTCAGCATTTCACACCTATTCTGATGGGTGACGATTTAATGAAGTCTATGAGTTTTGAGGATGGTCTCAAGTATGACATACGATCGTAGGTAAATGTATTCAAGTTGGCTACAATATATTCTATAGTGAATTAGGAGTTGATTACTAAGCATAATATGTAAGAATATGTAGGTATGAGCTTGGGTGGTTTAGCACCAAGATCTAGTACTATCTTGATTGGTAGCAAAAAGCATCACCTGGAGTTTTCTCATGGTGATAGTAACAGTCAAAAAGTACCTTCAGGTAGCCACATGAGGTGCTACCAGTGCAGTAGGCCAAGGCATATGAGGCCAAAGAGTTCGAAGGACCCAACCAAGTGTCGAGATTGCAGCAATATGGGCCATCTATAGTGCTTTTGTAGGACATTTCCTCCAAAATCTAGTGATAGAGGATCTTCACTGAATTCATGTTTAGGGGTAGGGCCAACAGCTTCTCACGAGACAGGGAATTGGAATACGCCAGGACATTCAGGACGAGGTGGTGGTCATGGTTGGGGTAGCCAGACCCCAGGTACTTAGCGACAATAGGGTGAATCAGTTCAGGTTATCTAGGTAGTGTTATAAGTCCGCGATATAGGTCAGACTTATACAATGAAACAGACCCAGCAGGAGTAGGATCCCAAGCCTTCTATTGTCAGAGTTACTATTCTAGTTTCCTATGTTTTAGCTTTTGTACTTTTTGATATAGGGGATTCTCATATTTTCATATCTTTTCTTCTTGTGAAGAGCCTTGGGATCTATGTTTTTACTTTTGATGATGTTATGATGCTAGATAGTCTATTAGGAATTAGAACGACAGGTGTGCGTCAGTGCAAGGATTTCCCCTTTGAGGTTGGAAGGTGTCACTTTCTATGGAACCTCTATGTCTTAGAGATGATTGGATTTGATTCCATTATCAAAATGGAATGGTTGGTTTATTTTCAATCCTTTATTGATTTCTATTACCACAGGGTGGGTTTCACGTCACCAGAGGGTGGAGAGTTTCTACATAAGGGTGAATGGGATGTCCAAGTGAGATGAGTTGGATCTGAGCATCGTGGGTTAGAGATGACAACCCAGATTGTAAGTTTATATCTAGATGACCAGGGAACAGGTCAGGAAGATTTCTCTCCAGTGGTTGATCATTTTAGGGACATTTTACCAGATGAATTTTTAGGATTACCTTCTGTCATATAGGTTCATTTCCCTATCGATCTAGTTCCAGGAGCTGCACCGGTATCCATTCCTCCTTACAGGATGACTACAAAAGAGTTACTAGTGCTCAAGAGGTAGTTGAAAGATCTAGAAGCTAAGGATTTCATCTGAACCAATACTTATCCTTGGATTTCATCAGTCCTTTTAACGAAAAAGTTGGACAATACCCTTAGTCTATGCATGGACTATTGGAAACTAAACCGGTTGACGGTTAAAAAATGATATCCCTTACCACAGATAGATGACCTGTTTGACTAGATTAGAGGAGATAGAGTGTTCTCAAAGATTAAATTAAGGTCAGGATATCACCAGGTACGTGTTCGACTGGAAAACATACCTCGTACAACCTTTCATAGAAGGTATGGTCTATATGAGTACCTGGTTATGCCGTTTGGTCTCACAAATGCACCAACAATTTTCATAGCGCTGATGAACCGAGTGTTCCATCTTTACCTAGATTCTTTTGTGGTGGTTTTAATGGAAGATATCTTGGTTTATTCTCACAATCAACATGACCATGCCAAGAATCTTGAGATAATTTTTAATACACTGAGAGAGCATCTATTATATGCTAAGCTTGCAAAATGCCACTTTTGGATGGATCAAATTCAATTCCTGGGTCATATCATCTCAGATAAAAGAGTATCAGTGGAATAAGAGAAGGTGAGACTTGTAGTTTCTTGGGAACAACCCAAGAATGTTTTTGATATAAAGATTTTATTGGGGATAGCTAGTTAATACATGCATTTTATACAAGAATTCTCATACTTGACAGAACTACTGACAAGCTTGACTAAGAAGGGTGTGAGGTTTGTGTGGTCAGATTTTTGTGAAATAGCCTTTCAAGAAATGAAGGGGCATTTGACTTCAGTGATGATACTGATATTTCCAAATATGGGAAAGAGTTACACTGTATACTGTGATGCATCAGGTATTGGGTTGGGAACATTTCTTATGCAGGGGGATCAACTTGTTGCGTATGAGTCTTAGTAGTTGAGGCCACATGAGAGGAATTACCCTATGCATGATCTGGAGTTAGCTACAGTTGTTCATGACTTGTGCTATTGGAGATAATACTTATTGGGAGAGCATTTTGTGAAGTAAAAAGACCACAAAATCCTCAAGTATATCTTTACTCAGTGTGATCTGAATTTGAGACAATGAAGGTGGGTGAAATACCTTCAGTCCTTTGATTTTGAGCTTGCCTATATGCCTGGGAAAGGCAATGTAGTGGTAGATGCACGGATTAGGAGGACTTAGATACAGGTAGTGTAGGAGGCCAGTGGTGAGTGGAAGATTATGGTGTTGTTCTCTGAGATGCATCTAGAGGTGCATGATACATACGGATAGAATTTTCTTTCATCTTTGTCTGTTACTTCTACCCTACTGGATATAGTGAGGATGTGGAAGCTATCAGATTCTGAAGGACTAGTTCTACGGAAGAGTATGGAAGGTGAGGAACCTCCTCCTGGATGGATGGTAGGTGAGGACGAGGCTCTGCATATCCATGGATGTATATGGATTCCAGGGGATATATGTGAGGAGTTTATGTGGGAGTTTCATGCTTCATCTTGGGCAGTGCACCCCAGAGTCACCAAGATGTACCGTCACATGCGATGTCAATACTGGTGGCTGGGTATGAAGTGAGAAGTAGCTATATTTGTTATGATATGTTCCACTTGTCAGTAGGTGAAGGCAGAACATCAAAGACCAGCTGGGCTTTTATATCAGTTACCTATTCCAGAGTGGAAATGGGATGATATCGCTATGGATTTCGTGAAGGGGTTACCGAGGTCACCTAGAGGCAATGATGCTGTGTGAGTTGTAATTGAAAGTCTTACAAAGGTCACTCATTTCTTACCAATCAAGGATACTTTCTGGGTTGATGAGATTGGAAATTTGTATATTCGCGAGGTAGTATGACTTCATGGGGTCTCTACATATATCATTTTGGATAGGGATTCCTGCTTTACGTCTCATTTCTGGAAAAGTTTTTAGAGGGTGTTAGGTACACATGTGCTTCTGATCACAACATACCACCTTCAGACTGATGGCCAGTCAGAGCGTACAATACAAGTTCTAGAGGACATTCTGCGAGCATGAATCCTAGATTTTAGGGGCTCTTGGGAGAATCACATTCCTCTGGTTGAATTTTCATATAATAATAGTTTCTAGAAAACTATAAAAATGGAACCATAAAAGGATTTATATGTTAGTCCATGTTGTTCTCCCTTTTACTGGTTATAGGAAGGTGAGGCAGCTTTACTGGTACCTCGTCTCATACAGAAGACTTCTGAGTAGGTCTAGTTGATTCTGAAACAGATGGCTACCACGCGGTATCTTCAAAAATCTTATGCTGATTGCTGCAAATGACCTCTAGAGTTCAAGGTAGTGGATTGGGTTTTCTTGCATGTTTCACTTAGGTTGGGACACCGACGGATCAAGAGACAAGGTAATATTTCACTGTGATATGTTGGGATATTTGAGATTTAAGAAAGGGTTGGTTCAGTTTCCTATCGGTTGTAGTTACCTCAGAGGTACCAAGCCATGCATGATGTTTTCCATGTATCTCAGCTGTGCCGCAACCACTCAGACCTGTCTCACATTTTTTAGCATAAGGAGGTTGAGATTTAGGTTGATGCATCCTTTTATGGGAATCCGATTCGTATAGTTGACAGAAGAACAAAGGTTCTCCACTGTCGGTCAGTTACTCTCGTATGGGTGCTATGGAAACACGATTGAGTACAGGATGAGACTTGGGAGAGGGAGGCCGACTTACATTCTCAGTGGCTAGAGTTATTATTAGATATGTCTTCAACACCCTTGGAAGGGAAATTCAGGGATGAATTTCTTTAATGGGGGAAGTTTGTAAGAACCCATTTCTTACTTTGAGGTACGAGTTTCTTTTATTATTTTTTCCTTTGAGTTGTTTTTGTGAAAATAGGGGAAAAATGGGCAAGTACTAGAATCATACTGTCACACGGCTTGAATCAGGGTTACACACCATGTAATAAAAAGTACACGCCATGTAGTTTGTCCATGTATGATGGAAATACATGGTGTGTGGTCATGTCGGAAAGAAAGAGAGGAAAAACCAACTACATGTCGTGTACTTCTTAGTACACGTCGTGTAGTCATGTCAGCAGGTCCTGGAAAATAATTCAGCAGAAAGAAACCAACAAATAAATAGTAAAATGATATAAAAACCGTGTATATGGAATTACATGCCGTGTATTTTGTGTTTTTTTCTTAAAAATGGGTAGTAGCCCTCCTATAACATTCTAGACATAAGCGGCTCACCAGGATTCAAAAACAACAGTGTCAGACCTTCAATCACCTCCCAAATCTTTGTCCAGACTCTGATTCAATCACCATCAGAAGCATTGACACCTAATCAGTAAGATCTCAATTACTCTTAATCTTTTATTTCAGATTACATATAACGATTGAGTTATTTAAGGTTGATAATTTATACTTGTTTCATAGATCTACTTCGTTATAGCTTGAATTGGAGGTTGACGCTGGATGAGGAGAGTCACACAAGGTATAGGTAGGTGGTTTTATGCCTCTTGTTATTTTTTGAGATAAATATATGTGCCAAAGTTCCATGCACCAATTTTTGGGTGTCACCTTGATTTATTTTTGACCTGTGTTATTGTCTAATTTTGTTAGGGTAATTTAATATGTGTTGTTATCCATGAATAAGATTGATTTCCTTGAATTAGGGCCACCCCATGAGTGATTTTCCCTTAAATTTTCATTTATGGCCATTTTGACCAGGTTACCTATGAGGATAGCCTTGTTTGTTTCCATTATATGGGTTATTAAAAATGAATTGAGTTATAGTAGGATTGAAATTGGGTTGAATTGTAATTGGATGGATTAGGCTTGGAATTAGTGTTTTTCCCATTGCCGCATGTTATGCCTATTCTTGTTTAAGCATGCTTGGAATGTTTTTCCAAAATATGAATTTTCTATGTGAGTATTTTTGTTTAAACCATGTAATTGGTGGACTACTTGAAAGTATTGAGATATGAATAGGACACATGAGTTTTTAACTGCTAAATCTATGCCATAGAGTGATACCAGGTTCTTGAGAGGATCATACAGACGAGATTATAGGATGGAGGTGGTTATATACCAGGAGTTATACTTGGATTCCGTAGTAGGAATTTCAAGAAAAGACTCAGGTTATAAATTGAATATTAAAATGGACTATCTTATGACATGTCTGCCAAGTCAAAGCACAAGCTTGGATTCAGTCTTCACTTCACTTTTCTTGACAGCCTTTTAAGGTATCTGTTGTGCTCAGTTTTACATGGGGATCATCGGGCCTAAGCCAGATCTCAATAATTATATAAATTCATAGAAATTGATATGTTAATGAAGAATAAATAAACATAAATGGAACCAGTACTTGTGGGATTGTTTAATTTGGAGTACTTATTAGTTTATTGCTTTTACTATTGTACATTTCTTGTTACATATTTTCACTAACAGATTGGCACAGAACTCAGGTGGTTGCCTACTAGAATTTGGTCTCACACCCTGTTTGGTCCATGTTTTGGTCCCAAGAATATTATATTGTTTTAGGTGTTTATAAGGGAAAGATACATTCTACCAGTACTTGACTTGATACTTAGGAGTAGGAGATCATGGGACCTAGATGAGGTTTTCAATGATTTTGAGTTTTCTTTTGTATTTATGTTCCTTGATACTTGTATTTTATCTGAATGTAGTATATCATGTTTTGGATGTTTTCTTAGAAATAACATGCTACATCATCTTTTTTATGGAATAACTCTTGGTTATTTATCTTGTCAATATTCCACTGTTTACTTCAGTTTTATGCAGTTTACTACTTCCAATATTGTATATTATTGCTACGCTATGTCACACTCTGCCAATGAAAGCATAGTTTCCCCACTATCGCACCTTAGTCCCTCGCTACTAGTCAGCAGGCTCTAGTGTTTGGGGAAATGTGCTTGAGGCCATGTAAATAACTTGGCACGAGGAACCTTTTAAATGGAACTTGGATCAGAGATGTTACATTTTTTATAATCGATATCATAGTCCAATACCAGGCATCCTAGGCATCCCATATATCATCACCAAGAATCACTTCAGATCCAAGGCATCACTAGGAATCTCATAAATTATCACTAGGAATCCCATAAAATCCTAGGAATCACTAGTCATATCTCATAATATCATAAGTCATGACCAAAAATTCCTTGGGCAGTAATCCCTGAAATCCCCCAATCACCAAGAATCATTGGATCCTAGGGAGGAAATCTTTAGCATCCTTAATTATCATTTGTTATCAGATCCTAGGGAGGTAATCCCTAACATTCATCATCATATATCCTTGGGCCTGAATCCACCCTATGATATCTCATGATAATAAAAATAATAATAAGGATAACATAGGGTAGACACTTTCCAAACCCATATTTTATAATTAAGGCCATCCAATCAAGTTCATGACACATCATCATTTCCATAACCATGTTAAGATCCCTTTTTCGATTTTGGTTCTAAGGTGACACCCACAATCTTCTATACTAGCTCCATTGAAATGAAACTTTATAGGGTCTACATATATAACCAAGGAACCCTATGGTGTCCCCTGATTCACATCGTATGTGGAAACCCCTTATGGATTCCTCTATCTCATTCCCAACTCACATGACAACATCTATCACTCAAAGAGAATAACATCCCTTGATATCTTCATAATCTTATCATGAACTCACTAACCTCATAGGGTAATCCCTCTTGGAATCACTCCAGGAATTTGGAACAAATCCTATCTATCATCCCAATCCATCATAGGTTGGCCCACTCACCCAAACTATCCATAAATCTCACCTAGACCATTCTTACCTGGTGCTCAATTACTAAAGGGGAGGAACGATCACCCTTTCTCTCATCTCAACTAGCCCAATGAAACTATATAATCTCAAGGGTCAACTGGGGATAAATAGGGCCATTCATTCTCATCTCGTCATGTATCCCTACTCAAGGAATCTAAGGGAACCTATATAGGTTGTCCATGATCACCTAGATTATATAAATCTCACCCATTAGGGTCCTCATATCAAAAATGAATATAATTATAATCAAGTCCTAGACCATCAATTGTTGAGGCATCCAATAAGTGGGAAAGGGTTCGTCATGACCCTTAGCACTTTTATCAACCCATTCATTAGAATTATATTTAATAAAACAATTCATTTCAATTAAAATTTAATTTAATTTAGAAATACCAATCACCCATAGTGGCAAGACCACATATCACATGCATATAAATAAAAAATGAATTTATTAAAGGGGGTGTGTTTTAGGGACTACCTATCTTATTTAAGGATATATTCCCTTTCCAAATGAAGTCTGACCACCCTCAACAAAGGTCATACAAGTTTTAATAACCATCATATATCAATATGATTCCCTAATCACAATAATAAAACTATAATTAATTATAACATATTTTCTAAATTTATTTTATAATTAATTCCATAATTTAATTAAAATAAACTTTAATAAAATTTTTCCACCTTTAACTGGAAACAAATCCATAAATAAATTTTAAGCCTCATTTAAGATACAACTTCCATTTTTTATATTCTAAAATATTCATTTATAATACATTAATTAATTATAAAATATTTTCACCAAATATTTTATAATTAAATACACAATTAATTTATATAAAATAAATGTTAAATTATTCACCTCTGAAACCCATTTTTATACCTTAAAAGAATCCCTTAAGAAAACTAAGAAAAATATTTTTTTTGAAAAATTTTCCTTTAAAAACTACACTTACACAACTTCATAAGGGTAACTTGGAACTTAACTTTATACAGTTTCTGATGTATAATGGTAAAACCCACTTACCTTTACACATTCTTCCCTATGTAAAGGTAACACGACTTACCTTTGCACAAGTAAAAAACCTCACGTAACAGTAACCTTCAGCCTTTCGAAATAATAAAATACTCAAAATAAAATAAGATAAAATATCTCTTCTCCAATACTCTATATTCCATGTAAAACATGAACAACCCACGAAAAATCATTTTTATATTTCTTTAAAAACATTTATAACAATTTAAGTTCATGAAATTTAATTCCTAATTGATCTACAATGATCTTCAACCAAACCAAAATAGTCTAAATCTCTGATAGAAAATTTAAAATGACTAACTTAAATGGATATGTAGTGAAAATAAAACAATTGGATTACCTTGAAGTTATTTACTAAAGCTTTAATCTCAAACCCTTGGTTTAAGGTCAACAAACCCTAGTTTTGTTCCGATTGAGTACCCTGATAAAAATATCTCTCCCATATCCCTCCTTTTTTCCTTGGTTAAATGAGGATTCTAGAGGATTCCTTACATACCCTCACATATAAATGAGGGAATAAAAAGAGGGAGGAGAGAGGTAGAATAAAATCATTTTAATTTAATTTAATTTTATTAATTTAGTTCAATTATAATTCATGTTTAAATAGATCAACCCCTATCCTGGAACCCAGACTAATTTTACACCTTGCATAGGTAACACCGTTAGTTTCAGACCTAACCGTGAAGTCATAATTTCAAAGATAGGCTTCATTTAAAAGTTATCAAAATTTATGTAAATAGGATATCTAATATTTATTTAATAAATATTCATATATTCCAAAAATCTCAACCAACTAGAAATATCACCGAACTCCATCCCAAGGGTAAAAACTCCATTCAGAGATAAAGAAATAGTTATAAAATATTTATGAGATCATCTACTAAGGGAAATAACTATTTTCCTTCCACGAGCATCCAAAATCAAAAATTAAAATTTTCCCTGAAAATCACAACCCATACAGACATGGGGTATTAAAATCTCCCCACCATAACACTTTTTATCTCCAAGCAATATCAATGATTTTTCAATATAAACCTGACCTTTCTTGGCTGCTAATTTATAATGACCTCACCATGTTCTACTCCAGAATCCTAAATAAGCTTCCACTATATAATTCGCATCATGAGGAAAACATTCATCATAGATTGATCACTCTCTCATCATCATCACCAAAACATCGATACAATTATCTATGGAAACCATATATACTAACACACTATGGTGTCACCTACTGATTTATCATTAGAATCATGGTGCTCCCCACCATAAGCATCAACACATAAAGGTCAATTTCAAGCCACATTACTCCCAAAAATCAGAATATCCAACTAAAACCCATTCCTTTATATCCAATGATATACTTAGATTGGATTTTATCTCACCACACCCAATTTCATATAACAATACTACTTGGTCCTCCTCCATTCAACCATTATAGAAAGTGCTTGGTTTCACCAACCAACACTCTATAAAAACTTCTGACCACAATGTCTAAACTCTTGAAGGTATCCTAATATTCTTCATCACCTAACCAGATTTCATGTATAACACTTATATCACATCATATCCATACCAAGACCAATGCCAACACATCAAATCCATCTAACACATCATTTAAATCCTATACCAGGAATTCACCAAAGAATCCAGATCTAATAAAATTCACCCACACACTGACATTCAGTTCCATCATTACCATCTACTAACCAGTCTCACCAGACCCATGATATTTCCAATTTGAGGGACATTCCTCTATATCCCATGTTTTTTATATCACCACATGTAATGATTGGATGTGACCATCTTGCTCATAACTGAGTACTAACAAAAAACCTCTATCATCACTCATTCCCAACTCACCGAGAACATCATCCTCAACATAAACCAGAACTCATATCGAAATAAGGGTCACAACCTCCAACATCCTATTGTTCTCTCTACACCATAGGAATTCCTTTATATTTATCCTAGTGTGTAAATTTAACAGGTTCCATGATCACATGTGCGTCACTCCTCTTGATCACACTAATATTATCCAATATAATACCTATCTTGGATCAATATCAGATCAATCATGAAACCACATGAAAATATAATTATGAAATATCCTTTACCTCAAAGGGAAATTTCCAACTATTATGAAACCTTTAGAAAACCATATGTCAATACTTCCATCAAAACAACTGATCCTTGACCCATACACAACTACTCACCGATTCAAAATTCAACAACACTGCACATAACCAATATATACTACCTTGATCTCATCCAAACCCAATGGGGATATGCTCTAGTGCAACCCCATCAAAAAATTTGAATCACACTCCCATGAGTCACATTTCGTGAAACCCAGGATCACATGCCTAAAACACTGAACATGCTCACATGCATGTTAGTCCCATCTATAAAAAATCACCCTTGATGATCCTATTTAAAATTTAGGAATTTTACTTATTCCATAGAAAATCATGCAATCACCTATAACTAGGATGTCATTCTAAAATTAGAATCATTTACCCAAGTTCTAACCATACCACCAAATGTGTATCCAAAATACAAAGAGATAAGCATCCCACTAATATTTCCCTTAAAATCCATCCCAGAGACCAAAATCACTCAAGGTGATAAAATCACAAAATCTCATGGCATAATCATGCCTATAATATATATCTAGTAGCATCTCCTGTACACCGGTCTCGTAATCTGAAGCATCTACCCTTAATTCATATATCTAAGTTACTCATAAGACCAAGCTAATCCCTCACCCACTTTACCATCATATATCTCAATTAACTAATAAATATATTGAAATTAATCATAAATCATTGGGATCTTTCACCTAACCCATATGTCACATCTCATATAAATTATAGCTCATGGGAAACACCTCTTTATTCCAATTTCAAAAATTGCATGATAACTTATGTGTAAAAACACCCAATTTAGAGTTCTATTATATCATATAAATACCAAGAATTACCTACCAAATAATCATCCTACTAGATAATTGGTCCTCACCAGGAATCCATATATGAAACCATCCCCTCGATACAGGTATATACATATTCAAATAATGGAATTATACAATGAATATTTGTGTCGAGAAACCTATAATTAGATGGAATGGTTAAGTAGAATGTTGCTAATAAGATATATGGAAAATACCATATATGTTTTTTTGACATTTAAAGAAAGTGAACCTATATAATAGTCTTCCACAAGGGTTTTATCATAAAGGCATACAATTCCCATACCTACCTACTAAGGGTCACTATACATCCCTTACATGGAGGGACTATATATCCCTCTAGGAGAATGTCACTATAGATCCATGTGAATTTTTATTAAAAGTAAATATATTGTGGTTAAACCAAGTAGAATTCCACTAAAAATATATATATGTAAACATTATATAAGTTTTTGTTGACACTTTGAACAACTAAAACCTCATTAGCGATATCAATCACACAAGAACATGTATGTTATGTGAATATTATGTTCCAAATATGGTGCATGTACACATACCTATATCCAATGATACACAATCCAAAAACTTATAAATCATAAATCCAAAACCCAATTGTATCACACTAGGTAAAATCATCCAACTATAAAAGTGGAAAACAAGAACAATAATCCCATGTCTCTAGTAACATGGACTTCCTATAAAAAAAGGTGTTTATAATGCACCATTATAATATCCATCATAACCTATGACACATTCCTAGAATACCTATCTACCATATAACCAAATAGAAAATCCAAAAAGGCTCTAATACCACTTTGTAACATCCCCACAATAATTCAATCTATAGTAACTGAGTAAAGTTGATTCTCAACCTCAGGCATTCTTCCCTACATGCTATAGGCTACCGAATAACAGTGAGGGTCTAGGGAAGTACTATGGGGAGACTATACCCCCATGTATTAGTAAAAATAAAAAAGGAAAGTAAATAAATAAACATCATTTATAATGAATAAAATAGAGTATTTAAAAGTAATAAAACATAACATGTTATATCAAAATGTAATATGGAAGCATATAGTCACATAAAATCATGATCATGCTAGCATATAATGACTGATCACCCACTGGACAGATCAAAAAATAAATAAATGATACAAATATAATGCTTGAAGGATCTAACACCATCCCTAAGCCATAACTCATCTATATCTTGACTCCATCTAAGATATATGACCGAACAATAAAATCTCAGGCCACTTCCCAACCTAAACCTATAAAAAATGAAGGCTTCTCGGGTACCTAAGTGCTATGGATTCCTGATTAGGGTGTGAGTAAAAATTAGTAGGGAACAAATAATGTGGACCCAAAAATAACCAGTAAACATAGTTCATGAACATGTGACATTATTAGAATAATAAAATAACTATGGAAGAATAAATGAATAACCCCCATAATCATTAGGTTCTAGAGTGACACCTAGGATTGACATTACTTGCTTAGACTAGTGTTAGAGTGTCTTTGAGAATAATACATCACCTCAAGGGGATATATTCCCTAACCTAGTATCTAATTAACATGTATCTATAATTCATAAGCACCTAATAATAAGTAGTATCATAGTCATCCTAATTAAGAACAAACTCATGATGTATCCTAGTGATTATCCTAGGAATCTGAACATATTAGGTCATCACTAGATCATAAGCATATTAGGAATTTTATGGAACATAATATTTGGTATAATAAACAAATAATAGAAATTATAGACATCTCATGGTATTTCCTAGGATATTATCTAGCTCTTAGGTATCATTTGGAATCTTAGGGTACTAGAAATCATAGCTAGATCCTAGGCACCATAAGCATCCCATATACAACATCTCATGTTTTTAAATTATATATTTTTTTGGTTTATAAATTTTAATCTAATGATAATAACATGATTGAGATAGAATTTAAATAATATTTTAATATTGTTTAAATTTATAATTTAAATTTTATTTTTTTGAATATTTTTTGGGAGATTAAAACTAAAAATGGTGATATTATTATCTGTGTTAAAAAATAAATGGGAAAAAATAAATATGTGGTTGTTAATAATAGTATTATTATTTAAGTTTAATTTAAATGTTTTTTTATTGTTTTAGAATGATATTTGAGTTATCAAATATATTCAAATATTAAATTTCAAATAAAAATAATGACAAATGATTAGAAAAAAATAATAAAATATAACATATAAAGTTAGAAAGAGAAAGGGAGTGGTATGGGATAGTGGAAAAAAAGGAGTATGGGAGGAGTTATTAAGTTTATGGAAGGTAGAAATAAAAATAATTAAAGTTAATAAAAAAATATGAAAACAATTTAATGAAAAGAATTAAAATAGGGACGGGGGGACGCCCGCATTGGCACCCACATAGATGGGTATTCCCCCTCTCATATCCCTTTCTATATTTATCTATAACTTATATATATATCTCATCTCTCCCATATATATATAAAATCCTCTTATTTTCTCTATAAAATATCTCCTCTGATATTAATTAGAATGACATGCTATCGGTGGTGTTAGATTCATCTTAGTGAGAGGAAGGTAAGATCTAAATTTGTTTTCATAGGTGTCCACCTATTTTTTCCCATATTTAATTGAATTAAAATTTAACATTTTTTTTATAAATTATGGATTTTATTATGATTAAATATTATATTAACATATTCTTAGTGGTGGAATGACACCCTAAATTATGAATTTGATGGATTTGAGATAGATGTTTCCATTTTTTCCCTTTTATTTACAAACCATACGATGCTTGAAATTTTCCAATTTTATTTCCATTAAATTTATTTTGATTTTTAAAATTATAAGGTTATTATTAAAGTTTTATAAATTTAATGTTTGAATTTTAACGGGGGTTTTTATGTAATTTTATTACCAAGGGTTTTAAATTAAAAAATTATATATTTTAGTGTTTGATAAAATTCTAAAAAATATTTTCATAAGAAATATATTATGAAAGTGCCAATTTTTTATTTGAAATGATTTAATAAGAATTTAATAATCAATTTGAATTAGTATTTTATTATATAATTTTCATTCATGTTTTCTAGTGGGTTTATTTAAATTAGTCCTAGTACATTGCTTTAAATGTTTAATTTATGTGTATATTATATAAATGATGTTTTTTAATTAAAGTTTAGTTTTTCATGAATCTAAAGAGGTTTTAAAAATGATACTTTATTTTCAAAAGGGTTTTAAAAGAGTTTTTAATAGTTATTTAAAAGATTATTATTTAAAGGCTCATTTGGCACTTCAAACAAAAAGGTTTATAAGTGATAGTAGTTTTAAATGGTTTTTAAAGTAATGTTATTATTAGTTTAAAACTCAAGGCCTGGTTGGCACCTTAAATAAATGGGTTTTCTTAAAATGTGTTTCACCCTAAATTAAAGCCTCATACTATCTTGTTTATTTGATTTTGATAATTTACATGATTTATTGATGTTCTTGTGTGTGTTGTAGATAAGGGATTGGTATTAGAGGGTGCAGGGAGGTGGGATGAGTGATATGATTACAATATATAGGCTCATGTTTGATATGAGATTTATGTGATATATATTACCTCACCTCCTAATTCTAAACTCATGGGGATTATAGGAATATTAGTGAGGTATTGAGAGGAAGTTACTATCTAGTCATGATAAGACTAACTAGATATCCCTTGGTATGGTATGGGCCTAATCCTTGAGAGATTTCCACCAATGAGTTTAGGTAGGGTAGTCAGGTGGTTATAGATTAAGAATGATTTATAGTCTAGAAGATGATTCAACCCAAGTATATATAGGGTCATCTCATGATATTTTTAGGAATCAATTATTATTATCTATATTTTACTGACTCTTGTTCATTGTACATTAAATTTTAGTTATACTTTACTTTTTTTATTATCATTTCCCTATGACATTATTTCAATGTATTTATTTTACATTATGGTTTAATTATACTTATATCCTTGAACTATTTATCATTTTCTTCACTTAACTCAATACTATCTAGATTTCTTAACTTATTCCACTAAAAATAGTTTTTAGTTTATTGCTTTTTTTATTTATCTTGAGGATGTATTATTTAAATATTTATGGGTTTTATCTTGTATGGTTCCTAAAGTGGATTTAAAAAAATAATATTTCAAATACATTTTTTGAAAAATATTAATACAATAAAAGCTTTAAAGGTTTCTGTAAACACATATTGGGTTTGAAAAGGAATTTTTAAATGTATATATTATTTTCTTTCTTAAAATAATTAAAAATTTATTTTAAATTATTTTATTTCAAACTATAATCCTTGGTATTTTTAGATAAAGGGGACACATGGGCTCCTTGGTGAACCACTACTAGGATATTTATGCTCACACCCAACTTACATCACTTGGTGTTTGTAGACCAAGAAACTCTTACAGGTATCAACTCAAATTTTAAAGAGTTCCACTTTATGGAATCCTTTCTCCAAACTACTCCTAGAGTGGGTTTTTGAGTTGGTGGATGGAGTGTGACCTTGGGTCACATGGAAAGCTTGGTTTGGGTAAGTTAGTTTTATTTTAATCCTTAAAATTTCAAGAAAAGTTGGTTTTCTTAGTATTTTTAGTTTCATTATTTATTTTATATTTTATTTGGTTTTCCTAATTTTGTTTATGATTCATTTTAAACTGCCCATCTAATTTTTCATAGGCATCCAATGTATGTATGCATCATGCCAAAAGTTTAGTAAAATTTCACTACTAGTTTAATTTATTTTCTTCTGGTAAAATTGTTCCCCATGAGTAGTTTTTGATTCCAAATAACTTTTCTACAAACTATGGGGATTGAGAATGCCCCTCAGGCCTTGTCGAGGGCTAGCTCGGGTGCTCGGTTTTGGGTGGTCTAGTATTATTTGTGACAAAATGGTATTCGAGATATGTTTTATTTATGATATTTGGGATGTAAAGGTATATAGGAGATATTATTTTTATAACTTAGGTGGTAGGTATGAAGTAGTGTCTAATAAACACCCTTAGTACTGAATCTTGAGCTACCAGAGGAAGTTGGGAATGTGTAATTTTAATTTTGAGTTTGATTTATCCTTTTATATGGGAACAATTTTATCTTTGGAGAAAGTTGTAAGTATAACCAATAGAATACATGAATAGGGTACATGATATGTATAATTTTCACATAGACCATGTATCTAGAAAGGGTACGGTTTTGCAGTATTTTTTTTCTTTTCAACATTTTATTAATGTTTATTTTGATCTTATGGAATTATTTTGAATGATACTAAAGATGTTTATATAATATTAATTTATTTATTTCAATTTATTCTATGTGTGAAATATATTGAGGTGATTTACTATATTTTTTTATTTGGTTACATTGGGTCTTATTTAATAAGTTACGACCTTTGGTGTCTCTTTTTCAAATTTGAACTTTTTAGAAATATTAAGTGATTTTGGTGAGAATAAGAGTGTTATTTTACTTTATGCATGGTTTTTAAAATTAGTGGTTTCCATTTAAATGTTTTATAAATTATTAGTGGATTTAATGGGTATTGTAATTGAAACATTATAATATATAAATATTTTGAATTTAAATTTGCGAGATAAAAGTGTTTTGGAAATGAAACAATTTTAAAAGTGGCGTAAAATGTTTTTTTACAAATCAGAATAGTTTGTTCATTGTGTTAAAATTGTTTTGACTTATAAATGTTATTACCAAAAATAAATTTCATAGTCTGGGATCAATGATTTATTTTAGATTCAATAAAATTAGCAAGGAGTTACTAGTTTGTTTTATATATTAGTGTCTTTTAAATCATGAAAGATTCATAATTTTAGCATGCATGTGTTTAATTATGGATTTTTTTTAAAATTTATGTTTTTGGTAAAATGGTTTGGATATTTTGGTAAAGAATAACCATGTGGATTAAAATGTTTTATATTTTCAAATATTTTTAAGGAAAACGTATTTTTGAGTATTTAAAAGGGTTTTTTGGCTTATAATGATGGAAATGTTGACCTTGGGATACATGATGTAAATATCATATATTTTGGTTTTAAATTGGTGTTTATGGATTATGGTATGTTTGGTTTTAAATTTTTTAAACACTTTTATTTTAAGGTATGTGACTTCTATTTTGATACATTTTATTTTTATTGATATTGGAAAAAAATATTTTATGTGTTAAAAATGGTTTTTGTTTCAAGAGTAAGTTGTTTTATTATGTATCAAGTTTTAGAAAATTGGGTTTCTTTATTGTATTATTTTTTGATTGAATTATTTTTATTAATGATTTTTTGTTGAAGTATTGCAGTTTGGATATTATTTTGATGATATTTACTTTCAGAGTAAGGGTGAGTCTTTTATGGCGGTGAAAACTCCAATTATGTATAAAATTTTAATAATTGGTTTTATAAATATTTTTGGAAAATCCTTCTATCATGTGGAATTTCCCCTTATCTTGTAGTGTGTTCTTCCATAGAAGCCCATAGGAATTTCTAGGGACAAAAATTTTTAATGGCGGGGAGATTGTAACATCTCATGTCTTTAAATTATAAGTTGTTTATAAATTTTAATCTTATGGAAAGAACATGATTACAATAAAATTTAAATAAAAATTTAAGTTTTTTTAAATTGATAATTGATTTAATTTGTGTTTTAATATTTATTAGTAAATTAAAACTAAAAATGGTGATATTATTATTTATGTTAAAAAATGAGTAGAAAAAAATAATTGTGTATTTGTTAATAATAATAATATTATTTGGATTTACTTTAAAAATTTATTTTAGTTTTTTATAATGATATTTTTGATGTCAAATATATTAAAATATTAAATGGTAAATGTTAATAATGATAAATGATTATAAAAAAAATAAAAAAATAAAATATATAATGATGAAATGAGATGGGAGGTGTGATACATGTTAGTGGGAAATGGGGGTATGGGAGGAAGTATTGAATTCATAAGAGGTATAATGTAAAATGAGTAAAGATAATAAAAAAAGGAAAATGATTTAATGCAAAAAAATTAAAATGGGGATTGGGGGACTTCTGCAGTGAGGCATGCACAATGGGGATATTTCCCCTTTTTTATCTCTCTATATCTCCCACTCTCATATATCTCTCTATATGATCTCTCATATATCTTTAAAATACTCTTATTTTCTCTCTTTAATATCTCCTTTGATATTTATTAGAATGACACACTACCAGTGGAATTTAATTTGTCTCAGTGAGAGAAAGGTAAAACCTAAATATATTCCTATTTTTATCAGATTTAATTGAATCTGAATTTCAAATTTTATTTTTCAAATATAGATTTTATTATGTTTAAATCTTTGATCGACATCATTATAGTGGTGTAATGACACACCGACTTATGAGTTCAATGTATTTGATGTAGGTGATTCTGTATTTTTTCTTTTCTATACAAACCACATGATGCTTGAAATTTTACAAATCCATTTCCATTTCCATTGAATTTGTTTGTTATACATATAAGGTGTTTTTTTATTTTTTTATAAATTTAATGTTTAAAATGGAAAGGGGTTTTTATGAAATTTTATTACTATGGTTTTTAAAATAGAAAATTATGCATCTTAAGTGTTTGATAAAATACAAAACAATATTTTCCAAAGAAATATGTTATAAAAGTGAAACTTTTTTCTTTGATATGATTCAATATGAATTTAATTATATATTTTAATTAGTGTTTTTTTTATAATTTCCATTCATGTTTTCTGATGAGTTTATTTAGATGAGTCCTTATTCATTTTTTAGATGTTTCATTTATGGGTATATTATATAAATGATGTTTTTGAATTAATATTTGTTTTTTCATTAATCCAAAGAGGTTTTAAAAAAGATACTTGGTTTTCAAAAGGGGTTCAAAAAATGGGTTTAAGGGTGACTTCAAAAACTATGATTTAAATGACTATTTGATACCTCAAAGGAAAAGGTTTATAAGTGATGTTGGTTTTAAATGGTTTTTAAGGAAGATTTAAAAATGATATTATTATTTTAAACTCAAGGACTGGTTGGAACCATTGATAAATGTTTTTTCTTAAAATACACCACACCCTAAATGGAATCCATGTACTATCTTATTTATGTGAGTTTGAGAATTGACATGATTTATTGATGCTCTTATGTGTGTTGTAGATAGAGGCTTGTTATTAGAGGGTGTAAGAAGGTGTGATGCAGTGATGTGACTGTAATATATTGACTCATGTTTTATATGATATTTATATGATATATGTTATCTCACCTCTCATATCTATACTATTGGGGATCTTAGGAGTCTTAGAAAGGGATTGAGATGCCGATTATTTCTATTCACAATAAAAATTACTAAACCTCTTGGCATGGCATGGTCCCAGGCCTTAGGGTATTTCCATGAGTGAGACTGAGAATGCATTGATAGGCCTAAACGAGTATGTCTAGGGTCACCTCATGGGATGTTTAGGAATATCTCATGATTGTCTATATTTTACTAGATCTTGTACACTATACTTTAAAGTTCAGTTATGTTTTACTTTTATTATTATCATTTCCCCATTTCATTATTTAACTGTCTTTATTTTATATAATGGTACATCTATACTTCTATCCTTAAGTAATTTATTATTGTTTTCCCTTACTTTACTACTATTTATATTACATTAATTATTACACTATAAAAATTATTTATTTATTGCTTATGTTTATTTATCTCAAGGATGTATTATTTTAAGATTTATGAGTTTTTTCTTATATGGTTCCTAAATTGGATTTTTAAAAAGAACATTCAAAATTATGTTTTAAAATGGATTAATTTAATAATTTTTTTAAAGATTTATTAAAACACATGTTAGGTTTGATAAAGAATTTATAAATGTATATGTGATTGTCTTTATTAATATAAAAAACCTTATTTTAAATTGAAACATGTCAAACTAGAATCCTTGGTCTATTTAGATAAAGGGTATGTATGAACTCATTAGTGAAACCCTACTAGGTTGTTTATACTCAAACCCTACTTATTCCAATCAATGTCTATAGAACAAGTTACTCTTACAGGTAAAATGTCAAATTCCAAGGAGTGCCATTTCATGGACCATTTCTTCCAGACCGCTCCTAGAGTGGGTTTTTAAGTTGGTGGATGGAGGTTTACCTCAATTCACATGAAAATATTGGCCCATGTATGTTAACTTTATTTTATTCCTTAGAATTTCTATCAAAATATTCTTTCCGGGTATTTTTAGTTTCATTATTTGTTTTAAATATTTTTTACACCTCTTTTTGTTTACATTTCATTTTAAACTTATTATCTAATTTTACATAGCCCTCCTAAGTAGGTATGTGTCATGTTGGATTTTTTATAAAATTATATTGCGAGTTGAATTTAATTTATTTAGGTTAAATCATTCCCACTAAGTATTCTTTTATTCCCAAGTGATTTTTTCCAGACCATGTCTATTGGGGATGCCTATCAATCCATATCGTGGGTCATATTGGATGCTCAGTTCAAGGTGGATCCCTTTTGTTCGTGACACTATATATCATCACCAATAATCCCTTCATATCTTAGGCATTTATAGACATCTCATAAATTATCACCAGGAATTCCACTGGATCTTCGGAATCCCTAGGAATCACTCCCAATATAATAAGGTATGAATGTCAGATCCTAATGAGGTAATCCCGAATATCATCTAGCCAAAAATTATCATTGGATCTTAGGGAGGTAATACCTGGTGTCTATTTTCATATATCCAGGGGATTGTATCCACCCAATGACATCTCATGATAATAATAATAAATAATAATAATAATAATAATAATAATAATAATAATAATAATAATAATGACATGGGTTGTCCAGTTTCCCAACCTATTTAATATAACCAAGGTCGACCTCTCAATTGAATGAATTGTCATCATTATTATATCCATGCCAAACACACACTCTCGATTCGGGTTCTAAGGTGACACCCACAATCATCTATACTAACTCCATTGAATTAACACTCTATAGGGTCCACATATATAACTAGGTTACCCTATGAGGTCCCCTAGGTCACATTGTACATGGACACCCCTCATGGGTTCATCTATCTTGTTAAAATCATGGGTTAACATCCATCACTCAGAGGTCATAACCTCCCTCAGAGTTTTCATAATCATATCACAACCTCACTGGAATCATATGATAAGCCTTACCAGAATTACTCCTAAAAGTTTACATAATGCCCATATCACATCCCAATACATCATAGGTCGGTCTGCTCACCCAATATCTCCATAAATCTCACCCAGGGAATTCCTAACCCATGCTCAGTTACCAAAGGGGGAGGAAGATTCACCCCCACTCTCGTCTCAACTAGCCTAATAGATCTATAGTATCTTAAGGGTCCACTAAGGCCTACTAGGTATACTCATTCTCATCCCATCACACATCCCTACTCAAGGGGTTAGGGGTACCTATATAGGTTCACTATGATCACTCAGTTTATTTAAATATGACCCCTTAGGGTCTGAGTATCACAAGGCATATAATTATAATCAAGTACTTGACTATCAGCTGTTGAGGCATCTAGCCAGTGCAAAAGGGTGCATCGAGTCCCTTGGCACTTTATTAAACCTATTCATATTAATTTTATTTAATAAAATTATTTATTTCAATTAAACATTTTATTTAATTTAGAAAGGTCAATTAATTACAATGGAGAGACTACATATCACATGCATATAAATAAAAAATGAATTAACTAAAGAGGATATGTTTTAGGGACCACCTATCTTATTTACAAAGTTATTCCCTTTCCAAAAAAAGAGTGACCACCCTCGTAGGAGCTCATCAAAGTCTAATCAGACATCATCCATCAATATGAGTGCATAATCACATTTATAAAAATCTAATTAATTATAAAACAATATCTCAATTTTTTTATTCCATAATTAATTTAATTATAATCAAATTTAATCATTTTTCACCTTTAATAATAAAAAACCCCTAAATAAAATTTAAGGCTCATTTAAGATACCACTTACCCTTTTTATATTCCCAAATATTTATTTATAATACATTAATTAATTATAAAATAATTTATAAAATAATTTTATAATTAATTTCATAATTAATTTATATAAAATAAATATGAAATTATTCACTTTGAAACGACTATTTTATAGATTAAAATAATCCCTTAAGAAAACTAGAAAAAACTATTTTATTTTAAAAAAATTCTTTAAAAACTACCCTTACACTAGAGGAACTTGGTTAAGGGTAACATGATTGTTACCCTTACACAACTACATAAGGGTAACCTAAAACTTACCTTTACACATGTTGCCTTATGTAAAGGTAATACCCCTTACCTTTACACTGGAAAAAATCATCTGATAGAGGTAACCTATAACCTCTAAAAATAATAAAATATGAAAAATAAAATAAAATAAAATTACTTTTCCCTATTTATTATTCTTCTTCAAAGAACATGCACAACCCACCAAAAAAAATTAAAAATTTCTTCAAAAATAATTATAATGATTGAAGTTCATGAACTTTAACCCCTAATTACTCTACAATAACCTTCAACCAAACCACAAAATTACAAATCCCCAATAAAAAATAAAAAATGATGAATCTAATTAGGTATGTGGTGAAAATAAAAACAATCATCTTACCCCATGATGATTTTATAAATGTTTGATCTCAAACCCAAGTTCTAAGGCTATTTCACCATGGTACGACTCTGATCAAGTTACCCAATAAAAACCCCTCTTCCCTATTCCTCCTAAAGGTTCTAAGGAACAACTAAAGTGGTTGGGAATGAACCAGATATTGGTTTTTTATCAACCACTTAAGATTTTTCCTTAGAAATATATGAAATAAAAACCTCAAAATCCAAAAGATATAACCATTACATATTATTTTTAATTAATTTGTGTTAGGATAAATAATTACCTCTCATTAAAATTCATTCTCAATTTATTATTCAGCTGAAATATCTTTTCATTCCATCATTGCATCATAATAATCAAGGGTGGATTATATCTATAGATTATATTCATATGCTCCATGAACCTCAAAACACCACCATAGTAATCCTTGAGTACTAGCATGAAATACTCTAATACTTTAATTGTTAATTTTTAATCATTGTAAGAATCTATTAAAGATAGAATGATTCTTTTATTCTCTTTAGACTTAATAGGGTGGAGGAGGAGGATATATATCTATTCTTGAGAGCATTCTAGGAGAATATATATCTATGGTTTGAGAGGATTCTATCTATAATTCATTGTACACAACAATTATAATGGCTATGAAAGGCTTAGAGAATTAAATTACTGGGTATTTATAAACCTGGGGCTAGAGAATAAATTATTTCACATATTCCATTATTATTACATTAATCCTTAGTGATCCCCATTTCTAAATAATAATAATAATATTATTTACTTGACATGAGCTAAACTCATAGATAAATAAATATCATTTCTTGAATAAATAAATTAATATTTATTCAAATAATATTTAATATATCATTTCTCACCAGACCATTAACTTGAACCATCATTCCTCCTCAGTATTTACCAAACCTTGAATAATTACTATTTATTTAAATAAATTAATATCACTACATGAATTATTCACTAATAAATAGTTAAATATTTTATTCACTAAAATAGAGAATAAATATTTATTAAATATTTAACTCACATATAATCTCTTGAATAACTAGTGACTGAATATTTTTGATAAAAAATGTATAATTATTAAACCATTTTTGAGAATAATATTTATTCAACATGATCAATTCATATATAATTTAACTGAGGTTTTGAATACACTTAGTTTGTGACCCTTTAGACCTCATTCTCAATAGTATCATAAAATACCATCTAAAGTCTAATGTTAGAATCTAACAACATGATAAAACAACCATAGAGAAATAATTTAATTTCACAATTATGTACAACCTCACAAAAACACACACCATGTAATATAGTCCTTTTATTGTGATATCTATAATCAAGCAGGTTGTATACTGATGTCATCAACCTATGTGCTCGATGTTTCTATCATTTACGTTTCAAAAATGAACTTGACAAAAGAATTTCATGGACATGGACTTAATAATATAGTTCCATTTCCATTAAAAGGATCTATATATCAAATTCTATTGAATAAAAAAAGGGGGAAATCATTTCTCACATTATTCATTAATAAATATTACTCATGATGTACCCAACATACCTTACTTCCTACAAACATATGTTGTGTCAATTTTGGTTAGCACATCAAAGTACGTGACTCATATTATGAATTAATAATAATCTTAAAGTATAAGGACCATTACACACATATATAGTTTGGGACATCCAATGAAACATGTAAATGTAGATTTCCTACTATAAGGTAAAGTTCTCACAATCTCCTTTTTTGAGATTGCCATGGACACACACCCTGAGAAAGTGTCTCAAATTCCTATAGGTCTCCACCCCTGATAGACTGTATCATATGTGACCCATCAAATGATATCAACCATCTGTAAAACATATATTTAAGAATACTGTCATAAATTTTCTACATTCTTGACTTAGTGGGGAACTATTATGGAATTTCAGTGTGACATGTACCCTTAGGACATTATCACATACAATATCTCATAGAAGAAAATTCAGTATGTGATAAAAAATTTATTATTATTCAAAAATCATAAATAAAAATAATCACAAAGTATATAGAAGTTGATTTTAGGGCACAAAATCCAATAGAATCCCACTTAAACTAGAGCTATCTGCTAACAAATCTCAGTCCTCTAACTCTCACATGATGTTCATGATTCTGTTAAGATAAATATTTAGTCAAAGGGACCACTATGTTATATTCCATGGAAAATCTATTCACTATAACTTTACTCCTTTGAGAAAAATACCTCAAGATATGATATTTTCAAAGTATGTGTTTCGTTCATTAATGTGATATTTTCTCCTTTAAGAAATCCACCATTGTAGTTTAGTACAATACAATGTGATAGAGTCTTTACTTTTGGGCACCACATAAATCTCTTGGATGAAGTTTCATAACCAAACCTCTTCTTTAACTACATAAAAAGATGAAATATAATCACATTACTCTATAGAATTAACGAAAACATGCTAATTTGAGCTCTTCTAACTCATATCTCCTCCATTGAGACTGAAGACATATCTTGACCAAAACTTTATATTATTATGTTATGTTTAGAAACTATCATCTGTATATCCCATTATGACCAGTTCCTAATGTCCTCTACATACTAGGAACATATCCTTAGTACAGCTCATATACTTTAGGATTACCCTAATAATAAACCAATATTGTTCTCATGGATCAACTTGATATCTTCCTACTGTTCTCAATGTATAGACAACATCAATCCTAGTACATAACATGACATTTAGGATCTACCCCATCACAGATGCATATGAGATCTTACTCTTCCTCTATCTCTCCTATTTCATTTGAGGCCACATTTTCTTGGTGAGGTATACTCTATGTGACACTAGAACCAATCCCTATTTGAATTTTTTCCATACCAAATATCTTCAGTATCTGGTCAATATATATATATGTTGACTTATCCCAAGTAGACTCTTGAATCTATCATGAATGATCTTGATCCTAATAATGTAGGTTACTTCTCCTAAGTTATTCATAGAGAAGCACTTATTTAACCAATATTTAACTATCTTTAATACTAGTATGTCATTTCCAATAAGTAATATTCCATCAAAATATACGACTAAGAAAAAAAGAACACTCCCAGTAAACTCATTATAAACACATGTATCACATTTATTCTTTATAAAATAAAATTCTTTTATGGATTTATCGAATTGAATTTTCCATGTCCTAGATGATTTATTCAATCCATAAATAGATATATAAAATTTTCATACCTTATTAGAATTATATGGAGTCAAAAAACCTTCTGGTTGTGTCATATATACATCTTACACAAGGTTCACATTTAGGAAAGTTATTTTTCATCCATTTTAAAAATCTCATAATCATGGAAAGCTGGTATGGAATGCAGAATTATGATGGGTTTAAGCATGGAAACTGGATAAAAGGTTTCATTATAGTCTATGAATTGATGCTATTTAAACCATTTTATCAATTGAAAATTATTTATAGGTACTCATTTTACCTTCTAGGCCTAGTTTTCTTTTGAATACCCATTTGAAAATAATGGGATTTACATCAATTGGTGGATCGACCAGAACCCATACTTGATTTCGATACAAGAAATCTATTTTATAACTCATGGATTCTTTCCATCTTGTAGGTTTTGATCTCTCTACTACATACTTATAGGAAATAGGATCATTATTTCCAAATAATAATGACTCACCATCCTTAGTGACTAGAAAACCATATATTTATGATTCTCTAACCCCTTTGGTGCTCCTACATAGTACTTATGTTTTAGAAAAAATGTCTTCCATGAGGACCTGTGGAATACATTCCCACACTAACTCTTGTGTATATTGATTATAAAATTCATTGAATACAAAATTTATACCACTATCAATTTCTATAATGTGACCCCTATCAAGAAAAATGGAATGTATTGTGATGGTTACTATCTTGTATGAGGGGTTGTATAGATAGCATCCCTTTATTTCCTTGGGATACCCTATAAAGATACAATTTATGCCTCAGGGTTTTATTTTTTTACTATAAGTGTCCTTAACAAACACCTAAAATTCCCATACATGTAAGTTTGAGAATATATATTTATTTCCAAACATGAACTCATACGGTATGTCATTTGAAACCTTATTTAGCACCTGGTATAGTGCATATGAATCAATATATAATGCATATCCCCAAAAGTATAATGGAAAATTTACATGTCTCATCACTAACCTTACCATGTCTAGTAATGTATAATTACTCCTTTAATTAAAACCATTCTATTGTGGGGTAGGTGAGAGTTGAGATAGAATTCAAGACTCCCATAAATAATTGATGTACTCTTGGTTAAGATACTGACCACCTCAATTAGATCAAAGATTATTTATCTTCTTACCTAGTTTATTCTTTACTTCATTCTTAAATTATTTGAATTTCTCATAGGATTAAAACTTATACATAATTAAGTAGATATATACATATTTACTAAACCCATTAGTAAAAGTAATGAAGTAAGAATACCCACCTCTAGCTTCTACTAGAAAAGGTCTACACATGTCAATGTGTACCAATTATATAAGCTCTATTCCCCTTTAACCCTTCCCATAAAAAAGGTGGATTGGTCATTTTTACTTGTAAAGAAGTGAGACATCTATAAAGTGGTTTTAGTTTAAAATAATATAAATATCTATCTTGATAGATATTTATCAAATGATTCTTTTTTTAGATATCCAAGGCGATGATGCCACAACTGGGTGTGATATGATTCATGTGAACCTGATTCATTATCAGCTATCTATACTTGATTTTCATAATTTAATACATAAATATTTTTATTTAAATGTTACATACCATAATATATTATGAATTTATAAAATAAATAACTTTTATTTCCAAATTTTAAAATAAATCCATCTGTATCTAGAAAGGTTACAAAAATTATGTTTTTGGTAACTATAGGTACATAATAACAATATTTTAAAACCAAGATCATTCTCATTGGTAACAGAAGGTAGTCATCTCCTATAAACAAGGTAAAAAGTTATAATCCATTGGATACTTGAATATACAACTCTTCTCTAGAAATATTTTAGAATCTAATTGGTTCCTATATTTGGATACAGATGTGAGTGCCACAAACTTTATTTTAATACCCAATTTTTATATAGAAAAATATTTAACTTAAAAATGAACACACATAGAGCTTCAAATTTCTTCTTTAACTAGGCAGAATTATTATTCCAGTGGTCTATCTTGTTACATAAAAAAAATATTTCATTTATTTTCCTTCACCTGTTATTAGATTTTACTTTTTTAGAAGCATGTTTCTTAGGATCCTTTAACTTGGAAGGAGTCTTGGGGACATTTTTCTTATTATTACTATTATTCACCATAAGAACCGTAGTTTTTTCATGCCCCATGTCATTATTGACTTAGGGAATTAAGATAAGGAGTTCCAAGATATACTTATCATTATTTATCATATTATAATTAACAATGAAACTAGATAAGCTCTTAGATATTAAGGATAAAATAAGATCTTTGTGGAACTCATTAGGGATTTGAAGCCCAAGATTTCTAAGAAATTTATGTATCCAATAAACATAACCACATGAGGACCAACTGGAATTGACTCTCTAATATTATACATGAATATTTCATTAGTGATCTCATATCTCTCTTTCCTTGTATTCTCTTGATAAAGATCATGAAGGTGAGACATCATGCTATACATATCCATATCCTTATGTTACTTTATAAGATCAATGGACATGGATGATATCATGAAACATTGGAAATCTATGGAATTATCCAAACATTTTAGGTAGAGATATAGTTCTTCCTCACTAGCCTCTTTACCATGTGCTTTAGGAATAAGGGTTTTGAATATGTATAATTTCTTCTCATAGCACGATATAATGCGCAAGCACATATACCACTCCCAGAAATTCGATCCTATAGGATGGATATCATTATATAATATAGATCACAATGATATAGTTTAATTAATATAGGTTTCCATTTATATAATTAATAATAAAATATTTTTAGTTTTTTATTTAGATTTTATAATTAGATACGAAAAGTAATTTAATTTATCAATCACCCACTATTTTATCAAAACCCAATATCCCTCACAATTGGTTTTAGAATATCCAATCACATGGATATCCTAGTAGAGAGTATCCATATTTCTATTATCATAACCCAAGATAGGTCCTAGTCAATTACATGAAGTTATTTAGGAAGAAGATTATTTTTTAACTATATTAACTCATAGTTCCTTGATTTGTTGAGTAGAATCCCCAATCTCAAAATCTTATACTTGGATTTACTCAATATTTACCTCTAAATTTTACCCAAATCTAGTGAAGCTTACTCCTCTTTATGTGAATTTGGTTAAATAAACCCAAAAAATTCTTTAGAACTTCTAGTTAAATGGTAGTGTCCCAGTGAGGGCTAGATCAAACACTAGGATCTAGTGTTTACATTCTAAATAAAGAAAAGGAAGGATATACTAACTTGATACTTTAATTGAGGGTTTTTATCTTTATGCATAAATTTCCCATTTTTATCTTATTACATTATTTTTAATATCAAGTGATTTTTATTTAAATAACCACATCTAGATAAAATTTACACATAGTAAAATTTATTTTAATTCTATATTTCATGCTTGTTAGTTCATTTCTGAAGTGATCAAAATAAAACATCCATAAATAATTAACTATTAAACTGATAGAAAAAATAATTAAGTGGTATGATCATGAAATTTTATAATGGTTGGTTTATTTAGCAGTTGATAGAACAAACCTTGAACCTAAGTAAAGAAACTCTTATAATCATGCTTGTTTCGAGTTATATCATTCCATCTGTGATCAATTTGTGTCCTGGTTTGGTTTCAACTTATACCTAAGATTGGACCACCTCTATTTGATTGAAAACTCCATCCTTTATATATTCTTGTACTCAAATGCAGGTAAGGGGAACCAATTGATTAGTTAATGGGGTTTTACATAAAATAAACCACGACCACACATGCCCTTACCTAATATGGAGGGGATGATATGAATGAAATCATTTTAATTTAATAATAATAAATTAGAAGAAATCAATCACATACATAGGTTGGTATGAGCTCATTGTCATCCAAAAAAATGAAATGACTACACATTTAATTAAATAAAATTCATTTAAATCAATATTAATTGAGATAAAACGCTCTCAAATTAATTGATTATATTAATTAATCTTAATTTCCATCCAAATTATCCTTGTGATTCCCATCTATAATAATTTTAAAAAAATTAGATAAATTAATGTTATTTAAAATTAAATAGGTACAAATCATGTACTTGGAGTCAACACGATGAGTACCCATCCAAACTAATTAGCATGTATTGTGGTCATATACTATATACCCATATAGCATATAGCATAAAAGTTTTTTCATGTAATTACATGACATGTTCTATTAATAAAAAACACAAAAAGACATGTTGTTCACTTAGCATGTAATTTTTTTAATGCATGAAGTGTAGTCGACATATTTCATCTATACATGGTATGTAGTTTCAAATATTATTAAAAAATTAATTAATAATTTAATATATATATATAGACCATCACATGAAATTTAATGTCAATAAATGACACAAAAACACACGTTGATTAGGTTTAAATGGAATAATTAATTAATTTTTCACTCTATGTAAATATGCAAGATACCCGACACGTACAAGACAACTGTATATGTACTTTTCCATATATATGAATGAAACAAACTTAGGGACTAGGAATGTATGCTGAACACATTTATTTATTATGTACATGGATTATATGGTAGTTATACGTCATGTGACCACCAATTTTCACAGTTTTTGGTTAAATTCATCATATAATAAATACAAAACATGTATTTCACTAATAAATTTCCACCATGGAAATGCTAGGACCACATGATGTGTAAGCGGGTTACACGATGTGTATTCCAACAAAAAAAGTTCCAAGATGGAATGGTCAACACATAGTGCGTATTAATACATGCTTCAAGTATTTACAGTACAATGACATAGATTTCTCATTGTTTATCCTGGTTCATTGTACGTAGGTACATGATGTGTGCTTATAGGCTACACATTGTGTAATATTACTCTATCTGTACAAAATACTCAATACCTATGGATGGGTTATTTTGATGTTCTTTGTATCTAATTAAGTCATTTTTGATTATATGAGCAAGAATTAAGAAGAATAAGAGAATATCTCAACATTCATATTTAAAGAATGATTAAACCAGAAATGACAATTGACTAAAAATTCAAAAAATCAATCAACAATCAATTAATAATTATAAATTTATATGTGACCAATCTAATATCACTTGAAAGGTTTTGAGTAACATTGGAAGTGGTCAAGTCCATTCCCAATGGAGGTTTTTCATTAACTCCTTCATATTTATCCTAAAAAATATATGAAATAACAACCCTAGAATCCACGAGACAAGGTCATCACATATAATTTATAATTAATTTGAGTTAAGATAAAGAATCACCTATTTTTGGAATTCTTTCTTAGTTGATGGTTTGGTTGAAACCACTTATTTTACTATAATTGCATCCGAGGAATAAAGGGTGGATTCCCTATAGTGGTTATCCTAACATTCTTTGAATGCCTCCAAATATTTTCATAGAGATCTTTAGGTGCTAGCATGAAATACTATAATGATTAGATCATTCCTTGTTAATACCTACAATAAATCTTAAAGGTGGAAGGATTATTTTATTTTCTCTAGACTCGAGAGGGTGGAGGAGAAGGATTGATATCCATTATTGAGATACTTCTTGGAGAAGAGAACTATAGGGATTTAGAGGATTTATTCTATTTTTTTTGGAGAAATGATTAGATTGGACATGATAGGCCTAGAGAATAACATAATCAGGTATTTATAGACCTAGGGTTATAGAATAAATAATTTCACATAGGTATTTATTATTCTCTTAATCCTCGGTGAACCCCATGTCTAAATAATAATAATAATAATATAACTATTTACTTCACATACACTAAAAACACAGATAAATAAATATAATTTCTTGAATAAATATATTAATAATTATTCAAATAATATTTAATATATAATTTCTCACCAGAATATTAACTTAGCTTCTCATTACTCCTTGATTTTCACCAAACCTTGAATAATGATTATTTATTTAAATAAATAGATATTAATGAATTATTCATCAATAAATAGATAAATACTATATTCACTAAAATAATGTATAAATATTTATTAAATATTCAACTCACATATATCCTCTTGAATAACCGATGACTGAATATTTTCGATCAATGAAACATGAATAATTATTAAACCTTATATGAGAATAATATTTATTAAACATGTTAAATTCATATATAATTTAATCAAGGTTATATATTCACTTAGCATGTGGGCATATAGGTCTCTTTATCAATGGAATTAGTAAATACCACATAAAGTCCAAGGTTGACATCTATAAATAGTTCAAGGCACCCATAGTGAAATAATTTAATTCCGTAATGACATAAAACCTCATAAGAATGCAAATTGTGTAATATAATCCCTTTATTATAATATTTTTAATCAAGAAGGTTGCATACTAGTGTCATCAACCTATGTTCCCAAAGTCTTTTTCTTTAGCTTTCTGAAATGAACTTACTGATATAATTCCATGATCATGGACTTTATCAGGTAGTTCTATTTCCATTAAAGATATTGAAATATAACTTATATTAAATAATATAAAGTAAAAATACTTTATTTAATTATTCATTAATACATATTACTCATGGTGTACCTAATATACCCTATTTTTTGTTAGAAATATTCCAAGGTACCCATAGTGTAAATGTGGATTTTTTTTCTGGTTAGTCCAGTTATCACAATCTCTCTTCTTGATATCGCCAAGAATGTACACCATGTAAAAGTGTATCAAAGTATTATGAGTATCCAACCTTGATATCCAATATCATTTGTGTCCTTCAAATGATATCACCCAATAATAGAAAATATATTTAAGAATACTTTAATAACACTTCTAAGTTCTCATCATAGTGGGAAACTGTTATGACCTTTCAGTGTGACATGTAACCTTAGAACATTATCACATAAAATATCACATAAAAGAAAAAATAGGATGTGATAAGAAAATTATTTTTATTATTAAAACATAATGAATACAGGTAATCATAAAGTACATAGAAGTTGCTTCTAGGGAACCAACTCCAACACCTCCTTTCTCTCCCGGTTCATTGAGGCTTCCGTAAGAACAATTCCCTACCCTCATTTGAAAACATAGGAAGAAAAATAGGGGGTGGGTGGGGGAGTATATAAGGTAAAATAAAATCATTTTCATGTAATTTAGTTCATTTAATTCAATTCTAACACCTGTTTGAATATCCTGACATCATTCCCAAAACCTAATCCAATTTTATACCTTTATTAGGTAAAACCACCCATCTCAGACTCAACTGTGAAGTTATAATTTCAATTCGAGACCTCATTTAAAAGTTATCAATGTTTATGTAAATGAAATATTTAATATTTATTTAATAAATATTCAAATATCCTAAAAAATTAAACTGGTTCATAATCTCACCAAACTCCATCCTAAGAGTAAACACCCCATTCCAATATTAATATAATAGTCAGAAAAAATTCTAAGATCATCTAATTAGGGAAATTTCCATTTCCCCCCTCATGAGAATATAGAACTAAAAATTAAAATTTCCCCTAAAAATCATAACCCATACAGACATGGGGTATTATAATCTCTCCACCATAACACTTATCATCCCTGAGAATTCCTGGTGATCTTTCAACATCAACCCAACCTATATTAGATATCAATTCCTGATCAACCCATAACATTCTACTCTAGAATGCTGAACAAGATTCCAATATATAGCTCCCAACATGAGGTGCACTATTAATTATAGACTGATAACCATATCATCATCCTCACCAAAACATAAATATGGTGATCCATGATACCCATCTATACCAAGCCACCTAGGCATCATACATTGATTTATTATTAGGATCATGATGTTTCCCACCACAAGACTCAATTGATAAAGGTTTATTTCGATCCATGATGCTCCCCCCCATCACAATTGCTTACTAAAAATCATTCCTCATGGACTAATGACATAATCAGAGTGGTTTCTATCTCATCGTACCCAATTTCATGCAACAACAATGGTTTTTCCTCCTTTGGAAAACCATTCTACAAAGTGATCGGTCACACCCGCTGATATGATATAACAACCCATGATCACGATGCCTAAACTCCTAAAAGAATTATGAGATTATTTATCATCCACACCGAAGTATATACACAAATCATGGATCACAGAAAATCCATCCTGATCCTGATTCAAACTCATCAACTCCATCCAAAACCTCATTAAAATATCACACCTAAAATTTACCAAGGAATCAAGATCAAATCAAATTCACCCTCACACCATAATTCGATGCCATTACAACCATATAATGATTATTATCATCGCACCCATGACCCTTCTAGCATGATTTCCATGCCTCTAAGACCCATGTTCTATCCATCACCACACATAATGTATGGACATGACCATCCCACTAACAAACAAGTGCTAACATGAAACCCCAATCTTCACCCATTCTCAGCACACCAAGAACATAATTCTCAACATCAATAAAAATTCATCTCAAAATTAGGGTCACACCCTCAAATATCCTTCAATGAACTCTAGAACATAAGTATTCCCTTATACCACTCATAGAGAACAACCTCAATGGGTTCCATAACCACACATATGTCACTTCTCTCAATCCACATCCTTCTTATCCCATGTAACAACTATCAAGAACTAAGCTTGGATCAACCCCTAAAATGCACTTTGATCCATTTATAACGTATCCTCTACCTCAAAGGGAAATTTACCACTCTCATAAAACCCTAGGAAAACCTTCCCACAACCTTCAATATAAACCACCGATCCTTGGCCCATACATTTCTGTTCACTAATTCATAATTCAAAGAACCATGAATAACCAACACATACTACCTCATTCTCATCCAAACTTAATGGATGTATGATATAACATAACCCCATCAAAGAACCTAAATCACACACCCATGAGTTTCACATCATCAAAACCAGGTTCATGTGTTAAAACTACTAACATTCTTACATTCATGTTAGTCTCGTCTTCCCATAATCACCCTTGAAAATAGTCTTCAAAATTAAAGAATTTCACATATTCCATGGTAAATCACATGATCACCCATCACCAAGGAATCATTCTAAAATCATAAGTGTCTAACCATGATATTGAATGTGTATCCAAAATATGCAAGGCTGGGCATCCTACTAATTTTTCCTTTGAAATCCATCCTAGATACCAAAAGCACTCAAGGTACTTACAACATGAATTCTCAAGGAATCACTATGCCTATAACATAAATCGAGTAGAATATTCCATTCATCAACCTCATAATTTGAAGCATCATCCCATAATTTATGTCTCTAAGGTACTCAAAATCCCAAGCAAACTCATCACATGGGTTACCCTCATACATCTCACTCAGCTCATCAATATCCTAAGCTGCATCACAAAATACTAGGCTCTTCCACCTAACCCATATGCTGCATCTCACATAAATATCATCCCATGGGTAACAACACTCTCTTATCATTTCAAAAGTCACACAATAACTTATGTTCATCAACACCCACTATAGGGTTTTCTTATATCATATAAATATTAGGAATCACATGCCAAATCATTAGCCTACTAGGTTATTTGTAACGACCCAAACTTTTGAATAATATTTATTTCCTAAATTTGTGTGTTATTTTATTTTGTACTCAACAAAACTATATCCTTTTAATTAATGAAGTGAGTATAATTAAAATGAGACCTTTTGGTTTTGACTGTTATATGACCATTGTTCAATATGATTGTTGGTCAATATGACTATCAGAAGCTATAATCTTAATGTTATGATTATTGTTTATAAATACAAATTATCATGGTTAAATAATACAGAAAGAAGATTTGATGGCCTCGTCTAGTAGACTCGAGCCGTACGAAGCCCATCTGTTGGAGCTTGGGAAGAAAGTAGCATCACTGGGCTTTGCTCTGGACCCATCCCAAGCCTAACTTCAACATGTTAAGCTTGAACAAAATCGCTTATAGGAGAAGTTCAAGTTGATAGAAATCACCACTCGGGCAATGTTGTCTGAGCCTCCCCATGATTCTATCACCATAACACACATTACTCTTAGGTCTTATGAAGGTATTATAAGATTCTATGTAACGAGGCCTTAGTTACTTTGTGTAATCATTTTATATAAATAAAATTTTTATTTCTTATTATGGTAAAATTTTTGAATTTCAAATGTCCAGATAAATGTAGGATGAATTTATAGAAGTTCCATATTATTGATGAATTTTGGAAAAAGGTATTTTTAATTTTTTTTATACTTTAAATAATTAATAATGTGAAATGATTTTAAAAAAATGGCCTTCTAAAGTTGTGATCAGTAAGAAATTTATATTCTAATAAGATCAACTTAATTTTTCGGTGAATAGTAAATTTTGAATAGTAATATTATCCTTATGAATAGTAATGTGACCAAAGGAATAGTAACCACACCTAATAAAGTATAAATATATTTTAGGCATATTGATTGGTAATGTGATATAATAGCATAAGTAAATAATTGTTTCAGAAATTATTAGTTATGTATTAGTATTTTTTTTAAATGAATAGTGTTTCTACTTAAAAATTAAATATATAATAATTAGAAAATTATTTTCATAAAATGGAGTTAATTTTTTAATTCAAAGCATCAATATTATGTTAGGGTGAATTTATGATATTTTTATAAAATGTTTTGTTTTTCGGTGAATAGTAAAAATACAGTTTTGAGTTTCACTGTGTTTAATGACATTATTAATGATGTATTCATGATGTAATAATTCTAGTAGAATTTTGTACAGTAATATATGTTATTAGGAATCCCAAGTGGCCAATACCATGGTAAAATACCATGGGAAAGCCCATGGTTTTGCAAATACCACTAATGAGGTGTCCCTTAAAAATTAATAAAATATTCCCTCACTTTTTCTATAAATACCAACCCATTCCTTTATTCCTTTCATTAAAAATTCCTCCTAAAAGAATATATGGTCTTTTTACCTCCCAAGGAGTCCTCCTAAGGTTCTATCAATCCCCCCAAGGTCCCAACCTTTGAGTTTTTGAAGTTACTCTTCAAGGTAAGGGAACCTTTCACCACCCTCTTTTAGTCATGACTTCCTTTATGTTATGTCTTCTAGTTTCCATTTTATTATGTGGGGGTATGTTATTATATATTCATATTGTTTTCCATTTTATGTAAAAATGATGAGAGACCATTTCTTCTCTCATCAAATGATTTTTTAAATTTTTAAGTGATGTCGTTAGGCTGCCGAATTTTCGTAAAAGAAATAGCATCTTTTCTTTCTTTTCAAGTTTTCTTTTCATGTGGTACGTCATTAAAATATCCACAAAATGATCTTATTTATAATTTATTATATATCTATATTGTAAAATGAGTCATTTTTGTATGTAATAACCTTGTACCCTCTCTTTTTAATGTTTTCTAAAACCATGTTATATATCCGTTATGCTGTAGAATTTTCGTCTCAAAATCTCTCTTTTTTTCTCAAGAAATTATTTTATTTTATTTATGTGAATACCCAAAACTATTTCATTTATAGGGGTATTCATCAAGGCATAAAAATTATATATTTTATTCTGGAATTTACATACATAAAACCCTCATTCCCTTTCCATGTGTTATAAATGACATAATGATCATGTTTTTAAGCACTTTTAAAACGTCAAGATTTTGAAATGAAACCCATTTCTTTTATTATTTTTGGGTTATTTATGAAATTTTTGATTATTATATATGTGTATCAAAATAAAATAACTACATATTAAGGTTTCACCCTGATAGTTCTTCAATGCATTGGGTAAATAATTTAATCACTAGAGATGCCAAGTTTTACGATACCTTGGTGAATAACCTTGGTAATTTTTATGACACCTTGGGGATGAACCTTGGTGATATTTTCATGAATGTATAAATTAAATTTTGTAGATAAATTTTTATGTTATGTTTCAATTTATTATTATTATTAAGATATTCCTCTTTGTCTACATGTTCTTATTGATATCACTCAAGTTCACATGTAAACTGTTTCACTTGCTTTCCTTACTGGGCCTTCTGCTCACCCTTTCCTTTGATATATGTCTCCAGGTTATGAGTTGTAGTAATTTTACATAGGTTAAGCTTTCCAAGAATATTTTCAAGTGAATTTAAAATAATGTTTTATTTTTTCATGTTTTATATTCCTAATTTCCAAGACACTAAAATTTAAAGATCCTCTGTTTGTAAAATGTAATGAAAAGTTATGTAGTAAAAAGGTGGGATGCCATACTTGGTATCAAAGGATAGTTTATTTATTTGTGGAAATTAGGATATGAAAAAATTATGAATAAACTTATATAAAATTTTAAATATATGAAAACTTCCTGGTATTTTGGTGATATATTAAGTAAGTGGCTTCCGAACAAATAAATCCCAGCCTAGATATGAACAAGTAGATGTGGCTCTGTCACATATGTACCTAGGAGTGAAAACTCTGACAAGGAGTTTTGGGATTGAATTAGGGTATCCTATTACACAAAAATGAGACTTGATACACTACTGGGGGATATGTTTAGTTAATCAAAATATTTTTATGAATCATTATGAAGGATTTATAGAGAAATGTAATTGTTTAAGCATGAATTTTTAATAAATAAAATCATTTATAGTTAAAAGATTCATAAATTAAATAAAATTATAACTGAGGTTTTATTATTTTAGAAAATGGTGGGAAATAGGAGGAACTGTGCAAATCGTGACTGCAATGGACCATGCACTGATGGCCCTCCAATGGAAGACAGAATGGAAAATTTTATGAGAATGATGAACCAACTAACTCTAGTTATGGGAAATAACTTGAATCAATTTGAGAGACCAATATCAACATGAAGGGAACAAAATTTTTTTGAGTCCTTTATGCATCAATGACCACCAACCATTAGTGGATCTACCTATCCATTGATTGCTGAACAATGAATCAGCTCTATCAAGAAGATCTTTTATATGCTCTGCTATTCAGAACAAGAGAAGGTCACCCTGGATATTTACCGCTTCAAGGGAGAAGTTGAAAAGCGGTGGTAACTGATTAAAAACACAAGGTCAAGAGTGGAGGTTAAAGCTTTGGAGTTGGGATATTTCAAATGGATCTTATTCAATAAGTATTTCCCTCTTTCTATGAGAACAAAAAAGGAGGAGTTTCTCAAGATGAAGTAGAAGGAGAATGAATCTATTACAAGATATGAGATGAAATTCACAAGACTTTCCCATTACACCTAAATATTTGTCATGTATCCTAATAGGAAGGTTGATAGATTCTTTGGTGGACTAATACCTCATCTCCGGAAGAATCTAGCCAACCGAGACTACGATAGCTATGAGGAGATCATGTAGAGTGTGATGAAAGTCGAACTAGAGTTTGGTGAGATACAATGGTCTCATAAATCCAATTAAAATAAGAGATCAATAGATCCAAGATTAGGTAGGACATTTGATCAGGGAAGATAAGTAAAGGAAGTGAAATGTCCCACATGTAATAAATGTGGGAATAAGCATTCGAGGAACTTCCTTCTTAGGAGAGGGAAGTATTACAAGTGTGGAAGAGATGGCCATATCACATGGAATTGTCGTATTGAGGTAAAACCTCAATTTCCCAACATTAACGACAAGGGGAAGATGGTTCATGCCCTACATGATGTACAATTCTATAAGTGTGGAAAACATGGAAAATTTTCCAATCACTATCCAAATTTGAGGGTAGAGGAGGGGAACCACCATCCACCTCAAAAAAGGCCAAGGGAGAAAGGTCGTGCTTTTGCTATCATGACAGCTGATTTTGAAGCTCCAAATGATGTGGTGGAAGGTACTCTTGTTGTTATCTCAAATCTAGAAAGTACTTTGTTTGATTCTGGTTCAACGCATTCCTTTATTTCCTCCAAGTTTTTAAAGAATTTAGAATCAACCCCTAAATTTCTAAAATTTGAGTTATTAGTCAAGAATCATGGTGGGATTATCCCAGCATCGTTAGTGTTTAGAAAATATAGTATTTACTTTAGTGATGACAATATTACCTCAAATATAGTAGTCATTACCATATTTGAATTTGACATTATACTAGGGATAGTCTTTCTCTCAAAGTATAATTCTAAGATCAAATACATAAGCAAAGAAATATTAGTAGTCTTGAATGGAAAACCTACAGTTATCTTCCAAGGAGAGATATCTCAACAAGATCTTTGTCTAGAAGATCCTCCTATATCCTTATTTATGGATTTGATCCGTGAAGAAGAATAAGAAGGAAATGAGAGTATAAGGATAGAAAATGTCCCCATCGTCTAGGAATACATTAATGTATTTTCTAAGGAGTTACTCAGACCTCCCCCATAAAGAGAGGTAGATTTCTCCATTGAAATCATACCTGGATCTCATCTGATATCAAAGAACCCATATAGGATGGAAAATTTGGAGCTGGAGGAATTAAATAAACAACTCCAAGATCTTTTGGAGAAGGGGTTTATCTGACCAAGTGTGTTTCCTTGGGGAGCACCTGTTCTCTTTATGAAGAAGAAGGATGGATCAATATGGATATGCATTGATTATAGAGAAATGAATGGGATCACAGTGAAGAAAAAATACCATCTTCCAAGAATTGATCACTTATTTGACCAACTTCATGGGGTTAAATTCTTCTTTAAGACTAATATTTGATCTGGTTATCATCAATTAAGGGTGAAGAAGAAAGATATTCCAAAAACTTCCTTCTGATCAAGATATGGGCATTATGATTTTGTTGTTATGACCTTTGGACGGACCAATGCTCCTGATATTTTTATGGATTTGATGAATAGAGTCTTTAAGGTCTACCTTGATAACTTTGTGGTAGTTTTTATTGATGATATTCTAATATATTCTAAAATTTGTGATAAGCATGAGGATCATCTAAGGGTTATTTTGGAAAATCTACGGAAGGAGAGGCTTTTTTGAAAGTTCAGCAAATGTGAATTTTTGTTACAAAAAGTTGCTTTCTTGGGGCGCATTGTAAACAATGAAGGAATCACAGTTGACCTTACAATGAAAAAGGCTGTAGGGGAGTGGCCTCATCCTACAACAATAACTGATATTTGTAGTTTCCTTGCATTAGCGGGATATTATAAGATGTTTTTGAAAAACTTTCATGACTTTCTAATACATTAACCAAGTTAACTCAAAAAGGGTTCAAGTTCATCTGGACAAAGGAGTGTGAGGAATGTTTCAAAGATATAAAGAGGAGATTGGTTACTGAACTCATGCTAACTCTTCCCTCAAGTGGATAAGGATTCATTATTTTTATCGATTCATCTCTGAAAGGGATTGGGTGCATCCGCATGAAAAATGACAAAGTCATTACTTATGAATCTCGATAGTTGAAGAATCATGAGTAGAACTATCCTATGCATGATCTTGAGCTGGCTACGGTTTCTTTTACTCTGAAGATATGAAGGCACTATCTTTATGGGGATAAATGTGATATATACACATACCATCAAACTTTGAAGTATATTTTCATACAAAAGGAATTGAACATGAGACAAAGTAGATGGTTGGAACTTATTAAAGACTATGATTGTTCAATTCATTATCATCCTGGAAGAGAAAACAAAGTCGATGATTCATTAAGTAGGAATGACCTAGTTGTTCTATCCATGATGAGGATTCAAAGAGATCCTTTGATTAATGACCTAGTAAAACTAGACATGATAATTATAAGAGAAGGAAAATCATCAAACCTATTCCATATGATTTCCCAACTTTCATTATTAGATAAGATCAAGAAATATCAGAAAGAAGATCCTTTGTTATATAATAAGTTTGAGGCTATGAAGGATGAGAAGTTTCTTAGGTTCAATATTGATCAAGAAGGTGTACTGAAATTTCATACAAGACTATGTGTACTATCTATTCCGAAAATAAAGAATGAGTGGATGGATGAATCTCATAGTTCTACTTTCTTTATACATCTGGGAAGCATGAAAATGTATAGGGACCTTAGTGATCATTATTGGTGGGATAATTTGAAAAGGGAGATTGCTGACTATACTACAAGGTGCCTGGTATGTCAGCAAGTAAAGGCATAGCGACAAATTCCTAAAGGGGTATTACAACCATTTCCTATACCATCATGGAAGTGGGAAAATATCACTATGGAATTTATCACCAGTCTCCCAAGAACTTCCAATGTAAACAATGGAATATGGGTTATAGTGGGCCATCTCACCAAGAATACCCATTTTATCTCTATTTGGGAAGATTTATATCTTGATAAACTTGTCAGGATTTATGTAAAGGAAGTGGTGAGGCTACATGAAGTTCCACTTTCTATCATATATGATCATGAACCAAGGTTCAAATCAAAATTCTAGAGAAGTCTTTAACATAATATGAGTACCGAATTGAATTTCAGTACAACCTATCACCCCCAAACTGATGTCAAATTTGAAAGGAATATTCAAACACTCGAGGAAATACTGATAACATGTTCAATGGAATTAAAAGGTGGATGAGATCAACATCTCCTATTAGTTGAGTTCTTTTACAACAACATCTTTCACTCGAGCATTCAAATGTCACCCTATGAAGCTCTATATGGAATGTGATGTAGAAATCCTACTTGTTGGGATGAAGCTGGTGGGAGAAAGATTCTTGGGATTGATCTTGTGCATGATATGACAAAAAAGGTTCATGCCATTCAACAACACATTAAGGCTACTCAGAGTCAGAAAAAGAGCTATGCCGACAACTATCTAAGGGACTTGGAGTTTTATGTGGGTGAAAAAGTCTTTCTTCGAATCTCACCATGTAATAGATTCATGAGGTTTGGTAAGAAAGGGAAGCTCATCCCTAGGTACATTGGCCCCTATAAAATCCTTGATCATGTAGGAGCAATGTACTATTATATTGAACTTCCTCCAAATCTTGCACAAGTTCATGATGTCTTCCATGTTTCCCTCTTGAGGAAGTAAATATCTGACCCTTCACATGTACTAAATCTAGAGGTGGTACAAATGGAACATGAACTATCTTATGAGGAGCAGTTGGTGGAGATATTTGATTGTAGAGACAAGGTTCTAGGAAACAACATTACCCACCTTGTTAAGGTGTTGTGAAGAAACCAAAAATGTGAAGAAGCTACGTGGAAACTAGAGGATTCTATGTGGAAGAAGTACCCACACCTTTTCTCTTCTGAGGGTACAAGTTGAAATTTCTAGGATGAAATTTCTTAAGGGGGGAATAATGTAATGATCCAAACTTTTGAATAACATTTATTTCCTAAATTTGTGTGTTATTTTATTTTTTACTCAATAAAACTATACCCTTTTAATTAATGAAGTGAGTATAATTAAAATGATACCACTGGGTTTCTACTGTTATATGACCGTTGGTCAATATGACCATCAGGAGCTATAATCTTAATGTTATGATTATTGTTTATAAATATAAATGATCATGGTTAAATAATACAAAAAGAAGATTCGATGGCCTCATCCAGTAGACTCAGGCTGTACGAAGCCCATCTGTTAGAGTTTGGGAAGGAGGTAGTATCACTGTGCTTTTCTCTGGACCAAGCCCAAGCCAAACTTCAACATGTTAAGCATGAACATAATCACTTATGGGAGAAGTTAAATTTGATATAAATCACCACTGTGTAATGTTTTCTAAGCCTCCCCAAGATTATATCACCATAGCACACCTTACTCTTAGGTCATATGTAGGTGTTATAAGAGGCTATGTAACGAGGCCTTAGTTACTCTATGTAATCCTTTTGTATAAATAAAATTGTTATTTCTTATTATGGTAAAATTTGTGAATTTCAAATGTCCAGATAATTGTAGGATGAATTTATAGAAGTTACATATTATTAATGAATTTTGGAAAAATGTATTTTAATTTTTTTTATACTTTAAATAATTAATAATGTGAACTGATTTTAAAAAAATGGTCTTATACAATTTTGATTAGTAAAAAATTTAGATTCTAATAAGATCAACTTAATTTTTGTTGAATAGTAAATTATGAATGGTAATATTACCCTTATGAATAATAATGTGAACAATGGAATAGTAACCTCACTTAAGAAAATATAAATATAATTTAGGCATATTTATTGGTAATTTTATATAATAGAATAAGTAAATAACTATTTTAGAAATTATTAGTTAAGTATTAGTATTTTTTTTGGGTGAATAATTTTTTTACTTAAAAATTAAATAACTCATAATTATAATTTTTTTTATAAAATGGAGTTCATTTTTGAATTTATAGCATCAATATTAGGTTAGGGTGAATTTATGAGATTTTTATAATTTTTTTGTTTTTCGGTGAATAGTAAAAATATAGTTTTGAGTTTCAGTGTGTTTAATGACATAATTAATGATATAATCATGATGTAATAATTCCGGTATACTTTTTTATAGTAATATATGTTATTATATGTCCTAATTGGCCAATACCATGGGAAAATACCATGGGCAAACCCATGGTTTTGCAAATACCACTAATGAGGTGTCCCTTGGAAATTAATAAAATATTCCCTCACTTTTGCTATAAATACCAACCCATTCCTTTATTACTTTCATTCCAAATTCCTCCTAAATAAAGATATGGTCTTTTTACCTCTTAATGAGTCCTCAAAAGTTTCCCTCAATCCCCCCAAGGTTCTAACCTTTGAGTTTTTTAAGTTACTCTTCAAGGTTAGGGAACCTTTCACCCTCCTCTTTTAGTCACGACTTCCTTTATGTTATGCCTTATAGTTTCCATTTTTTTATGTGGGGGTATGTTCTAATATATACTTATTTATGTACATTTTATATCCAAATGATGATAGACCCTTTCCACTCTTATCAACTGATTTTATGAATTTTTAACTGATGCCGTTAGGCTGTCGAATTTTCATAAAAGAAATCACATCTTCTATTTCTTTTAATGTTTTCTTTTCATGTGGCATTTCATTCAAATATCTACACCATGATATTATTTATATTTTATTCTATATGTTTACTATAAAATGATACATTTATGTATTTAAGACCCTTGTACCCTCTCTTTTTAATGTTTTCTAAAACCTTGTTATATAGCTGTTATGCTGTAGAATTTTCATCTCAAAATCTCTCTCTTCACTACTAGAAAAGAAGGTTATACCAATGGTTCTAAACTGTTGGTATAGGCTGGAAAACCATTGGTATAGCCTATACCAACGGTTTTCCAAACCATTGGTTAGTAAGCCGCGAGGAAAGCCTTATACCAATGGTTTGATCTAAACCGTTGGTATATTGTTTTATTAAATTTCTCCCAATGTATACCAATGGTTTATAACCATTGGTACTGCATTTTTTGAGAATTATTATACCAACGGTTTTCAACTGTTGGTAATTTGATTTTCCAGAACACCTATACCAATGGTTTAGAACCGTTGGTATTGTGTTTTTCCAGAATTCCAGAACACCTATACCAACGGTTTTAAACCGTTGGTATTGTGTTTTTCCAGAATTCTAGAACACCTATACCAACGGTTCTAAACCATTGGTATAGTGTTTTTACAGAATTATAGCACTCTTATACCAACGGTTTAGAACGGTTGGTATTGAGTTTTTCTAGAACTACTGTACAGTAGCCCCCTCCAGTAGCCCCTCCACTATACACCTACACCTGCATAAAAAATATTACAAAAACAACATACAAACTTAAAATAGTATAAAAAACACCTAAAATAGCAAAAAAAAACACATAAAACCATCCAACTCTTCTAACCATGTCATGTACTACAATTCCTTATTTCAATCTTCATATGACAACAATCATCCGATAGTAATTCACCTCACCCCTGTACAACCCCCCAACCAGCACAGCCCCGCCACCTCCCCATCAAATTATAATAGGAAGAATAGTATGAGAAATACCCATTTGAGTTGAATAAGAGTTTGAAATTGGCTCATATCCCATTTTTTTTCTAATCCTAGATTTGGGTTTGTAATGATTTGTGATGAATTTTGCATTGAGCTTGTATTGTTTATAATATATGGTGAAAAGGTATTTTCTTAGGAGTCTCTTCACTTATGACCCCATGAATGAAACTACCCAACTCATGAAAAAGAGTTTGTGACTATCATTGATGAGTGTAAATTTCAGTTGTATTCACTTAAAATGATGTCCTTTTCAAACAAAAGAGAGACTTTGAGTGGTGCTATCCACACCGTGCCTTAGATTGAGGCGGGGTTGACTCTTATACGTCACATATGACCCATGGATATTTTTTCTAAAGTTTCAATAGAATCTGAATGCGTTTGGTCGGTTTTCCGTATGCCAGTAGTTGTTTTCACTTAAAATCTTGTCAATTTCAAATAAAAGTGAGATAGTTTGAGTGGTACTGGCCACACTGTGCCTCATATTGAGACGGGGTTGACTCGTACACATCACAAATGACCCATGGATACTTTTCCTAAAGTATCAACAAAATCCGAATGTGTTTGGTCTATTTTCCGTATGTCAGTTGTTGTTTTGACTTAAACTATTGTCCATTTCAAAGAAAAGTGAGATACTTTGAGTGGTGATGGCCACACTGTGCCTCGGATTGAGGCAGAGTTGACTCGTACACATCAAAAATGACCCATGGATCGTTTTCCTAAAGTATCAATACAATCCGAATGCGTTTGGTCGGTTTTCCAAATGTCATTTATTTTACTTAAAAGCGCATCCATTTTAATCAAAAGAAATACACTTTGAGTGGTACCGGCCACACCAACCCTCAGATTGAGGCAGGGTTGACTCTTACATGTCAAAAATGACCCATGGAAACTTTTCCTAAAGTATCAATATAATCCGAATGCATTTGGTCGGTTTTCCGTATGCCGGTTGTTGTTTTCACTTAAAATCCTGTCCATTTCAAATAAAAGTGAGACAATTTGAGTGGTACCATCCACACTGTGCCTCAGATTGAGGCGGGGTTGACTTTTACACATCACAAATTACCCATGTATAATTTTCCTAAAGTATCAATAGAATCCGAATGCATTTGTTCCATTTTCCGTATGTCAGTTGTTGTTTTGACTTAAACTGTTGTCCATTTCAAAGAAAAGTGAGACACTTTGAGTGGTTCTGGCCAAACCGCACCTCGGATTGAGGAAGGGTTGACTCATACATGTCAAAAATGACCCATGTATCATTTTAATAAAGTTTTAAAACAATCCGAATGCATTTGGTTGGTTTTCCGTATGTCATTTATTTTACTTAAAAGCGCATCAATTTTAAACAAAAGAAAGACACTTTGAGCGGTACTGGCCACACCGTCCCTCAGATTGAGGTGGGGTTGACTCGTACACGTCACAAATGACCCATGGAAACTTTTCCTAAAGTATAAATTGAATCCAAATGTGTTTGGTCGGTTTTCCGTATGCCAATTGTTGTTTTCACTTAAAATCCTATCCATTTCAAATAAAAGTGAGACAGTTTGAGTGGTACCAGCCACACTGTGCCTCAGATTGAGACGGGGTTGACTCATACATGTCACAAATAACCCATGGATACTTTTACTAATATATCAATAGAATCTGAATGCGTTTGGTCCATTTTCCATATGTCAGTTGTTGTTTTGACTTAAACTGTTGTCCATTTCAAAGAAAAGTGAGACACTTTGAGTGGTGCCGGCCACACCACGCCTCGTATTGAGGTGGGGTTGACTCATACACATCAAAAATGACCCATAGATCGTTTTCCTAAAGTATCAACACAATACTAATGTGTTTGGTCAGTTTTCTGTATGTCGTTTATTTTACTTAAAAGCGCATTCATTTTAAACAAAAGAAAGACACTTTAAGAACCAAATGCATCCACAATGAAGACACCCTCCCAAAAGGTCTGTTTGAAGAGGACATCATGAATGATCAATATTATGCACCTTATAACAATATTAGTTTCCAACCAAGGATAATTTTTTATACCGTGTTTAAAACTCACAAGTTGGCCCAAATGAGATTCCACTTCAGCAATAACCATTTTGTGATGACTTCATATCATAAATCCCAACAGAAGAGACCTATACTTTTCTTTAAGAGAATACCCATCAAAAAAGACACATTGAACTTTATAATAACTAAACTGTTGATTTCCTTGAATAATTTTCCACCACGCATCTGCACAGCTAAGCAATAGTAGAAATCATAAATTATATTGGAATAGGATTTAAAAATTTATCCTCAACAAATTGAAATAGTAATCCTGAATTAACATAAATTTAAAATAATAAAAGGAAAAAAATCAATGAAACATGCAGCAACTCCCCCTCCCACCTCGAACCCCCCCCCCCCCCGCAGCCACTTCCCCCAGTAGCCCATCCCCTGCCCCTCTCCTCCCCTCCCCCTACCCAACCTTTCCCCCAACAGCCCCCTCCCTCCTGCCATCACCCAGCCCCTCACCTACCCTACCCTCCCGTTCCCTGCCCTCCCCTTCAACCTGCCCAGCCCCAGCCCCTCCCCTCCCCTCCCCCCTGCCCACCCTTTTCCTCCAGTAGCCCCTACCCCTCCCCTCCCCTCCCCCTGCCCACCCTTTTCCCCCAACATCCCCCTCCCCCTGCCCAACCTTTTCCCCCAACAGCCCCTCCCTTACCCTCCCCTCCCCTCCCCTCCCCTACCCTCCCCTCTAACATGCCCAGCCCTAGCCCCTCCCCTCCCCTCCCCACCTACCCACCCTTTTCCTCCAGCAGCCCCATGCCCCTGCCCTCCCCTCCCCCCTGCCCACCCTTTTCCACCAGCAGCCCCCTCCCCTGCCCAACCTTTTCCCCTAGCATCCCCCTCCCTCCTGCTATCACCCAGCCCCTCCCCTACCCCCCCTACCCTCCCCTCACCTCCCCTTCCCTCCCCTCCAACCTGCCCAGCCCTTGCCCCTCCCATCCCCTCCCCCCTGCCCACCCTTTTCCTCCAGAATCCCCCTACCCCTCCCCTCCTACCCACCCTTTTCACCCAGAAGCCCCCTCCCCTCCCCTCCCCCCTGCCCACCCTTTTCCTCCAGTAGCCCCCTACCCCTCCCCTCCCCTCCCCCCTACCCACCCTTTTCCACCAGCAGCCCCCTCCCCCTTGCCCAACCTTTTCCCCCAGCAACCCCCTCCCTCCTGCCATCACCCAGCCCCTCCCCTACCCTCCCCTCCCCTCCCCTCACCTTCCCTGCCCTCCCCTCCAACCTGCCTAGCCCCTGTACCTACCCCTCCCCTCCCCCCTGCCCACCCTTTTCCTCTAACAGCCCCCTGCCCCTCCCCTCCTTCCCACCCTTTTCACCCAGCAGCCCCCTCCCTTCCCCTCCCCCTCCACTTACCTCCCCTCCCCCTGCCCACCCTTTTCCTCCAGCAGCCCCCTGCCCACCCTTTTCCACCAGCAACCCCCTCCCCCCTGCCCAACCTTTTCCCCAAGAAACCCCCTCCCTCCTGCCATCACCCAGCCCCTCCCCTCCCCTCCCCCTGCCCACCCTTTTCCTCCAGCAGCCCCTGCCCCTTCCCTCCTGCCCTCCCTTTTCACCCAGCAGCCCCCTCCCCTCCCCTCCCCCTCCCCTCCCCTCCCCTCCCCCCTGCCCACCCTTTTCCTCCAGCAGCCCCCTGCCCCTCCCCTCCCCATGCCCACCATTTTCCACCAGCAACCCCCTCCCCCTGCCCAACCTTTTCCCCCAGCAGCCCCCTCCCTCCTACCATCACCCAACCCCTCCCCTACCCTCCCCTCCCCTCCCCTTCCCTGCCCTCCCCTCCAACCTGCCCAGCCCCAGCCCCTCCCCTCCCCTCCCCCTGCCCACCCTTTTCCTCCAGCAGCCCCCTGCCCCTCCCCTCCCCCCTGCCCAACCTCTTCCCCCAGCACCTGCTCATTCATGAAATAAGTTTACATGCGGATATAGTAATATTTAAAAATAACAATACATACTATTTATGACTAATAGGAAAAAAATTTAATAAGAAATTAATAATTATGTATAAGAAATATATTAAAATAGTAAGTATGATAAATTTGGAAAGACTTCAATTAGCATTCCAGAATTGAGTTGGCATCCCCAAAATTCCCAGAAGATCCACCATTACTAGAACAGAAATCATCCCCTGAACAGAATGGAAATTCAAAAATAGCATGATTCACTTCAAAAACACAAAAATAATAATATAATCAATAATTTACAATTACTACTTGAAAAAGAACATTTATTTGCATGGGATTATTCCACGCATGTTACTATCAGGCATAAAACTATCAGGCATAAATGACATAAAATGCACTTCTATGGGAAAATGACATAAACATGAAATACATGGCTAACTAAGAAAGATAAGTAATAAAAAATAGAAAAATGGGTATCACAGTACCAAGGAATACTAAAGGTCTAGGTATTAGACTAATCATACAATAAGAATCAAGTGCAAAATATATATATGATAACAACATCCCTATGAAGCAGAGGAAAACCCTAGAGTGGAAAACCAGGTTCAAAAATAAATAGTTATACAAAATTCAAAAATGTAATGGATCAATCTGCCCCTGATCACCATCACCATCACCACTGTCATCACCGGCCTCATACTCACCACTATCTCTGTCCTCATCGTCGTCCTCATCATCATCCCCATGCTCATCGTCGGCCTCATCCTTGTCCTCGGCCCCATCCTCACCCTCGGCCCCATCCTCACCCTCGACCCCATCCTCACCCTCGACCCCATCCTCGCCCTCGTCCTCATCCTCATCCTCTCCCTTGTCCCCATCCTCATCCTCGCCCTCGTCCTCTTCAGCATCCTTGTCATCACTAGGAACGTCATCATCTCGACCACCACTAGAACTACCTCCTGGTGCATTGGATAATGCACCCATCGATGACATAAATGTCTGACAAGCCACGCTAGCCTCTGGTGGAAGTGATGAAGATAAAGCTTTCATCAGTTTCATAAATTCTTTGTCCCTTGTTTGAACTTGTACTTCCAACTCTGTGACCCTTTTATCAGACTTTCTTGCATGCTCCTTGACCTGTTCCAACTCGGTGGTACTAGAATGGATACTTGTAGAGGACCAATACCTCATCGAGACTATATTCTTACTAGGTCGGCAGCATACTCGACCAGAGTGCTCCTCTCCCAAAACCTGATAAAAATGACCGTGTGGCCCAAAATTTTCAGGCTCCTAGGCATCAAGAGCCTCTAAAGCATCCTGTTAAAAATATTAATAGATTAATAAATTTCAAAATAGATATTAAACTTTTAAATAAACAAATTAAAACTTACAATCTTTTCTTGGGTTGATTCATTTACCGCAGTTCCATCTTTTTTTTCTTCTACTCGAGAAAAACAATTTTGCTCAAGGTATACGTCCTTCAATATTCAATTTTTTCTTCTGTAATGAAATTGAAACAATATAAAGTGCAAGTATAATTATACATTCAATATTCAATAAATCACATAATTTAAGTAGGAAACAATAAAAAGGGAAAGTCCTAAAAAAAATTATAAACAACTATATCATACCAGCTGCCTCTCATGATATGACATAGTTGTGTGCCCCAAAGTGTGGAGGTATTGCTTTGAATCAATGTTTTTTTTTGTTTTTTCAGAAGATTCCTAAATAAGTTTTAATAATAAATAATATTATATTAATGAAAAATATGAAAACTCTCATTTAAATACCTCCAATGAGATAAATACCTTAAATTTTGCAGTCTCCCAATGGGTAATCATTTGGTGATATTTCTCTATCGGGAAGTCATCCACGATAGGTAATGTATCTAACTCCGTGCTCACTCTATCACACCATCCAACATAAAGGTAATGCTTATAAGCTCTCCAAAGCTCTCCTAACTCTTTTAAACGCGCTGGTCATGTACCTTCGCCATCAGGGAAGTTAAACCGAAGCTGGAACCCAATAGATTAGTTCATATAAATACAAAATAATACTACATTAAATCCAATAGATTTTTTACCAATATTTGTGCCCACGTGTTATCTTTGACTTCATGTGGTAGATGTCTCCAAGAGAGAGGGCTGACCGGAATGATATCGGATTATTTGGCTAGCGTCGCCAAAAACCCCCGACAATCCTGCCCAGATTTCTCAATCATTTGTCTTTCAACATTGTATTCAAACATCAACTATGTCTGGCGGTTCCATACCACATGCAATCGAGTATGCCCCATCCCCCGCCTCCTATCTATAGATGAATCTGTTATTAAAGAAAAATAATATCAGTACAAGTTATAATAAAATAAATTTTGGTATAAAAATTTGATAGAGTTATATAAATATACCTGTGGTAGTTGGATCAATGGGTATCACTGGATGTGCAGAAGCTGAAGGTATATCCTATACAGGTGGAGTGTCCCTTAGTGTATGCTCCTCAGCCAAATACTGTGTCGCAGTAGGAGTCAAAGAAGGTGGAATATAATAGCTTGGAGATAATGAACCATAAGCAAAAGATGATGGCATCGACATCTGGCCAACTGGTAGTGTAAACATCAGAGGTCTAAATATCCCGTGTGTCCCTGAAGACATGCCATGATCAAAATGGGGTGAAGAAGATACGTCTGTGGAAGTGGATCGTCTAACTATCGCCCCACGAGCCCTCGTACCACTGGCCTCAGTACTGGGACCACTAGATGATCGTCCATCTCTAACACCACCCCCCTCCTACCACCAGCCTCTCTACTGGGAGAAATATCAAGCTCCTCGTCAGATATCTCTCATCTAGGGGGTCGATCCTGAAAAAAAGTTTAACACAAAAGTAAACACATGTTATTATAAGTTATTGAAATATTTATATTTGAAATAAAATACTCACAACAGGGATGAGTGGAGGAACACCCATCTGTACCATGCAACGATTATTATCTGTCATCTTTTTCCGTCACCTCTCTTCAATGGGTGTCATTTCCTGCAATGAAAACAAATATGGAAGTAATTAGAAATAGATAACTAATGTGTAACCCAAAAAAATATATAGAAAAACCATTCTGATAAAAAACATAAAGTAAAAGAAGATTTATGGTGGTTTGAAGGTAAATACTAGGATACACACTCTGAATGATGTAGGTGAAACATGTAGGTGTGAACACGACTGTATGATTCTATATATTTCCCACCACAACTTCGGGTTCACAATCAACTCTAACAATTAAGCTATTGGCGTCATCATAAGCAATAAACAGATTTCTTCCAATTGCAATAGGGATAGTGTCAACTTCATCATCACCATCATCAAAAACATGTCTAGGATTTACTTCAATAATTACACCGAATTTAGGATGATGATGATCTTTGACATAAAAAACGTGTTTCACCATTGATGCTAATACATATGGTTCATCGGTGTCAAGAGTGCGAGTCATGTCAATAACTCGAAATCCACAATCATCAATAAAGGTGCCTAGCCTCTTCATTGAATCAAAACATTGACATTTCATCATCGTGACTTGACCATGCGAGTAATAATCCAAAATTATTATTTTCTCCACGACTCCATAATAAGCAACATTTTCAGAATGAGGTCTAGTATCTGATGAACTGGCATAACAGTCTGTTATGGCAGTTAGCATAACACCATTATACTGTGTTCTCATGTTTCTTGCTCGTTCAGTGATAATAAATTTGTATCCATTGATCACAAGTGATTTACAAGCACGAACCATGGTATTAGGACCAAAAGCCAAAGCTTTTATTTCCTTAGAAGCAGAGTCTGTAGGCAAACTCGATACCTGAAATATAAACAAATAGTAAACTTAATTAAATATTATTTTTATTTAGTTATTACAGAAATATTTTTACCTTCAATTTCAACCAAGCAGAAAACCCTTTGCTATGAAAAGTGTCTTTCCTTCTCAAAGATAAAGAACGATGCTTTTTATATATCAATTCTTTATGTTACCTTTCTATAAAAATAATAATAGTTTAAAAAATATTTAAAATTACAAGAGATAAGATAAGAGATACATGTAAAATTTACTTACTTGATATACTCATCGAACAAATCAAAATTGAACAACACTGTGCGATGTGCCATCTCTCGCTCTTCAAGGCTTAATGCCGTCAATGTATATGATCTTGGAATTCCTTCTATCTGAGGAAGTGATGGAAAACTGGGTTCAATTTTCCCATACTGTTCTTCTTCATTTCTCATTGGTCTGTTTATTCTCGTAGTAAGATCAGACAAATACATTGCGCAGAAATCCATACATTTTTGTGCCAAGTAACCATTCACAATAGAACCTTCGGGATAATTCCTATTCTGAACATATGATTTCAATGTGAACATGTTTCTTCCAGTTGGATACATACAATGGAAATCAATGGGTCCTCCAAGAAGTATTTCGGTTGGAATATGGACAGTCAGATGCAACATGCATGTAAAAAATGATGGAGGGAATATTTTTTCTAAGTCACACAAAATTAATGGTGTCTCTGCCAATAGTTTTTGCAAGAAGGATTTGGAAAACCTCTTAGCACAAAGATCTCTAAACAAATAGAACAACTGAATAAATGAGACTCTAACATTATTGGACAAGAGATGACGGATTGCTATTGGAATCAACTCATGCAAAAGGACATGATAATCATGAGTCTTCAAAGATTTCAACTTCAAATCTTTTCTATTGACCCGTTTTGATATATTGCTTGAATAGCCATCAGGAACTTTAATAGCCTCTAGCACTTCCAGAAATTGATTTTTTTAGCAGGTGTCATCACATAAGAAGCACATGGAACTTGCCATTTATTTTCACTGATACAGACAAGATGCAATTCTGGTCTGATCCCCCAATCTACCAAGTCATGCCGAGATGGTAAATCATCTTTTGTATTCCCCTTGACATTTAGAAGAATTGAAAGCAACATTTCACACATATTGTTTTCAATGTGCATTATGTCTAAGCAATGACGTAACAAGTTGGTTGACCAATATGACTACTCAAATAATATACTCTTCTTATTCCAATTGTAACAAGTATCATTGGAAACATTTTGCCTCTTTCTAGATTTCATTACACCCTTCCCAAATGAATAACTGAAATCTTTCAATTCATTAAGCACATCAGTTCCAGACATACGCTGAGGTGGATCGTCATTCTCCATGGTATTGTCAAATCTTCAACGATTGTTTCTATATGGATGGTTCATTGGCAAGAATCGTTAATGTCCCATAAAACTAAAACTAAGATGATATTTCAGTCTTCTCGATCGAGTATTCTTTATACAAATAGGACATGATAATTTTCCTTTTGTGCTCCATCCAGGCATCATTTCATAAGCAGGAAAATCATTAATCGTCCACATAAGCGTAGCACGCATCTGAAATATGTCTTTCGAACATGCATCGTATGTGGGCACACCCACATCCCAAAGAAGTTTAAACTCTTTTATTAAAGGTTTCATGTATACATCTATATCATTGTCGGGATCATAAGGGCCAGATATCAGTATACTCAAGAAAGTGTAAGGATTTTTCATACACAACCAAGGGGGAAGGTTATAAATGTGTATGAAAACCGGCCATGTGCTGTGCAAAGTAAGCATATGCCCAAATGGATTAAAATCATCACATGAAAGACCCAGTCTCACATTACACATGTCGGCTGCAAATTCAGGATATCGAGCATCAAATCTCTGCCATGCAAATCCATCTGCAGCATGAACCAACTCTTCATTATTCTTTTTTCTCTCAGTGTCATGCCATCACATTTTTAGGGATATTTCATCAGACATGAAAAGGTTCTGTAATCTAGGGATCAATGGAAAGTGCCACATTACTTTTTGTGGCACATGAGATGGTGTTCCATCATCTTTTGGATTCCATCGAGAGGTTCCACATTTGATACAATCATTTCTTTCAGCAGTTTCCTCCCAAAATAAGTTGCAATCACTTAGGAAAGCATGCTTTTTTTTGAAAATCCAAGTTCATCAACTAACTTCCATACCATATAGTGGTTTGAGGGAATATCTGTATCATATGAAAGTAAGTCCTTCAAGAAGGTAAGAATGTAATCAATTTCAGTATTTGAAATCCCATACATAGTTTTCCCATGAAACAATCAGATTAAAAATTCCAACTTTTTCATTTTACCACACTGCAGATATACTGGAGTCGTCGCAACATCATTCAATTTTTTCACCCTATCAACATCATCATTTTCATTGGACGCATCATGTGTGCTTGTATCGAAATATCATTGGCTGGACATCCTTTCCTTCTCATGATGCCAAATAAATGGAAACCGATCATATATCAAACTCTCCAATTCAGTCCTATCAATTGGATCATCAACATTTTGGGATTCCATTTTCTCTCCATTGTGATACCACTCATAATAGTTTGTTTGGAAACCATATTTGGTTATATGATAGCTAACTGCTTCATGACTCAACCAAGGTCTTCCAACACAATTAAAACATGGGCAGTGTATGCGACCACTATTTGAATCCTTGTCAAATGTAAAATCTAGAAAGATGTTCAAATTATTTTGAAAATCAGTTGAAATCCGATCAGTTTCATACATCCAACTTCTGTCCATTCTGTAAAAAATTGCAATAAGTAATTTCAAAGCAATTCAATAATATTGAAGTTTAATCAAAAAATATTTAGGTAAATGGCAGTTGTTTACTTTATATAAAAGCATAACTGACACATTACTCTATATGATAATCATATTAAGAAATACAACAAAATATAGTGTATATAAGAAAATAAGATACAGAATTTCTAATGCCTATATTCAAGGATTTCCTAGTAAGATATTGGAAGTGGATCAAGGAATAAATAATCCTTAAGGATCTTGTTGGGAGTACATGAGTTTTATACTTTAGCTTCTTCAGGGAGATTAGGATGAGGAGTTGGATGAGGATCAGGGTAGTGGAAGGACTGTCCAAGGGGGGGTGCGGGGTGTCCGGGGGGGGGGGGTGCGGGGTGTCTAGGGGGGGGGGGGGGGGGTGGGGCCGTCGGGGGGGTCGGAGGTGTCCAAGGGGTCGGGGGCTATCTAGGGGGGTCGGGGTGTCCAGGTGGGTGGGCTGTCCGCGGGGGTGGTCAGGCTGTCCAATGGGGTAGGGGGAGTCCAGGGGGGGGTGGGAGGGCTGTCCATGGAGGTGAGCGGGATGTCCAGGGGGTGGGTGGGTCTGTCCGTGGGGGGGGGGGGTACGAGGTTTCCAGGGGGTGTCCGGGATGCCCATGGGGGTGGCAGGGCTTTCCAGGGGGTCTAGAGTGTCCAGGGGGGTGGGTGGGCTATCCAGGGGGTGGGCGGGCTGTCCACGGGGGTGGTCGGGCTGTCCACAGGGGTGGCGGTGCTGTCCAGTGGGGTCGAGGGTGTCAAGGGGGTGGGGGGGGGGGGGGCTTTGCAGGGGGTGGGGGCGTCCGAGGGGATGGGGGTGTCCAGGGGGTGGTGGGAGGGTGTCTAGAGGTGGGGTGGGCGGGCTGTCAATGAATCTTAATTAGTTAATAGAGATGAAGAAGTTCTCTATAACAAATATTAGGAAAAATTGATCTGTTACAAGACATTTTGTTTCTTTCTATGGATTAATATCCTTAAAAATACCATTAGTAGTGGGTTATATAAATAATCATTCCCATGATTGAGTTTAGGAGTATATATAGTTTTTATTATTTTTTTCCATGACTTTTGGGTTGATAAACACTATAATTTTCTTCATAGATCTCATGAATATTATTTTCCATCCATATAATGCCTCTTTAATCATTATATTTATAGATGAAATGACAATATAGTTTATGACATTATTTTTCAATGATTGACGCTGTGACATATTAATGATTACAATTCAATAAAATTTGATTTATAAAAATAATTTTGTGTGTCAATATTGGATACAACAGACTAAGAGCTATTGAAATTAGAGAAGCACCAGGATTTTGGTCTATCTCAATCTCAACATCATGTCAAGGGAGTATCATCAAAACCACCTCATAAAAAACAAAAACAAAAACCCTAACAACCTTGGTATCCTCCAACATAATAGCTTTAATCTATTCTATAAAAGTATGAACAATCACATAAACTAGGTGGTCCACATATCAACTTCCCACCTAAAATTCCCACTCAATAACAAAAACTACATTTTTTCTATCCCCATATGATTACACAATCCTCCTTCAGAATCATTTGATAAGAATCTATAAGGAATATAACTAGTTGATTCATTTGATGACATAGTATAGGTATATTTATATGAAAATAATACCCCCACAATAATCATGCAGCCCTGCCATCAGTCTAAACCCCTAGAACACATAAAAGAAGCTAGTATAGACATTTACTAAAATATTTAACAACATAAGAATAAAAATACACTCTAAATATAGTTTGAGAGGATATAATGGTGTGTGTGAAAAAAATGATATTAAATCAATTTAAATGAATATGGAACAAATGAGGGTTTACAATACACTAAGAGTACCTCAAACGATCCAAAACCACTATAGCGCCACATATTCAACTTCATGAAATAGGACCTGGAAATCTTACCTACGTCTTTATTGATGACCACCTAATTAGAACACTCTATTTATGGTTCTTGAACACAAGGAACAAACTATGTTTGGTCTCTACCAACTCAATCACCCCCTTGTAGATCATAATATTGTTTCCCCTTATACTAAAATGGTCTCACTAGAAGATACTTCTAAAGCTGGTCCTAAACCATTCATTATCCACAAAACAATGATCAAAGAACCATTGGACACATCTTAATGATGATACAAGCTCATCACATATAGGTTAAATCAAAACAGAAACAAAAACATATACACATCAAAATCAAAACTAAAAACTGAAATATTAGATAAATTTCAATAAAAATAAGGTACCAGTTAAGAAAATACCTAATTTAGGATGGGTATGATAAGATTCGGAAGGAGATTCAACACCTTGGATGGGATGTAGGAAGAGGAAGCCGAAGGAGCTCCAATATTTCCAAACTACTCCCACCGAAGGAGCTCTAAGATCGCTTGCTGCTCCCATTTAGGGTTCTGTATCGCGAATGGGGGAGAGGACGGGCCGATGGTAATTTGGGGGAAAGTTTTACCAATGGTTTTTAAAAACCATTGGTATATACCTTCAGGACAAACCTATACCAACTGTTCCTTAGAACCGTTGGTAAAATCTTCCCCGAACCACACCTATACCAACGGTTCTCATTGAACCATTGGTAAAACTCCCCTAAACTACATCTATACCAACAGTTCCTTAGAACCATTGTTAAAAGATCCCAGAAACACACCTATACCAATGTTTATAAGGAACCGTTGGTAAAAGATTCCCTAAACCATCCTTTACCAACAGTTTCATGAAACCGTTGGTATGGAAGTGTGGGGAAAAACCCACATTCCAGTAGTGTTTTTTCTCAAGAAATTATCTTATTTTATTTATGTGAATACCCAAACCTATTTAATTTCTAGGGGTATTAATCAAGACATAAAAATTATACATTTTATTCTAGAATTGACATACATAAAACCCTCATTCCATTTCTATGGGTTATAAATGACATAATGATCATGTTTTTAAGCACCTTTAAAACGTCACGATTTTGAAATGAAACCCATTTCTTTTATTATTTTTGGGTTATTTATGAAATGTTTGATTATGATATATGTGGATCACATGAAAATAAATACATATTAATGATGTGACTTGATAGTGATCCAATGCATTGGGGAAAGAATTTAATCTCTAGAGATGACAAGTTTTACTATACCTTGGTGAATAACCTTGGTAATTTTTATTACACCTTGGGGATGGACCTTGGTGATATGTTCAGGAATGTCTAAATTAAATTTTGTAGCCACATTTTAAAGTTATGTTTCAAGTTTTTATTATTATTATGATATTCCTTTTATCTACATGTTTTTATTGATATCACTCAAGTTCACATGTAAACTGTTTCACTTTCTTTCCTTACTGGGCCTTCTGCTCACCCTTTCCTTTGATGTATGTCTCCATGTTATGAGATGTAGTAATTGTACATAGGTTGAAATTTTAATGAATATTTTCAATGGTATTTGAAATAATGTTTTAAGTTTTCATGTTTTATGTTCCTGATTTTCAAGACACTAGACTTTAAAGATCCTCTGTTTGTAAAATATAATGAAACGTTATATAATAAAAAGGTGGTATGCCATAGTATTGATCCTCAATAGAAATACAAATATGGAACTACACAATCAAGAATAAAAATATATTCTAGGTATATAAATATACATATAATGGAATCATACCATGATGATCCCTATCAGGAAACCTATAATTATATGGGTTGGTTATGTAGAATGTCACAAAGAAGCTATAAAGAAAACCCTATATTGTTTTTTTTGAAATTTTTCATAAAAAAACATGTATAATAGTCACCCATAATGGGTTTATCATAAATTAATCCAATGTATATACCAACCTTTTGAGGGCCACTAAACACCACTTAAATAGAGAGAATGTATAGCCATCAAGGATAATCTCACCATAGATCAACACGACTGGTCATCAGAAGGAAATATATTATGGTTTATATGAGTAGAATTCCATGAAAAATCTATATAATAAAACACCATATAAGTTGTTGTTGAAATTTTAATCTAATAAATAATCATCAGTGATGTAAACCACAAAAGAACATGTATCTCATGTAAATCTTATTTGTTGAGTATGATGCATGCACATAGACCAATTATCAATGGTCAAAGAGAAAAAACTAATAAATAATAAATATAAAACCCAAGTGAATAAAAAAAGGTGAAATCATCAAATCATAAAACTATAAATAAAGAATAATAATCCCATTCCCATGGTAACATGGGATTCCTATAAAAGATGTTTTCATGATGCATCAGATTGATATCCATCATATTCTCTAACACATTCCTTGACTACCTTTTTACCATATCTTTAAATATTATGTCAAGAAGAGTCTTTGATACCACTTTATAACATCATCACCCTATTTATATCTATAGTAACTAGGTTGGGGAATTTTTTGAACTCATGTACACCTCCCCATACATCAAAGTCTACCGACTAATAGCGGTGATCCTAGGTAGTACCATGAAGAGAATATACCCTTGTATCAGAGTAGAAATAGTAGTAGAAAATAAATAATTAAATTTAATCCCTAATGAATAAAATAGACTTTATAGAAGCAATAAAATATAACATTCTATATCAAAATATAATTAAAAATCATAATATAACATAAACTCAAATTCATGCTAGCATAAAATAAATGATCACCATCCATCCAAATTTTTTTATTTTTATTTCAAGAAACCACTTTAAGGAAAAGTTGGAAACCAAGTACACAGAACCACCAAAGGAACATCAAACCTCAAAGGGGTAATCATGATAATTCCAAATAAAATTAAAATAGTTAGAATTTATAAATCTAGATAATTATAATTATATAGAAGTTACCTCAAAGTCTTGATTATACTTGATAAGTTCATCAAATTGGAAGGCCACCTATTCCCATTCCCATACATGTTCTTCTAATATAATCAATGTATCAACCACTGGTCCATTCACTATAAAAATAGATGAAATAAATAGAAGACCTGAAGGCTTTACTTCTACCCCCAATACGTACCTCATCTATCTCATGACTCCATCTAAGTTATCCAGATGAATGGTCAAAATATTGTATATAATAGTAATAGAACATACACTTATTAAATCTATTAAAAAAAGATCTATCTTTCATATAATTACCTAAATGTTTAATTCCATATTGTATCAAATTCCATTTATAGAGGTAGTGTCTAGTTTTAGTTTAAACTTAGGAAATGTATTTTTCAATTAATGCATCATGGTCAAAAAATAAATTTTGGGGGTACCCTATTGTGATAAACCTCTAATTATTTTTGAAACAATCAATACAAGGAACTCATAGTTTCATTATATAATAAATTTTCCCCAAAAATAAAATCTCACAATGATAATTAAATCCCAAAACACACCTAAGGTCCTATACTATTTATTAGTGTTGAAATTCATGTCAAATAAAACATCTTATAATAACTCACAATATGTATTTATCTTTGGATAATACCATATAATATTTATAATTTATTCATTTAAATCAAATTTCACAGTATAGAAAAATGGTAAATTATCCTGACATTTTCCTTAAAAGTCCTCTAACATGAAACTTTCCTCCCCATGAAATGATTCCCTTTTCCATTTAAACCTCAAAAAATTCAATTGATCCACACACGTATATCCAAGAAAATCTCAACCTCATACAATAGTAGTCACTAATGAGAAATAATCATATGGTTTAATACCCACTAAAGCATTCACATATAACTTATATTCTTTTGATTATGTTATTTTTCTTTTTGAACTCATCATATGAGTAGATTCATGATTCTTGAAGGGATTATTGTGCTCTTCCATAATTAAATTTTATGAATATTCTCCATAAGATAAAAAACAGACCAACTTTAAATCAAGGAAACCTATATGTGTCTCAATATGAGGAAATTTTACCATTATATCCCATTTTCACCCTTTAGACGACCTTATTTGTTACATGTATAAAGGAATGAAGAGACAACTAATTTATCCTACAAAAACCTAGACTAAAACATCCAATAATTTCATGATTTATAGAAAAATTTACATTAAATACAGTACCATGACCTTTTAATTTTAGAGTTTTAGAGGATTAGGAAACATATTACAATACAAAGACCAAAATTTAACTCATTGTACATATTTTACACAAAACGATATCTTAAAATGACACAATTTATTTGACAAAGAAAAATCTCTACAAACAAGACATGATATTTCTATTGTACCAACTCATCCATAAATTATGTAAAATCATTATAAAAATTAGTATGATAAAATAAATCTTAGTAATTTATAAATAAATAAAACTTTATTTTCCTATGAAATACTTGAAAAACATTGAAAAAATATTTACTTTTAAATAAATAGATTTTAACTTCTAAAAGAAAAAAACTTACTTCCAAAATTTAAATAAATTTATTTTCTCAAATAGTTCTATAGAAAAATCTTGTATTCAAGTATAAAATAAATAATGAAATCATGAAGGTTACTTAGGACATCATATTCACAATCAGTCTTAAAATAATCCTTAAAATCACCCTTACACTGGAATAATCTATTAAGTTATCTCAAACACAATTTATTTGGATAATAAATAATTACCCAAGAATTTAAGGGATAAATAATATCTAATAATAATTATATATAATTTCTAAGAACTGTAACATGAATAAAACACATTGGAGCTTTCATTCCATAATAAAACTCATAAAAACTTACTTTTAAACCCATGATATTTTTTTTAAAGTTAAGCCATAAAAATATAACTATTTAAAAAATGGATTAAAAATTTCCATATTCATAGTAAAATTAAATCAAAACCAAGAATATTAAAAGATAATGAGGGAATTTCTTTGTAAAACATGAATAAATAACTTTTTATTTTGATAACCTTACAAAAAAAAAATTAAAAAAATAATGAGAGGAGAAATTACTTTTTAAAACCATGAAGATTTGAAAAGGAATCTCATTAAATAATTTTTGAAGGAATTATAACAATATTATCATGTAGAAAATGTTAAAAATTATATTTCTTTCACACTTTTATAAAGAAAACCCCATATAGAGAATGAAAAAAGAGACTTATTTCATTATTTTTTAAATATAGTCAAGGAAAATATAAAATAAACTTAATAAATTATATAAGTATATAAAATTATAATTATAACAAAAAATAAAGAATAAAAAAAATTTATGAAAATAATTTTATAGGAAAACTTCAAAACATTTAAAGGTTTAAAAGAAAATAAAAGAAAATAAAAGAAAATTCCCCTTATCTTGAGTTCCGAATCACCTTGTAAATATTCTAAACCCCTGAATAATAAATTATATTAAATATATACTTAATAATGAACCTTTTTAATGTTAATTTCCTTATTATAATTCCACATAATCCATTATCATCATATTTTATTCATTTACCAAATTTCTATTGTTCACATCGGTCATTCCAAGGTCATTCGGTTCATAGACTCCAAAACAGCTTCAATATTTTTATAATAATAAAAATTACTCTTTAAATTATTCCATAAGATATATAGTTTTTAATTTATTGTGTACAAATCATTCTAGAAGAAAATTTGTTTTATAGATCATGAAAAAGTTACTTTTCCAAGAATCTTCCTTGATAAGCTTCTTTTTGACATTTAAAAATAACCATGATTGTTCACGTTGAATTCCATTGTTATGATGGATATTTCACCATTAAATAATCATAATAATCAAATTAATTAAATATTAATGTTATATTAAATCATAAAATATTTTTTTAAGAATATACTTAAAATAAGTAAGTTTATAAAGACATCACTATTCACTTAGGTAGCGTAAAACCACCACGATGAGGGATGTTTTTTCTAATTTTTTTAAAAGAAATAAACCAAATAAATATTTGAGTTTTGTAAAAAAAATTTAGAATTAAAATATAATTTTAGGTTTTATTTCAAATATTAATTATATTTTTAAAAGATTAAGGGGAGAGTTGAAATGAAAATACACAATTTTAGAAAAACTCGTGTTTTGACGTAGTAATGGATTATGAAAAGAGATTAGTGAGAGGTAATGGATCATATTTCATAATTTATAGATCAAAAAATTATATTAAAATGATAATATTATCATGGAATAAAAATAATATAGGTTTTAAAATATTTTTACGACAAAGAATCATAAATAGGAAAGGAAAAAGGCTTGGAAACTCTTACTTCTCTCATTAAACCACCTTTTTTGATTGAGTCCAAATCCTTTGTATAAATGGATTTTATAAAAGAATGAGACTTATAAAAATGTAATAGGAAGTATATATAGAGATATTTATAGAATATGGAGAGAAAAATCAACTTGATTTTTGTTTTGGAAAGGTTAGAATGGGTCTCCTTTGATAGGAAAAGATCAATGATACCTTCACAAATATTCAGTCTTTAATGGTCATGAATTCAATTTTAAAAGGTAAAGTGGCTCATGAATTTAAAATGAATGATAATATTGACCAGAACCTAACCCAATTGTATCAATATATGTTTTAATTTTTTTTTATCAAGAAATACTTTTTAATGTCATTTTAGGCTTATTATCATTATTTGAATTTAATAATATATAGATAAATATAGAATTATAATTTAAAATTTTAAATAATTAATTACCTATAAATTTGATCCCTAAAATCCTTAAATACCCTAATCCATCTAAGTCATATCACATTTAATATTTTTAAGTCCATTCACTATGACTTTTCTCCGGCCTGCACAAGCGCTACATCGATTTTATGTAAGAGTTTTGAATAATAATACTATTATTTAATATTAAAAATAAGTTAATAACATAAATATATTTTATTATTAATCAATATTATCATATAAAATCATTTATTGTGTATTTTAATTATCATACTCATCATGGAAACATATTTAAGTTATTATTTTGACCTTTCCCACCTTTTTTCACTAATTGCATATGCAGTTGGATAGTTAACTTGTTATATAACTATAAAATTTATAAATATACATAAAAATGATATATTATTAATTATATTTATCTTTAAATTTTATCCTATAATTATCCCCTTCTAAATATTATATTAAAGACACCCATTTTAACTTTTCCAAGGCTAATCAACATTAATAAATGTTTTTGTTTTTATCTTGATATAAAATTTAAGTTATATTAATTTGAGGATATTTTGAGTATAACATCCTAATTTTTATCTATTAATTTATATTAAATGTTTAAATGAACTTTTAATTTATATTTATATGATGATTATGTTATAAAATTTACGGTATTTATAAAAATGGTATTTTTAAACTATTCCCCAGAAAACAAAAAATGCCCCAGAAAATCCCAAAACAATCACCCCATTATAATATCAACATACTTAATATCATGGCCCCATTAATACAAACATAACCCTATAAGTATGATAATGGATTAATAGAGATAATGACCCCCAAGTCTTGCGTTCAGTAGGCCCCGGGTTGGTGACTGGCACTGAGGGTATAAAAATATCACATATGGAAGAAATAATGATTTATGAAGAATATAAGATCATAAGATAAAACGAATAACCAAAAAGAAACATGAGAATATAATATAAAAAAATAAACAAAATTAAACCACAATTCCTGAACATTTTCAACAATACAATAAATGTATCCAAGTGAATAAAAAAAATACAATTCCTATGATAACGACTCACAACAACTCCAACACCCAAATAGTAATGTTCAGATCGGTCCTTAAAGTCCTCATAGAGAATTGAAAAGTAGTTAATAATTATATAGGGTGAGTATTAGGATTATACCCATGGTCTATCATGAACATGTGAAAATATCATACTAATATACCAGTGAGTAAAAATAAAAAGAAACATGAATCTAAACAGACCATATATCCTACTCAGACTCACCATGTAACTATCACAAAATAATGAATCCAAGTATAATAATATATCATCAAAAGAATATAAGAAAAGTCACTGTGGAACCATTTCCCCATTTATTTACCACTATCACTTCCCAACATCAAACGTCTTGTACTCCCATCCCTTGTATTCATGTCACATCACATATCCATCCATATCTAATACGGGTCTAGACACATCCCTACCTACCCCTACCACCCATAGGGCCCAATATCTCATGATATAATTAGTCCATATCATAACCTCATCCATATCACTTGATCTATAGGGTATCAAGAATTTAAAGTACATTAACCTTATGCCCTCATCCTACCATACATGACCCTCACCACACATCACATCGTCAAAACTAGGTGATCTCCAAAACCAACCCATTTTCACTAGGTAATCTCAAACACCAAACCAACATCACTAGGTAATCTCTAACACCAACCCATCATTTTCACTACCACTGAAGGAAGAGTAGGGAGGATATGGTAACTAACCATCCAATTCAACACCATCATGGATATTAGGGAAAAACATGGTACCCAAAAAATTTAGGTGTTGGTAAGGTTATCCAACTCACATGGGGAATGAAAATAAATAAAATAAAATTCATGATAGATAGGTAGCATACAATTCCCAACCTACGAGTTCAAAAATAGAGCACCAAAATGTCTCGCAACATCACCATAATGTAACAAAACCTTCTCCACTATCTGTTTCCACTACTAATGCATCATACCACACAGCCACCACACACAAGACATGCAACATTTTCCCCTTTCAATTAAAGGTTCCACCATTTCCAAAATTATGAGTTTACACCACCTCCAATTTACTAAACCAAATAAATTCACATCAACACATCCCATTAATTTATCATTCGAATATTTTAAGATAATTATCATATGCCAATCTCAATCCATGCCCAGTTAAATCCATCCCATGATATTTCGGTTTGAAAATTTCACATTCACTCCATGGATAACTAGGAAAATAACAAAACCATATAAAACAATGATGTATATCATCCCACATCACTTTTCATGCCAAAAAAACATATCCTCACCACAACCACATTCATCCTCAAACCCAGTCACCACTTTCATTAGTAAAATCTCCACAAGAACCCCCACACATCACACTAGACAACATAATAATCACATTAATACATAGTAGTGCATCAAAACTTCCAAAAATACTAGAATTTTAGTTCAAGGGATTTCATAACATCACATATTATTTAGCATGGGTATTGTCACACAATTATATATTTCCATGGGAAATTTATTCTTTATCTATATATAAGTTATTAGGCTTTTTTATTCTTGGTGATATCAATAAAAAAACACAATAAGGGTTTCAAAAATTACATTATCAGTAAATAAAACAAGGATCCAAATATCTGTGATTTTCAATAAAGCTTCACAAAAGTATAAAATCATAAAAAAACATTAAAAAATAAGTGAACACATGAAATTACTCTTTATTATCATCAATTTCAGTCAAAATAATTCATTATATTTATTAAGAAAACCATCAATATCCACTAATTGGTTTTCAAAATCATGAAATTACCACGCATACACTAAAAAAGGGAGATAATGAGGATCACCTACCTCAAAAAATTATTTCAAATTCACTATGTAGGGATAGAGTAAGATAAATACAATTGAAAAGCACTACAACTTAAGGAAGAACATTTATCAACCTAGATCACACCATCTCCATCAATCTCCATCCATAAAAATACCCAAAACATCCATATCTCCATCTACAGCCTCCCCATAATAAAGAATAGGGAATGAAACAAGGTGATAAGGAGTGAAAATCACTTATAATCATTTGTGGTTGATCTCTGGATACCAAGGATAAAATTCCATAAGGATAGCATAAAATACCTCCTAAAATCGTCTAGGGGCATCCCAAGAATCAATATAAAAGACTGGAGGAAGATAAGGTTTTAATAGGTTTAAAAATTCACAGGATAACTTGAAATTATAAGTCCACAACACAAAACCCTACACTATGATGCAAAGGTGCTGAAATAGGACAGATCCATGGCATAAAGGAAGTGACCACACTGTAATGGGTTTGGTTAAAACTACATTCGAGAAATATGGTGAAGCCCACACTACAGATCCAATAATTTAGAAGAAGGACCATGAATAAAAGGGAAACCACCATGACATAGAATTTAATTTCTAAGTATAAGGACACACCATAACCCAACTCTACAGAAAAAATTCCCTAAAATCAATAGAACCACAATAATTCCTCCTCCTAGAATCTATGCCATATCCAATAATCCACACCACAACTATTTTTAAAAAGTAAGAACAACCAAAAACCCACTCCCAAAGGCTGTAGGCCCCAAAAAATTTCTATATGATAAAAAAATACCCTTATAGCATAGTAAAATACTCCATTCCACAAAGTCCCTCCCTCTTAAAATTTCATCTAAAACTCTACGATCCACTCCCTGAATCCCTCAAAACTTTCCCCAAACACCACCACCACCTAGATTTCCTAAAAATAACAGGTTATAATGTCTTGACCATTACATCATATTCCTCTCAAAAAATTATTATCCTTGGGAATAAAAACCAAACTTTGAAAAATGAAAAGGAAGGGGTCTAAACAACCACTTTGTGAGGAAATTCCTAGAGGTATTATTATAACTAAAACACTACCACCGGTTAATCACACCAAAAAGGGTAAAATCACACCATATAAACCAAAAACATTCAAGAATTTTTCAAAGAAAAAAAACAATGAAACATTCAAAAAAATAAAAATAGCTTAGTGCACTAGTCACACATATGTATCTCACGCTCCCATGTACTCTCCTCCAAGTCACCATTCCTCCAAAACACACAAACAAAATAATGGATAATCTACACAATAACTTATCTTAATGATCCTGGATCTCTTCTATTTTCTCCACAAAAATTTCTTCATCCTCAATACCCGACTTTTCATGAACCCTCCCTCTAGAGGTCTCCCTCTTGGGCTGATAATGAAGGAATATAGATAATGACCCGCCTGAGTTCTACCTTCAGTAGGACCTGAGTTAGAGAAAATCACAAAGGGTAAAGAAATATCAAAAATGGAAGAAATTACCAACTATAATAATATTGGATCAAAATATAGGATAAAAAACTAATAAAATCTATTAGGTAATATAAATATAAACCCAAAACTATTCAAAAATGCATTAATAATTTTAAAAAATACAAATAAAAGTCTTTATGTAAATACCAAAAGACAAGTCCTAGGGAAGAAACTCAACAATAGATCTGAAACCCAAGATTGTAAAGACCACCTCAGTCCCCAAAATAATTCTATAAACCTAAAAAAATAGTTTATATATGTAGGGTAATCATAAAATGTATAATCAGTAGTATTATACCCAAGGCCTCAAGTGAACATGCAAAAAGAGTGTACTAATGTTCTAATGAATAAATAAAAAAACCAAAATGCACCTAAATAGGTCAAATAACTAATAATGGATTCACCTTGAATTTCTCACCAAATCACTCATCCAATATAGTAATACAGCATCAAGAACATAACAAAGGTGTCCCACAATAGCTTCCCCATTGATTTTCCACTCTCACACCCAATGTTAAAAGTCCTATGCTCCTATACCTTCTATATATATATATCACATCACATATCCATCAATCTATGATGTGGGTTAGGACACATCCCTACCCACACCACCATTTTAAGGGATAACATCTAGTGATAGCATCCGTCATCATTACATCCCAACCTCATCACATCAAAACCTCATCACATAACTAGGGAGGCAAGGTATCATGAACATGAAGGGCATCAAACTCTTGCCCTCATCCCACCACACATGACCCACACCACATATCACATCCTCATCACCACTGGGTAATATCCAAAATCACCAATTATCATCACTGGGTAATCTACAACACCAACCCGTATCATCACTACTGAAGGAATATCAGGGAAGAGGGGGTAGCCAGCCACCCATATCACCACTATCCTAGATGTTAGGGAAAATCCTAGAACCCAAAACCTTTGGGTGTTGGAAAGTTTATACGACTTGGCTAGGAAATTATAGAAATAACATAAAATAAAATATAGATAGATATATAACACACAATACCCAACCTACGATTTCACATAAACTACACTAGCAGACACCATAATACCACCGTTACACCACATGACATCCGTCACAATCACCACCATTACTAAATGAATCACACCACACAACCACCACACATAGACACACAATTCCACTTTCAATTACAGGTTCCACCATTTTTTAGATTTAACAATTTTATACTAACACCCATTTTTAATCCATTTCATTCACATTAACACATACCATTCATTAAAAATTCAATTCATTTAATCCAATTACCAAATTTCATTTCAATCCCATTATTATTCTATTATGAACCCATGAAATTTCATTATAAATATTACAATTTATTCCTTGGATAACAGGGAATCTATAAAAACTACACCACACGAAATCTCACCCATATCACATCAACTATAGCCACCACACTATATCATCCAAGACATCTCACCACAACAACCACCCATATTAACCACTAAACTTCAAAAACACTGTACAACACAACCACCACACATCACCACCACTACAAAACACAACCACCACACAACCTCTCACAAAACAGCCCATGCTAACCAACCATCACATCACTACCCACTTATTTAACAGCCTAGACAGTCACCACCATCACCATACCGTAACCCACATCATACAAGGAAACCTAATAAGAACTACCACACATAACATCATATCCCAACTTCCACAATTTTAGATTCAATAAAGGATTTAATTTAATTTACTTCATTACCTAGCATGGGTATTCTCACAAAAATTCCATATTTTTATGTGCATCCAATTAATTTTCTATATATAAGTGATTAACCAATTCATTCATGGAGATATCAAGAAATCACGAAACAAGGGTCTCAAAACCATTTAAAATACATCATAAGCAAGGCTCCCAATATATGTGATTTTCAGAAATGACAACAAGCATATATGATATCATCAGAAAAAACATAAAATTTAGTAAAACATGTAATTTATTTACATTACCATTAATTTTAGATTAATCCAATTTGTTATATATATTAATCCAACTCTTACTATCCACCTAATGGAAGGAAAAAACATGAAATACCCACAAATGAACATAAATAGGGAGATAATGAGGATCCCCTACCACAAAGAAGCTTTAAAAATTTCTACACACAACAAGGTAAAGGAAAAACAACCAAAGGACCAAAATCACACAAGGAAACCTTGAATCAACCTAGACCACACTAATGGATAATCAAAATTGCAACCCAAACTCACCCTGATCAAAACATAACCACCGCTATGAATCCTAAAAATAATAATGAAAGGAAACAAGGGTATACAAAAGATAACCCACCTTATATTACCAATGACCAACCTTCATAATAAAAGGATCAAATTTAGAGGATATGGGTTAGAAGATCTCCCAAAATCACCCAGGGTTCACCCAAGGTTCAAGGGAAATAAGATAGGAATGAAATAATTTAGGTGAGCCCTGATTTTTATAAACAGACTAGAACATTCCACATTCACACCATGAATTACATATTCATGGTGTGAGTATTATTGATGCCCTACAATCCAATCCATGAATGAAATTTAGGTCAGGAATTCCGTAAACTTCAAACCTGATGAAAATCCACTAAAATTCATGGTGCCTCAACCTTGATTTAATTCACACCGTGAATTGTCTTTTCACATATTGAGTTCATTTGGAACATAAATCCTTATCCAAACTTAATAAATGAATCACCAGATGAATACACACAAAATAAACTCACTACATGAATATATATTCACATAATGAATTACCTATTGCAGAGAAAATTTCAGCTCAAACTCCACTAAAACATCCTTAAGCCTCCTCCAAACATCTCAAACTCCCAAACTAGAAAAGTAACAGGACGAGAAGGAACATAAAATTATATTAGTTACCTCTCAAATGATTCTTATCCTTGATAATAAAAACCAAACATGAAAAAGAAAATATAGGGTCTGAAAAAACATCCCACTAGATACCACATAGGGATCTCGTTATACCCCAAAAATTACCACCAACCAAATAAACCAAGCCAAAATGTCCACAAAATACCCATACAACTATATCACTACCCCCCACTAGAACACCACATCATGTCAATTTATCCACAATCCAACTCTTTTCCATATTACCATATACACAACCATTCAAAAAACTCCTTGAACATCACACAACACTACCCTGATAACATAAATAAAGGAAACCTGCCCTTGATATCAATATATTGTCTACTTTAGGTGGTATTGAATCACTCATAAAGCTTTAAAATGTGTTGTAAACATAACATATCTTGATTAGGAAGGGTTTTATCCTCTTCATATACTTAAATCCATAACAGGAATCACTAGTAAGTGAATAAGGCACATCTCATAAATCAGTAAGGTTTAGACACCACATCCTTAAAGTAAAAAAGAACAAGGAAAAAGTCAAAACAACTTTGGGTACTGAGGATGCATTTACATCTCATGATACCAAGTAATCACTACTATGACACCATTCCTCTATAACACATGAACTAAGGGGATGGTTCAACCCTGAAGAACCTTCTCTTGATGATCTTGGATATATATTGGTTGCTCCATGAATGTTGTATCATCCTTGTTATCCAACTCCCCCTATCAATGATTTTAGATTCATTGTGAAGATACCGAAGAATCTAGGACACATGGAAGATGTCCTGGATCCTATCCAGCCATAATAGAAGTTTCAAAAAATATTCCACCTCTCCATCACGCCCCAACACCTGAAAATTCCTGATGAAATGGGGATAAATATTACTCCCCCAACCAATCCTCTTCTACCCCCATAGAGGGGAAACCATCAAGAGCACATTTCCTTTGACATAGAACTATAGGGGCCTCCTCTTATGAAAAAATTTTCCTTATAACAATATTGTATTATTTTTATCCACTCTTAGATTAATTGGATATTCTTGGACATGCATTTCACCATATCAGGACCAAGAACTGCTAACTCCCCAAACTCCGCCTAGTATAATGGAGAATGATATGGCTGCCTATAAAATGACTAAAAAAGATCCATATAGATGGACGAATGATAGATATTTTTTAAGGATAAATAAACTAAAGTAAGGAAATTTACCTATTATTAACCAAAAATCTTCGATGCAAGCTCGCAACATATCTTCTAGTGTTTGGATGGTTCACTCAATCTTCCCATCTGTATGAGGGTGAAAAGGAGAGATAAGGTGTAATTGGGAGCCAAAATAATGCATTAATGACCTCTAGACCTGTGAGGTAAAATAATAATCTTGATAAATGATGATAGTCCTTGGTACCCCAATAAAATTAACCACATCATCTATATACCGTATCACTAAGACATCCATGACACTTAATTCATAGATCACCAGAAAATAACCCAACTTCATCAATCGGTCCACTATCACCCAAATTGCATGACATCCTCCCTGAGCCCAGGGTAATTTGGTGAAAAAATATATTAATATTTCCTCCTATTTCAAATCATTAACATCCAAGGGCTATAAAAAACCTCTAATAACATAGTGTTCCTCTTTAACTACTGAAAAACTCAGCATTTCTCTGAAAAATCTACCACCCACTATTTCACCCTAGGCCACTAAATCCATCATATCAAGCCAAGATACATCTTATAAACACCAGGATATACCACTATAGGTGAGTTGTGAAGATTTTATAGAAATCATTCTTACATATCCAACGGAATAAACAACCTACCCTAGAATACCACCAGGTTCTAACCATTCTTCGACCTTACCTCTAGAACATATTCAGTTCCAACATGGTCACACATCACCTATACCTTTGAGTATCCCCATTGAGACTCCTCCACATAATATATCAATAGAAACCCCACAATCATCTGATATAGACAAACATATCCAATTATTTCCTCCTTAATAAGATAAATTACAATAATCTCCTCTACCACTTTCTAAACATTTATATAATCTTGATCCATATCTCCTTGGGACTTTCAACTCAGAAAATTGGTATTAACATTACCCTTTACCAAGGTGTAAGAGGTCTCAAAATTTTAATCTTGGGTAAAATCCATAAACCAATGCTGTTTTAGATTCAAATCCAGCTGAGAGAAGACAGATTTTGGGTTTATCTAGTTCATGAATACCAGAAAGTTCTTGTTGATGAGGTAATGCCACCACATAATCAACACAAACACAAATAATTACAACTATAGATCATGGATAGCATAGTTATTATCAATGGGAAGTAACTTAATAGATTCCTAAGAGATCACCACCCTCTATTGTATTAATAAACATTACAAACCTAGATAGGATGAATCACAGAAAACCTCAAACCTCAAACCCTTGTATAGAAAATGAATCACTAGGGTACTGATCGACATCCACTTTAGGTAACCAAACAATTCTAAGAACTAGTTACTCTACAAAAAGGCCCGGTCTTTCTTATTAAAATATTTTACTGGGGATGCAACCTGAGAGAAATCAAACAAAAAACTTCTATGATAGTATGACAAAGAAACAACAAACCTCTACCATGTTCTTGGGTGATTCCTAAGAAAAAACTATCACAATCTTCAATAGACCCATGGACACACCCTTCTATGAAACCACATTTATAATGGATTGAACCTATCATGTCCATAACATGCACTCATATAGATTTCTATAGAGATAGTGGTGTTAAAGGACCTTAAAGACAACTATAAGATGATCAACATGCTCCTCCTATGAATTCAAGTTGATCAAGATTTCATTGATGAACATGATTATTAAATGGTCTAGGAACTCACAAAATATAGATATAATAATCCCCATGAACACATCTAGTGCATTCGTGCCACCGAGTAGAACGAACAAGAACTAAAAGTGCCCATACCTAAATCTGAAGGCAGTCTTTGGGATATATTCACCATTCACCAATATCTATTGATATTCAGATTAGAAATTGATCTTTAAAAACTAACTATCTCCCTTTATCTAGTCTAATAGATCCTAGATCCTATGAATAGGGTAATGGTTCTTGATTATTACATGATTCAACCTCTTATATTATATGTACAACCTTATACTATCATCCACCTTCTTGGAAGACAACACCAAAGGACCCCAAAGAGACATACTGGGTTGGATGAAACCTCTATACATTAGATCATCAACCTGAAACCTCAAATCATGCAACTCCATAGGTTCCATTTGTTAAGGATACATCAAATTTGAAGACACACCCAATTAAAACTACATACAAAACTTGAGGTCATGTCAAGGGGGTAGTGTCATAAACTCCTTCAGGAAAAAATCCACGAAATCCTATACAACCATGGTAAAATCAATTTCTAGAGATTCCAATGATAAATATTTCAAATAATAAAAAATATTATCCACTTTCCTACTACTAATCTGATAACCCCACTCACCAACAAATTCCACTTTCTAGCCCTCAACATCAGAAAACAAAACTATCCTCCAAAAGCATTCAATGACTCTATGGATAGAATACAACCAATCCATGATAAAGATAAAATATTATGGATATATATTCAATAAGAAGAAGTGTAAAACCCCAATATTCCATGGTACATTTCTTTTTAAATAAATTCAATAGCTTATTTTGCACGAAACACCAAGTTCGATCACACCATGATCTATCAAACTAGCCATTTAAAAAGCAGTTATGAATAGTATTAACCACATTATGAAATTTATAAATATAATTTGTCAAAATAGACTTATTTTTGAATTTATAATGTAAAAATTAGATTAGGGTGATTTTTGGTATTTTTATGACAAGTTTCAATTTTTGATGAATAGTAAAAAACACTACATTATTATCAAAAACTAGATTTTTTATTTAAATAATTATTTTAATTTAAATTAATTTTAAAGCCACAATAGATAAATAATAAAAATATTAACCCAATGTAGGTAATTGGAATTATTTTTATAATATAATTAGATATAAAAATTTATTGAACATTTAAACATCTATTTTACCCGCCTTCTTTCCACATCTACAGGATTAACATTAAATGTAATTTTTTCGTTTCTGTGAATAAAATTTTGAAAAATAGACATAAATGGCTATAATTAGTATGAAATTTTTGATATAATATTATCAGATTAATTTTTTATGAATAGTAACTTTAGTAAATTTTTATTTATTTACCATAGTTAAGAGTTAATCGGGTAATTAAAGGTAAACAAAATAATATAATATTATTATAAAATTACCCTAACACTTGTCTTAATTTCATTGGATAAGTGTTTTTAGATCAAAATAAACCTTATTATGAAAATACTATCCTTCTTAAACCAGTTTTTTAGATTACGAAATTTATTATATTTTATTTAAAGAAGAGTTAAAAATGTCATATTCAAATTTTAATAACAATATCATTTTTAATATAAGTTTATATAAGTGATATGGTTGATTATAAATAATATTTAGAAAGATAAAATTTTTATCTATATCATAATAATTTATTTAAAATTTTATAAAATAAATAATTAAATTAAATTGTGACAAAATAATGATTTAATAATTGATTTATTAAAGGAAAAATCAATTAAATTACATTAATAGTATTAAAATAAATATAATTTGAAATATTTTATTCCATAAATGATTTTTTTGGATGAATTTTACATTTTAGGGATGATTAAATTTAATTTTTTAAGGAATCAAAGTTTTATGATTTTAAAAAAACCATATAATAAATAGTGTCAAAATTGACATACACGAGATTTTAAAATAAATAATATTTTTAAAATAATATAAAATTCATAAAAATATATATTTTAGATAAATAACTAGTATAATATTAAATATGTTATAAATCATCCAATTTAGGTTCTTTTTTCTTTTTATATTAACTATATTAACCCTATAATATAGAAAGACAATTAGTCACTGTAAGAGTTAAACTGTTAAACTAAGGGTTAACGCCAAAAGATAAAGTTAATATTTTGACCTAAGAATGTGTAAAATTAATTGGTTGAGAGGATGTATAACTATACTAATTTTATACTCTAAATAACTCACTTTGGAGCTATTTTAAATCAAAAATCAATTTATCTTAAATTAATAGTTTTGGAGTTTCCAAAAGTACCCATCCCCTCTCTTATAAAAGGGCACCACTACTTCTATTTTATTAGCACCTATAAATCATGTTTTATCAGAAAAAAAATACCAATTTCTCCTTAAAACTTCCCTAAATTCACCTTATCGGCCATAATTTTGGAATAAATAAAACTTAAGAAGTCCTTTTGTGAAAATCAAAAGGAGATACTTGAAGCAGTGGTAATTATTTTACCAATTCAATTCAATTTATTTTCTTCTTATACTTCCTCTTCCTATATTATTTCCATAATAAAGTAATAACTCCATTATCATCTACATGATGATATGTTATTATGATTATGGTACAACCATATTACTCCTGTTATCTGTTCTATAAACAACAATATCACTATACATGCGTACGTATGGATTACCGTCTCCACGCTATGGTGTAATTTGTTATTCAATACTAATTTATTTGGATGAGTATAATGATGAGTATAATGGATTTAAATAATTAATATGACATGATAATTATTTTTATATAATTAATATACTATAAAATTTGTTACCATTTAACCATTCAGGAAATGATACTGTCGCTCGTTTTTACGTACGACCTACCGTCTCCATGATGCGATGAGATTCATTCTCCACGTTAACCATTCAAGAATGATTATAAAATTTATAATATGAGTATATATAATATTTATAAACTTAATATAATTATTTATATGAATAAAATATATCCTATTCATAAGAAACACGACTTACACAACAAAACAAGTATAGGAAAATGAACCAGTTAATACCCGAAACAATGGTAATACTGAAATATCATTAAGAAAGTGATATAAGAGAATCATATATAACATCATAAATAATGGATATATTTCTGGTATAAATTAATAAAATTATTTAACCATCATACATGAGATTAATGCACCCTCTACTAAAGGATATTATGAGGTAATGATTAATTTTTCAATCTCTTTATTATCCGAGATTACTTTTACATAAGAATTTACCAGGACATATTTATCATAAATTTCCATGTTTATTAAAAATTTATTTCTAAAAAATCTTAATATTATTTTAAAATTGTTTAAATACATTTTTACTCATGTTAAATTTTATAAAAAGGAATCCTTTTGTCGTTTTCCTTATGAGGTACTTTTTTTGAATTTGCTAACAAAGTATGAGAAGAATGTTTTTTAACTTATATAGTGTGAGAAGATTTTTCTACCATCATTATGACTTAACATTTTGAATAATCCTTTATAATATTACAAGATTATTTTCAATGATAATATTTTCTTTTTAAATTGTATGGAATTTTAAATAACTATTTTCAATAAAAGGGGTATTTATCTAAAGAAGTTTTTAATTATTTTATTAATAACATTTTCATCTATGTCAACATAATTTATTGGATATTATATTTAATTGAGGATAATTTCTTATGATACAACCTATCATATTATATTAAAGGTTTTATGAATATTTTGACTATGTATGTGCTATTATTATACCATTCATGGTTTATGGATAATGTATTAAGATTTTATATGTTAGTTTTAATATGAATGTTTATGTTGGTTATGTTTTACCCCTTTCATAAGGGGAATGCATTGGACTTAGTAAGTGATGGGCTATACCCACTATAGCCTCTTGATGCATTGGTAAGTCTTATGAGAAAAATTAGTTTTAGTTTTTACCCATTTATGTATGGTCTTAGAATAAGGCCTTGACGGTATGGTTATGATATCCAACATTATGTATTCCCTCATTATGAATTAGTTATTGATATTACATATGATTATTCAGCTAGTATAACATCCATGTGAATGTTTAAATTACATTATTTGATTAATTATTTTCATATTATGCTCAAGATTATGTTTAAAAGGATTTTTTAGTTCTATATATTTCCTTAAAAGTTTATAATTATTTATGATAGCTTCTGTTATATTATTTATCCTTACTGAAAATCTGATCTCACCACTTTGTTATGTTTCATTTTCCCCTAGGTTGTGAAGTGGTATATTATGAATGACCTATAGGGATAGTCTAAGGTATATGAGTGTTTTCCATGGAGATACTATGTTTTTTTTCATTTCAGGATGTAATGTAAAACCTATGTTTGTGTCTAGTTTTTTCAAGGCTACTAAACGGATCTGTCCTTCAGGATTTGATTTCTTGTGATCATTCCAATGTAATAAAATAATTCCCCATTTCTAGGAATCTAGGGTTGGGGTGTTATAGTTGGTATTAGAGAAATTTTAGTACAAACTCTACAAACTATATTTATAAAAAAAATTGATAAGGGAACATTACCCTAAAATATACTTTGAGGATAAGTATAGAACAACATCATAAAATTTTGGTAACGTAGAGATTATGTGGGTATTACTAGAAAATATATCCCTATATGGATACTAAAAGTGGAAATGGTTCTATCATACATGTACCTAAGAGTAATAACTCCAACAATGTGTTCTAGGCTTGACTCAGGTTAACCAGGTACACGACAATGAGCCTTACTACGCACCTAGTTTCACAATCCCGAGGGATATGATTAAGACAATTAACATTTTATTTGTTAACCATTATGGAGGATTTAAAAGTAAATATGTCCCCAAAGAAACCATATTTTTTATTATGAGATTATATATGCATAAAATTTTCAATTTATGTTACATATTTTTAAATTACTCATTATGATTCATAACCTAATATAGGCCATTGATTATAAATGGTGCCTAGTAGAAGAAATGAAAATTGTATCAACACATGTAATCCATGTAGGGATTTCCATCATATGTAGGATAATGATGTTGGAGCAGGAGATTCAACTAGTGATGAATAAATTATAACTATACTGGGATAGCTGACTCTGGTTATGAACAATAACCTTACCTATATAGAGTAGCCTGATCCACAACATGGAGGATAAATATTAGACCGCTTCATGAGACAAAAACCTCCAACATTCAATGGGACTTCAAATCCATTTGTAGTTGAGTAATGGATAAGTTCCTGAGAGAAGATATTTCATACTTTGGGGAGTAATGAAAGGTAAAAAGTTGTCATGGTGGATTATCATCTCTTAGAAGATGCAAATCAATGGTGTTCATTAATTCAAAACATGAAGGAGGATAAAGAAGTAGAAAATATTTAATTGAAGGAATTTAAAGAACTCTTCCTAGAAAAATAATTTCCTCATGATCAGTGAGTGGATATAGAGAGGTAATTTTTGAGACTAATACAACAAGAGGATGATAATGTTTTAAATTATAAAGCTAACTTCAAAAGGTTATCAAGGAATGATGCAGAGTACAAAAAAAACCTAATAAGTAATATTGATAAATTATTTTATGGGTTAAAACTATTCCTCTAATAAGAACTTGTCTCACAATATTTCTCATCATATGAAGATATAGTCTCGTGTTCTATCAAAGAAAAAGAGTAATTCTCTAAGTCCAATGACTTTAAAGAAAATCAAGAGAAGAATAGGGATACTGAACACTCTAGAAATGGAAATAAGGAAAAGGGGAATAAGGGAATAATTGAATTTCCATCCTGTAATAAATTTGGAAAGAAACATTATAGAACATGCCTATTGGGGATGATAGTTTGTTATAAGTGTGGAAAAAAGGCCACCAAGCCCGAAATTGAATGGTAAAGAAAGAAGATACCAATGTTCAACGATACAATTTTAAAGAGATGACACATTATACAAATTATTGTCCTAAGCATCAAGTAAACTTCCCCCCCAAAAGGCCAAGGGATAAAGGCCAAGATTTTGTGATCACAACTACTAAGGTTGAAGCTCCTAAAATTTTTTTGGCAGGTACTTTAACCATCTTCTAAAATTTATACAAATCTTTTTTTGATTTTTAATCCTCACATTTCTTTATATATTTCCAATTTTATTTAAAAATTATATATTTACAATTCACATGAACAAGGGAGCTATCAGTGAAAGCTACTAAGGGAAGTCTCATTGCAACAAAGATGTGTTGGACACATCCCATTGTGGCATATAAAGATGATTTATATAATGAATTTATCATCATAACTATTGTATAATTTTATTTAATCCTCGTTAGAGATTGGATATCAAAATATTATGCAAAAATTTATTTCAAGAAGGAAGTTATGATTTGTGAGAAAGATTTAGAATCCATTATCTTTAAATAAAAAAATTCATCATCTAATTATTATAAAGATCCACCTCTTATAGATCTTCTAAATAAAATTATTATGGAATAAGAGAAGATAAAACCTATTAATATTCAAATTTATTATGTACCTATTTTACAAGAATACTTTGATGTATTTCCATAGGACTTACATGGACATCCTACAAAGTAGGAATTTGAGTTTTCTATTGATTTAATCCTTGATGCAAGGACTATATCAAAAATCCCTATAGAATGGCCAATGTGGAATTTGTAGAGTTTAATAAACAACTAGAGGAGTCAAGTAACAAGGGATTTATTCAACCTAGTATTTTTCTATGGGGATCCCCATTTATTTTTGTTAAGAAGAAAGATGGATCAATGAGGCTGTGCATTGAATATAGAGAAATGAATGATATTATAATAAATAACAAGTATCCTATAACTCGCATTGATGATTTGTTTGATCAAATTCATGGAGATTAATATTTTTTGAAGATTTACCTTCATTATGGATATCATAAATTACGTGTAAAGAAGGAAGATATTCGAAAGATAACATTCTGAACCATGTATGGACATTAAAATTTACAGTAATGACATTTGGACTGAGTAATGCACCCTATGTTTTCATGGATCTAATGAAAAGAGTGTTCAAGGAATATATTAATGATTTTGTCCTAGTATTTATTGATGATAAATTGGTATACTAAGGAAGCTACGAAGACCATGAGAACCACTTGCGAATTGTTCTGAAGACTCTTAGAAGAAATGATCTATATGGGAAATTTAAGAAGTGTGAATTCTGGATTCAGGAAATTTATTTTCTTTTCAATACTATCTCAAAGGATAGAATATATGTTGATCCTACAAAGATATAGGAAATCCAATAATGTCCAGCACTGACGAACATAACTGAGGTATCAGGTTTTATTGGTCTAGAAGGTTATTATCAGCGATTCTTCTAGATTTTTTTCCGATTGGCTAACCCATTAACCGAGCTCACACGTAAAGGGGTTAAATTCATTTGGAAAAAATAGTGTGAAGAATGTTTTGAATAATTAAAGATAAGATTATTCAATGCTCTTATATTGACTTTATTATAAGGAAATGATGGATTTGTGATTTATAATTATGAATCAAATAAAGGACTTGGTTGTGTCCTTATGTAGAATGATAGAGTTATTGCATATGCATCAAGGCAGTTAAAAATTCATGAATAGAACTATCCAAATCATGATATTGAGTTAGCAGTTGTAATCTTTTCTCTGAAGATATGGATACACTATCACTATAGTGAAATATGTGAGATATATAATGCTCATAATAGTTTTAAATATATTTTCTCACAGAAAGAACTCAATATGAGACAAAGGAGATGGCATGATATACTCAAGGATTATGATTTCACAATACACTACCACCCAAGGAGGGAAAATAATATATTGGATGCTTTGAGTAGGAAGGAACATGGAGTTTTGAACAAAATGAGAGTTGAAAGGGACCCTATGTTCATGGATTTAGTAAAGATGGATATGGAAATTATCATGGAAGGTGAAACATCACTACTTTCTCAAATGGATTCCAAACCATATTTAATAGAAAGGATAAAAAGTTTTTAGTCTGATGATGAGGATTTTAAAAACAAAATTAAATCCATGAATGATGGGAGATTTATTGACTTTGTATATAAAGATGGAATTTTGAAATTTGGGAAGAGGCTTTGTGTTACCTCTACACCTAAGCTAAAAAGGTAATTATCGAATGATGGTCATAGATCCACTTCCTCTATACAACCTAGTAGCACTAAGATGTATAGATATTTCAAGGAACATTTTGGAGGGACAACATGAAGAGGAAAATTTCTGACTATGTGTCAAGATGTCTAATTTTCTAACACGTGAAGGCTGAGAGAAAATGTCCTAAAGGAATCATGAAACCTATTTATATACCTGTGTGGAAATGGGATGACATTACAATGGACTTTTTCACTAGATTACCAAATACTCTAAGAAGGAATGATGCGATATGGGTTATTGTTGATCACCTTACCAAATAAATTCATTTTATTGATATAATATAAGATTTACCTCTTGAACGCCTAGAAAGACTTAATATTAATGAATTTTTAAAACTTCATGGTTCACCTCTATCAATTATGTTCGATTGAGATCCCTGTTTTACATAAAAATTATGAAAAAGTATTCAGGAGGCTCTAGATACTAAGCTTCATTTGAGCACTACCTACCACCCTCATACTGATGGATAATCAGGAAGGACTATTAAAACTTTAGAAGACATGTTGAGATATTTTTCACTTGACTTTCACGATATATGGGATTAGTATTTACCTATGGTAGAATTTTCCTATAACAATAACTTCCACTCAAGTATTAAAATGCCACTTTATGAAGAGTTATATGGGAAGATAAGTTGTAAACCCACTTATTAGGATGACGTGGGTGAAATAAAACTCATAGGACCTGAAACTGTTGAGGAAACAATGGAAAATGTGAAAATTATTCAAACCCATATCAAAATAGCTCAAAGTAGGAAAAATATCTATGCTGATAACCAAAGAAAGGGTTTAAAATTTCAAGTAGGAGATCATGTTTTCTTAAAGGTATATCTAGGGAAGGGTGTTATAATATTCCAAAAGAAAGGGAAAATGAGCCCAAGATACATCATACTTTTTTAAATTTTAGAACAAATAGGAGCTGTAACTTACTGTTTAGCAATGCTTCCAAGTCTCTCTAAAGTTCATGATGTGTTCCACGTATCAATGTTATAGAAATACATGCCAGACCCAATGCATGTACTCACCTATGAAGAAATAGGATTAGAACCTAATTTTTATTATTGTGAAATATTCTTTATACTAGGGAACAAGTGTTGAGGAATCTGATGACTCGATTAGTAAAGGTTATTTCAAGAAATCATAAAATGGAAGAGGCAACGTAAGAACCTAAGGAATTTATGTTGAATAACTACCCAAATCTTTTTATGAGGTGATATTATAGAAATTTTGTGGATGAAATTATTTGAAGGGGGAAGAATGTAACACCCTAATATTTCATGGTATGTTTTTTTAAATAAATTCAATAGCTTTCACTGCATGGAACACTGAGTTCGAGCGCACCATGATCTATCAAACTAGCCATTTAAAAAGTAGTTATGAATAGTATGAACCAAATTATGAAATTTATAAATTTTATTTTTTAAAATAGACTTTATTTTTTAATTTGGAATATCAAAATTATCTTAGGGGGGATTTTTGGTAATTTTGTCACAAGTTTCAATTTTTGATGAACAGTAAAAAATACTGCATTATTATTAAAAACTGACTTTTTATTTTAAATAATTATTTTAATTTAAATTTATTTTAAAGTAATAATAGATAAATAATAAATATATTAACCCAATTTAGGTTATTTGAATCATTTTTATAATATAATTAGATATAAAAATTTATTGAACATTTGAACGTCTCTTTTACCAAACTTCTCGCCACATCTGCAGAATTAGCATTAAAAGTAATTTTTACATTTCCATGAATTGAATTTTAAAAAAGGATATAAATGGTTATAATTAGTATGAAATTTTTGATCTAATAGGATCAAATTAATTTTTTTTTTAAAATAGTAACTTTATTAAATTTTTATTTATTTACCACAATTAAGAGTTAATCAGGTAAATAATGGTAAAAATAATCATATAATATTATTATAAGATCCATTATTGGATCTTATGTTTAATTGATGTTAATTTATTATGATAAAACCTATCATATTATATTAAAGGGTTTATGAATAGTTTTAATATGGATGTACTATTTTCATACCATTCATGGTTTATGGATAATGTATTAAGATTTCGTATGCTCATTTTAATACGAATGTTTATATTGGTTATGTTTTTCCCTTTTTAAAGAGGAATTAACTGGACTTAGTAAGTGATGTTTGGGGCCCCTATAGTCCCTTGATGCATCGATAGTTCTCATGAGAAAAACTAGTTTGGGTTTATACCTATTTAGGTATTGTCTTGTCATGATGACTTGATGGTATGGTTATAATGTCCTAAATTATGTATTCCCTCATTATGAGATTAGTTATTGATAATACATGTGATTATTTGGCTATTAGAATATAAATTTGAATGTTTAAATGGAATTATTTGATTAATTATTTCCATATTATGCTCAAGATTATGTTTAAAAGGCTTATATTTCAGTTTTATAACTTTCCTTAAAGGTTTATGCTTATTTATGATAAATTTTACTATATTTTTTATCCTTACTAATCATCATAGATAACCCATTTCATATGTTTCATTTTTCCTTAGGTTGTGAAGAGGTACATTATGACTAACCTGTAGGGATAATCTAAGGGATATGAGTGTTTTCAATGGAGATACTATATTTCTTTTCATTTCATGGTGTAATGTAAAAGTTATATTTATATCTAGTATTTACAAGGCTACTAAACTGATCGGTCCTTTAAGATTTTATTTCTTGTGATCAAGAAAATGTAATAAAATAATACACCAGCTCTGGGCATCTGGGGCCAGGGTGTTACAAATATATAACATCCACCACTGATGTGTAATTCCCCACATCTATCTAACTACCAAAAAAACCCAGAACTTAGCCTAAGATTGAATCAATTTGAAGATGATCTCAAGATCCTCCAACCAGTGCTCTATCTTCATATTAAAGATGCTCCCCTCATATTTCCCAAAGCTCCTCTAGTGAAAGAAACACACAAATATCTACCATGCCTCAATATCATATGTTAGGTCAATCCTCTAACAATTTAATGGATCGACCTACTGAATCTCCACTACTTGAGTTACTCAAGGATGATGACTAAGATCCATTCCTAAAAATCAAGGAGAAACCCTAATCTTGGTATCATAAAATTTTAACAAAATTTATTTAATTAATTCATTTTAATTACCCACAATCGCTTCACATATGAACATAAAAAATCATGATGAATGTACCTATCCTAAGTCTCTACCATACAAATATCCCCACCTCACTTGGATATTTAGTAATCTCAGTGTAGAGACATTTTTTTTCCTTTTAATACTTTGGAATATTTATAGATATATTTATTTAGCCAAGCACTAAAAAGACGTGCGATTTAGAGGCCCGGTGTGGATGAAATTAATTATATAAAAATATTAAAAATATTTTATATTATGAGCGCATTGTTTTTTAAATAAAATGGGATAACTCTTAGATGAAATATTGGATAAAAAATTAGATACCACATTTGAATCTATAATGCAAAGTTTACCCAAGGCACGAGTTAAAATAGGTTGGCATAGGATGTTTAGATAACATTAGCCATTGGAGGGTGGGTTTAGTTAAATAAATAAATAATTTTATTTATTTAATTAAATAACATAATCCTAATTTCCCCTTTAAATAATTTGTTATGGTAGGATCTCCAGGGTTAGCCATATAACACTGGGATCATTGAGAATCATTATTCCACCCTCTTGTTGGTGAATCAAAATCCAATAATGACAAAACAAAAAATCTAGGAAGATTGAGGTACAATTAACATAATGAATTATATTATTCCTTGGTGAGAATGTTATTTGATGATGAATGATCCAATTCTATGTAGGACTCATCAATTCGTTTATTTAGTCCCAATTTATTAAACTGTTTGAGCATGATCAATTCTATTTCTTGATATGCATTAAATCAAGACTTTTCATGAGCCAATACACCGGTTTTTAATTGGTTTATTCATTTCTTTCTCACCCTGGATATCCCTATTTATTTTTATTTACCAAGAATGCTAGGCCAACGAACATACACCTTTTTTTCACATTCTTCACCGATTGGCCTATGGGTACTTAGTTCGACATTATCGAGCAGGACTGAGACCAATTGGACCCCCAAATTCATGGAGGATTCACATATGATGAATGGAATGAAAAATCAGAGATGAATTCACATGATTTATGAGATATGGGTGATTCAACTGAGGATTAGAATACCATTGAAGTGTTGCGGGTGATGGAAGATACACACGACACGTGCAGGAGTAGATTGAATATATTAGGATTTTATTTAAGGCTATTGGAGGGTTAGAAACGATGGTATGAGGCCTTTTACACTAATTTTGAGAGGCTTGGAGGTGAGATATGAGTAGGTGAGACCAGATCTGGAAAACTGAAAGCAGATATGACTTTCTTCAAAAAACTCAACTGCACAACGTGTACTGTGATGAACACACTCCGTGTAGTGCCTCTTTGGATGTGAGACTAAGATTTTGAGAATGTTAAGGATGAAATGTTGTGTAGTCCACCTACATTCCATGTAAATGTCCATAGGTAGAAATGCCATGTGACAGGAACACATGGGTAGGACCTCACACAGAAGGACATGCCATGTATCGAAGTATATGAACATTGATAGTTTTATATGGACACATCTAGAAGCACAGTTAGGACCCCGAGTGGATGAGACATGCCATGTAGTCCCTCTTCACATCATGTAATGTTACATGGTTAGAGATCAATCTATCGACAGGGATACAAATGGGAAGTGGTGCATGAACACACACTATGTGGGCCCCTTTACATGTCATGCACCCCTTCTTTCCTTTTTAGGAAACTTATACCTCTCGTATATCCTTTGTTTGGACTTGAATTCTATCCTGTGAGTATCCTATCCTAAGTTCTTTTCCAATTAGAAAGTGATGGTGGCCTCTTTAGTCAATTTTGAGGTATGATTCAAGATTTTATGTGCATGGCACTTATTTAGGTGATGCTCGAAAATGATAGTGATCTGACAAGATCATCTAAGAGATCAGAGTGGCACCCTCTTGTGAGGTAGGGCTGGGTCCTCGATCGACCATTAGAGTGGAACCCTCCAGCCAGGATGGGTATGGGTCCTCTGTCAACAATTAGATTTAGGGGTGTCCATGTGTTGGGTTGGGAAGAATTTTAGACTCAACCCAATGAAAAGATGATGGGTCGGGTTGGACCGGGTTACTACCATTCTATCCAAAAGACCCAACCTGACTTATCCCATAATAGGTTGGGTTAGGTTGGGTTGGTCTGATCAGATTACCTAATAGAAAAAAATAGAAAGACTATATTGTACATAATAAATACAGTTTACACACATTTTAAAATAAAGTTTTTTGAAGAATGTATTCATAAAATCTATGTACATATCTTCAGAATATAGTTTGTTAAAGAATATATATACTATTTTTGAAATACACACATTTTCATACATAATGTGTAGTATTCATAAAGTTTGTACTATAGAAGTTATTCTGAATACTATTAATAAAAACTGAAAAATTCAAATGAAATTTTCATTATTTATACAAATCTTTGTTACAAAATTAAAAATATAGTTTGTAAAAATAAATGCATATGAATTTTTCATAAATATAAAAAAACTGTATTATAGATTGTATAAAAAATTTGTATTTAATACAAAAAGATAATATAGTTTTAAAAATAAATAATGATAAAACAAATTCTTTGTAAAAAAATATAGTTTAGAAAATACCATTTGGAATATGCATATTCATATGCGTTTACCTCAAAATAGACTTATAAATATAGTCTAGAAAAATAAATTCATATAAATTTTCTTTACATTACATAATTATATTATAGAATAATTTTTTTGAGTGAGAACACACTTAATAGAATGATCCTATATAACAATAGAATATTATGTATTTTTCCTTGTATTACTTCTAATAAAATTAGATATGGATTTTCTCCATACATAAAAAAAATAATAATACATATTTTAGCTCATTAAACTTGTTTGAAAAATACCAAAATAAAAAAATAGAAATTACATAAAATAATTACATTTTCATAATAATATTTTACCATGGCAGTAGTAAATAAGTGAATCAATTTTTTGGTATAGACATTTCCAATTTAACAAAAATTATCAGTTCGGCCATTACTTTTCCTTTTTCCTGTTTACAGATCAAGACTATCTTCAATTATAATTTTTATTTATATTGTTCTTTTCATTATTCTCATTCTTATCTATTACAGAAAATTTTTTCTAACCTATATCAATTTCATAATTTTTTTAACACCTTCAAGAAATGGATACCAATGAGTAAAACCAGTTTCCACAATTAAATTATTCAAAATAAATATACCAAATTTAATACCACACAAATAAGAACAACATTCCTAAAAGATAATAAATCCTTAAACAATGAAAAAAATGAAGACATAAATTTTTGAAATGCTGTTAAAAAATGAGAGAATCCCACTTATAGTAACTTCTGTGGATGGATGATAAGGAAGAGTTTGTGATAAAATCCCACTAACTAAGAGTTGTGAGTCTCTGGATGTGACTAAATGAAGAGGAGGAACAACAATCAATTCTTGTGAATTGAAAGGGAAGGGAGGGAGGGATAGTGAAGGAGGGATATATGACTGTCTCTTAGGAGTGTGTGTGCAACAGCATGAGATAGGAGGTAGAGGGATGTCGATGCCATTTATGGTTCATTAAAATCAATTGATAGGGGAAATGGGTCAAGAAGGATGGAGAGAGATATGTAGGGAGAGGTAGATAATAGGAGGGAGGTATGGAGGGAGCGAGTGAGAGGGAGGGTGTAGGTTTCAGGCACAATGAAAGCAAGGTTGGGATAGTGCCCAACTTTAAATTTTACCATGATCAATGATTAATATAAGATTAATATGACGATGAATTCTAGTATCCATGGAATAAAATAAAATATTTAGATAAATAAGAAAGAGGTCTGGAACCCTAAGAGAGGATTGACATATTTTATTTATAAATAATTAAATTAAATTAAAGAAATACCTCTAAGTTTTCATTTCTTCATTAATGTGTCTGACTAATGATATGCGGTGAGCCTTTCATTGATTTGTAGAGATCAAGTGTATATATCCTCTAGAGGTAATCCACACATGCTCTAAGAATCTCTGGACATCGTCAAAGGAGTCTCAGGGTGCTAGAAAAAAAGGTCCTTACACTTGCGTTGTCTTCCCTCGATCACCTTGAGAGAGACTTCCAAAGCATTCTCTGATCCAGTGGAGGATGGATGCTCTCATTCTTGAGAGTGTTCTTGGAGAAAAAGGAGCTCTCGAGGCTTGAGATATTTTTCTCCAAAAATATTGTGCACAACCAAAGTTGTCTCTCTAGCCCATGGGTTTCCCCCTTTTCTAACAAGAGAATAATATATAACCATGAATTTAATTCAATAGGTAATAATAAATAATTATTACAAGTGTCATTACTTGTTTTATTATTCCATGTGAAACCCCCATATCAAATAAAAACTGTAATAACATTATTTGCATGACATATTCATAGATTGAAAGTTACAATTAAATATTATTTTAATCAAATAATATTTAATATTATTTTCTCAATGGAACCTTTTACTCGGTCCGTCCATCCTCCAAAATATTTATCAAAAATTGAATAATGACAATTTATTTATTAAATAAATAAATAAATCTAACTGAATTATTCACTGATAAATAAATAAAACGCGATAAGGAATACCTGAATAATTATTAAACCACAACTATGAATAATATTTATTCAACTTGTTAAATAATAAATTATTTAACTGAGATTATTAATACACTTAGCATGTGACCCTCTAGGCCTCTTTCTCAGTAGAATTAGGAAGCCGACCTAAAGTCCCAGGATAACATCTAACAACATGAAAAGACACCCAGAGTGAAATAAGTTAATGATACAATGACATGTCACCTCATACGATGGCTTACCATGTAATATAATCCCTTTATCACAATATCTTCAACTGAGTAAGTTAAATGCCCGTGTCACCAACCTATATGCTCGATAACTCATTCTTTGACTTTTTGGAAATAGAACTTGCCTAAGGAACACCATAGCCACGAATTTATTTATGCTATATCATTTCCATCAAAGGTCTTGAGATATTTACTTCTATTAATGAATAGAAGGGATAAATAATTTCTCACATTATTCATTAATGAAATATTACTCGTGACACACCCAACGTATCCTACCTCATCATGAACATATGTCGTCATAGTTTTCACTAATAAATCAAAGTACATGACTCATAATATCCATTAATAATAATGTTAAAGTATAAGGACCATTACACACATCCTAAAATAGAAACATCCAATGAAACTTATAATGTGGATTTCCTACTACCGTGTTTCGTTCTCATAATATACTATTGGATATTACCCGAGGAGTACACCATGAGAAGGTGCCTCAAAGTCCTATGAGTTTACACCCATTGATAGACTATATCATTTTTGTCCCTTAAAATGATATCATCTAGCCATAGAAAATTTATTCAAGAATAGTGTCATGGAACTTCTGGGTTCTTATCATACCAGGGAACTATTATGGACTTTTAGTGGGACAACTACTCTTTGGACATTATCATATGCTATGTTATGTAGAAGAAAAATCATGATGTGATAAGGATTTTATTAATATTAAAAACTATGAATATAATTTTATCATAAAGTAAAAAAGAAGTTGGTTATGGGGCACCAACTTCAAGAGACTCCCACTTGCACTAGAACCATCTACTAACATACTTCAGTCTTCTAGCTCTCACATGATATTCATGATTCTGTTGAGATATGCCTTTAGTCAAGGGCTCCACTACCTTATCCTTCATAGAAACTCTAATCACTAAAACTCACACCTCTGATGAAATACCCTCAAGAGGTGATAATTCTAGAGTATGTGATTTTTCTATTGATGTGACCTTGGATCCTTTGCAAGATCCACCACTGCAGTATTATCACAATACAATGTGATAGGGTCTCTACTGTTATGAATTACATCAAGCTCCTGGACAAAGTTGTGAATCCATATAACTTCCTTGGATGCATCAAAAGCCACTATATATTTGGACTTCACTATAGAATCAACAAAAACTAGATGCTTTGAACTCTTCTAACTCATAGATCCTCTATTGAGATAGAAAACATATCATGATTGTGATTTTAGACCATTCTGGTCTGTCTAAAAACCAAAATCAGCATACCCTATGATGAAAAGGTCCTCATCTCCTCCATACACTAGGAACATATCCTTAGTTCTTATTAGATACTTAAGGAAATATTTAACAACTGTACAATTCTATTCTCCTGGATTTGCTTGATATCTACCTACCAAGCTCAGTGAATAATCAACATCAAGTCTAGTACATAGAATGAAATACATGATTGATCATATTGTCGAAGCATATGGGATATTACTCATTCTACATTTCTCTTGTTCTGCCTGGAAACACATTTTCTTAGAAATATATATTCCATGTGACACTAGAACCAATCCCCTCTTGGATTGTTCCATACTAAATCTCTTTAGTACCTATTCAATTTATATACTCTGAATTATACCAAGCAGTCTCTTGGATCTATCAAAAATGATCTTGATCCCTAGAATGTAGGATGCTTCGCCTAAGTCTTTCATAGAGAAGCAATTGTTCAACCAGTCCTTAATTGACTGTAATACTAATATTTTATTTCTAGTAAGTTATATATCATAAACATATACGACTAGGATAATGAACACATTCCTATTAAACCTTGTGTAAATACATGTCTCACATTCATTCTTAATGAAAACAAATTCCCTTATGGATTCATCAAATCAAATATACCATGAACTGGGTACCTTCTTCAATCCATAAATGGATCTATGAAAATTGAAAACCCTTTTGGAATCACTTGGTGTCACAAAACCTTCTGGTTGAGTCATATAGACATCTTCCAGAAGGTTTCCATTAAGGAAAGTAGTTTTTGCACCCATCTTCCAAATATCATAGTCATGGTATGTTTCTATGACAAGTATGATTCTGATAGATTTAAACATGGAAACTAGCAATAGATTTTCATTATAGTTAATTCCTTGACGTTGTTTAGAACCTTTAGCTACTATCCTTGATTTATAGGTACTTAATTTACCTTCCATATCCAGTTTCCTCTTGAATACCCATTTACATCCAATAGACTTTACATCAATTGGAACATCGACCAGAACCTAAAATTGGTTCTAATACATGTAATCCATATCATAATTCATAGATTTTATCCATCTTGTAGCTTATGATATCAATACTACCTCCTTATAGGTTATAGGTTCATCATTGTCTAAAAATAATGAGTCACCATCCTTGGTGACGGGAAAACCATATCTATTTGGTTCCCTTAACTCTCTTACACTCATATTTAGTACTTGTGTTTCGGGAACTACTTCTTCCATAGGGACCTCTAGAACTTGTTCCTATACCAACTCCTTTGTATCTTGAGAATCAACTTCATTGAAGTCAATATTGCTACCACTATACTCTTCTAGGATGTTCTCCCTCTCAAGAAAGATAATATGTATGGAAACAATCACTTTACTTTCTAATGGGGTGTATAGGTAGTATCCTTATATTTCCTTGGGATACCCTATAAATATACACCTCATGCCTTGGGGTACTAGTTTGTTTCCTGAGAAATCCTTAACAAATTCCGCGCATCCCCATACATGTGTATACGAAAAAGGGTTTCTTCCCACTCCATAACCCGAAGGGGAATCTATTTTCTGCCTTAGTTGGTACTTAGTTTAATGTGTATGCCTCAGTTTGAATGAATATCCCCAAAAGGATAAAAAATATTTTCATGACTCATCATCGACCTTACCATATTCCAACATGGTACAGTTCCTCCTCTCACTAGCACCATTCCACTGTGGTGTATAAGGTGGATTTAGTTGACATAGAATCCCATTATCCCGTAAAAGGTTGATGAACTCTTGGATAAGATATTCTACAACTCGATCCAATAAAATATTCTTTATCTTCTTACCAATATGATTCTCTACTTCATTCTTGAATTCCTTGAATTTCTCAAAGGACTCAGAATTATACCTCATCAAGTAAATATATCTATATCTACTCTCGAGTCAACAATAAAAGTTATGAAGTAAGAATATTCACCTCTAGATTCTACTGGAAATGGTACACACACATCAGTGTGTACCAATCCTAGAAGCTCTGTGGTCCTTTCACCCTGCCCACTGAATGGTGGTTTTTTCATTTTCCCTTGTAAACAAGTGTGTCATCTATCAATTGGTTTTAGCTCTAAAGAGTCTAAATAACCATCTTGACATATATTTTTCAAGCACTTCTTGTTTACATGACCAAGATGGTGATGCCACAACTGGTTGTTATATGAGTCATGTGAACTTTATTCATTATCGATTTCCAATAGTTGGTTTTTGTAATTTAAAACATACAAACCGTTATATAAATATGTCATACCATAACATATGTTGTCCTTATAAAAGAAACAACATTTATTTCCAAACTTGAAAATAAATCCATCTATATCTAAATTCTATACAAAAATCATGTTCTTGGTAACACTTGGTACACAATAATAGTATCATGAAACCAAAATCATCCTAGTCGACAATGAAAGGTGGTAGTCACCAATGACAAGAGCATCCAGCCTCAAACCATTGGAAGCTCGTAGATCTACCTCTCCTTTGGAATTTTTTTGAAATATAATTGGTTCTTGTATTTGAATATAGATGTGATAACCACAAGATATATCTAATACCCAATGTGTATAATAGAAAAGATTTCACTCAGTAACAAACACACCTTTTGATTCCTCTTTCCTCTGGGTGAATTTCCTCTTCCAATGGCCAGACTTGCCACATTCAAAGCATAATGACTCCTTTTCCTTACCCTGCCTTTGGATCTTCTTCTTCTTGGTCTAATAGAGCTCGGGTGTTTTATAATTTTTATAAACATTAATCTCCTTTTCCTTTTCCTTCCTATTTCTATTCACTATAATAACTGTGGATTTTTTCACGCCCCATGTCCTTATCCACTTGACGAATCAGGGTTAGAAGTTCTGATAATCTCTTCTCATTATTTATTATATTATAATTCATAATAAAACTAGGGAAGGCCTTGGGTAGTGATGATAGTATGAGATCTGTATGAAACTCATCCAGGGTTTTTAATCCCTAAGATGTCCAAATGATCAATATAGCCAATATGATTGACTACATGTGGTCTAGCTAGTATAGAATTTCCAAGATTAGTAGTGAATAAAGGGTTTGAGATCTCATAGCTCTCTTATCTCACCTTCTCTTGATAAATATCCTGAGGAAAGACATCATGATATAAGCATCCATTTCCACTTATTTCTTAAAGAGACCATTGATTATAGATGATATTATAAGGCACTGAAAATCTGTATCATCATTAAAATGTTTCTCCTACACAGAGAGCTCCTCATCACTTTCCTCATTCCTAGGCACAGTTGGTAAGGGTTATTTCAGCACATATTGTTTCCTTTCATGGAGAAGGATAACTCAAAGGAACCTTTTCCACTCCTAGAATTTAGTACCAGTGAGAAGGTTTTCCTTCTCGAGTATGGATCACAACGATATGTTTGATTTCATTTTTAATGTCATTTCTAAAAATAATATGAATATAGTTTTAGTACTTTATCTGATAAAATTAAGACAAATAAATATTCATTAGTCTCCCACTGTGTTATCAGAACCCAATAGCCCTCACCATTGGCTTCAGAATATCCCATTACATAGATATTCTAGTGGCAATGTTCCATATTCCATTCTCATCACCCCAATTTTTTCGGGTCAATAAACTTGAATGGTTTTAGGTAGGAATTCCAAATTCCAACTACATCAACTTGTAGCTCCTTGATCCATTGAGTGGACTCCTCAATCCTGAAATCAATATTTTATATTTCCTTAACCCTTGCCTCTTAGTTACACCATGTCCTACTTTGTTAGTAAACTCTTGATGTAAACCAAGTTAAGTTAACCCAAAACCACAAATTATAATTCCCCAATAATTTAAATCACCCCAACTTTGGCTCGTTAAGAAATTTTAAATGTTTGTTTGATTCTAACTGAAGTAATGGAAGGATTTACAAACTTAATATTTTAATGAGGTATTTTATCCTTTATGTGTAAATTTCCTCTTATTATCTTTTCACATGCTCTTTAATATTAAGTGGGATATACTTAAGTGATTAACCATGTCTTGATAATATTTATTCATATGCCATTTTATTTTATTTTCATCTTGCATGCTTGTTAATTCATTTAATTATGTGATAGTGATAATAAATCCATAATGAATAACCATGAAACTAATAGAAATAAAATAAAGGGTATTATCACAAGATTTTATAATGGTTAGTTTATCAATTGGATGATAAAATACCCCTTACCTAGGGGATAAACACTTTGAGCCTTTTAAGGTTTGTGTTTACAACTTTCCACCTGTCCACCTTTTTATCTCCTTGGATTGGTTTCGCCTTGACTCCTAAATTGAACTACGTCCAATAGATTATGGGATCCATCTATTACATATGTTTTTAACTCACATATAGGTGAGGGGTAAAAAGTGAGTTTACATAAAAGAAACCATGGGCACACAGTGCCTACATATTAATGAGGAGAAGGTATGCATACCAACAATTTTAATTTAATAAATAAATTAAAAGGAAACCAATCACATACAAAGTTATGGTTTATCTCATGATCATCCACAAACGTGTAATGAATTATACATTTAATAAAACTATAATTCAATTCTTCAATCATTCTTATTAAGATAAATCATGCTCTAATCGATTAATTATTATTTTTAATTAATCAATCCTTTTATCTTAATCATTTTTTCTGAATTTCCTTGAGATTATCATCCATTATAATTTTAAAAAAAATAATAAATTCATTTTAAATTAACTGTGTACATAACTTATACCTTGGAGTCAACCCAATGAATACCCACCCAAAACTACCCAACATATATTATACATGTATACACTTTATTCTCTGTGACATGTAGCATGTACACAAAATTTATAATTTTAATACAACTCATAAATGATGTGAATATCTTTGAACATTACAAAAATATTAATTAAACATATATATATATATATATATATATATATATATATATATAAAACACCTATCACATGTTGTGTACTAACCTTAAACCCACACGAAGGTACACGTATCAAGGGTTAGATAATATAATAATAAAATTTTAAATTTGCATAATCTGGAAAACATACATAGCGTGTAGATCCAACTACATGACATGTACTGTCCTCATTGTCTATCCAATGTACAAACCTGGGGAAATGACATGTGAGGTGTACTTCAGAATTCCTCAGAGTACACGATGTGTCCAGTGGACCACACGCTGTGTAGACTCTGCGTTACACGGTCAACAGCCGGGAAATCCGTGTATGAGATACATGACTTGACCCTAACCCAAAGGGACTACACACCGTGTCTAGTGGGGCCACATGACGTGTAGTCTAGATGAATGTATTTCAGTCTGTCCTGGTCAACATGTAATGTAAGAATTAACTACACCGTGTGTCATTAATTCACACGACTTGAGTAATTGCCGAATTACTCCCGATGCGCTGAACACAACTACACGATGTGTGATCCCGATTACATGTCATGTATGGAAGATTACATGGCATGTAACTCCAAATACACGACGTGTACTATTGTGTTACCTGGATAGAATCGTCGATGCCTCCTGATGAGATCCTTGATTTAATTTTAATCATAAAATTATTCGTTTCTATTAGATTTGTGAGAATTCAAAGAGGAAGAAAAGATCTCAAAATTAAGATTACAATAATGATTAAACATGAATTGAAAAAATAAATTATTAAAGAATAAATCACCAATGAATTATTTAAATAATTATAAAAAAATATGACCCCTCTGATACCACTTGTAGGTTCAGGATATAGCAGAAGCACGGTTGGGCCGACACCCAACATTAAATTTTATCGCAATCAATGATTATTCAGGGATCAATACAATGATGAACACCAGCATCCATGAAATAAAATCAAAGATTTAGATAAAGAATAAAGAGTCCTAGAACCTTTAGAGAGGATCAACATATATTTTTTTATAATTAAGTTAATTAAATTAAAGAAATACATCTAAGGTTTTTTTCTTAGTTGATTTGTCTGACCACAGATCTGCAGTGAGCCTTTCATTACTTTGTAATGGTCAATCATAGATCTCCTCTAGCAGTAATCTACACGTGATCCATGAAACTCTAGATGTCACCAAAGGAGTCTCTGAGTGCTAGCATAGAAGGTCCTTCCGCTTGTGTCTTTTGCCCTCAATCACCTTGAGAGCCACTTCCAAAGCGTTCTCTAATCCAGTGGAGGATGTCCATTCTTGTTATTAAGAGTGTTCTTGGATAAAAAGGAGCTCTTGAGTATTAAGATAATTTTCTCAAAAAATGTAGAGCACAATAAAAATTGTCTCTCTAGCCTATGGGTTTCCCCCTTGTCTAATAAGATAATAATATATAATTGGGAATTTAATTCACTAGTTAAAGATAAATAATTAGTACAAACATCGTTACTTATTTTATTATTTCATGTAAAACCCCCATTATCAAATAATAACAAGAATACCATTATTTCCATGACATGTTCTTAGCTTAAAAGATATAATTAAATATTATTTTAATCAAATAATATTTAATATTATTTTCTCACTAGACCCTTTTACTCAGTCCACCCATACTCCGAAATATTTATCGGACCTTGAATAATGACTATGTATTTATTAAATAATTAAATAAATCTAACTACATTATTCGCCAATAAATAAATTAAACGTGATCAGGCATACTTGAATAATTATTAAACCAAAAATGGGAATAATATTTATTCAACTTGTTAAATAATAAATTATTTAACTGAGATTCTGGATAAACTTAGTGTTTGAACCTCTAGGCCTCTTTCTCAGTGGCATTAGGCGAGTCTACCTAAAGTCCAAGGTTAGCATCTAGCAACATGCCAAGGAACCCATAGAGAAAAAAGTTAATGCCGTAATGACATGTCACCTAAAACGATTACTTACCATGTAATATAATCCCTTTATCACAATATCTCTAATCTATAGGTTGCATGTGAGTGTCATCAACCTATATGCTCGATAAATTGTTCTTTGAATTTCCAGAAATATAACTTTCCTAGAGAACACCATGTACATGGATTTATTTTTTCTTTATCATTTTCATCAAACATACTAATATATTTACTCTCGTTAATGAACATAAGGTATAAATACTTTCTCACATTATTCATTAATGAAACATTACTCATGACGCACCTAACCTATCCTACCTCTCCGCGAGAATATTTCATAATAGTTTTTGACAGTACATCAATGTGTATGACTCATAATACCCATTAATAATATTCTTAAAGTCTAAGGACCATTACACACATCCAAATATATAAACATCCATTGAAACTTATAATGTAAATTTTCTACTATCGGGTCTCATTCTCATAACATCCTACTGGATGTTACCAGGGGAGTACACCATGATGAGGTACCTCAGAGTCCTATGAGTCTCCACCCTTGATAGCCTATATCATTTGTGTCCCTTAAAATGATATCATCTAGCCATAGAACATTTATTCAAGAATAGTGTCATGAAACTTCTAGGTTCTTATCAAAGTAAGGAACTGCTATGACCTTTTAGTGTGACAACTACTCTTGGGACATTATCACATGTTATGTTATGCAGAAGAACAGTCATGAAATGATAAGGAATTTATTAATATTCAAAACCATGAATATAAGTTTATCATAAATTACAAAGAAGTTGGTTTGAGGTAACCAAATCCAATAGAGGGAAATGTTATCATTAGTGTTTGATTAGCTCAATGGGTGGGAAGGAGAGGAAGCGAGTGAAAGGGAGGGGAGGAGATTAGATATGGGGCTCGATGGAATGAAAGAGAGGTGGAAAAGGTGGGATAAAATGACCCTAATGTATTTTTTTAATTACAAACCATCTTTGGGTTATTGGGTTAGGTTGGGTCATTAGTTTTCCAACCCAAGACCCAACCCAACCCGTAAAAACCTGACCCATAAAAAACCAACCCACCCAAATTACATGTGTAACCTAACCCAACCTAACCTAACCTACTTGGGTTAGGCTGGGTCCATTGGGTTTGGTTGGGTTTGGACACCCCTAACTAGAGTGGAACCCTCCAATAGGATAGGGAATCGGCCCACTACCTATCCGTGGAGTGGAACCCTCCTATGGAGTCAAGGTATGGGTCCTCAACTTTGAGAGGGACACCCTCCTGTGGTATCAAGACAAATGACACCCTCCAACCGGGCTAGGCATGGGTCCTCTACTAACTATTAGAGTGGTACCCTCCAACTGGGCTGAGTATGAGTCCTCTATTGATTACTTAAGTGGCACCCTCCCACAGAGTGATGTCATGGGTCCTCGACTACTACACTAGAGCCCTCCTATTAGGATAGGGAATGAGTCCTCTAGTTATATACTGAGTGAAACCCTCATATTATACCAGGTCATAAGTCTTTTACCTAGATATCTTGGCCCCTATACTATGTGGTATAGTGTAGAGGTGTGTCTTGAATTGTATTTTTCTGCTGGGTAGACGTGTGAGATGTTGGGCATCATTGATGGACTTATGGAACTAATGGAACTCTTTTCTTGGGTTGGGCTGTGAGATGGAGATCCCCAGTATCTCTCATTTGGGATTATTTTGTTGAGTATATATATATATATATATATCCATGTTGTTGGATTTTGTTACTCTATTTCTCTGGGTTGATATATCTACTTTTTATTCCTATCATGTCTCTTATTTCTCCCCCTTTAGTGTTCTGGGAATTCTACTAGGCATGTCTATACTCACCCCTACATTGGATTTTCAGACCCATATCACATATTATATAGATGATGGAAAATTTTGTGATGATTATAGAGAATCATATGGATACCTGGTGTATTTGACCACATATGGTGGTCAGATCTTAGAGATTTGAATTTAGGGTCTCTTTGAATTTACTTTTCAAGTTTTTACAAGTTGGGACATATTTATGGTTGGATGTGTAATTTTACCATTTACTTTTTAGTTTATACTATCATACTCTTGTAAATCCTAGAGGGTTTTTCATGCATGGTTTATACTCTAGTTGTTGCATCTTTTTATTATTATTCCTATGAACTTATGCATTGAGATGGTATCATGTGTGCATACAGGCACCTTATGAAAAATACTCCCATATTAGTTATACCTTTTGGAAATTATCACCACCCCTCGGCCTATGGAGACAGGATTGGGGTAGTTTCAGATCAAGACCCGTCGTGTCAGGTCATGAAAAATTGGTATAAAAGTATTTAATTCTGTAGGATGGTGTTTGAAGCAGTCCCCTTATGAGTATTTGGTTGGGATTTAGAGAAACGTGTCAAAGTGTCTAGAGTGTGAATTTTAGGATAGGGAATCCAGTGTTAGTGAGACAACTGACATATCCATTCACAAGGACCCTAACTACCTGCTTTTTGACTAAAAATACTGAAGCATTTATTACAAGGATCAATAGTACATGCATCATATAGGATTGAGTCTTTTGACTATCATTTTTGAGTTAGCTCCGCATTGTATATATATACTCATCTGAATGTGGTATATCTTGATTAAATTTTTATGATACCTCCATGATGGAAAACAACGAGTTAAATGATTCCGGATCACGAAGAAGTTCCAATGATTAATGAGGCCTAATTTTAATGCCCATCCAATGAGATTATTCCTCTAGGTGGATAGGTAATAAAACCCCCAACTTTTGAGTAGCAGATCATACTAGTTAAGTAGTCTGAGGATGAATGCTAGCTGAGTGCACTCCATGTGTTCCAGTACCAAAGTCTACTGAGGTTTCACAACTATAAAGATCCCCAAGAAGTGGAAGATTGACTAGAGTTAGTGATTTGTGTCTTTAGGCTTATTTGGGAACTTAATGATTAGGTGGTTACGCTGGTAGCTAGTCTTTTTCATGGAGCATTTGGGTACTGGTGGAGTCATTTTAAATAGATTCATAATGAGTTAACACTCTCATAGCCTGAATTCCAGCAGATTTTCCATGAGGAGTACTACCCCTATTATTTTTTCTTAGTCTGGATTCAAGATCTTATAGAGCTATAGTAGGGTGTGATGATTGTTCTAGAGTATGTTGTGATGTTCAAAAGTATTACGTGGTACTCCCTTGATAAGATCTAGGATGGATAATTCTGAATGCATAAGTTTGAGAATGGACTCCACAGATATATCCATGCTAATTTGGTACCCTTGGGCATTCCCAAATATGTTGGGGTGTTGGAGTGGGTGCTAGTTATAGAGAGATTCCTTTCAGATGGATTATAGGTAGCTGGAGATGGTGGTGGGTTTTATGGAGATGAGTCATTTTCAACAACTTACAAATGACAATCGATAGGATCTCGACATAGTAGATATTACTAGGATCATGCTTGGTCATATGGTGTGTGATTTCCCAACCCCATATGCTGAGGAGTGTATATAGATAGTAGATATACCACCATGGTAGAGGCAATACCGTGATAAAGTATCTCCCAGGTGAGGGCAAGGAGGCCCCTAAAGAGTAGGATATGGAAAATAAGTAGGTGGGGCTCTAGGAAGAGGAGATATGGGTGGTGTACAATGTTATGGGATTCTTCTACCACCACCACCAGGAATCCCATGTTAGGCTAAGGGAGTTGGCGTTCTAGGCCGCGAACAACTAAAATCTATGGAGGTGTATAACCTAGAAACACATAAGATTATTAGAGGTATGATATGTGTTTATTATACTCTTTATTAAGTATTATAAGACACATGTGTGAGTCATTACTTCATCTCTTTACTCTTAGTGTTAGAGTTAGAGCTCCCATTTGAGCCTTTTTCTCATCAGATTTTTTTTAGGTTCATATGGGGAACACTTCTTCTATATATTTTATGTCACAATAATGAGACCTATCACTTGGTATAGAGTGGTTATTGTGGGGCATTTTGTTCATCATGATGGAACCCTATGACATCATATTGGGTATGGATTGGTTTTCCATAGTCCAAGACCAGATTGACTATCACCGTAGATGAGTAAGATGCCTTCATACTGATGGGACAAGATTCTAATTTGTGGGTGAGAGAGATCTCATGGAGGGATGAGTGGTTTTGTGATAAGGAGGATGAAACCCATCACCAATCAGTTATCAAGTGTATCCCTCGGTGTAGCAGGCTCTTCAGACATCTAGATTCTTTTAGGCATGGAGGATTTTATGGAAATATTCCCCAAGGATATTCCAAGACTACCTTGGAGGAAGATATTGATTTTTTCATCTAATTTCACAACGATACTACATCAATATCTTCTATATCTTATAAGATGGACCCTACAAAGATTATGGAGCTACAGTTGCATTTGTATGACCTTCTATAGAAGGTCTTTATTAGATACATTGTATCCCCCTAGGCAGCTCTGGTGTTTTTCATGAAAAGGGAATATGGGAGCATACAAATTTGTATGGATTATCATTTTATGAACTAGGACATGATAAAGAGAAAGTACCCATTTCCAAGGATTGACGACCTCTTTGATCAGTTTCAAGGTGTGAGTTGGTTCTCTAAGATCAATATCTAGTTCGACTACCACTATTTGAGAGTTCTCAAGGATAATATTCTAAAGCTGGAATTTCGATGTTTCTATGGACACTATGAGTTCCTAGTGATTCCATTCAATGTGATGAATAAACCTACCATGTTTACGGATTTTATGAACTAGATCTGCCAGCCTTACTTTGACCATTTTGTTATTGTCTTCAATGATGACATACTCATATACTCTGTGTCAGAGGAGGAACATGAATATCACTTGAGTATGGCCCTATATTTTATTTGGGAGCATTGAATTTAGGGTAATATCTCAAATTTATAGTTCTAGATTCATGAGGTTCCCTTTCTAGGGCACGTAATTTCTAAGAATGGTTTAGATATAGTCCCGGTGAAGATCGATGTAGTTCTTTCTTGGGAACCACCCAAAAGTGTGTCATAGGTGAAACGTTTTCTTAGTTTGGAAGGAAACTACTGAATGTTTGTAGCAGACTTATGTAAGATTGAATCCCCTGATAATTCCCTAACATAAAAAGGAAATACATTTACCTAGAATGTGCAGTGCTAGAGGGCCTTCAAGGATTTGAGGCTGAGGGCGATGATTGATCCTATTTTGAGACTACTAAAGGAGGTCATCGAGTACATAGTGTATTGCGATGACTCATGAGATGTTATTAGCTACAAGAAGAAATAGAGATAGGAAATTATCTCATATGGGTCAAGGAATTTGATACCCCAAAATAAAAACCACATGACTCACAACTTGGAGTTGGAAATAGTAGTCTTTGATATGAGGATGTGGAGGAACTATCTTCTGGGAGAGCACTTTTTTGTTTACTCAAACCATCAAATTCTTAGGTATATATTCACATAGAGAGACTTGAACTTGAGATAGATGAAATTTTTGGATTTACTGTAGGACTATGACTTTGGGATAGTCTATACTCCATGGACGGGAAATGTGGTGGAAGATTCCCTTAGTAAGAAGTCCCATGATCATTTGGTATAGGAGATGTTTGAGTAGTTGGATTGATTAAAACTAACCCTGGTTGAGTATGAGGGTGAAAATTATCTTCAGTCGATGGTTCTGACTCCTCTTCTCCTTCATCATGTGAGATATTCCTCATCGGGATACATCCAATGTGAGGTATTTAGTGACCAGATATTCTTAGTAGATACACTATATAGATATTCTAAAGGAGGTAATAACATCATCCTTTTCCAGGTATGAACGATGTTCCTTGTCATTATGTGGGAGGAGGTTATGACATAGTTTCACACATCTCCTTTGTTTATACTTATCAATGTGATGAAGATGTACATAGACATTCAACAATAGTTTTGGTGAGCTGGTACGAGATAGAGTATAGATGAATTCATCTCTAGGTGACTCACCTATTAGCAGGTGAAGACTGATCACCAGGTTCCAATAGGTTTGTTACAGTACCTTGAAATCCCTAAGTGGAAATGGGACAAAATAACCATGGACTTTGTGATAGGGATTCCATGAATAGAAAGAGTCCATGATCTATCTAGTTGATAGTTTACTGACTCACAGAGTCATCACACTTCCTCACTATTAGAGAGAAGATTTTTGTGGAGATTTTGAGGTAGTTTTATATATAGGATATTGTTCACATTCATTGGGTTCCCTTGACTATTTTCTCTGACTATGATGCATGGTTCATGTCACGGTTGTAGAGAGGCCTATATGAGGAATTTAATACCCAGATGAAGATGAGTATAGCCTTCCACCCCTAGAAAGATGCGTATACTGAGCAATCTATATAGGTGATAGAGTTTATGATGAGGGATTGTATGTTAGTCTTCAACTAGAGTTGGGAGGATCAATTTACCTTGGTAGAGTTTGCATACAATAACAGATACCACTCTACTATCGACATGAAACATTTTGAGTCCCTATATGGGAGACTCTTTAGGTCACCCTTGTGCTGGATAGGGGTCAATGAGGCATATCTTGTTGGGATAAGGATGGTATAGGTGATGAAGAAGAAGGTATAGGTCATCTGTGAGTGGATGATGACAACCTAGAGTAGGTATAAATCATATGAATATAGACATCACAGGACCTTGGAGTTTGAGCAGGGAGAAAAAGTTTTCTTGATAGTCTCCCCATGATGAGGATTTCATAGATTCATCCAAGTAGGCAAGTTGTCCTTGAGGTTTATCGGGAAATTTTAGATCTTTTAGATGGTTGATGAGGTTTCTTACCACCTTTCCCTACACTCACAGTTGGAGTGGGTACACAACATCTTCCATGTTTCACAGTTGAGGAGATATGCGCATAACACCACACATGTTATTGATCGGGGAGATCTGGACATTGAGGATGGATCCAATTTTTTGAAGCACTCTATGGTGATAAAGGATTAGTAGGATATGACCTTTCATGGATGGACCAACTATTTGGTTCATGTGTTGTGGAAGCATGTGAGCATGCCAGAGAGATTCTGAGAACATGAGAACTAGATGCGAGCTCAATATCATGGTATTTTTTTTAGTTTTTATTTTTAGGGATGAAAATATTGAAGGAGATAATAATTTAGAGACACTGTTTTTTCCTTGAAATACTTTATAATATTTAAAGATATATTTTTAGATCTAGGCACCAAGACAATATGCGATTATGAGGCCCGGTGTGCCCAAAATTAATTTTAAAAAAATATTAAATATATTTTATATTACACATGAAAATTTTATTAATGGAAATAGGATAACTCTTAGATGGAATATTAGATAAAAAATTTGATACCATAGTTGAATCTGGAATGAAAAGTTTACCCTAGGATTGACCTAAAACAAATCGACATGGGATATTCGAATAAAAGCATCCATTGGTGGGTGTGTTTAGTTAACTAAATAATTAATTTTATTTATTTTATTAAATAACCTAAATCTAATTTACCCTTTAAATAATTTTTAATTGAAATATTTCTAGGGTTATATACATAACCCTCGTGTCATTTAGAGGCATTTTTTCACCCTCTCATTGGAGAATCAGAATCAGATGATGACAAAACTCAGGATCTAGGTAGATCAAGGCACAATGAATGAAATGACTTATCTCATTCATTTTTGGGTGATTTATTTGATGAATAATGATCCAATTCCAAGAAAGACATGTTAATTTATGGATTCTTCCCCAATTCGTTAAAATATTTGAGCATGATTGATTCTATTTCTTGATCTGTGTAAAATCAAGCCTTTTCATACGCCTATGCACTGATTTTTAATTGGTCTATTCATGTATTTATCACCCTAGATATCCTTGATTATGTTCATTGGACAAGGACACTTGTACAATTGTTTTAAACCTTTGTTTTGGTTCTTTTCTCCCAATGATTATTTGCATTCTTCACTGATTGGCGTATGAGGTCTCGGTTCGACATTGTTGGGCAGGACTGAGACCAATTAGACCCCTAAATTCATGGGAAATTTGTGTGAGATGAACATAATGATTAATCATGGATGGAGTTAGATTATTTTATTGATATTGGTGAATTCAGAAAGGATTGGAATACTGGTGAGGCATTTTGGGTGATGATAGATACACACGGTGCATGCAGGAGTAGAAAAAACTAGTTGGGATTTGATTTATGGCCATAAGAGGGCCTAAAATGATGGATATAGTCCTTTTAAATTGATTTAGAGAGGCTTGGAGGGGATATATAAGGAGGTGAGGTCGAATATGAAACACTATAAGTAGTTTTGACTTTCTCTGAAAAACCTGACTACACGATGTGTACTGTGATTAACACATGCTGTGTAGTGCCACTTTGGCTGTTCTACTAGGGTTTTGAGAAATTTAAGGATGACATGTAATGTAGTCCACCTATACACCATGTGACTCTCCCAAGGAAGATAGTCCATGTGACAAGAACACATGGGTAGGACCCCATGTGAAAGGACACGTCATGTACTGAAGTATGCATACATGGGTAGTTTTACAAGAACATGACCATAAGCACATGTAGAACCCTGGGTGGCTGAGACACACCATGTAGTCCCTTTAAATAATATGTAGTGATACTTGGTTAGTGATTTGTGTACTGGAAGGGACATGACTAGGAAGTTCCATGAGACCACATGCCATGTGGGTTCCCTTACACATCATGTACCCTTCATTTCATTTTTAGGAAATTTATACCTCTCTTATCTACTTCATTTGGACTCACATTTTGGACCTTGAGTAGCCTTTTATGAGTTTTTTCTTCATATAACATTATGGTGGAATATATAGTGGGTTTTAGTGATGATGAAAGTTTTTCCAGGCATGAGTCTTATTTAGGTGACACTCAACGATGACAGTGATCAGACATGATCATCTAAGAGATCAGAGTGGAACCCTCTTATAGGGTGGGGCTTGGGTCCTTGATAGACCATTATAGTGAACCCTACAGCTATGTTGTGTATGATTTCTCTATCGAATACTATTGTGGAAACCTACTACCAGGATATGGAATGGTTCCTCTCCACATCCACTGAGTGTCACCCTCCCACGAAGTCAGGGTATGGGTCATCAACTATGAGAGTGGCACCCTTCTACTAGGCAGGGAATGAGTCCTCTTTCTAATATTCTAGTGAAACCCTCTTGTTGTATTAGGGAATGGGTCCTCGACTACTAGAGTGGAACCCTCCAGCTAAGCTGGGCATGGGCCCTCTACTGACTATTAGAGTGGCACCATCTAGCTGGTTTGGGTATGGGTCCTCTACCGATTACTTAAGTGGAACCCTTCTATAGAGTTAGGGGATGTGTCCTTCACCATTAGAGTGGAACCCTCCTTCTGGGATAGGGAATGGATCCTCTATCTATATACCCAGTGGTACCCTCCTATTATACTAGGTAATGGGTCCTCTACCTAGTTATTGTGGCCCCCCGACTATATAGAGTAGTGGCAAGGTGTGGCATGACTTGGATGTTTCTGCTGGAAAGACGCGCTAGATCCTGGGAATCATTGATGGACTTCTAGAACTGATGGAACTCTTTTCCTAGGCTGGGATGTGAGATGGAGATCCCCTTTATCTCTCGTTTGTGATTTTTTTGAGTATATATATATATATATATCCATGTCATTGGATATTATTACTCTCTTGGTTTGGGTAGAGCTGTTTACTGTCTATTCCTATCGTGTCTCTTACTACCCCCTTCAACTTTCGAGGCATCCTACTAGGTATGTATATATTAACCCATGTACGGGATCTTACCACATGTGTTTTGTCTTATATAGATGATAGATAGGTTGGAGATGATTACAGAGGAGCATAGGGATACCTGGTGCATTTAACCACATACAGTGGTTAGAGCATAAATATTCAGAGCTGTGTTCTCTCAGCATTTACTTTTTAGTTTTATCATGTTGGGAAATATTTCTAGTTGGGAATTTATTTTCCCTTTTAATTTTTAGTTTACACTATATTAATGTTTTACACCCTAAAGGTTTTTCATGCATGTTTTATACTCTAGTTATTTTATCTTATTATTATTATTTCTCTACACTTATACATTGAGATGGTCGGGCGTGTTCATATAGTTACATCAGGAAAAGGCATCCCATATTAGTTATGCCTTTTGGAATTGTTCCAACCCCCTAGCCTATAGAGGTGGTCTTGGGGTAGTTGTGGCTCTAGCCCCATTGGGCTAGGTCATGGCACATAGATTCCTTGCATCAGATCATAAGGGACCCTAAAATCCTATGTCATATCCGGTCTCCCTGGCCTATAGAGGTGGTCTTGGGGTAGTTGTGGCTCTAGCCCCATTGGGGTAGGTCATGGCACATAGATGCCTTGCATCAGATCATAAGGGACCCTAAAATCCTATGTCATAGCCGGTCTCCCTAGCCTATGTCACACACTAAGATCAACTAAAACCATTGCCTTACCAACCTATGAAATACTCATAGTGACTAACTCCAAACTCCATCCTATCTCTCAACAAAAACCTTTTATAACACTTAGTCATGATCCCTAACCTCAATAGGTACCCCTCCTGGGTCGATAATGAAGGAATAGAGACAATGACTGTCGAGTCCTACCTCCAGTAGGCCCCATGTTAGTGAAAATAACTAAGGGCATGAAAATATCACATATGGGAGACATTACACTCTATAATAATATAGGATCATAAGACAGGATAAAAAACCACCAAGAAACTATAACACTTAATATAAAATTAGACCCTAAATTATCCCACATTTCATGAATAATGTCAGAAAATATATAAAAAATTCTCTAAGAAAGTACCAAAGGAAAATTCTTATGACAATGACTAAAAAATAAATCCAAAAATAGAGCTATTAATGCCTATATTAGTCCCCAAAGTCCTTATGGAAACCTGAAAATTAGTTTATTTATTTAGGGTGATTATAACATGTATACTCAGTAAGATCATACCCAAAATATCAAGTGCACATGTGAAAATTTCATACTAATACACCGGTGAATAAATAACAGAATCAATATGTACCTAAATAGGCCAACTAACTAGTCCCTACCTCACCATGGATTGATCACCAAATCACACATCCAATATGGTAACATAGTATCAAGAACATAACAAAGGCACCCTATAACCAGTTCCAATTGATTTTACACTCTCACGCCCCAATATAAAATGTCATGGGATCCCATACCTTCCATATATTTTACATAACATATTCTGTATCTCTAAAGTATGTTGGGATTCATCCCTAACCACACCACCCTCACAAGGTATAACATCCGATTCTAGAATCATCCATCATCACATCACAACCTGACCATATAACCAGGGTAGTGGGGTATCATGAATGTGAAGGACATAAACCTTGTTCCCTCCTCCCACCATGCGTGACCCCACCACATATCACATCTTCATAACCACTATTTAATCTCTAACACCAACCCATATCATCATTGGGTAATCTCCAAAACCAACCTATATCATCACTGCTGAATGAAGAGCAGGGAAAAGGGGGTGACCAACCATCTGTACCACTATCATCTAGGATGTTAATGAAAGTACTCAGAAACCAAAATATTTAGTCCCACTCAACCACACTATCATACACCATGGAACCTCCATTTTACCATAATAAATCCATCATAAACAACACCACCACTAAATTAATCACACCACATAACCACCACACATAGGCACAAAATTACACTTTCAATTATAGGTTCCAAAATTTTCTAGATTTAACAAGTTTCCACAAAATCCCATTTACTTATCCATTTAATTAACATTAGAACAAACCATTTATTAATAATTCAATTCATTTAATCCAATTTTCACACATCAAGGATAGCCCATTATTATTCTTTTAACAACACATGACATTTCATTATCAACATTATAATTTATTCTATGGATAATTGGGAAACTAACACAACCAAAACACACAACAACTCACTGATATCACATAACCCATCACCACCACACCACATTATCCAAGAAATCTCACCACAAAAAGTATCAACCACTATACATCACAAACAATGAATGACACAACCATTACACACCATCACCGACACACAACAAAACCACCCACATCATATCCCATGATAACTAACCATAACATCAATACACCACTTATTTAATATACTAGCCATTAACCACCACCACCACACCACATCCCATATACCATATATAAAAAAACAAGAAAAATCATTCTAGAATCACATCGTAACTTCCAAAATTTTATATTCAACAAGTGATTTAATTTACTTTACTCCATTACATAGCATGGTTATTATCACAAAAATTCTATATTTACATGGGAAACCAATTCATTTTCCAAATATAAGTGATTAAATATTACATTTAGTATAATATCAAGCAAACACACAATAGGGGTATCACAACCATATCAAGTACACCAAATGCGGGGATCCTAAAAATTGTGATTTTCAGAAATGGAAACAAGAACATATAATCTAATCATAAATAACATCAAATGTAATAAAACCATTGATTTCTCCACATTTCCATAAATTTTAGATTAATATAATTTATTATCTATATCAAGAATACCCTCACTATCCACCCAATTGAAGGAAAAATCATGCAATCCCCACACATGCACATAAATATGGAGAGAATGAGGACCCCCTACCTCAAAGTAGCTTTTCGAATCGCCATGCACAAAAGGGAGTAGGAGAAATAATTAGATGACTAAAAACACATAAGGAAACCTTTAATAAAACTAGATTACACTAAGGTATCATCAAAATTATTGTTGAAACTCACCCAGATAAAAACATTATAATTATTGTGAATCCCCGAAATAAGAATGAAAGGAAACACGGGGATAAAGAGGATAACCCAACTCATATTTCCAATGATCAACCTAAAAAATACAAGGATAAAAGAAGGATGATTGGGGATATAAGATATCTCAAAGTCTCCTAGGGTTTTCCCAAGGTTTGAGGGAAATGAGAGAGGAATGAAAGAATTTAGGTGAGCCTTGGTTTTTATCAACATGTTGGAACTCACTGCATTCACACTATGAATTACATATTCATGGTGTGAGTTTTAATGAGGCCCTATAATTAAATTAATGAAATAGATTTAGGCTAAGAATTCCATGAACATTAATCCTGAAAAACATTATTCAAAATTTATGGTGCCTCAACCTCGATTTAATTCACACCATGAATTTTTCTTTCATTCCATGAGTTTATTAGGCAGAAAAGTATTCCTTCAACAATAATATATGAATTTCTAGCTTCATATCTATGAAACAACCTCTCATAACATGAATACATATTCATACCATGAACTTCCTATTGAAGAAAAAATTATAGCTTCAACTCCACTAAAATCTCCTCAAACCTCATCAGAAACACCTCTAACTCCCAAACCGGAAAAGTAACGGGTCAAGAAGGAATGATCCATTACATTATATACCTCTCAAAGAATTATTGTCCTTGAGAATCAAAACCAAACCCAAAAAAAGAGTATCTTAATAACCATCCCATGAGATACCACTCATAGATCTTGTTATAACCCAAATACTACCACCAACCAAAAACACCAAAACAAAATGTCTATAAAACACCTGGTATAACTAAATCACTATTACCTATTAGTCAAAATACCAAATCATCTCACTCCATCCACAAGACACCTATTTTACATATAACCATCTACACAAATATTCAATCTATTCATTACCTAATATAAAAACCTCCTCAAACACCACACAACATTACCCCAAACACATGAATTAAGGGAACCCATACTTCATATCAAGATATTTTATACTTTGAGAAACCCACCCTTCACATAGTTTTAAAACATGTTAAAACAGAAAACATATTTATTAGGAAGGGATTTTACCCTATTCATATACTTAAATACATAACATGTATCAATTTTAAGGGAACAAAGAACATCTCCTAAATATTTAAGGTTTAAACATCACATCCTCAAAGAAAAATAGAACATGGAAAAACTAAAAACAACTCTAGGTACTAGGCATGAATTTTCATCTCATGCTCCCAAGTACTCTCCTCCAGGCCACCATGCCTCTAGAACACATGAACCAAGGGGATGGTTCTTACACAAAACTCATTCTCTCGATGATCCTGGATATCTATTTGTCACTACATGAATGTAAATCCATCCTCAATATCTAAACCCCCTTGATAAAATGACTTGATATTCATTGTGAAGATACCAATGAAGTTGGGGCATGTAGAATATTTCATGAATTCTATCTAAATGTGGTGGAAGTTCCAACTGATACACCACCTTGAAAAAACACCCTAATATCTCAAAAGTCCCGATGAACCAAGTATAAAGCTTACTCACTCAAACAAACCTCCACGACCCCCATTTAAGGGAAACCCTCAAGAACACATGGTCTCCAACCTCAAACTTTGGGGGCCTCTGTACTATAACACCCCAAGTTTTTATGAAATTTTATTTTCCTTTTCAAATAAATTAAATTTCATTGATATCTTTTATTTCAAACTAAACCAAGCAAATATTTCATTATATGATACACCAAGTTAATATTTCACTACATGAAACACCATCTTGGTTTTCATTACACAAAACATTGATAATCTATGAAACAACATTTTATTATTATAATTATTTAAACAAAATAATTATAACCTAGCTGTTAGAATGTCAGGTATGAACATTATTAACTGGACTAGGAAGATATGGTTTAAAAATGTATATAAAATGAATTATTTGGTTACTAATTAATTATAAATTAAAATAAAAACCTTATGAATATAAAATGAAATATTTTTTTATGAAAAACTATTTAAATGTGCACAAGTGTGTTTATACCAATAAAATAAACAAATCACTCTTATTGGATTATATTAATTATATATATATATTCAATATAATGTTAAACATTATCATATGTGTTTTATAGACATGATATTAAAAATTATTCTAGTTTTATGCTTAAAAACTATTTTTTCTAAAAGAAGTTTTATCACCTTTTATTGGAACACTTGTTTTAAATTTTTTTTGACACTTTCAGAAATATTATTTGAAAAAATAAACCTCATTTTTTAAATTGGTACATCAAAATTTACTTTGGTTGAATTTTTAGTATTTTCTGATAAGTTACATTTTTGATGAATAGTGAAAAATACTACATTTTAATTGAAAACTGACTTTTCATCTAAATAATTTATAATGTTAAATTATATTTTAAATTGGGTTTTAAGTAAAATTAGATCAATTATACATATGTTAATCCAATTTAGGTTTTTGGAATATTTTTCATATTAAATTTAGAAATAAAAACATTTCAAACTTTTGAACAATTTCACTTTAAAATCCTTCTTTATTGACCCGTCTAAAGGATTAATTTTAAAATAATTTTATCAACTTATGTGTTTTTAATAATTAAAATGGATTAAAATTTTGGAATATGAAGTTAAAAATTTATTAAATAGTTCCCTTTTATTTTTGGACAATATGAATAGTAACATTGGTAATTTTTGTTACCAAGGTATATTGAAAATAGGGTAATTTAAGTTAAAAATATAGTAATAAAGACTATAAAATGAACCTAAAACTTGAAAAAAATTTATTGGATGAATTTAATTAATTCATTAACATTTTTTTTGAAATTTAATTATTTAATGGTCCCTTTTCTATGAAAATGACTTAGATATTATTAAAATCAAAGAGAGTGAAAAAACTCCACTCTTACTTTTAATAAGTATACTATTTTTAATATAGGGTTAAATAGAAGTTACTCTCAGCTATAAATACTATTCAGAAATATAAAAGTTTTATACATGAAATGGTTTTTTATTTTTTATTTTTATAGTAGAAATAATTATCATAAATAATTTAATAATGATGCAATAATACTTATCCAGTTAATGAAAAAAATCAATTAAAGGATATTAAAATATTAAAATAAATATAATTTAATTAATTAAGGAAATAGAAAAATTTTATAAGTTAATATGGAATATTATGGGTGTATAAAATTATTTTTTTAGAAGTTATATTTTTGTATTGATTTTCTTAAAGTCAATGTAATGAGTAGTGTGAAAATTAACACTAATGATATTTTATGAAAATGATATTTTATTAAATTATTTAAAAATCATAAAAATATTTAAAAAATACAAAGTTATTATGATAAGGTTTTAAATTTCATAAATTAACGATTTATAGACAATTGAAACCATATAAGTAAAGATAATTTTTTTAATATTAAAAAAAGTTGTTACTGTAGTTAAAATTAAAATAGGTTAACTAAGGGATACTCAAAATGATAAGGTTTAAAATAATGAAGAAAACTATCTGGAATATATTAGTTGATAAGATTACAACCTTATATTATATTATCTTATATTCCATGTCAATTTTGTGGTATTATTATGGAAAATGAATTTATTATATTTTTTTATTTTGTGAAATTCCAAAAGTGCCCATCACCTCAATTATAAAAGGAATAATCCTCCATCATCTCATTTCACCACATTTAGTATTGTATCTCATCCAAAAACCATCCAAATACCCTCCCAAATTACCTCCCATCATCTTAGAAGCCTTAATTTTGGTAGAAATCCAACCAAGGAAGTCCTTTGGTGCAAACCAAAAAGAGATACCCGAAGAAGTAATGTTCATCTACGAAAGTTTTTGTTTTATTTCTTCCTTAAAACCCTTAAATTATTTTTATTTAACGTTTATATAAAAACCTCAATATCTTAAATATACTAATATGTTTTTATGATAAGGCTATGACCTATAACTTCACACACTTCCATCAAATGTGACGCACAATCATCGTTCGTGTGTACGATAGACTACTGTCTCGCGAATCGATATCCTTCGTTATTCTATTACCACCTTTAAAAGTTGGGAATAATGATGGATTTATAGTGTATATATGATATATTTTATTTTTATTATTCTATTATGATTATGGAATTTTTATATCACATATACCTTCATGCTTTCCATTTTGTGGGAATATGACAACGTCTTTCAGGTGTACGACAGACTATCACTTCACGAAGCGATGTGATTCATTAATGATTTACATAGAATATATTAAATATTATTTTAAATAAACTTAAGTGATATATAGGAAATAAAAATTATTATGGAATTATAATATATCATAAAATTTTCTTTATTTTATCCGAAAATAAAATGAAAACAACGTTCATGTGTACGTACGACCTACCGTCTCCATGAAGTGTGTATTTTATTTTCTATATATAAATTTTATAAATCACAATAAATATATATATACTGAATATATATGATATTTATATCATGTTTATATTATATAGATGATCAAATCATGATCTAAGTAAGAGGACCAAGAATAAAAAGTCAAAACATATATAAAAAACAAGGCGGTTATACCCAAAACATAACTTTAAGATAGAATTGATAATAAATGAGTAATACAAAGTCATAATTAAATAATATATGGTATTATATATATAAATATGAATATGTGGTAGATTTATAATAATCTTATATTTATTATACATGAGTTTTGTATGTGTACGAAGGAATCTATGACTTAAGGTAAGGGGATTTCTAGTCTCACTTTTATTTATATGAGATTATGCCATATTCACCACTAATTTTTTTATATTGTATATAATAACCATGAATTTAATATAATATACTTATAGATAAATTTATGGGCATTTAAATATCCATTGTATGATCTCTCTTTTATAGGGTTTATGGTTCAAAAGTTACAAAACCAATAAGGTGATTTTGTATCAATTCTCCTTCTTTGAGACACATGTTATATTGTGAACCTATATTATTTTATGAGGTATATGTCATGACCCATACTAGTGGGGCCCGTGCCGTGACTCCCCAATCACACCTCCAATAGGCCATGGGCTGGTGACTAGCACCGATTAGGAATATTACTAACATGGGAGGCATTGCCTAAGTACCTGTACACACATACACATCTCCAAGTCCACAATGCTGAAATGTAAAAAACCACTAGGGACAAAAATGAATGCATACAACTACCCAACCAAAAGAGTATGACAGAAAGTAAAGTATTGAAAGTAAACTAGTCCAGAATACAAGCCCACCAAAAACAAGAGTCTGAAAACTAAAAAGCCCAACCTGTAAATGCTAAGAGGTACTAGGACTGCTCCTCATAGACATAGGAACACCTCAGCCTATTGGGAACTCAGAAAGCATAGTCCTGTCCTGGTCCACCTTGGACTATGTCGAAAGGCTGATCGTCTACACAAGACATGAAACGTGCGGGCAAAGCCCGTGTAGGGGTGAGTATAACAATACTTAGTAGAGGACCCTGAAACCACAAAGTAATACACAAAGGAAAGGTATAGTTGTATCTACACAAAGTATGTATACTGATCATATAAAAAGAGTAACATAAACAAAATATAATCAAAACCCAGAACCGCAGTCTAGAGACACGTGACACAACCACATACCCCACTAGGGATTCAATTCGAAGATTCCACTAAGTACTCATCTGGGCAAACTCACTTCATGAGTCTGATATCTCTACTTAAGTTCTTCCCAGAAGTAATATCCATTGGGAAAAGTCACGAGATATAGATACACTCATTCTGGGAGAACACACTCTTGAGTGGGGAAAAGATTACGATACACAAATGAGGATCACTGCCAGGGCCTTGGCGGATACTGCGACTCATTCAGATTCACCTGCTAAGTAGAGGATCAGCACCCTATGGAAATAGTCACATCGATACCTGAATCTAACTAGGGTCAAGAATGGATAGAGGATCTCGCTCTGGGCCTCTCAGAGGGATACCTAACTCTATCTCGGAAAGTCCTGCTGAATGGATCATACCCTTGTAGTAGGAAACAATACCCGGCCTTCAGGGGAACGATAAAAAGGGGCACTAACCCAAAAAAAACATGTCCTAGATATTGTGGACAAAAAAATCAAGCCATGTAATGAAAATTACATGGCCTGTAGAAAGGTCACACACTGTATCTTCTGACCCTGGGTACTTCTCATGTACAACGACCCATATCACAAGGCTTGTCATGTAGAAAAGTCAGTACATATCATGTAGTACAGATCACACACTGTTTCAAAGTAGCTGGGGTAAACTCCATGTATGCGACTGTGTGCCCATACATGGATTTATCCTATGTTCACCATCTCATGTAACCAGTATATGGGGTAACCCGTGCAGCCGGCCTGGTCTATCCGTGTGGTGGAGTAAACAACTGTGTACTCCATCCCATGTCTGTTTTTCATCCGGGATACACACTGAGTCCTGTGTAAGGACCCACATGCCATGTTCTTTGTATAACATTCCATGTCATCGCTTCATGCACCGTGGAACTCTAGCCACCACTTAGCCGGACCTACACACTGTGTTCTTTAGGATACACACCGTGTATTCTAGAAATTTCTAGAATCATGAACCTCTTCCATTGCGCCTCGGGTTAATATCTTATCTTCATTCCGATGATCCATTTTCCACAAAAATATATATTCTTGGTGACCCCAATGTTCCTAAGTCCTCTCTATTGTTTTCGGGCCTCCGATCGGCCCCAAAAATGCTCATCGATCCACCCACGCGAAGAACGCTCGAAGAATGGTCTCTGCTGATTTGAGCCGATTCGTCATCCGCCATTACTGTCGCACCTCCATTGAGTCGTTATGATGTTGGATCTCTAGTTTGGGGTCATTGCGCTGCGAAACTAATGCACAATGATCTGTTGTTCGTCACCCCATGAAGAACACAAAGAACACAAGAGAAAAATAAAGGGGAGATAAATCCAAAAGCAAATCGAGGAACGAACCTCTCCCATCATTCTTCATGGTATTGATCCTCTCCCATTAGTAGGATAAAATGGAGTGAAATAAAAATAAAAATCTTACATGGATTAATTCCCCTAGATCATCCCAATAAACCCCCCCCACAAGAATGTAATAATCTGCGGATCAACCTGTTCGTGGGTTGATTCGCGTTCTTCGTTTAATCCTTGAACGTGGAAGAATTAAATCAAAAATAACAAACTCCTACCTTAGTCATCAATGAAGAGGGAGATCAATCATTGGTCAGGATTCGATCTCACCACACAACGATCCATGTGTCATCGTTCGTCGGCATCTGTAAAAAATCCTCCAAGGTTGGATCCTCTCCAAAGTGCCAAAGGATTCTAGGGGGAACCTCCAGGGTTTTGAGCCTAACTCTGGGTTCTTGATTATTTAAATAAAATAATCATCACTGAATTATGGAAACATTTTAAAATAAAATAAAATAAAATATTAATTTATTTTATTTCTTTTAAAATATTTCTTTTAAAATGCCCAAAAACTAACTTTTGCAGCCAACCCATGCTGGTCGATGCTAGGCCCCACCGAAGGTAAAGTCTCTGCTCTGAATGCAACAGTTCCCTCTGATTTCTTTTCCGGGAACCCGTTTAAAATTTATTCCACCTTTACAGGAAAACCACTCATGCACGCTGTCTAAAATTTTAATTTATTTTAAACATTTATTCCAGGCACTCCGGGCCTTGTATTCGCATGCCGTCAAAAGTTCTGGTCTCAAAATAATTCCATATAAGATTTAAAAATAATACACATAATATCCGAGACATTACATTCTCCCAACCTTGGGGATTTTCATCCCCGAAAAGCCAAAATATTGGCTACTCAAAAATATGTGGGTACTGGGCATGGATCTAAGCCTCCCACTCCCACATGATCTCCTAAAGATTACCTTGCTACCACTAGACACACACCAATGGAATTGATCACCCATGAAGGATCCTCTCCTACTAATCCTCAATCTCCACTGGGTAATCAACAACGGTCACTCCATCCTTGATGTCCAACTCACCCTAGTCTATGACGTGTGGTGGGTCATGCATGTACCTCCTTAGATGCGACAGATGGAAGACTTCATGTACCCGATGAAACTATGGTGGTAGAGTTAGGCAATACACCACCTCGCCTACTCTTTTTAGTATTTATAAAGGTCCGATGAACCTCAGAGATAGCTTGCCGCCCTATCCAAATCTCTGTAACCCTCATCGAGGTGAGAACCGAAGAAAGACATGGTCTCCCTCCTCAAAATACAGATGTCTCCATCATCTATCAGCATAAGACTTCTACCAGATCTGTGCAATCCTCATCTGCTCCCAGATGATATGCACCTTCTCGATGGTAGCTCGCACCAACTCTGGACCCATGAGTGCTGACTCTCCAAGGTTGGTCCAGCAAAGCGGTGACTGATAGGGTCTCCCATATAAATCCTCGAATAGATCCATACCAATGGTGGATTGATAGCTATTGTTGTATGAAAACTCCACCAGTGGTTGGTGGTCTTCCCAAATGTGACCAAAATCCAAGATACAGGCCCGCAACATATCCTCCAAAACCTGAATGGTCCTCTCCGTCTAACCGTCGATCTGTGGATGGAACTCCGTGCTGAAGAGTAGTTGAGTCCCAAAATCCTCCTACAATCCCTTACACAACCGGGATGTAAAACGAGCGTCTCAATCCAAGACTATTTTCAAAGGGATTCCATGAAGCCGAACTATCTCCTGAACATAGAGGTGTCTGAAGCTCTCTATGGAACTCTGCTCCCTAATAGCTAGGAAGTGGGCCGACTAGGTGAGTCGGTCAATGATAACCTATATGAAATAATTCCCCTTGGACGTTTGTGGTAAGCTTGTCACAAAGTCCATTGATATTCCATCCCACTTCCACTCTGGAACTTCCAGGGGGTGAGATAATCCCACTGGAACCTGGTGCTTGGCCTTCAACAACTGGCATGTAAGGCATCGAGAAATGAAATCTGCTACTTTCTTCTTCATGCCTGACCACCAGAACTGTCATCGGAGATCCTGGTATATCTTCTCCACTCTAGGATGTACCTCAAAGGGTGATTTTTGAAACTCCCTCAGTACCTCTTCCCACAATGCCACTGGTACAATAATGAATCCCCTGAAAAGAAGTACGTGCTCCCCACCTTGTGAATATCCATCAGAATCATGTCCCGTGGATAACTGAGCATGTAAAGCCTCCCAATTGACATCCCCAAGATGTGCCTCCCTAACTCGTTGTAAGAGTGGATGGGTGAAAACCATCAACTTTAGGTAATCTTCATCCTCGCTATACACAAATGATAACTGCAACGTGACTAACTGTTCTGTCACCTCAATCAACAACTTCAAGCTCGACCTTCTTCTAAGGGCATCTGCCACCTTTTTCCTCTTCCTAGAATTATAGATGATCTCTAAATAATTGTCTTGGAGGAACTCTATCCAATGCCTCTGTCTCAGATTTAGATCCTTCTTTGAGAAGATGTACTTGAGGCTCTTTTGGTCTGAGTAGACGATAAAACGCTCACCCATAAGGTAGTGTCGCCAAATATTCAACGTGAAGACTACCACTGCCAACTCAAGATCATGGGTCACATAGTTCTTCTTATGTGGCCTAAGCTAGTAAAAACCATAAGCAATCACTTCCCATCCCTGCAACAGGACACAACCATGCCCGGTTCCTAAGGTGTTTCATAAAACTATGTACTCAACAACCTCCTCCAGCAATCCCAAAATCGGGGTGCTCGTCAAACTCTGTCTCAACTGCTCAAAATCCTGCTAGCACTTCTCTATCCATATGATGGGTTTCCTCTTCCTGGTCAAGTCCATCATCAGTTCTAATATTCGGGAGAAATCAGGAATGAATCTCTGGTAATATCCTGCCAACCTAAGGAAGCTCTGCACCTTCGTCACGCTCCGAGGTGGCTCCCATGCTAACACTGCCTCCACCTTGGCTAGGTCCACAACTACTATATCTTCTGAGATTAAATGTCCCAAAAAGTGGACCTCCTAAATCCATAAATTAAACTTCAAGAGATTCCCATAAAGTTGGTGCTCCTGGAGTATGTTTAAAACCATCCGTAGGTGTCTCGCGTGCTCCTCCTTTGACGCTGAGTACAAAAGGATGTCGTCGATGAAGACCACTATGAATCAGTCTAAGTACATCTAGAAGATCCAGTTCATCAATCCCATGAACACTGTGGGGGGATTTTTTCATGACTAAAGGCATCACCAAGTACTCATAGTGACCACAATGGCATCTGAACACTGACTTCGGTATATCCTCGTCCCGTACTCGTAATTGGTGATAACCTGATCGAAGGTCAACCTTTAAGAACCACTGTTACCCTTTCAGTAGATCAAAGAGGTTTTCTATCCTTGGTAGTGGATACTTTTTCTTCACTATCACCTGGTTTAGGTGCCATTAATCTGTACACAACATCAAACTCCCATCTTCCTTCTTGGAAAACAAGACTGGGGCCGCTCAGGGTGAAATGTTGGGTCTTAAGAAACCCTTATTCTGAAAATCCTCCAACTGAACCCTCATCTTGCAAAGCTCTACGGGAGCCATCCGATTTTCTGATAAGGAAATCAATGCCGTCTCGGGGTGTAAGTCGATGCAGAAGTCGATTTCCCAACGGGTACATAGTCCTGGAACATCTTTGAGAAAGACGTCCTCGTACTCCACCACTATTACTAGGAACTGGGAGCTCATAACATCTACTCCTCTAAGGTAAAGTCTATCCAACTCATGAGTGATCAGATGCACCATCCTATGCATGAGCCCATTATGTGCTGCCTAGATTTCCTTTTCTCCATCAAAAGAAAACCTCATCCCATCACTGCGGACACACCGCACCCTTCGCCTAAAGCAGTTAATCTAGGCATGGACCAAAGATAACCAATCCATACCGAGAATGACATCGTAAGGCCTACACATTACCACTAAGAGGTTCCAACCAAAAATCTCACCTCCAAGGGTAAGATCACACTATCTTCAATGGTGTTTGATCATCGAGTCTCCTCCCGTAGGTGTCTCCAAGCGTAAGGATCGAGTCAACGACTCTACCAGAATCTCAAGGTTTTGCACAAGACACGTGGAAAGGAAGGAATGACTAGAACATGTGTATATAAGTATTGAAGATAAGGTAGGGAAGAAACATATTATACCATAGATCATATCTGGAGTCCCTGAGTCGTATTCCTTGACTGCATGTAGCTATCTTCGCCCCTATCCCCCAGCTCCCTGAGCCTGGTGCGGACCTCGTGGGGGTAGTGGTGGAAGTAAATCGAAGCGTCGGCCACCACCTGTATCTCTCCCTGCTCGTCTTCCATGTCCGTCACCTGACAGGTCTGTCTGCTCTACTCTCTGCCTCTACCTTGGTGGTCCATCCACAGCTTCTCTGTCAGCGGCTAGACGGGTCGGACAATCCCTAGTGAGATGTATCCTACCTTCACACGAGTAGAAACACATTTCCCTAGGATGAATGGATCCATCTTGAGAGCTCTGGGATGTTGATCCCCTGTCCTAGGTCCCCCTATGATGTCTCCCACGTCTTGATCCCTGTGTCAGATGTCGGCTCCCTGCTGCCAAGGTATTCGCACCTGTCTGCCTGCAGATAACGGCCGACGACTGTCTCTACTCTGCCAAGAAGCTCTCAACCACCAAGGCCCGCTCGAGCACTCCAACATAAGACAAAATTCATAGAGTAACGGCACTATCTCAGATGTATCATCATAGACCTCACTCGAAGGTCCAATCTTTGAAGTACTGATCCCTAATCATATCCATCTAGAACCTAGCAAGGTTGGTGAACCTCGATGAATAGTTAACTACCGTCAAACTGCCCTACTAGAGCTGAAAAAGATCCTGGAGGTGCACTGCTCTAAATGTAACCAAAGAGAACTCCTCCCTAAAGAGTCTCTCAAACTCTGTCCACGAAAGAGTCTCCTCTACGTGAGTCTGGGTGGTTAGAATCCACTATTGTCCCGCCAAACCCTGAAGATGGATCACTCCTAGGATCACCATATGGTCCGCTGGTGTCCTCACTAGACAGAAAACTCTGGTCATCGCCTCAAGCCAGTCCTTAGCCACCTAAGGGTCAGGCTCACCTTAGAACCTAATGGGTCTCTGTCTATAGAAATCATGGAGTGCACTCAGCCTGCGCCCCTCGTCAGTCGGTACTACGGGTACTACATGATACTCCACTAGTGGTTGTATAGCAGGTGCACCACCTGGTGGAAATGACTGGGAACTGGTCCCTGTATTGAAGCCTCATCACTGAGGGGGTCATCCTCGTGATCGCACTGCTGAATCCTAGCGGGTATGCATCATGGAGTCATCCTGTAAGGAAACAATATGTACCATGGTCAATGAGTATATCTGGATAGATGACACAAAGAACATGGAAAACACAACACATTACTATATGATGCATATACCATTCCTTTACATCCCCGCAACTAGTGTTTTCATGTACCGAGTCGAAAAGAAGGTTATCAGATTCCTGGTGTATAGATATGTCGGTCGCCCGCACCAAACCCGGAGTCTCTGGCCTGAAAACTGAGATCGAAACACTTAACACTGTTTCCCCAAACCAATCTCACAGACTCTTGGTCCTAAGGTAGAACTGACCACCTCTGACACCACTCTGTCACAACCCATCCCAGTGGAGTCCACGCCATGACTCCCCAAGCTAGCCTCCAATAGGCCAGGGGCTAGTGACTAGCACCGAGTAGGAATATTTCTAACATGGGAGGCATTACCTAAGTACCTGTACACACAAACACATCTCCAAGCCCACAATGCTAAAATGTAAAAAACGACTAGGGAACAAAATGCATGAATACAACTACCCAACCAATAGAGTACGACGAAAAGTAAAGTACTAAAAGTAAACTGGGCTAGAATACAAGACCACAAAATACAGGAGTCTGAAAACTAAAAAGCCTAACTATTAAACACTACGAGGTGCTGGGAATGCTACTCGTAGCTGTAGGAACACCTCGGCCAATAGGTAACTCAGAAAGCTTGGTCCTTTCCTGGTCTGCCCTGAACTCTATCGAAAGGCTGCTTGTCTGCACAAGATACGACACATGCAAGAAAAGCCCGTGCAGGGGTGAGTATATCAATTATCAGTAGAGGACCCTGAAACCATAAAGAAATACACAAAGGAAAGGTACATTCATCTTTACACAAAGTATGTCTACTGAACATATAACAAGAGTAATAGAAACCGAATATACTAAAAAACCAGACCCACAGTCTAGAGACAAGTCACACAACCGCATGCCCACAGTAGGGATTCAGTTTGAAGATGACACTAAGAAATCGTCCAGGATAACTCACTCCATGAGTCTGATAGCTCTGATGAAGTTTGTCTGAAAAGTATTATCTATCAGGAAAAGTCACAAGAGATAGGTACACTCATTCCCAAAGAACACACTCCTAAGTGGGGAAAAGATCATGATACATAGATGAGGATCACTGCCAGGGCCTTGGCGGATACCACGAATCATCCAGATTTACCTTCTAAGTAGAGCATCAATGCCCTATGGAAATATTCACGTCGATACCTAACTCTACCTAGGGTCAATAATGGATATAGGATATCGCTTCGGGCCTCTCGTAGGGATACTTGACTCTATCTTGGAAAGTCCTGTTAAAGGGATCATACTCCTGTAGTAGGAAAAGATACATGATCTTCAGGGGAATGAGAAAAAGGGGCACTAACCCAAATTAAACATGTCAAAGATACGGTGTACAAGGAGATAAATCCATGTACTGAAAAGTACATGACGTGCAGAAAGGTCACACGCCGTTTCTTCTGACCTTGGGTACTGCCTGTGTACAACAACCCGTGTTGCAAGGCTTGTCGTGTAGAAAAGATAGTACACAACATGTAGTACAGATCACACACCGTGTCTAAGTAGCTGGGGTCGACTCTGGGTATGTGTTCGTGTGGCTATACACAACTTTATCATGTGTGCACCATCCCCTGTAACCAGTACATGGGGTAGCCCGTGCTGCCGGCCTGGTCTGCCTGTGTGGTAGAGTACACGGCTGTGTACTCCATCTCGTGTTTGTGTTTCAGCCAGGATATATACCGAGTCATGTGTAAGGACCCACACACTATGTTCTTTGTAGAAGACGTCGTGTCATAGCTTCATGCATCATGGAACCCTAGCCACCACTTAGCCAGACCAAAACGCTGCGTTCTTCGGGATACATGTCTTGTATTCTGTAAATTTCTAGAATCATGAACCTCTAACTTCGCGCCTTAGGTGAAGCTTCAATATTTGTTCTGACAATCCTTTTTCCATAAAACTCCAGATTCTAGGTCACCCCAACATCCCGAAGTCGTCTCTCTTGTTTTCAGGCTTCCGATCGGCCCCAAAAACGCACATCGATCCACCCGCCTGAAGAATTCTCGAAGAACGGTCTCTCCCGATCTGAGCTAATTCGTCATCCACCATTGTCGTCGCACATACATTGAGTCGTTGCGATGTTGGATCTCCAGTTTGGGGTCATTGAGCTGTGAAATGGATGCGTAACAATCCGTAGTTCGTCACCCCACGAAGAACACGAAGAACACAATAGAAAAAGAAAGGGGAGAGAAATCCAAAAGAAAATCGAGTAACGAACCTCCGCCATCATTCATCATAGCATTGATATGCTCCCATTAGTAGGTTCAAATGGATCAGAATCAAAAAAATAATCTAACATGGATTAATTCCCTGATATTATCCCAATAAAAACCCTCCCGCAAGAACGTACGAATCCGTGGATCAACATGTTTGTGGGTTGATTCACGTTCATCGTTTAATCCATGAATGGGGAAGAATTAAATACAAATAAAAAATCCCTAACTTGATCGTCGATGAAGAGGGAGATCAGTCATAGATTGGGATTCGATCTCTCCGTGCAATGATCCATGCGTCGTCGTTCGTCGGCATCCGTAAAAAATCTTCCAAGGCTAGCTCCTATCCAAAGCACCCAAGGAGTCTAAGGTGAACCTCTAGGGTTATGAGCCTAACCTTGGGATCCTTCTTATTTAAATAAAATAAGCGTCGTTCCATCATGGAAACATTTTAAAATAAAAAAAATTATAATTTATTTTATTTCTTCTAAACCGTTTCTTTTAAAACACCAAAAAACTAACTTTTGCAGTCGACCCACACCGGTCGATGTTATGCCCCACTTAAGGCAAAGTCACTACTTTGAATGAAACAATTCCCTCATATTTCTATTCCAGGCACCTGTTTAAAAGTTATTCCACCGTTACAAGAAAACCGATCACACGCGTTATTTAAAATATTAATTTATTTCAAACATTTATTCCGGGCACTCCAGGCCTCAGATTCGCATGCCATCAAAAGGTCTGGTCTCAAAATAATTCCACATAACATTTAAAAATAATACACAAAAAATATGAGAAATTTTTGTATATATACTAACCTTTAACATTTTTCATCATAAATCTCATTATTTTCAGATATTAAAAGTTTCATGTAATGTTATTCCCTCTACAGTCAACTTTTTTTTATTCAAAAATAATGTTTTCTAACAATGTTTTCAAAAATGATTTTAGATGATATTTTAAGAATTTCGAAGGAAAATGATTTCAAAGATGTTTAAAATGGGTTTAAAATTTTTCATTATAATTTTTAATGGTTATTTTAAATGAAAAATGTTTTTTAAATGTTTTATGATTTAAAAAGAACATTGCAAATGAGAAATGATGTTTTCCTCAAGAAATGTCTTAAAAAGATCTTTCAAAATTATTTCCCATATAAGATGACATCTGTTGTTGTTAATCATGACTTACTAGGGTTATGATCCAAGGATACCATTCTTATTCTTTCTCTAAATTTGTTATTTTTATGATGGAATGATTTTTATGAATTCTATTTCTTTTCAATGAGTTATGTTTTGATGAAATGTTCATGAGACCCATTTTATAAGGGTTCAGATATGATGAATGATTTATATTTTTTTGGAACACATATGTATTGTTTTTATTATGTGATGGGTGGGACTTATATCTACGTCCAATGTATTGGGTAAAGATTTATATCTCTTGAGATAGACAGAACTATAATGGGGAGTGAACTTAGTTGAGTAATGGACTTTTTCCACCGTGATACTATTAGGAGTGAAACTTCATTACTATGATGGTTTTTGGAGTGAACCAATTCCAATATGATAGTATTGGAAAATATCCTCGACAACTAAGGAAATGATTTTCTATGATTATGTGTTTTCCATAATTTCATGCCAATGTTATGATTTTATGGATCATGTTATTTAATTATCTTATGATTCATGAATTTTGAACTTCCAAACATTATTCCATGAATCAAGATTATAATATTTTCAATATAGGTTATTATTTTCATATGTTATGATCATTTTCACATAGCCCTATATTCATTTTATTTGTCATGACCCGTCCTCGGGGACCGTGCCGTGACTACCCCAAGACCGCCTCCCATAGGCCAGGGGATGGCGACTAGCACCAAAGGCATAAATCCAGACAAAAAGGGGAAGTCATTGCCTTTATAAAGTAAACAAACACCACAGAGTAATCCAGCAGAAGAAAACACTAAGTAAACTGAGTACAATAGTAAGTGCGGAAAGTAAATGGGCTAGAATACAAACCCAAACTGAAAGTAAAGTACAACTGGAAAGAAAGTACAACAACTGAAAAGTAAAGCAGCAACGACGAGCCGTCCAATGGAAGTCCCACCTAAAGGGTGGGTACAGATTGTCTCCTCAGCTCCTCGGGTCCAGCCGTCCTCTCCGTGTACGTCCCGCCCAGTGGTCCACCTCCAGGTACCGAATTGCTCCACAAGCCTCAATCACGATCAGCGCTGTCCGTCGTCTGCATCCAACACAACGTAGTGCGGGTATAGACCGTGTAGGGGTGAGTATACGCTACTCAGTAGGGACTCCGAGACCCCCGAAGGTCTCCTAGAATACACAAAGGATAATCCACAAAGGAAAGATACAATCACAAAGTAACATCCAACACTACTTAGGTATATGCCCATACATATACCTAAGTCATCAATTCCAGTTAGGCTCCAACATCTGAGCCCAAGTTCGATCACATCCACACCGAATAGTACAACCCAATCCACACAGGAAAGTACAACCCAATCCACATAGGAAAGCAAGTCAATCATATCGAAGATAATGATTTAAATTCAAGACTCAGCTCACACAGGTATACTTCTTCGTAAGGTGATAGAGATGATCATATGTAGCCACTCATTCATCAAAGCTGGGACCCACGTAGGATACTAGAACAGCTAAGCTATCAGACCCATGTAGGATACAAGACCAGCTACTCTACCAGACCCACGTAGGATACAAGTACAAAGTCAAATACTGTCAGACCCACGTAGGATACAAGAACAGTATTACTTCCGGACCCACGTAGGATACAAGAACAGTAGTCATCGCCATCGAACCCACGAAGGATTTCAGTATGGTCATCATCGCTGCCGAACCCATGGAGGATTTCAGTTCAGTCGTCATTGCTTCCGAACCCACGAAGGATTTCAGTGCAGTCGTCATCGTCGTCGTAGTCGCAGCCAGCTCCAGGGTTCCTGCACACAACATTCTCGATTCCAGGAGGGTCTGCTCCATGAGCTAAGGGGGGTTGATACATCAAATGACATGTAGTCCAGAGTTGATGTATCCCAAAGTTCTGTCTTGACAAAAGGAACTCAACGTGACAGATGGCGCGTCAATCGGACGCCCGGTCTGAGAGTTATAGGGTTTTTCGTTCCAGGGGCCCGATTGGTTTTTAAGTCAAAACCAACCTGAACGTTCTCCAAATGCATCCAAACCTCGAGCAGAGTAAGCCAAAATAACAGTCTCACTAAGATGAATCCAATAAAGTCGATGACACGTCAATCGAACGTCTGGAGCTCAAGTTATAAGCATTTCCGCTCCGAGGGCCCGGTTGGTTTTGTGTTCGAACCAACCCGGCCACCCAAAGATCTCCGAAACCTTGAGTGTAATATACCAAAATGAACAAATCGATCCAAGGATCACATTGCAACTGATGGTGCGTTTATCAGAGGTCTGTATCCCATGTTACGGGCATTTAAATGAACATGTCTGGTTTTAGGGGGTTTTGGGCCCAGACCGACCCGACCCAAGACCCCCTGGGTCGGCCCGAACTGGGTCGACCCGACCTGGGTCCGGCCCATCAGGGCGCGGCGCGGCCTGTCCAGCGTGGCCCATCCCAGCCGGCGTGGGTGGCCCGACACAGCGCGTGCAGCCCGGCCCGGTGCGGCCGGTCCGTGCTGGCACGGGCACCGCGTGAGCGCGGAAGGGGGGGGGGGTGGGGACCGCCACCCCTTCCAACGAAATGGGGGACCCACGGGGGGTCCTCCCTACCGTGTTTACCGGGGGTTCAAACCCCCAGTTTTCCGGATCTGGCTGGCCGTAACGGCCGGGCAGCACACCACGCGGGACTGGTTAGTCCCGCCCTCCAGAGCACCGGCGGCCGGCGGCTCCGGCCGCCCTCCCTTGCTCCACCGCGGCCAAAGGCTGCAGACTTGGTTCGACCAGTGTGACGCGACGGCGCCACGCCCCTCCGACGCGGCCCCACTCTGGCCACGACCTCCTCGTGGTTCTTCGGTGGGGCGCGACGGCGCCGCGCCCCTTCACCGTGGCCCAACTCTGACCACGACTTCTTTCGGCCTCGACGGCGCAGCACGACGGCGCCACGATTCTTCGCCGCGTTCCTCTTTGTTTCCGCACGGTGCTGTTGCACCGTGCCGCCTTCGTTCGAGCCGCAACGAATTCAACAACAAAGGGGGAGGAGGTTCGACAGTGTTCGGGCGGTCCGACCTCCTCCCGTTAAATTGATATGAGGTGGCCCAAAGAAATTGACAATGAACAGAAAAGAAAATTCATGAACAAAATTAACCCCTACTTCAAGGAGTTGTCGAACGATGGTCGTTGTGGAAAAATGGAATCGTGAAAGATGGCGTCGAGGAAGACGACATCATAGAAGATGGCGTCTCGGAAGATGGAGTCGCGGAACGAGGCTCCGTATACGTCATTGGTGCACGCCCGATGAATGATGCAGCGTCCCCCTCTCTTTGACGTGGAAAGAAGATCGAGAAGCATGTCAGTGTTCTTTGCGTTCTTCTCTGAGGAAGAAGAAGATCTCCAAGACTTGAGATCTCCTCTCCAAATATCTCCACACAACGATTCGACCATAATAAAAAAAGGCTTTGCCTTATTTTATTACTCATGCCAACCCTTTTAGAAATTCAAAAGATTACATTCAATTAATTTACTTAATTAAAGATCATTTAATAATCCAATTAATTTCTAGAGTTGACATGTCATAAATTTTGGGGGAGCGGGTGAGTTACACAAATAAATTCACTAGGGAGGTTTTAAGGGATTTGAAGGGGTGGGGCTCATGTGGCCCCCACCTCACTATTATCCTACCAAATAGAGTTAGGATGTAGTGAGCCCCACTCCAACATCCATGCATAGGTTAAAACTACTTAGAAGAGAAAATACAAATTGTAGCACAAATTTTTATTTCATTCTTTATTTAACCCATTTATTTAATAACATCACTCGAGAAAACGCAACTCTAGAAAAGGTGTTCCTAAGAAATTTCCGGTGCTGTGATTCCATCAGTGCCCTTAGATTTCGATTCCGAGCACCAGTTTAAAATTTAGGAAAACCCCCTCATTCGTTCACTGAACGTACCCGAGCCAAAATTCGGAAATTGATTCCGGGCACACCGGGCCTCGGAATCAGGTGCCGTCAAAAACTGTGTACTCGTAAAATCCCAAAGAAAATTAAGAAAAAATTTCCCTTGAAATTTACAGGTCTTTACATTATTTTCACCTCAGGGATTTACGCCCCCGTAAAGATACATCACAAAATAGGGGAACAAATGAGGGTACTGAGCACGCATCCGAGCCTCCCACTACAAAGTGATCTCATGGAGGTTACCGTGCTACCATCCGATGCACACTAGAGGAATCAATCTCCCATGTAGGACCCACTCCTGTCGATCCTCGATCTCCATCGGGACCTCCACAAAAGTCGCCCCATCGTCAATGTCCAGCTCCCCATGGTCGATGATATGTGTTGGGTCGTGCACGTATCTCCTCAGCTGAGATACATGGAAGACGTTGTGCACCCAGTGCAACTAAGGTGGTAGAGCCAGGCAGTAAGCCACCTCACCTATCCTGTTGAGAAACTGGAATGGTCTGATGAAGCGCGGAGATAACTTGTCGCCCCATCCAAATCTTCGTAATCCACGTCGAGGTGAGACCCGCAAGAAAACATGGTCACCATCCTCTAACTCCAGTGGTCTCCGCCTCCTATCAGCATAAGACTTCTGTCAGCTCTGAGCTGTCCTCATCCGCTCCTGGATGACCTGGACCTTTTCTATCATGGCTTGGACCATATCCGGTCCCACAAGTGCTGACTCCCCAAGGTCTATCCAGTACAGAGGTGACCTACAAGGTCGGCCGTACAATGCCTCTTATGGTGCCATTTCGATGGTGGAGTGGTATCTGTTGTTGTATGCAAACTCCACCAAGGGTAGGTGGTCCTCCCAGCTGCAACCAAAGTCAAGGACACATGCACGGAGCATGTCCTCGAGAGTCTGAATGGTCCTCTCCATCTGATCATCCGTTTGAGGGTGAAAGGCGGTGCTCAGACATAGCTGCATCCTGAATGCCTCCTGCAACCCCTTCCAAAGCTGGTAAGTAAAGTGAGCATCTCGATCGGAGATGATAGATGATGGCACACCATGAAGCCATACAATCTCTTGAATGTAGAGGTGTCCCAAGCTCTCCACTAAGCCCAGCTCTCTGATGGGTAAGAAGTGGCCCGGCTTGGTGAGTCGGTCGACAACCACCCAAATGGAGTCGTGTCCTCTGGAAGTGTGTGGAAGTCCCATCATGAAATCCATAGATATACCGTCCCACTTCTACTCCGGGACTTCCAAGGGCTGTACTAAGCCTGCTGGTACCTGGTGCACCACCTTCACCTGCTAGCAGGTGAGGCATCGAGAAGCGAACTCTGCCACAACCTTCTTCATACCCGGCCACCAGTGTTGTCGTCTGAGATCCTGGTACTTCTTCACCACTCCTAGATGTACCTCTTAAGGGGAAGTGTGGAAATCTCTCAGAACCTCCTCCTGTAAAGCAGCTGGTACCATGGTACATCCTCTAAAAAGGACGACGTGCTTTCCCCCCATAGAAAAACCATCAGGTGCTTGTCCCATGGAAATCTGTGCACGTCGCGTCTCACAGTCAGCATCCCCACACTGTGCCTCTCTGACTCGCTGCAGTAGTTGAGAGGTGACTGTGAGTGACTGAAGAAAGGCTGCTCCATCTCTATCCACGAAGGATATCTACAAAGCGGCTAGCTGCTCCGTCGCCTCCCCAAGTAGCTGAATTCCCGTCCTCCTGCTGAGAGCATCAGCTACTACATTCCCCTTTCCAGGAGTATATACTATCTCAAAGTCATAGTCCGGGAGGAACTCGAGCCATCACCGCTGTCTCAGGTTCAGGTCCTTCTGTGAGAAGATGTACCTGAGACTCTGGTGGTCAGAGTAGACTGTAAAGCGCTCGCCCATCAGATAGTGTCGCCACATCTTCAGAGCGAAGACCACTGCTGCCAACTCCAGGTCATGGGTAGCATAGTTCTGCTCATGCTGCCTCAACTGTCGTGATCTATAAGCGATCACTGACCGCTCCTGTATCAAGACACACCCGATTCCGGTCCATGATGCATCACAGTAGACTACGTATCCAACTCACTCTTCCGTTATCCTCAAGATAGGTGCACTGGTCAATCTCTTCCTCAGCTCCTGGAAGCTCTGCTGACATCTATCTGACCACACGAAAGGTTTCCCCTTCTTTGTCAAAGCTGAAAGTGGTGCTGCAGCTCTGGAGAAGTCTGGCACAAACCTCTGGTAGTATCCAGCCAAACCTAGGAAACTCTGCACCTCCGTCACGCTCTTGGGTGGCTCCCAAGCTAGCACTGCCTTGATCTTCGCAGGATCCACCGCAAATCCCGCCTCAGAGATGACATGTCCCCATAAGTGGACCTCACGTTACCAGAACTGACACTTCGAGAGCTTAACATAAAGCTGGTGCTCTCGGAGTGTGTCTAGTACAATCTGCAAGTGGTAGGTGTGCTCCTCCTTAGTGGTCGAGTATATCAATATGTCGTCGATGAAGACCACGAAAAATCAATCGAGGTAAGGCTAGAAGATCATGTTCATGAGACTCATAAAAACTACTGGAGAGTTGGTTACACTGAAAGGAATAACCAAGAACTCATAGTGTCCATACCGACATCTAAAGGCCATCTTCTACACATCCTCGTCCCGAAATCTGAGCGGATGATAACCTGACCTGATGTCTATATTTGAGAAACACCGTGCTCCCTTGAGCTCATCGAAGAGGTCGTCAATCCTCGGTAGCAGATACTTGTTCCTCACGGTCACCTGGTTCAGGTGACGATAATCGAAACACAGTCGCAAGCTCCCATATGCCTTCTTGGTGAACAAAATTAGGGAAGCCCAGGGTGAAACACTGGATTAGATGAATCCCTTGCTTTGCAAGTCCTCCAGCTGTACCCGTAGCTCTCAAAGCTCAGCGGGAGCCATCCGATATGCTGGAGTGGATATCGGGGCTGTCCCAGGGTATAGGTCAATATATAAGTCTACCTCTCTGTGAGGAGGTAGTCCTGGAACATCGTTAGGAAAAACATCTGCATACTGATCCACCACTACAGGAAAACTCAGACTCCGCACGTCAAATGCTCCTAGGATGAGGCTAGACAACTGGTGAGTGATCGGATGTCCTCTTCTCTGCGTGAGTCCATCCTGCACTGCAAAGGCTCCCTTCTGGCTAGTGAAGGTGAACCTGCTCCCGTCAGTGAGGACACACCGCACCTTGCGCCCAATACAGTCGATCTGAGCATGGACTGTAGATAACCAATCCATTCCCAAGATGACGTCATAAGGCCTCGACGCTGCTACAAGAAGATCCCAGCCGAAGCTCTCACCTCCTAGAGTAAGCTCACACTACCGGCACCAGTGCGTAATCATCGAGTCTGCTACCGTAGGAGTCTCTAGCCGTAAGGATTGAGCCAACAGCTCCATCGAAATCTCAGAGCTCCGAAAAAGGGTAGCGGAAATGAAATAATGACTCACTCCTGTGTCTATAAGAACTACAGAAAGGGTGGAGTAGACACAAATAGTACCTCGAATCATCTCTAGCGTGCCGTGGTCGTAGGCCTCTGCCACTTGAAGCTGAGCCAACCTATGCCCGCCAGCTCCCTGTGGTTGGGGTGGACCTCCTGGTGGTGGTGGTGGTAAAGCCTCAAAGCGCCGCCCACCACCTGCTGCTCGGTCAGCTCCTCTGCCTCGTCCGTCTACTCCCTGAGGACTGCCACAGTTGACCCTCTGCCTTTGCCTAGGTGGTCTTTCAACCGTCTGCTGCTCCTCTATACGGCGGGTCGGGCAGTCACAAGCCATGTGGCCCTGCCCGCCGCATGCATAGCACCGTCTTCTCCTCGGAAGGCTGGATCTATGCCGTGTGCCCCGCACCTCTGAGCCAGGGTCCTGAGGTCGTCCGCCTGATGGTCTGGTCTGGCTAGACCCCTGTGACGTCCGTCGACTGCTAGCTATAGAAGACTCAGCTACATGCTGCCCTGCGGTAGGTCTCGCTGCTGGTGAAGGCTAATCAAGGAAGCTCTCTATGGGAAGGGCTCGCTCCAGTACTCCTTCCTACGTAGGAATGCTGAGGGAGATCATCGATGCCCTGATATCATGCCTCAGTACCTGCTCGAAGGTCCAAGCCCGGAAGAATGCGTCCCATACCATGTCCGTCGAATAGCGTGAGAGATCGGTAAATCTCGCCGAGTACTGGGCTACCGTCATGCTTCCCTGCCGCAGCTGTAGTAGCTCTTGGATGCGCACCGCACAGAGGGTGGCTGAGACGAACTTCGAGCAGAAGAGGCTCTCAAAGTCCATCCAGAGGAGAGATGCCTCGTCGTGCACCTGGAGCATCAAGCTCCACCATCTTCCTGCTACCGCATGCAGGAGGCTCGCTTCAAGGATCACTATGAGGTCAGATGGTGTCCTCACTAGCCTTAAAACTCGAACTATAGCCTCCAGCCAATCCTCGGCTGCCTGAGGGTCCGTCTCCCAACAGAACCTAGGCGGCCTTTGACGTTGGAACTCGTGTAGTGAACTAAGGCGACGTGCACTCTCAGTGGCTGGTGATGGTGGCATCGGTGGCTCGGTGGGTAGAGGTACCACCGGTGCCTCCGCTGAAAAAGGGCCCTGCACCGAGGCCTCATCGCTCGGTGGGTTGTCGTCTCATACAAAGCTCGGAACCCTAGATGGCTGCCATAGTGGGGCCATCCTGAAAAGAAATAGGTGTGCCACGGTCAATACAATATACCTGGTGAGCTGACACGAAGTAATCACAAAGAAAACTTTTGAAACACAAATGTAATCAATGTTTTCGTGCACTGAGTCGGAAATCAGAAGTCAGGGTCCTGGTGTATGGATACGTCAGCCGCTGCACCAACACTGGACTCCCTGGACTGATAACCACACTCAATACCCTTAACACTATTGATTCACTCAGAAGAAAGATTAGATTTCTGAGTTCTGCGGTAGAACCAAACTCCTCTGATACCAATTTGTCATGACCTGTCTTCGGGGCCCGTGCCGTGACTACCCCATTCCCGCCTCCCATAGGCCAGGGGATAGCGACTAACACCAAAGGCATAAATCCTGACAAAAAGGGGAAGGCATTGCCTTTATAAAGTAAACAAACACCATAGAGGAAGCCAGAAGAAGAAAACACCAAGTAAACTGAGTAAAATAGTAAGTGCGGAAAGTAAATGGGCCAGAATACAAACCCAAACTGAATGTAAAGTACAACTAGAAATAAAGTATATCAAATGAAAAGTAAAGAAGCAATTTCGGGCCATCCACTGGAAGTCCCATCTGATGGGTGGGTACATATAGTCTCCTCAGCTCCTCGAGTCCAGCCATCCGCTCCGTGTACGTTCCGCCCAGTGGTCCACCTCCAGGTACCGACTTGCTCCACAAGCCTCAATCACGATCAGCGCTGTCCGTCTTCTTCATCCAACACAACGTAGTGCGGGCATAGCCCGTGCAGGGGTGAGTATACACTACTCAGTAGGGACCCCGAGACCCCCTAAGGTCTCCCAGAATCCACGAAGGATAATCCAAAAAGGAAAGATACAATCACGAAGTAACATCCAATACTACTTAGGTATATGCCCATACATATACCTAAATCATCAATTCCAGTTCGGCTCCAACATCTGAGCCCAAGTTTGATCACATCCACACAGGATAGTACAACCCAATCCAAACATGAAAGCACAACCCAATCCACATAGGAAAGCAAGTCAATCATATCGAAGATAATGATTGAAAGTCAAGACTCAGCTCACACTAGTACACTTATTCGTAAGGTGATAGTGATGATCAGATGTAGCCACTGATTCATCTAAGCAAGGACCCACATAGGATACTAGACTAGCTAAGTTGTTGGACCCACGTAGGATACAAGACCAGCTACTCTACCGAACCCATGTAGGATACAAGTACAGAGTCAAATACTGTCGGACCCACGTAGGATACAAGAACAGTAGTACTGCCGGACCCACGTAGGATACAAGAACAATAGTCATCGCCGTCGAACCCACAGAGGATTTCAGTACGGTCATCATCACTGCCGAACCCATGGAGGATTTCAGTGTAGTTGTCGTTGCTGCCGAACCCATGGAGGATTTCAGTACAGTCGTCATCGTCATCGCAGTCGCAACCAGCTCTAGGGTTCCCGTACACATCATGCTCGATTCCGGGAGGGTCCACTCCACGAGATAAGGGAGGTCGATACATCAACTAACACGTAGTTTGGAGTTGATGTATCCCAAGGTTCTATCTTGAAAAAAGGAACTCAACGTGATAGACGGCACGTCAATCAGACGCCCAGTCTGAGAGTTATTGGCTTTTTCGTTCAGGGGCCCCGTTGGTTTTATCGTCAAAACCAACCTGACTATACTCCAACTACATACAAACCTTGAGAGGAGTAATACAAAAGAACCGTATCACTAAGAGGAATCCAACAAAGTTGATGGCATGCCAATTGGACGTCCAGAGCTCAAGTTATAAGCGTTTTCGCTCTAAGGGCCCGGTTGGTTTCGTGTTCGAACCAACCCAGAAATACCCAAAGTTCTCCGAAAACTTGAGTGTAATATACCAAAACGACCGTCTCGATCCAAGGATCGCATTAAAACTGACGGTGCATCGAGCAGAGGTCCATAGCCCAGGTTACGGGCATTTAAAAGAACCTGTCCAGTTTTAGGGGGTTTTGGGCCCGGACCGACCCGACCCAAGACCCCCTGGGTCGGCCCGAACCGGGGCGACCCGACCCGGGTCCGGGTCTGGCCCATCAGGGCGTGGCCCGGCCCGGCACGGGTGGCCTGACCCAGTGCGGCCGGTTCAGCCAGCGAGGCTGGTCCAGGCCGGCACAGGTGCCGCGCGCCGCGTGAACTCAGAAGGGGGGGGAACCACCACCCCCTTCGAACAAAATGACAGACTCTCGGGGGGTCCGCCCTTCTGTTTTGACCGGGGGTTCAATACCCCGTTTTTCCAGATCTGGCTGGCCGGAAAGGCTGGCCAGTGCACCACGCGGGACCGTTTGGTCCCGCCCTCCAGAGCACCGGCGGCCGGCGGCTCCAGCCGCCCTCCCTTGCTCTGCCGCGGCCAAAAGTCGCGGCCTTGGTTCGATCGGCGCGGCGCGACGACACCGCACCACTCCGCCGTGGCCCCGCTCCGGCCAAGGCCTCCTCGTGGTTCTCCGGCACAGTGCGACAGCGCTGCGCCCCTTCGCCGCGGCCCGACTCTGGCCGCGGCTTCTTTCGGCCTCGACGACGCGGCGTGACGGCACCACGCTTCTTCGCCGCGTTCCTCTTTGTTTCTGCGCGGTGCCGTTGCACCACGCCTCCTTCGTTCGAGTTGCAATGAATTCAAAAACAAAGGGGGAGGAGGTTCGGCCGTGTTCGGGCAGTCCGATCTCCTCCCTTTAAATTGATAACATGCGGACAAAGAAATTGACAATGAACGGGAAAGAAAATTCATGAACAAAATTAACCCCTACTTTAAGGAGTTGTCGAACGATGGTCGTTGCAGAAAAATGGCGTCGCGGAAGACGAAATCACGGAATGAGGCTTCTTATACGTCATCGGTGTACGCCCGATGATGGATGCGGCATCCCCTTCTCTTTGATGTGGAAAGAAGACAGAGAAGCGTGTCAGTGTTCTTCGCGTTCTTCTTCGAGGAAGAAGAAGATCTCCAAGACTTGAGCTCTCCTCTCCAAATATCTACACACAACGATTCAACCATAATAAAATAAGGCTTTTCATTATTTTATTACTCATGAAAACCATTTTCGAAATTCAAAAGATTACATTCAATTAATTGACTTAATTGAAGAGCGTTTAATAATCCAAATAATTTCGAGAGTTGACATGTCATAAATTTTGGGGGAGCGAGTGAGTTACACAAATAAATGCATGAGGGAGGTTTTATGGGTTTTGAAGGGGTGGGGCTCGTGTGGGCCCCACCTCACTATTATCCTACCAAATGGAGTTAGGATTTAGTGGGCCCCACTCCAACATCCATGCATAGGTTAAAACTACTTAGAAGAGAAAATAGATATTGTAGCACAAATTTTTATTTCATTCTGTAGTTAACCCATTTATTTAATAACCTCACTCGAGCAAATGTAACTCCAGAAAAGGTGTTCCTAAGCAATTTATGGCACTACGATTCCATTGGTTCCCTCAGATTTTGATTCTGAGCACCGGTTCAAAAGTTAGGAAAACCCGCTCGTTCGTTCACTGAACATACCCGAGCCAAACTTCGGAAGTTGATTTCGGGCACACCGGGCCTCGGAATCAGGTGCCGTCAGAAACTGTGTACTCGTAAAATACCAAAGAAAATTAGGAAAACATTTCCCTTGAAATTTAAGGGTCATTACATTACTCCCACCTCAGGGATTTATGTCCCCATAAAGATACATCATAAACTAGGGGAACAAATGAGGGTACTGAGCATGCATCTGAGCCTCCTGCTCCCAAGTGCTCTCCTGGAGGTTCCCGTACTACCATCTGATGCGCACTAGAGGAATTGACCACCCAAGTAGGACCAGCTCCTATCGATCCTCGATCTACACCGGGACCTCCGCTAAAGTCTCCCCATCATCAATGTCTAGCTCCCCATGGTCGATGATATGTGTCGGGTCGTGCAAGTATCTCCTCAGCTAAGATATGTGGAAGACGTCCTGCACCCGGTGCAACTGAGGAGGTAGAGCCAGGCGGTAAGCCACCTCACCTATCCTGCAGAGAACCTGAAATGGTCTGATGAAGTGCAAAGATAACTTTCCACCCCAACCAAATCTCCATAATCCACGTCGAGGTGAGACCTGCAAGAAAACATGGTCGCCATCCTCGAACTCTAGTGGTCTCTCCCTCTTGTTAGCATAAGACTTCTGTCGGCTCTGAGCTATCCTCATCTGCTCCTAGATGACCTGGACCTTCTCCATTGTGGCCTGGACCATCTCCGGTCCCACAAGTGCTGACTCCCCAAGGTCTGTCCAGCACAGAGGTGACCTGCAGGGTCGGCCGTACAATGGCTCGTATGGTTCCATTTTGATGGTGCAGTGGTAGATGTTGTTGTACTGAAACTACACCAATGGTAGGTGGTCCTCCCAGCAACGACCAAAGTCGAGGACACATGCACAGAGCATGTTCACAAGAGTCTGAATGGTCCTCTCCGTTTGACCATCCATATGAGGGTGAAAGGCGGTGCTCAGACATAGCTGCATCCCGAATGTCTCCTGCAACCCCTTCCAAATATGGGAAGTAGAGCGAGAATCTCGATTGGATATGATACATGATGGCACACCATGAAGCCATAAAATCTCCTAAATGTAGAGGCATCCCAAGATCTCCACTGAGCCCTACTCTCTAATGGGTAAGAAATGGGCCGACTTGGTGAGTCGGTCGACAATCACCCAAATGGAGTCGTGTCCTCTGGAAGTGCGTGGAAGTCCAGTCACGGAATCCATAGATATTCCGTCTGACTTTCACTCTGAGACCTCCAAGGGCATTACTAAGCCTACTGGTACCTGTTGCTCCCCCTTCACCTGCTGGCAGGTGAGGCATCGAGAAACAAACTCTTCCACAACCTTCTTCATACCCGGCCACCAGTGCTGTCATTTGAGATCCTGGTACATCTTCGCCACTCCTGGATGTACCGCTAAAGGGTTAGTGTATAACTCTCTCAAAATCTCCTCCTGTAAGGCAGCTGGTACCATCGTACATCCTCTGAAAAGGATGAAGTGCTCTCCCCCCATAGAAAAACCATCAGGTGCCAGTCCCGTGAAAATCTGTGCACGTCGCATCTCACAGTCAGCGTCCCCACGCTGTGCCTCTCTGACCCGCTGCAGTAGTGGAGGTGTTACTGTGAGTGACTGAATAAAGGATGCTCCATGTCTATCAATAAAGGATATCTGCAAAGCGGCTAGCTGCTCCGTCGCCTCCCCAAGTAGATGAATGCCCGTCCTCCTGCTGAGAGCATCCGCTACTACGTTCCCCTTTCCAGGAGTATAGACCATCTCAAAGTCATAGTCCTGGAGGAACTCAAGACATTGCCGCTGTCTCAGGTTTATGTCCTTCTACGAGAAGATGTACCTGAGACTCTAGTGGTCAGAGTAGACTGTAAAGCGCTCGCCCATCAGATAGTGTCGCCACATCTTCAGAGCGAAGACCACTACTGCCAACTCCAGGTCATGGGTAGCATAGTTCTACTCATGCTACCTCAAATGTCGTGATCCATAGGCGATCACTGACCACTACTACATCAAGACACACCCGAGTCCGGTCCCTTATGCATCGCAGTAGACTACGTACCCAACTCCCTCTTCCGGTAGCCTCAAGATAGGTGCACTGGTAAATCTCTGTCTCAGCTCTTGGAAGCTCTGCTAACATCTATCTGAACACACGAAGGGTTTCCCCTTCTTCATCAAAGCTAAAAATGGTGCCGAAACTCTGGAGAAGTCTAGAACAAACCTCCGGTAGTATCCAGCCAAACCTAGGAAACTCCACACCTCCGTCATGCTCTTTGGTGGCTCCCAAGCTAGCATTGCCTCGATCTTCGCAGGACCCACTGAAACTCTCACCTCAGAGATGATGTGTCACAAGAAGTGGACCTCACGTAACAAGAACTGGTACTTAGAGAGCTTACCATAAAGCTGGTGCTCTCGGAGTGTGTCAAGTACCACCCGCAAGTGGTAGGCATGATTTTCCTCAGTGGTCGAGTATATCAATATGTCATCGATGAAGACCATGACAAATCGATCGAGGTAAGGCTAGAAGATCCTATTCATGAGACTCATGAACACTTCTAGAGTGTTGGTTATGCCGAAAGGCATAACCAAGAACTCATAGTGGCCATACCGATATCTGAAGGCCGTCTTCTGCACGTCCTCGTCCCAAACACTGAGCTGATGATAGCCTGACCTGAGGTCTATCTTCGAGAACCACCGTGATCCCTTGAGATGATCGAAGAGGTTGTCAATACTTGGTAGAGGATACTTGTTTCTCACGGTCACCTGGTTCAGGCGACGATAATCGACACACAGTCGCAAGCTCCCGTCCGCCTTCTTGGTGAACAAAATTGGGGAAGCCTAGGGTGAAACACTGGGTCGGATGAATCCCTTGCTCTGAAATTCCTCCAGCTGTACCCATATCTCTCGAAGCTCAGCGGGAGCCATCCGATATACTGGAGTGGATATCGGGGCTATCCTGGGGTACATTTCAATATAGAAGTCTATCTCTCTGCGAGGAGGTAGTCCTGGAACGTCATTAGGAAAAACGTACGCATACTGATCCACCACTACAGAAAAACTCGGACTCCGCACGTCAACTGCTACTAGGATGAGGCTAGCCATCTAGTGAGTGATCGGCTATCCTCTCCTCTGTGTGAGTCCATCCTGCGTTTCAATGGCTCCCTTCTTGCTGGTGAAGGTGAACCTACTCCCGTCGGTGTGGACACACCACACCTTGCGCCTAATACAGTCGATCTAAGCATGGACTGTAGATAACCAATCCATGCCCAAGATGACGTCGTAAGGCCTCGACGCCACTACAAGAAGATCCCAGCCAAAGATCTCACCTCCTAGAGTAAGTTCACACTTCCGGCACCAGTGCGCAATCATCGAGTCTTCTCCCGTTGGAGTCTCTATCCATAAGGATCGAGCCAACGGCTCCGTCAGAATCTCAAAGCTCCGAAAAGGGCAGCAGGAATGAAAGAATGACTCACTCCTATGTCTATAAGAACTGCAACAATGGTGGAGTAGACACAGATAGTACCTCGAATCATCTCTGGCACGCCGTGGTCGTAGGCCTCCGCCGCTTGAAGCTGAGCCTGCCTCTGCCCGCCAGCTCCCTGTGGTCGGGGTGGACCTCATGGTGGTGGTGGTGGTAAAGCCTCAAAGCGCCACCCACCACCCTCTACTCGGTCAGCTCCTCTGCCTCGTCCGCCTGCTCCCTAAGGACCACCACGATCGACCCTCTTCCACTGCCTGGGAGGTCCTTCAACCGTCTGCTGCTCCTCTGTACGGCAGGTCGGGCATTCATGAGCCATGTGGCCCTGCCCACCGCATGCGTAGCACTGTCTGCTCCTCAGAAGGCCGGCTCTTCGCCGTGTGCCCTGCACCTCTGATCCAGTGTCCTGAGTTCGTCTGCCTGATGGTATGGTCCACCTAGACTCCTGTGACATCCGTCGACTGCCAGCTGTAGAAGACTCAGCTAAATGCAGCCCTGTGGTAGGTCTCGCTGCTGGTGAAGGCTCATCAAGGTAGCTCTTTATGAGAAGGGCTCACTCCAGTACTCCTTACTGCATCAGAATGCTGAGGGAGACCATCGATACCCTGATATCATGCCTCAGTCCCTGCTCAAAGGTCCGAGCTCGGAATAATGGGTCCCGTACCATGTTCGTAGAATAGCGCAAGAGAGCGGTGAATCTCGCCGAGTACTGGGCTACCGTCATGCTGCCCTACCGCAGCTGTAGTAGATCCTGGATGAGCACCACACGGAGGGTGGCTAGGACAAACTCCGAGCAGAAGAGGCTCTCAAAGTCCGTCTAGAGGAGAGATGCCTCATCATGCACCTAGAACATCAAGCTCCACCATCTGCCTGCTTCCGCGTGTAGGAGGCTCGCTGCAAGGATCACCATGAGGTCAGTTGGTGTCCCCACTAGCCTGAAAACATGAACTACAGCCTCCATATAATCCTCGGCTGCCTGAGGGTCCATCTCCCCATGGAACCTAGGTGGCCTCTGACGCTGGAACTCATGCAGTTCACTAAGGCGACGTGCACTCTCAAAGGCTGGGGATGGTGGCATCGGTGGCTCAGCGGGTAGAGGTACCGCTGGTGACTCCACTGAAAAAGGGCCCTAAACCGAGGCCTCATCGCTAGGTGGGCTGTCATCTCGTCCAAAGCTCATAACCCTAGTTGGCTGCCGTCGTGGGGCCATCCTGAAATGAAACAGGCGCGCCACGGTCAATACAGTATACCTAGTGAGCTGACACAAAGTAATCACAAAGAAAACTTTTGAAACACACATGTAATCAATGTTTTCGTGCACTGAGTCAGAAATCAGAAGTCAGGGTCCTGGTGTATGGATACTTCGGCCACTGCACCAACACTGGACTCCCTGGACTGATAACCACACTCAATACCGTTAACAATATTTCTTCACACAGAAGAAAGATCAGAGCCCTGAGTTCTGAGGTAGAACCGAACTCCTATGATACCAATTTGTCACGACCCGTCTTCGAGGCCCGTGCCGTGACTACCCCAAGCCCGCCTCCCATAGTCCAGGGGCTGGTGACTAGCACCAAAGGTGTAAATCCCGAAAAAAGGGGAAGGCATTACCTTTATAAAGTAAACAAACACCATAGAGTAAGCCATCAGAAGAAAAAACTAAGTAAACTGAGTACAATAGTAAGTGCGGAAAGTAAATGGGCTAGAATACAAACCCAAACTGAAAGTAAAGTACAACTGGAAAGAAAGTACAACAACTAAAAAGTAAAGAAGCAACATCGAGCCATCCACTGGAAGTCCCACCTGAAGGGTGGGTATAGATAGTCTCCTTAGCTCCTGGGGTCCAGCCGTCCGCTCTGTGTATGTCCCGCCCAGTGGTCCACCTCCAGGTACCGACTTGCTCCACAATCCTCAATCACGATCAGCGGTATCCACCATCTACATCCAACACAACGTAGTGCGGGCATAGCCCATGTAGGGGTGAGTATATGCTACTCAGTAGGGACCCCGAGACCCCTGAAGGTCTCCCAAAATCCACAAAGGATAATACACAAAGGAAAGATACAATCACGAAGTAAAATCCAACACTACATAGGTATATGCCCATACATATACCTAAGTCATCAATTCCAGTTTGGCTCCAACATTCGAGCCCAAGTTCGATCATGTCCACACAGGATAGTACAACCCAATCCACACAGGAATGCACAACCCAATCCACATAGGAAAGCAAGCCAATCATATCGAATATAATGATTGAAAGTCAAGACTCAGCTCACACAGGTATACTTCTTCGTAAGGTGATAGAGATGATCAGATGTAGCCACTGATTCATCTAAGCTGGGACCCACGTAGGATACTAGACCAACTAAGCTGTCGGACCCACGTAGGATACAAGACCAACTACTCTGCCGGACCCACGTAGGATACAAGTACAGAGTCAAATACTGCCGGACCCACTTAAGATACAAGAACAATAGTACTGTCGGACCCACGTAGGATACAAGAACAGTAGTCATCGCTATCGAACCCACAGAGGATTTTAGTACGGTCGTCATCACTGCTGAGCCCATGGAGGATTTCAGTGTAGTCGTCGTCGCTGCCGAACCCACAGATGATTTCAGTGCAGTCGTCATCGTCGTCGTAGTCGCAACCGGCTCTAGGGTTCCCGCACACAGCATGCTTGATTCCGGGAGGGTCCGCTCCACGAGCTAAGGGGGTCGATACATCAACTGACATGTAGTATGGAGTTGATGTATCCCAATGTTCTGTCTCCACAAAAGGAACTCAACGTGACAGACGACGTGTCAATCGGACACCCGATCTGAGAGTTATTGGCTTTTTTCGTTCCAAGGGCCTGGTTGGTTTTTAAGTCAAAACCAAGTCGACCATACTCCAACTGCATTCAAACCTTGAGCGGAGTAATCTAAAAAAACCGTATCACTAAGATGAATCCAACAAAGTCGACAACACGTCAATATGACGTTTGGAGCTCAAGTTATAAGCGTTTCCGTTCCGAGGGCCCGATTAGTTTCGTGTTCGAACCAACCCGGCCGTACACAAAGTTCTCCCAAACCTTGAGTGTAATATACTGAAATGAACATCTCGATCCAAGGATCACATCGCAACTGATGGTGAGTCGATCGGAGGTCTGCATCCCATGTTACAAGCATTTAAACAAACCTGTTCAGTTTTAGGGGGTTTTGGGCCCGGACCGACCCGACCCAAGATACCCTGGGTCGGCCCGAACCAGGTGGACCTGACCTGGGTCCGGGTCTGGCCCATTAGGGTGTGGTTCAGCCCGGCCCGACACGGGCGTCCTGGCCCAGCACGGCCGGTCCAGGATGGCACGGGTGCCGCGCGCCACGTGAGCGCGGGAGGGGGGGAACCGCCACCCCCTTCGAACGAAATGGTGGACCCGTGGGGGGTCCACCCTGCCACGTTGACCGGTGGTTCAAACCCCCAATTTTCTGGATCTGGCCGACTGTAACGGCCGACCAATGCACCACACGGGACCGGTTGGTCCCGCCCTCCAGAGCACCGGCGGCCGGCAGCTCCGGCCGCCCTCCCTTGCTCCGCCACGGCCAAAGGCCGCGACCTTGGTTTGACCGGCGTGGCGCGACGACACCGCGCCTCTCCGCCGTGGCCCCGCTCCGTCCGCGTCCTCCTCATGGTTCTCCAGCGTGGCGCGACGGCGCCGCCCCCCTTCACCGTGGCCCGACTCTGGCAGCGACTTCTTTCAGCCTCGACGGCGCGGCGCGACAACGCCACGCTTCTTCGCTGCATTCCACTTTGTTTCAGCGCAGAGTCATTGCACCGCGCCACCTTTGTTCGAGCCGCAACAAATTCAACAACAAAGGGGGAGGAGGTTCAGCCGTGTTCGGGCGGTCCGACCTCCTCCTGTTAAATTGATAACAGGCGGCCCAAAGAAATTGACAATGTACGGAAAAGAAAATTCACGAACAAAATTAACCCCTACTTCAAGGAGTTGTCAAACGATGGTTGTTGCGGAAAAACGACGTCGCGGAAGACGACGTCGCGGTAGACGACATCACGGAAGATGGCGTCGCAGAATACGATGTCATGGAAGACGGCGTCGCGGAAGACGGTGTCATAGAACGAGGCTCTGTATACGTCGTCGGTGCACGCCCGATGAAGGATGTGGCATCCCCCTCTCTTTGACACAGAAAGAAGATCGAGAAGCATGTCAGTGTTCTTCATGTTCTTCTCTAAGGAAGAAGAATATATCCAATACTTGAGCTCTCCTCTCCAAATATCTCCACATAATGATTCAACCAAAATAAAATAAGGCTTTGCCTTATTTTATTAATCATGCCAACCCTTTTCGAAATTCAAAAGATTACATTCAATTAATTGACTTAATTGAAGAGCGTTTAATAATCCAATTAATTTCGAGAGTTGACATGTCATAAATTTTGGGGGAGTGGGTGAGTTACACAAATAAATGCACGAGGGAGGTTTTAATGGATTTGAAGGGGTGGGCCTAGTGTGGGCCCCACCTCACTATTATCCAACCAAATGGAGTTAGGATATAGTGGGACCCACTCCAACATCCATGCATAGGTTAAAACTACTTAGAAGAGAAAATAAAAATTATAGCACAAATTTTTATTTCATTCTTTAGATAACCATTTTATTTAATAACCTCACTTGAGAAAACGCAACTCCAGAAAAGGTGTTCCTAAGCAATTTCCGGTGATGCGATTCCATCGGTGCCCTCAAATTTTGATTCCGAGCACCAGTTCAAAAGTTAGGAAAACCCGCTCGTTCGTTCACTGAACGTACTCGAGCCAAACTTCAGAAATTGATTCCGGGCACACCGGGACTCGGAATCAGGTGCCGTCAGAAACTGTGTACTCGTAAAATCCCAAAGAAAATTAAGAAAAAATTTTCCTTGAAATTTACAGGTATTTACATTATTCTTATGAATTTGTTATGATTATCCTTACTAAGAATCTAATATCACCGTTTCTTATGTTCTGTTTCCCCAAGTTATGAAGAAAGGTTTTAAGTAGGGGTACTAATTGGGAATATCTTTGTGGGAAAAATTTATGATGTTTTTCCAGACTAGAAGTTTGGTTTCAATTTTCCAAATTCACTAAAATATTATAGTCCTCAAGCATGTGTTTATGTAATGTAATGAATATTAATATAAAAATATGTAATATCCAGGTATAAAAATACCGATTCATTATAGTTGGTATCAGAGAAAAGTCTTAGTCAACCTTTGGAAACTAAGATTAGAAACACCTAGTAATTTACCTAAGGATAAGTCTTATTATAATTTACAATACTGGAGTTTTGGTAATGATCATGAATAACATAGTATTAAACCTAAGGTGTCATAGATTGAAATTTTATAAGTAATTTCCCTTGATTATGTGTTTTTACCACAATAATTAGTGTTTATCACACTATGCTTTCTGGTTTAAGTCAATGTCTAGAACTCGAAGGAACTACATTAATACTGAATGTGATGGGCAATGAAATGATTGTCCTCCTAAGAAACTGAATGTTATGGGAGTAGGAATGAAATATATTGTTTTTATAATCACACAACTTCTTCAAGATATGAATCATGTTGGACTTCCAAATGAATAAAGTAGGAAACAACATTCTATTGAGTCTTTCATTAGGCAACGCCCACCTTCTTTTAGTGGGTCTTCTGATCCACTAGTGGCTGAGAAATGGATTAGTACCACTAAAAAAATATTTTCAATCATCTAATGTTCATAACTTGAGAAAGTCATTTTGGCTATCTATAGTTTTGAAGGATAAGTAGTTAAATGGTGGAATATTATCAAGAATACTAGACAATGAGATAAAATTGACTCCATGGGATGAGATTAGTTCAAGAACTTATTTTTCAATAACTACATTCCTTATATTATTTTCACAAAAATGAAGAAGTAATTCCTTGATTTAAAGAAAAAGTAAAATGAATATATTAGAGTCTATTAAGAAACTTTTACAAGTATTGTGAGGTAAACTTATGGAATTATCATCCAACCTAAAATTAAGGTTGATCGATTTTTCAGTGGATTAAAAACAAGTCTCTAAAATGTGTTATCCATAAGGGACTTCAGTTATTATAAATAAATTGTCCGATATGCCATAAAGGTGTAAATAGAGGTTGAAGTTATGTATCAATATCATGTATCTGATAATAAAAGGAATATGGAGTTCAAAGTAAAATATAAAAATCATGGTCAAAATACGATGAGTTTTCCTTTATGTTCAAAGTGTGGGAAGAAGCATGTTAGAAATTGTCTTAAGGGGAATAATAAATGTTTCAAGTGTTGAAAGGTAGGTAATTTTGAAAATAAATGTCAAAGTGATGAGAACATTTTATCTAATGATTCAGATAGAGATAAGGCTACACTGAGTGCACCCCCACATTTCAATGCTTTAAGTGTAAGGAAAATGGGCATTATGCTAATCAGTTTCCAAATCCAAGGGATAACGGTGATGATCGACATAAAAACCCCTTAAAGTCAAAGATAGAGGGAAATATCATGTGGTCACTATTGGAAATATGGAGTACGATAATTAAGTAGTGGAATGATTGAATTTTTATGTATTGGAATTCAATAATAATTTTTTAGAAGTACTTTTATAGTATTATGGAATAATGAAACATCTAACAATTGGTCCACTATAGGTTTTCCTTAAGGATTTTAAAGAATATGTTGAATTGTACTGATAAACATGAAAAGTTAGTGAGGTGGTAAGGTGATATTAGAAGGGAAGGATACCCCTTAATATGTGCATAATGTTTTGATAATGAGATAAGTAGATGTTTGATTATGATAAAAGAAATGGGTTAGTATTGATAACCTTGTAATTTATTAGTAATATGATGATAAGGTGGTTTATGATATCATTGATTGATTTTATAGAAGTTTTGGATTTATGGTATGAGAAAAGAGTTAATTTTTTAATTCATGCATGTTTTCACTGAGATTTTATGGTAATTTTTGTTATTACCTTGTTTCAAGAGAAAACATGATAATGGTCTTCACATGTTTTATGTGTGACAATTAAGAGAAACGATAAGATGTTTGGGGGATAAATGATAAGTTGATTTTGAAAATTTAGAGACCTTGTTTTGAAAGTTTTTTATTTTAATATTTTTGGAAGGTTTATATAGGTATCCATTTATGAAATTTTTTACATTAAACTTTTGGACAAGATTTGGAGATTAATGTATTACTTAACCATATAAAGATTTATGTGTATTAAATAACCCGTGCTTACCATTTTGTTATGATGATAAATAGAGATATAAGGAATGGATTTTCATACCATTATGGATCTTATGATCCACTAGTTCTGTAGGTATTATAATTTTAACTTTATTTCTTGGAGTAAGAAATGAATCAGAGATTGAACAAGGCACAACCAAAGAGTGAGATTATAATTATGAGATGAAATCAATTAAGTATTTCTTATTAAATGATTTTGAAATAAAATATTATTTCATTATAATCATTTATGATGATATTAATAACCTTTTTCAAACTTATTTGGTTTATGGTTTTGTGGTCTTTAAACTTTTAATGACCATATTCTCTATTACTCTCCATTAGAACATGATACTTGTAATTCTATTCTATGTCAATGTTTTCACTTTATGCTAATGTTCTCCTAATAAAAATCCTAGTTATGTAGTAATATTAAACTTTTACTTTAAATATTTTAAATAGGAAGTTTTTTTGACTTTTTATGATCTAGGTTTCACATAAAAGAATTTTTAAAATACAAATTTGATTTTAAAAGTGCTATTTCAAATTGTGAGGGCGCAAATTTCTTCAAATTATTGATTGTATTAGGATTTTGGCTTATCAATTGGTGCTTCTACTAAACCTATCTCAAGTCCATGATGTGTTCCATGTATCTCTTATAAGGAAGTACATACTTGACCCTTCACATTTACTAAACTTAGAGGCCATACCGCTGGAAAAAATATTTCTTATGAGGAATAACCAGTTGAAATTATGGATCATATAGAGAAAGTTATTCAAAAAATACCACTCACTTGGTAAAAGTTTTGTGGTGAAACCAAAATTTTTAAAAAGATACATTGAAACTTTCTGTTATTATGATTCATAATTATTATCATGTGTTTGTATTAGAGTGAAGAATTTTTAGGGTGAAATTTATTTTAAGGGGGGTAGAATGTAACACCCCAAGTTTTTATAATTTTTTTCCTATTGAAATAAATTAAATTTATTTGATGTATTGTGTTTCAAAATACACCAAGCTAATCTTTCATTATGTGATACACCAATTTAAGCTTATGCTACACACAACATCATCTTATGTTGTGTTACACGAAACACAAAGTTTCTATGAAACAAAATTTTATTATTATAATTATTTAAACGAAACAATTATAAACTAGTCGTTAGAATGATGGGTAGGAATATGATTAAATTAATTATTAAAATATTGTTTAAACATGTATATATAATTAATTATTTGGCGACCAATTAATTATAAATGAAAATAACACCCCTTTGAAAATAAAGGGAAATTTATGAAAAATTATTTCAGTGCGCACAAGTGTGCTTTATACCAAAAAAATAAAAAAATAAAACTTATTGGATTATATTAATTATATATATATATTCAATATAATGTTTAACATTAATCCTATGTTTTTTATAGACATGATATAAAAAATAAATCCAGTTTTATGCTTAAAAACTATTAAAAAAAATAGTTTTATCGCCTTTTAATGGCGCACTTATTTTAATTTTTTTTTTAAATTTTATATATTTTATTTTAAAAAATAAAATTCATTTTTAAATCAGTATATAAAAATTTAATTTGGTTTAATTTTTGGTATTTTCATGATAAGTTTCATTTTTTGTTGAATAGTGGAAAATACTGCATTTTAATTGAAAACTGACGTTTCATCTAAATAATTTATAATGTTAAATTATATTTTAAATAGTTTTTAAGTAAAATTAGATCAATTATAAATATATTAATACAATATATCTATTTGGAATATTTTTCATATTAAATTTGGATTTAAAAACATTTCAAACTTTTGAACATTTTCACTTTAAAAACCCATTTTTCACCATCTTTGGGATTAATTTTAAATTAATTTTAACCAATTATATGTTTTGAATTATCGAAAATGGATTCAATATTTGGGTTCTGAATTTTCAAATTTAGTAAATAGCCCCCCTTTTTTCCAATATGAATAGTAATTTTTATTACCAAGATAAAGGGTAAATTGGGTAATTTTAGTTAAAAATAAAGTAATAAAGACTATAAAATGACCCTAAAACTTTCCCAAATTTTATTATAATAATTTAATTAGACTATTAACGGCTAATTTTTTCAAATTTATTTATTTAATGGAAACATTTCCTTGCAAATTACTTAGATATTATTAAAATCAAAGAGAGTGAAAAAATGCCACTCTTACTTTTAATAAGTACAATATTTTTAATATGCGGTTAAATAGAGAATATGCTCGACTATAAATATTAATATTAAATATAAAATATTTTTATACATCAGGGTATTTTATTTTTAATTTTTAGTGAATAAATAATTGTCATAAATAATTACACAATGATGATGCAATAATTATTCTATTAATGAAATAAATCAAATAAATAATATTAAAAATATTAAAATAAATATAATTAAAATTAATTATGTTCATCCATGAATTTTATTGGTTAATATGACATATTAGGGGTTTATTAAATTATTTTATTTGAAGTTATCTTCCTGTATTGATTTTATTAAAGTCAATGGAAGGAATAGTATCAAAATTGACACTAATTATATTTTATTAAATTAGTTTAAAATCATGAAAATATTTAAAAAAAATATAAAAAGTGATTATTATAAGGTCTAAAATTTCATAAATTTACCATTTATGGAAAATTTAAATCATATAACTAAAAATTAAAATTTTTAATATTAAAAAATGTTGTCGCTATAGTTTTTTTTAAAAGGTTGGGGCCAAAGCCTCAAAATGATAATATTTAAAATAATACCAAAAATTATATAAAATATTTTTTTTTATTAAATTACAACATTATATTATATTATTTTCCAATACATGAATATTTTGTGTTATTTTGATGGAAAATTAATTTATTATAATTTAATATTTTGAGAAATTCCAAAAGTGTCCCTTACCTCCATTATAGAAGGATACCTCCTACCTCATCTAATTTCACCACATTGAGTATTCTTGATCAGCCAAAAACTGTCCAAATATCTCCCCAAATTACCTCCCATCATCCTATAATCCTTCATTTAGGTACAAATTCAAACAAGGAAGTCCTTTGGTGAAAACCAAAAGGAGATACCCAAAGAAGAGGCAATATTCATCAACATTTTTTTATTTCATACTTAAACCCCTTAAATTATTTTTATTTCATGTTTATATAATTAGTTAATTATATTAAATTTATTGATATTTTTTTTATATTAATTTTATGACCTAAAAATTCACACACTTCCATCAAATGGGATACACAATCATAGTTTGTGTGTAGGACAGACAACCGCCTCGCGAACTGATGTCATTCGTTATTCCATTACCAATTTTAAAGGTTGGAAATAATGATGGATTTGTAGTATATATATGATATATATTATTTAAATGATGTTATTATTATTCTATAATTTTTATATCACACATAACTTTATTCTTTCCATTTTTTGGGATTATGATAACATCGTTAATGTGTAAGGAAGACTACCACCTCAAGAAGCGATGTGATTCATTCACACTAAACATTGAATGAATTAAGAATGATTTAAATAAAATTATGTGATATATATGAAATAAAAATTATTATTTCATTATACTATATAATATAATTTTTTTTCTTTAATTTTATAATAAAATGAAAACAATGTTCATACCTACGTATGACCTACCATCTCCATGAATAGTGTATTTTATTTTCTACGTATAACTTTTATGAATCATAATAAATAAATATATAATGAATATATATGATATTTATTTCATGGTTATAATTATGAATATTATTAAATCATCATCTAAGTAATAGGACCAAGAATAAAAAGTCAAAACATGTATGAAAAACAAAGCATTTATTACCCAGAACATAACTTTAACATGGAATTGATAATAAGTGGGTAATATAAAGTCATAAGTAATTAATACATGGTATTATAGATATTAATATGGTTATATGGTAGATTTATAATAAAATTATATTTATTTTACATGATGTTTGAACGTTTATGAATAAAGTTTGAACTTAAGGTAAGGGGATTTCTAGTCTCACTTTTATTTCTGTGAGACTTATGCCATATTCACCGCTCATTTCTTTTGTGTGGTGTATATACTAACAATTAATTTAATAAATGATACTTATACTTAAATTTATGGTTATTTAAATATCCATTTGATGATATATCTTTCATAGGGTTTATAGTTCAAAAGTTACCAAATCTGTAAGGTGATTTTGTCTCAATTTTCCTTCTTTGAGACACATGTTATGTTATGAACCTATATTCTTTTATAAGGTGCATTTAATTATCTTTGACATGTTTTATCATGAATCTAATTATTTTTTTTGATATTATATGTTTCATTTAATGTTATTATTCCTTTAGTTGGGATTTTTTAGTCAAAAACCATGTTTTATAACAATGTTTTCAAAAATGTTTTTTAAACAATCTTTTAAGAATTTTCAAGGAAAAGGATTTAAAAGATATTTAAAATAGTTTTCAAAGATTTAATTTTAAAATTTCAAGGTTATTTTCAATTAAATTTTTTTTCTAAATGTTTTATGATTTCAAAATAATTTTTCAAAAGGGAAATTATATTTTCTTCAAGAAATATTTTAAAAATATCTTTCAAAATTATTTTCCATATAAGATAACATCCATTTGTGTTACTCATGAAAAAATAGCTATATGATACAAGAATACAATTCTTATTCTTTATCTAAATGGTTTATTCTTATTATGGCATGATGTTTATGAATTTTATTTCTTTTCCATGAGTTATGATATGATTACATGTTTATGAATCCAATTTATTTTTACGGGTTTTGATATGATGAACGATTTATATTTTTGTGGCAAACATATGCATGGTTTTCATTATGTGAAGGGTGAGACTTTTATCTCCTTCCAATGCATTGGGTAAATATTTATATCTCATGAGATATACATAACTGGAATGGGGAGTGAACTAATTTTAGTAATAAACTTTATCCAACATGATAGTCTTGGGAGTGAACGTTGACTACTATAATGGTTTAGAGAGTAAACCCATTCCACTATGATAGTCATGGAAAAGAGCCTTGACTACTAAGGAAATTATTTTTTATACTTATGTATTTTTCACAATTCCATTTTAATGTTATTATCTAATGGATCATGTCATTTTATTATCTTATGATTCATCTCTTATGAACAACCAATATTTATTCAATGAATCATGATTATGATCTTTTTTATAAAGGGTATGGTTTTTATATTTTATTCTCATGTTTTTATACCCCTATATTCATGTTATTCTTATGTATCTCTTATGTTTACCCTTACTTATAATTCAATATCAACATTTATTATGTTTCCTTTCCCTAGGTTATGAAGAAAGATTTTAAGTAGGGTTACTAAAGGGGAAGATATTTGTGGAAAATATTGAATATATGTCACCAGACTAGGAGTTTGTGGTCCAAGTTTCTAATGGAACTGAACTATTTTGGTACTCAAGCATGTGATTGTGTAATGTAATGAATATTCATCTAAAATATGTAATATCCATGTATGAAAATTCTGATTCATTGTATGCTCAAAATAATCATAGGCCTTATGAAGGTACTACTCCACCATCATTCACTCTCAGAACAACTAGATTTTCTCGGTCATGCTCTATAACACATCAAGACCAAGAACCACAAGATCCCCAAACTCTAACCAACATAATGGAGAATGATATTTCCATCTATACAAGGCCTCAAATAGAGCCATTCCAATGGATGAGTGATAGATACTATTTTAGGTGAACTCAACCAAGGTAAGGTTCATTAACCATGATCTTTAAAAATCTAGGATATAAGCTCACAATATATCCTCTAGAATCTAAATGATCCACTCCATTTTCCTATATGTCTAAGGGTTGGAAGTAGTGTTAGGACACAAATAAGATCCAAAATCATACTTCAATATTCTATATACCGGTGAGGTAAATGTAGGTTCCGGGCGCAGTGGAAGCGCATTGGTGGGTTTGCCCAACTTTAATTTTAACGTTAAATAACGTTCAATCCGAGATCCGTCATGATATAAAATGCCGAATCTTCGGAATAGAACGAAGAACGAAAAGAAAAGAAGAGTCCCGGAACCCTTGAGGAGGATCATCATATGTTGATTATAATTAATTTAATTAATGCATAAGAATTACCTTGTTGGAATTCTTTCTTCATTGATGTGTCCGGTCACGATTCAGTGATCCGTCGTTGTGTCATAGAATCCAAGTGTAGGATTCCTCTAGCGGTGATCCACATGTGTGTCACGTATCTCCAGACATCACCGAAGAGATCTCTGGGTGCTAGCGCGGAAGAACCTTCGCTTGCGATGTCCGCCTTCGACCACCTTGATCCGGTGGAGGATCTTGCTCTCGTAACTTGAGGGCGTTCTTGGTGGAAAGGGAATTCTCTCTTGGCTTGAGAGTATTTCCAAATTCGTTGTGCACAACAATGGCTCTCAAAAAATGTTGGGGTTGCGAGGATATTTATAATCAGGTTTGAGGTTAATAGAGTTATGACAATAAATAAACGCGTTACGCGTTTTATTTATTTCATTAAATCTTATTGAAAACCCCCATGTCGAATTATTAATTACTTGACATGCGCCCATGATGATTATAATAAATATCATTTAATAAAACAATATTAAATCCTCAAAATCCCAATTGGAAAAACTACACGGCGTGTAATAATTAATACATGGCGTGTACTTGTTTTCCATAAAACTACACAGCGTGTATATTTAATATACATGGCGTGTAATTTTATTTTCCATTTTCTCCACCACATTTATTAGACCTTGATTAATGACTATTTATTTCTTAAATAAATGTAACTGCATTACTCGCTAATAAATATATTATTTTATCCATAGTATATTCTCTCGAATAAATAGTGTCAAAATAAATGCGATCAGACATCCTTAAATAATTATTAAACCACAGTCGAGAATAATATTTATTTAACTTGTTAAATTAATATTTAACTGAGATACATGGATACACATAGTGTGAGACCCTCTAGGCCTCTTTCTCAGTGGCATTAGGCTGAGCCTGCCTAAATTCCAAGGTTAGCGTCTAGCAACACGCCAAGGCACCCATAGAGAAAGAAGTTAACACCGCAATGATGTGTCACCTCCTACGAACGCTTACCGTGTAATATAATCCCTTTGTCTCGATATCTCGAATCAAGCAGGTTGCATGCTAGTGCCATCAACCCATGTGCTTGATTATTCTTTCTTTGACTTCCCGGAATTGAACTTTCCCATACCTTACCATGGCCATGGATTTATTTAGGCTATATCAATTCCATCAAAGGGCCTGAGATATCTACTTCCGTTATGGAACGGAAGGGACAAATCCTTTCTCGCATTATCTATTAATGCGGTATTACTCGTGATGCACCCAACGTATCCTACCTCGCTGCGAACAGTGTGTCGTCACAGTTTTCATCAATACATCTAAGTGCGCGAGTTGTAATACCCATTAATAATAATCTTAAAGTCTAAGGATCAATACACACGTCCGTAGATAGGAACATCCAATGACACTATGAAATGTGGATTTCCTACTGGCGGGTCTCGTTCTCATAATATCCTCTTGGATATTACCAAGGGCGCACACCATGAGAAGGTGCCTCAAAGTTTTATGAGTCCTCACCCCTAATGACCTGTATTATTTGTGTCCCTCAAATAATATCATCCAGCCATAGAACATACATTGAAGAACAGTGTTATGGCACTTTCGGGTTCTCATCATAGCAGGGATCTACTACGACCCTTTAATGCAACAGCTGTCCTTAGGACATTATCACATGACATGTCATGTAGAAGAATAATAAAGATGTGATAAGGCTTTTATTTAATGAATAAAGTACAAAGTAGTTGGTTATAGACCACCAACTCTAACAGACTCCCACTTGGACTAGAGCCAACTGCTAACAACCTCTAACCCGCTAGCTCTCACATGATATTCATGCTTCTGATGAGATAGGCCTTTAGTCATGGGTTCCACCACGTTCTCTTCCGTGGACACTCTGCTCACTGCAACTTCACCCCTTTGATAGAAATCCATCAAGAGGTGATACTTCCGGAGTATGTGCTTTGTCCGTTGATGTGACCTTGGTTCCTTTGCAAGAGCCACTGCTGCAGTATTATCCCAATACAATGTAATGGGATCTTTATTGCTAGGCACCACATCAAGCTCCTGGAAAAAGTTCCGAATCCAAACGGCTTCTTTGGCTGCATCAGAAGCCTCTATATACTCGGACTCCGCTGTAGAATCGGTGACAACTAGATGCTTTGAACTCTTCCAGCTCACAGCTCCTCCATTGAGATAGAAAACATATCCAGATTGCGACTTCAGATCATTCTGATCTGTTTGAAAACCAGCATCAGCATACCCTCTGATGACAAGCTCCTCGTCTCCTCCATACACCAGGAACATATCCTTAGTTCTTCTCAGATACTTAAGGATAGTCTTAACAGCAGTCCAATGCTGTTCTCCTAGATCTGCTTGATATCTGCCTACCATGCTCAGTGCATAGGCAACATCAAGCCTGGTACATAACATGGCATACATGATGGATCCTATAGACGAAGCGTATAGGATCTTGCTCATCCTATCTTTCTCCTGTTGTGTCTGGGGACACATTTTCTTAGAAAGATGTAAGCCGTGTGACACTAGAACCAATCCCCTCTTGGATTTTTCCATACTAAATCTCTTTAGTATCTGGTCAATGTATGTACCCTGACTTAGTCCAAGCAGCCTCTTGGATCTATCATGAATGATCTTGATCCCTAGAATATAGGCTACTTCTCCTAAGTCCTTAATGGAGAAACACTTGTTCAACCAGTCCTTAACTGACTGTAAGGCTGGTACGTCGTTTCCAATAAGCAATATTTCATCAACATATACCACTAGGATAACGACCACATTCCAATTAAACCGCTTATAAACACATGTCTCACATTCGTTCGTAATGAAACCAAATTCCTTTATGGCTTCATCAAATCAAATGTTCCATGACCTGGATGCTTGCTTTAATCCATAAATGGATTTCTGTAACTTTCAAACCCGTTTGGATTCACCTGGTGTCAAAAACCCTTCTGGTTGTGTCATATAGACATCTTCCTGAAGGTTCCCATTAAGGAATGCTGTTTTGACATCCATCTGCCAAATCTCGTAGTCATGGAAAGCTGCCATGTCAAGTATGATTCTTATGGATTTAAACATGGAAACTGGCGAGAAGGTTTCATCATAGTCAATTCCTTGATGTTGTCTGAATCCTTTAGCCACTAGCCTTGCTTTATAGGTGCTAACTTGACCTTCCATGTCCATATTTCTTTTGAATACCCATTTTCATCCAACAGGCTTTACATCAACTGGCTCATCAACCAGAACCCAAACTTGGTTCTGATACATGGAATCCATCTCAGAATTCATAGCTTATAGCCATCTTGCAGCTTCTGAGCTTTCTACTGCTTCCTTGTAGGAGAGAGGTTCATCATTTTCTAACAATAATTATTCACCATCCTCGGTGACTAGGAAACCAAATCTCTCTGGTTCCCTTACCTCTCTTGAGCTCCTACGCAGTACTTGTGTTTCTGGAACTTCTTCCACGGGGACCTGTGGAACTTGTTCCTGTACCAACTCCTGTGTATCTTGAGCATCAACTTCATTGAATTCAATCTTTCTCCCACTATCCTTCTTGAGGATGTGCTCCCTCTCAAGAAAGACGACTTGTCTGGCGACAATCACTTTCTTGTCTTGGGGGTTATATAGGTAATATCCTTTTGTTTCATTGGGATATCCTATAAAGATACACTTCGTGCCCCGGGGTGCTAGTTTGTTGCCTGATAAGGCCTTAACAAACGACTCGCATCCCCATACACTTGTGTGTGACAAAGTGGGTTTCCTTCCATTCCATAACTCAGATGGAATTCCATTTTCCGCCTTAGTTGGTACTCGGTTTAATGTGTATGCTGCAGTTTGTAATGCATATCCCCAAAAGGATAATGGAAGATCCGCATGACTCATCATCAACCTCACCATGTCCAACAAGGTGCGGTTCATCCTTTCACTAACACCATTCCACTGTGGTGTATTAGGAGGAGTGAGCTGAGATAGAATCCCAGACTCCCGTAGAAGATCGATGAACTCTTGGTTCAGATATTCTCCACCTCGATCCGATTGAAGCTTTTTTATCTTCTTACCAAGTTGATTCTCTACTTCATTCTTGAATTCCTTAAATTTCCCTAAGGACTCTAACTTATACCTCATTAAGTAGTCATAGCCATATCTACTCAAATCATCAGTAAAAGTAATAAAGTAAGAATATCCACCTCTAGCTTCTACTGGAAATGGTCCACACACATCTATGTGTACCAATCCTAGAAGCTATGTGGCCCTTTCACCTTGTCCACCAAAAGGCGGCTTCGTCATTTTTTCTTGTAAACAAGCATGACATCTATCAAGTGGTTTTAGCTCAGTAGAGTCTAAATAGCCATCTTGTAAGAGATTTGTCAAGCGCTTCTCATTCACATGACCAAGACGGTGATGCCATAACTGGGTGATGTATGAGTCATGTGAGTTTGTTTCGTTATCGATTTCCAACACTTGGTTTTCATAATTTAATACGTACAAACCATTATTCAAATTTTCCATACCATAACATACGTTGTTCTTATAAAAGAGACAACCCTTATTTCCAAACTTGAAAATAAATCCATCCATATCCAAACAAGATACAGAAATTATGTTCTTGGTAACACTAGGCACAAAATAATAGTTTTGTAAAACCAAAATCATGCCAGTTGGCAATGAGAGGTGATAGTCGCCAATAGCCAACGCAGCCAGCCTTGCGCCATTGGCAGCTCGATGATCCACCTCTCCTCTGGCGATCTTTCTAAATCTACTTGGTTCCTACATTTGAATATAGATGTGAGCCCCACAAGCTGTATCTAATACCCAATGTGTAGAAATAGAAAGATTGCACTCGATAACGAACGCACCTTTAGCGTCCCCACGCATCTGGGTGCAGTTCCTCTTCCAGTGGCCCTGCTTGCCACATGCAAAACACACTGCTTCCCATTCCTTGCCCTACCTCTGGATCTTCCCCTTCTTAGAGGGATGGTGCTCGGGGGCTTCAGACCGTTTATAATTCTTTGGCCCCTTTGCCTTGTCCTTCCTTTTCTTGTTCACCATAAGGACCGCGAGTTTGTCACACCCCATGTCCTTATCTACCTGGAGAATCAAGGTCAGAATCTCCGATAGAATCTTCTCATTTCCGCTCATGTTATAGTTGACAATGAAGCTTGAGAAGGTCTTGGGCCATGATGATAGGATGAGATCTGTACGCAACTCATCTGGGAATTTAATCCCTAAGATGTCCAAGCGTTCAATGTAGCCAATAAGCTTGACCACATGAGGCCCAGCTGGCGCAGACTCTCCAAGCTTCGTGGTAAACAAAGCATTGGAGATCTCATACCTCTCCTGTCTCACCTTCTCTTGGTAGAGATCTTTAAGGTGAGACATCATGCTATACGCATCCATGTTTTCATGTTGCTTCAAGAGCTCATTAGACATGGCCGATAGCATGAAACACTAGACATCTGTGGCATCATCCATGTGTTTCATGTAGAGAGATAATTCCTCATCACTAGCCTCTTTCCCAGGCGCAACTGGAATAGACTCTTCTAGCACATATAATTTCCTTTCGTGGCGAAGGACGACGCGTAAACGCCTCTGCCACTCTTGGAAATTGGTGCCGGTGAGAAGGTTTTCTTTTTTGAGTATGGTGCACAATGATATGTTTGAATTCATTTTATTTCCATTTCTACAATTTAAGATGAGCAAAGGTTTATTACTTTATTATAAAAATTGAGACAAATAAATAAATTAATACTTATTAGTCTCCCACTATTTTATCGAAATCCAATAGCCCTCACAACTGACTTTGGAATATTCTATTGCGTGAATATTCTAGTGGCAAGGATCCATATTTACCTTCACATTACCCCAACTAGGGTTGGTCAAGCAACTTGAAGGGTTTTAGGTAGGAATTCCAAATGCCAACTGCATTAACTCGCAGTTCCTCGATCCGCTGAGTGGACTCCCCAATCCTGAAATCCTTTTTGGATTTCCTCAACCTTTGCCTCTTGGTCATACCAAGTCCTGCTGTGGCAGTCAACCCTTGATGCGAACCAAGTCAAGTCAACCCAAAAACTTGAATTAGAATTCCCCGATAATTGAAAGCACCCCAACTAGGGTTGGTCAAGCACTTTGAACTATGGTTCAATTCTAACCAAGATTATGGAAGGCTATTCCGACTTAATATTTATTTTGAGGGATTTTATCCTTATACGTAAATTTCCATTTTATTATCTTTGATTACATGCTTGTTAATATTAAGTGGGATATACTTAAGTGATTAACCATATCTAAGATAATATTTATGTATAAGACAATTTTATTTTAGTTCCATCTTGCATGCTCGTTTAATTCATTAATTGTGTGATCATGACAACAGACCCACAATAAATAAACCATGCAACTGACAAAAATAAAATAAATGGTATGATCATAAGCTTTTCTATTGGTTAGTTTATCTAGCGGTTGATAAACTAACCCAAGACCTAGGGGAGAATCACCTTGAACCTTTCGGGTTCGTGTTTACAGCTTTCCACCTGTCCACCTTTGTATCTCCTTGGATTGGTTTCATCTTGGCTCCTGACTTGAGCCGCCTCCACTAGCTTGGGAGATCCATCAATTACATATGCATTTATCTCACACGCAGGTGAGGGAAAAAGGGGTTTTTACATAAAAGAATCCTTGGGCGCGCAGGCCCTACATATTAATGAGGAGATGGATCGCAGGCCAACAAATTTAATTTAAATAAATAAATTAAAAGAAACCATTCACATACAAAGGTCTCGGTCTAGCTCATGATCATCCATACATGCAACGATATTTACGCATAAATAAAACTAGAATTCAATTATTTAATCGTTCTTGTTTAAGATAAATCACGCTCGAATCAATTAATTATCTTTAATTAATCAATCCTTTTATCTTAAATCCCTTTTCTGAATTTCTTTGAGATTCTCATCCATCATAATTTTAAACAAATAAATTCATTTAAAATTATCCTTGTACACAACTTGTACCTTGGAGGCAACCCGAAGAATTCCCATTTATTACAAAGATGTTAAATTAAACACATATATATAAAACACCTATCACGTGTTGTGCCTCATCTTTACGCCTACACCATGGTACATGTCTCAAGGGTTTGTATAATATAATAATAAATTTTAATAAATCTGCGTAATTTGGGTGAGTACACGGCGTGTAGTTCCGACTACACGACGTGTAATTTTTCTTCACCGTCCATCCGAAGTACACGCCCGGGGATAGGGCGTGTTAATGTACTTCAGAAATTTTCGGAGTACACAACATGTACAGTGGGACACACGCCGTGTAGTTTCCGCGTTACACGGTTTCCAGCCAGGCAGGCTATGTACGGAGTACACGAACCAACCCTAACCTGAAGGGACTACACGTCGTGTTCATTGGACCACATGGCATGTATTCCGGAAACCATGTGCCACCTATTTCTGGTCAACACACGGTGTCTTAAATTCTTAGAAAGAATCCAATACACGACCTGATTTAGCGGATCAATCAATGCATTGAACCTAGACTACACGGTGTGTACTTCCGAATACACGCCGTGTATTCTGGTGTTATACGGCCAGAAACATTTGGCTCCTCCGGATTAGTTCCTCTATTGTATTTTAATCAAAATTAAAAGAAAAATCCGTTTCTGTGAGGTGAACGAGAAACGATAGAGGAGGAACAGATCTCGATATTCAGATTTCCAGAACGATTAAACTTGAATTGAAATAACTAAATTATTAAATGCGTAAATCACCAACAAAAAACTAAATAATTATAACCAACTATATGACCGCTCTGATACCACTTGTAGGTTCCAGGCGCAGCGGAAGCGCGTTGGTGGGTTTGCCCAACTTTAATTTTAACGTTAAACAACGTTCAATCCGAGATCCATCATGATATAAAATGCCTAATCTTCAGAATAGAACGAAGAACGAAAAGAAAAGAAGATTCCTGGAAACCTTGAGGAGGATTATCATATGTTGATTATAATTAATTTAATTAATGCATACGAATTACCTTGTTGGAATTATTTCTTCGTTGATGTGTCCGGTCACGATTCAGTGATCTGTCGTTGCGTCATAGAATCCAAGTGTAGGATTTCTCTAGCGGTGATCCACACGTGTGTCACGTATCTCCGGACATCACCGAAGAGATCTCCGGGTGCTAGCGTGGAAGAACCTTTGCTTGCGATGTCCACCTTCGACCACCTTGATCCGGTGGAGGATCTTTCTCTCGTAACTTGAGGGAGTTCTTGGTGGAAAGGGAATTCTCTCTTGGATTGAGAGTATTTCCAAATCTGTTGTGCACAACAATGGCTCTCAAAAAATGTTGGGGTTGCGAGGATATTTATAATCAGGTTTGAGGTTAATAGAGTTATGACAATAAATAAACGCGTTACACATTTTATTTATTTCATTAACTATTATTGAAAACCCCCATGTCGAATTATTAATTCCTTGACATGCGCCCATGCTGATTATAATAAATATCATTTAATAAAACAATATTAAATCCTCAAAATCCCAATTGAAAAAACTACATGGCGTGTAATAATTAATACACGGCGTGTACTTGTTTTCCATAAAACTACACAGTGTGTATATTTAATATACATGACGTGTACTTTTATTTTCCATTTTTCTCCACCACATTTATTAGACCTTGAGTAATGACTATTTATTTCTTAAATAAATGTAACTGCATTACTCGCTAATAAATATATTATTTTATCCATAGTATATTCTCTCGAATAACTAGTGTCAAAATAAATGCGATCAGACATCCTTAAATAATTATTAAACCACAGTCGGGAATAATATTTATTTAACTTGTTAAATTAATATTTAACTGAGATACATGGACACACTTAGTGTGTGACCCTCTAGGCCTCTTTCTCAGTGGCATTAGGTTGAGCCTGCCTAAAGTCAAAGGTTAGCGTCTAGCAACACGCCAAGGAACCCATAGAGAAAGAAGTTAACGCCGCAATGATGTGTCACCTCCTACGAACGCTTACCGTGTAATATAATCCCTTTGTCTCGATATCTCGAATCAAGCAGGTTGCATGCTAGTGCCATCAACCCATGTGCTTGATTATTCTTTCTTTGACTTCCCGGAATTGAACTTTCCCATACCTTACCATGGCCATGGATTTATTTAGGCTATATCAATTCCATCAAAGGGCCTGAGATATCTACTTCCGTTATGGAACGGAAGGGACAAATCCTTTCTCGCATTATCTATTAATGCGGTATTACTCGTGATGCACCCAACGTATCCTACCTCGCTGCGAACAGTGTGTCGTCACAGTTTTCATCAATACATCTAAGTGCGCGAGTTGTAATACCCATTAATAATAATCTTAAAGTCTAAGGATCAATACACACGTCCGTAGATAGGAACATCCAATGACACTATGAAATGTGGATTTCCTACTGGCGGGTCTCGTTCTCATAATATCCTCTTGGATATTACCAAGGGAACACACCATGAGAAGGTGCCTCAAAGTTTTATGAGTCCTCACCCCTAATGACCTGTATTATTTGTGTCCCTCAAATAATATCATCCAGCCATAGAACATACATTCAAGAACAGTGTTATGGCACTTTCGGGTTCTCATCATAGCAGGGATCTACTACGACCCTTTAATGCAACAGCTGTCCTTAGGACATTATCACATGACATGTCATGTAGAAGAATAATAAAGATGTGATAAGGCTTTTATTTAATGAATAAAGTACAAAGTAGTTGGTTATAGACCACCAACTCCAACAGACTCCCACTTGGACTAGAGCCAACTGCTAACAACCTCTAACCCGCTAGCTCTCACATGATATTCATGCTTCTACTGAGATAGGCCTTTAGTCATGGGTTCCACCACGTTCTCTTCCGTGGACACTCTGCTCACTGCAACTTCACCCCTTTGATAGAAATCCATCAAGAGGTGATACTTCCGGAGTATGTGCTTTGTCCGTTGATGTGACCTTGGTTCCTTTGCAAGAGCCACTGCTGCAGTATTATCCCAATACAATGTAATGGGATCTTTATTGCTAGGCACCACATCAAGCTCCTGGAAAAAGTTCCGAATCCAAACGGCTTCTTTGGCTGCATCAGAAGCCTCTATATACTCGGACTCCGCTGTAGAATCGGTGACAACTAGATGCTTTGAACTCTTCCAGCTCACAGCTCCTCCATTGAGATAGAAAACATATCCAGATTGCGACTTCAGATCATTCTGATCTGTTTGAAAACCAGCATCAGCATACCCTCTGATGACAAGCTCCTCATCTCCTCCATACACCAGGAACATATCCTTAGTTCTTCTCAGATACTTAAGGATAGTCTTAACAGCAGTCCAATGCTGTTCTCCTAGATCTGCTTGATATCTGCCTACCATGCTCAGTGCATAGGCAACATCAAGCCTGGTACATAACATGGCATACATGATGGATCCTATAGACGAAGGTGCCTCAAAGTTTTATGAGTCCTCACCCCTAATGACCTGTATTATTTGTGTCCCTCAAATAATATCATCCGTCCATAGAACATACATTCAAGAACAGTGTTATGGCACTTTCGGGTTCTCATCATAGCAGGGATCCGCTACGACCCTTTAATGCAACAGGTGTCCTTAGGACATTATCACATGACATGTCACGCAGAAGAACAATCAAGATGTGATAAGGCTTTTATTTAATGAATAAAGTACAAAGTAGTTGGTTCTAGACCACCAACTCCAACAGTAAAGTGGGGATCTTTATCAGAGGTGATGTTTATCAGTAGCTAATGAAACCCAACCACATCATCCACATACCACCTTTCCAAGACATCAATGACACTCGATTCATGGATTTCTCAAAAATGAGTTGACATTATTAGTCATTTCACCATCAACCAAACTAAATCTATATTCTTTACACTCAAGTTAACCTAGTGATTAAATCCATTGATATTTAATCCCATTTCCACTAGAGAGAATACAAGGGCTGTAAAAAACCTCCAAAAACATGATGTTCCACTTTCACCTGTTGAAAAACTAGAAACTTTTCCACAAACTCTACCACCAACTGTTTCACCCCATGATAACAAAGATGTCTCTTCATGTCATGATACATCTTATTAACACTAGGATATAGTGCTAAAGGTGACTTGTGAATCTCAAATAAAACTCCATCTCACATTTACAATGGAATAAACAACCTCCCCTAGAATAACGCCTAGTTTTGACCATCCTCCAACCATCCCTCTAGAACATTTTGATGGCTAACATGGTCACACATCACCTATACCTCCAATTCTCCAAACCAAAAATCCTCCACCTACTATATTAAGGGATAATCCAAGTTTATATGATCTAGGAAAACTCAACCACTACTTTCCTCCACATCAAGATATATTACTAAAATATCCTCCATCCCTTTCCAAACATCTATAGACTCACATTCCACATGTCCTTAGGACTTCAGACTATTTTCATTGACAATAAAATTACCCTTTACTGGGGTGTAAGATATCTCAAAATAATAATTATAGAGAAAATAAATCCACATCCACTACCATAAATTCAAATCCTAATAAGAAAAGATATATTTTAGTCTCTCATGGTCCATAAAAACCACAAAATGCTCACTAATAAGGTAATATTTCCACAACATTATTGTAAAGAAAACTGTTTCTAACTCCAAATCATGGGTGGATAAGTTATTCTCTTAGGGTCATAACTATATAGACCCATAGTATATCACTTTACTATGATAAATTAGGAAACATCCCAAATTCTGATGGTCCATGTCACTGAAAACCTCAAACATCATACCCTCCTATGGAAAAAGCACTAAGACATTGATAATCCTCTCCTTTAGGTAACTAAATAATTCATATAATATATAAGTCCATATGAAGGCCTTATCCTTCCTAGTCAATGATATTAGTTAGTATAAAACCCAAGATAAATCAGGTACAAAAATCTAATAATTAGTCTACAAGACCAAATAAATTCTTAACCTCTACCACATTCCTAGGTACTACCCAAGAAACAACTACCACAATCTTCAACGGGTCCATGGATAACACCATACTAAGACCCAAATTCCCAAGTAAATACACCTCTCATTTCTAGAACTTGTAATTTGATATATTTTCACAGAGATGGTGGTGTTAAAGGATCTACAAGACAAATATGAGATGATTGATATGATCCTCCTCTGAATTCCAGTAGATTAAGATTTAATCAATGAACACAATGATGAATTAGTCTAGAAAATCATGTAATATAGATTTCATAATCCCCAAGAACACAAATAGTGTGTTAATGACATTAAATGGCATGGTGAAGAACTCTAAGTGCCCATACTTGTATCTGAACGTAGTCTTTGAGTTATCTTCATCTTTCACCCACATCTGATGATATCTAGGCCACAAATAAATCTTAAAAAATTAATCAGATCCATTCAATTGGTCAAGAAGATTTCCAATCATCAAAATAGTGTAATGGTTCTTAATAATTTCCTAATTAAACATCTGGTAGTCTACACACAACCTCAAACTACCATCCAACTTCTTGGTGAACAATAATGGACCACCCTAAGGAGTCACACTAGTTTGGATTAAACCCTTATATATCAGATCATCAACCTATAGTCTAAACTATTGTAAATTTATAGGATATATTTGGTAAGGATCCATCAAAATTGGATACACACCTAATTGAAACTCTATCTCAAAATTGACATTGTATCAAGGGGTTAGTGTCATAACCTCCTCTAAGAAAAAAATTAGGAACTTCTCTAAAACCCTAAGAACATACTCTACTTGAGATTCCACTGATAGCTTACCAACTGAGATAAAAGAGTCTCTACTTTCATTCTAACCATCTAATAACCCTTCTCTCTAATAAAATACACTAACGAGCCCTCCATATCAAAAAAGGAAACTCTAATTTGGAAGAATTAGTTGATTTCATGAATGTAATATATCCAATACATGCTAAGGATAACATCATATTTCTATATCTACAGTAATAAGAAGTCCACCACTAATTGGTGCTACTTCAATACTGGACTACATCCCCAAAACACATCAAAAAACACAGTCGATCCTCCAGTGAGCATAAATATTAAAAGGGTAATTGCAAGCCTCTCCACATAGTCTCAAAGTATGAACCAAAGTAAGAGAAACAAACTAGTGTGATCTCATAAATAAAATAATGCAAAAACAAGGATAGATAATAAATTGATTATACCTTATACAACATATAGCCTTGTTGGTGCCACCACCTCTAACACATGCGTTAGACAACATCCAACTCCTATGACTCTACACTATTTTCCCTAACAACTACACTTTGGACTAGTTACCTATGGATTGGGACCATCATGATGCTACCCTTATTAACACTATCTTCCCTCAGCTATTGAACAAGAACCAATGGTAATTGCTGTTGAAACTATCTCGGAGGAAACTACAACTGATGCTAAAAAGGGGCTTGATTTCATATATAAAACTATCCTCCCTAAGCAGTCTAACACCATGCTTGGTGGTGACCATATCCCCCATAAATATAGCATGAAAATAGGAATACTGTAGAAGGTTATCAAAATCCACCTTCCCTAAAAGGATGTGAAGGGATCTACCACAGTTGGTTCCCCACTGGTCGTCACCCACAATGACTAAACATCAGAGACCCACCATCATAAGAAATTCTACTCAAGACACCTTTCTTTATACTCTCTCAAGGTTCACTCCCAATAGAAAGAATCCAATAAATATATTCCACCTTCTTCTACACCTGTAGGTTTTTAGAAAGAGTAAATGAGGTGACCACATACTAGACCACAAGGAGAAATCCTCCTCTAGATGCAATGATCTAGACCCCTCATCTTGAATGACACTAGGAGAAAGGTGAAGGAGGTCCTTGAAATGATCCCAACCTCCCAAACACTCAACCTTCCTAGCTGAAGGGAGAGAATCTATCACATATTTTCTACCTTTATTATCAATGATAATAATTCCAAATGAAACTCCTAAGAGTCTGGACACAACACATCCTCCTCTTTACATTCACCAAGATACAATGTCCACCACTAAAACATAGCTCCTCATATTAAAATAACTACTAACAAAACCCAACACTTATCCCAAGCTCGAATCAGACCAATGGTGATCTTGAGCTCCTCCAACCATTTCTCTATATTTAGATTAGATACACTTCACTCATACTTCCCAAATATCTTCCATTGAAAGGAATGAAAATACCACTACCATACATCATACTACTCTATTGGGTAAATCCTCTGATGATCAGACAGATTATCCTACAGAACCCGCACCACATGATCTACTCATATACAACAACTATGAACCATTCCTAAAAATAAAGGAGAAACACAAATCCTAGTAGCATGGAATTTTGTCAAATTTTATTTAATTAATTCATTTTAATTCCCCAAAATAACGCAATTTAGACACAAAAACAAAAAATCATGACACATGTACCTATCCTAGGTATCTACCCATCAAATAGGCCCACCTCACTGAGCTATCAATACGGTCAGATCCCTTACATTGGATTATGGGGGGACCTAAAATCTCATATCCTAGCCAATATTCCTAGCCTATGTCATTCACTAAGATCAAATGACATATTTTCCCTACTAACCCATGCAATACTCATAGTGCCTAACTCCAAAATCTTACCTACGTATCAACAAAAACCTTTGATACCACTTTTTCATGACCCCATCATTCTAGAGGTATCCCTCTTAGGACGAAAATGAAAGAAGAGGGATAATGATCCCCGATTCCTACCTCCAATAGGCCCTGTGTTGGTGAAAACCACCAAAGGTATAAAAATAAAACATATGGAAGAAATTACCCTTTATAATAATATAGGATAAACAGATTGGATAAAAAATACCAAGAAAATCCAGTATATAATATAAAATTAAACCCAAAACCATCCCAGAATTCATGAACAATTTAAATAAATACAAATAAAATTCTCTAAGTAAATACCAAAAGATAAGTAATATGACTATGACTCAAAAAAAAAACTATAAAATATAATCTATTAATTCTCATATCAGTCCCCAAAGTTCTCTTGGAAACCTAAAAAATATTTTATATACATAGGATGAGAATAAAATGTATTCTCAATTGGATCATACCTAAGGTCTCAAGTGAACATGGAAAAAAGTATACTAATGTTCCAGTGAACAAATAATAGATCCATAATCCACCTAAATAGGTTAAAAAACCAATCCCAACCTCACTATGGCTCACTAACCGAATCACACATATGATATAATAATATAGTATAAAAAACATATCAAAGGAACTCTGTAGCCACTTCCCCACAAATTTTCTATTATAATTCCCCAACATCAAACATCTTGTGCTGTTATTCCTTACATACATATCACATCACATATCCATCCATCTCTAATTTGGGATGGGATACATCCCTACCCTCCCCACCCTTATAAGGTTTAATAACCAGTGCTAGCATCAGTCATCATCACATCACAACCTCATCACTTTACATCCTCATCTAATAACCAAAGAAACGGGGTATTATGAATGTGAAAAAAATATTTTGACTTCATCCCACCATGTTTGGCCCCTAACACATATAAAATCCTTCTCACCACTGGGTAATCTCCAACACCAACCCATTTCATCACTGAGTAATCTACAACACCCACCCGTATCATCACTGCTAAAGGAAGAGAGTGGAATAAGGGAACCCAAAACCTTTGGGCATTGGTAAGGTTATCCAACTCAAGTGATGTGTGTATATAAATAATATAAAATAAAATATAGGTAGATAACACACAATACCCAAACTATGTGTTCACATAAAATACAATAGCATACACCAAAACACTACCATTGAACCACATGTCATCTGTCATAACTGCCAACACCACTAAATATATCACACTACACAACCACCACACATAGCCACACAATTCCACTTTCAATTAAAGGCTCCACCATTTTAAAGATTTAAAATTTTTCTATAAACCCCATTTACTAATCCATTTCATTCACATTAACACAACTGATTAATTAATCAGTAAATTCATTTAATATAATTACCCCACATCAACTCAATCCCATTTTTATTAATTTAATAACCCATGAAATTTCATTATCAACATTACAATTTATTCCATGGATAACTGATCAACTAATAAAACTACACAACAAAATAGCTTTCCAGTATCACATAAACCATAACTGCCACACAACATCAACCAAACCATATCACTATAAAAACCATATGTCTCAACCACTGCACATCACAACCACCGTACATCACTTCCACCGCATAACACAACCACCACAAAACCATCCACATCACATCCCAGGACAATGAACCATCACATCATTACCCCAATTATTTCAAAACCCAACCGATCACCACCATCAACAAACCACAACCCACATCACACTAGGAAACTCAACAAGAATAATCAAACATAACATCATATACCAACTTTCACAATTTTAGATTCATAATGGATTTAATTTTCTTTATTTCATTACCTAGCATGGGTATTCTCACAAAAATTTCATATTTAAAAGGGAAACCAGTTTATTTTATAGATATAATTGATTATCAATTTCATTTAGGGTGATATCAAGTAATCATGAAAAAATTCTCTCATAATCATATCAACTACACCATAAGTAAGGATCCCAATAACCATGAATTTTAGCAATGACAACAAGATTGTATAATCTCATGAACAATAACATCAAATGTAGTAAAACATGTGATTTATCCCCATTACCATCAATTTTAGATTAATAAAATTTATTATCTCTATTAGGAGGATAATTAATATCCTCTTAATGAAATGAAAAAGTATGAAATCCCTACACATGCACATAAATAGAGAGATAAAGAGGATCCCCTACCTCAATGAATCTTTCCGAATCACCATGAAAAATAGGGTGAAGGAGAAATAATTGGAAGGCCAAAACCACATAAGGAAACCTTAAATCAACCTATATCACATTAAGGGATCATAAAAACCACATCCTAAAGTCATATCAATCAAAATTTCATCACTTTTGTGAATATTTGAAAGAAGAATTAAAGAAAACAAGGGGATAAAGAGGATACCCACATCAGATTTCCAATGATCAACCTCTAGAATACAAGGAGAAAAGTAGGATGATAGGGATTGTTAGATATCCTAAAATCACGTAGGTTTCACCAAAGTTTTGGGGGAAATAATATAGGAATGAAAGAATTTAGGTGAGATCTGATTTTTATAATCAGGTCGCAACTAACTGTATTCTCACTGTGAATTACATATTCATCATGTGAGTTTTTGTGAGGCCTTATAATCAAAGACATAAAATATATTTAGTCCATGTATTCCTTGAACTTAAAACCTAAAGAACATCTATCAAAATTTATGGCGCATCATCCTCAATTTAATTCATGTTGTGAATTGTCCTTTTATATCGTGAGTTCATTAGGAATAAAAATCCTCATATGATCTTAAGCCATGAATTTGTTTCCAATTATCCATGAAATAACATATCATGATATGAATAAATATTCAAATCATGGAATACCTATTAAATCAAAAAAATTCAACTCTAACTCCACTAAACCCTCCTTGAGTCCCCTTAAAACACCTTTAACTCCCAAACTAGTAAAGTAACAGGCTGAGAAGGCACAAATCATTACAAAACACTCCCTAGTCAATGAAATGAGATTATTAATGAAGATAAAAATATATTTGAGACATTTGGGAGATTTAATGGATACTTTCAATCCATGGTGGGGGAACTAACTGATACACCACCTCGACAACGCGCTCCAACACCTTAAAGAACCATAGAGAAATATTACTCTCCCGAAAAAACTTCAGCTTCCCCTGATAAGGGGAAACCTTCAAGGGAACACAGTATAAACTTAAAACTCCAAGGGACTCCACCTATAGTGAACATAGGCCTTATGGAGGTCCTGAACTACCTTTATCCACTCTTGAATCATTCATATCTTCTCTATTGTGCTTTGTAGCATATTAGGTCCAATAAGTTCTGACACTCTAATCACATCCCATCACATTGGTGAATGACACAAAAATCCATAAAAAACCTAAAATGGAGTCATTATTATGGATTCATGGTAGTTATTTTCAAATTTGAACTCACTGAAGGTAGGTTCTTTACCCATTATTCACCAAAATATTGAACACAATTGCATAAGATATCCTCCAATTATTGGACAACTTGGTCTATCTTCCAACATGTATATAGATGAAAAGAAGTTCTAAGGTGAAATTGGGAGCCAAAATAATGTTGTATTTATCTATAAAATCATGATATAAAATGATAATACCAATAAGAAATTATGGTACTAAGCACCCTATGAAGTCCCAAAAATTTATCCATATACCGATTCACCAGAGCATCCATGACACTCAGCTCCCTGATCACTTGAAAATGGGATGTCTTCATAATATGGTCCAAAATCAACCAAAAAACATCAGATACTCCCTGGGATAAGGTAAGATAGTGAAAAAATCCATCACAATGTCCTCAAACTTTCATTTGGGGACATCCAAGTGCTACATCAAACCTCCTGGAACATGATGCTTGAATTTCACCTATTGAAAAACTTGACCCCATTCTATGAAATCCTCCACTTAATGCTTCATCCTAGGCCACCTAAGTTACCTCCTAAATCCATGATACATCTTGTAAACACATGTATATACCACTAAGGTTGATTTATTAAATTCATGGAGGAATCCATCATGAATCACCACAAGAATGAAAAAACTCTCCTAAAACATTATTTGGTTCTGACTATCCTCCAACCAACCCTCTAGAGCATCAACATGGATAACACAGTCTCATATCACCTCCACCTATTATTCTACCCAATGAAACTCCTCTAACTTCAACATAAAATATGATTCCAGATTCATTTGGTAAATACAACCTCTACCACTAACTTTATGGGCATCTAGATACATTGTCACAAGATCTTCCACCCCTTACCAAGAGTTACTTGTCTCCTGAACAACATCTTATCATGAATTCTTTCTTAGTGCATCAACCAAAAATTTTATTTCCCTATAATATAGTAGATACTGAATTCATAATTCTAGAGGAACTCCATCCACCACTATTACTAAATATTTAGATCCCACTAAGAGAAATCATACTTCAGGATTTTGTGATATGTGAATATCATAAAGCACTTTCCAATGAGGTAATGTCACCACAAATTTAGGGATAACACTACCACCACCAACTCTAAATCATGGGTGGAATATTAATGCTCATGGGGGTGAAACTACCTATACCCACAAGTGATAATTACATTTTTACATTAAGATGCATCTAATTTGATATGGGAAGTATCACATAAAACCTCAAAAATTACTCCTTACTTAGAAAATCAAAGAAATAGAGCACCGATTAATCTCTCCTTTAGGTAATCAAAATATTCCTGACACTAAACAATATAGATGGAAGATTGTTCCTTCCTAGTAAAAGTGGTTAATAAGGAAATAATATGATAGAAATTAAAAACAAACCTTCAGTAATGACTTGAAAGACTAAGGAAGTTATAAACCTACGCTACATTCTTCGATTCCACCTAAGAAATAACTACCTATACCATTAATGGGTCCATGAAGACACCCTACTGAGACTCTACATTCCTAAGGAAATGAAATGCCCACATCCAAAATTTTTACTTGGATAGATTTCCATATAGTTGGTGTTGTCAAAGAACCTGTAGGATGAAACTGAGATACTCGACATGCTCCTACTATGTTCTTGAGTATATTAGGATGTTATCGATGAACATGACTATAAACTAGTCCAAGAACTCATAGAACATATATTTCATGATCCCCATGAACACATATGGTGTGTTCATGACACTGAATGTCATGGAAACAAACTCAAAGTTCCCATAATTTCATATAAATATGGTCTTTGAGATATCCTCACATTTCACCCTCATTTGATGATATCCATACTAAATGTCGATATTTGAAAACTAGCTGGATACCTTAATCCAATTGAACAAATATTCTATCCAAAGAAGAGGGAAAAAATCCTTGACTATCAATTCGTTCAACCTCCAATAGTCTATAAAAAACCTCAAACTACCACCCCCATTCTTTATGAACAACACCAGATCACCCTAAGGAAAAACACTAGGTTAAATGAGACCATTCTTCATCAGATCATCAAGTTGGAACTTTAAATCTCACAAATAAGTGGGTTTCATCCAATAAGGATCCATCAAAATAAGAGATGCACTCAATTGTAAATCTTTCCCAAAATCAATATCACACTAAGGGGGTATTTTAACAAACTCACTTGAAAAGTCATCCAAGAACTCATAAATAACTTTAGAAAATCCACCACCAAGGATCCCACTAATAGTTCCACCAACTGATACAAGGAATTTCCACTCTCTTATCAACCACTCGATAGTTCATCTCAATAAAGAAATCCACTCATTAGACTTCCCCATCATAGAATAAAACTCTCCTATGAATGTAATCAATGAATTCACACATTGAATAAAACAAACTCATGCCAAATATTACACCATATGGCTATATTTTAAATAAGAATAAGTCCCCTACCAATTGGTTCTATCATATCATCAGTCGATATTCAGAACACACATCAAACTTGATATCCTGACCTCCAACTATAATGGGTAACCATAGGATAATTGTAAGCCTCTCCACATATAATACTAACACTCATGCCAAATTAAGAGAAACAAAGGAGTGTGGAGATCTATAATTTAAAAGGAAAAAATTGGGATGGATGATAAACTGATCATTCCTCAAGAAATCTATGGTTCTTTTTGCACTGGAACCTCTATCATATAAATATATCCACACCTAACTCCCTTACCTCACTATTGGAGTTCTTTATGACCATGTTTAGGGATATCTACCGAAGATTGAGGACTATATCAAGGCTGACCTCTACCAGTTCCATCAACCTTTGCTGAGAAAACGATGGCCACCTCTTCTACTGGTATGATTGGAGAGCGGACTGACTTTCCAAACCAAACTAACCTCCCCAAGTGTTTAGGAATTGAGAATAATGGTGAACATGACCTTTTTAGTCATAACATTAAAATAAAAATTCCTTGACTAGTTATAGAGAACCATTGGCCCTAAAAAACCATGAAGTAAGTTGTTGTGATTGATTCTTTACTAGTCAGAACCTTGACTGTCTTGACATATGTGATCCACCACTTGAATCTATGCTTATCAAGATGCCTTACTAGACTAATTATTGAGGATATAACCATAAGAGTGAACATAATTGATCACCTCCACATTCTTCCACAGTTTAAAATATTTATAAAGTTTAAATAGGGTTACTGAATATTTGATCATAGTGTATAGGGACTCCTTTAGAAGCTAAGCTATGGAATCCTCATCTAGAAAGAGGTCAGGAGAAAAACCCAAAAGGTCCTTAAACATAACCCCAAGTTCTAGAATTATAAGACTCCTATACTAAGGAGAGACCATATTCTACCTTTTTACTTCATTCATCATAGATGATAATAACTCTAGATGAAACAACCTTTAGAAGTCATCCCATGAAACCTCATCCTCATACCAGTCACTATGATACAACATACACCACTGATGCACCGCCCCTCACATCTGACTAACTGCCAAAGGAAACAAAAAACTTATCCCAGGCTTGAATCAGACCAAAGGTGATCTTGATATCCTCCAACCATCACTCCATCTCCATATTAGAGACACTACCCTTGTACTTCACTAGACTCTACCACTGAAAAGTATAAAATTCCCTCTTATATGCCTTATACTCATATATTGTATTGAACCTATGATGTTTAACTGAATCAACTTGTTTAACCTCAACTAATTAGAATATACGTGGGTGATGACATGGATGAATTCCAAAAAACACAAGGGTAACCCTAAGTATGATAGAATAGAGTTTCAAGATATATTTAATTAAATTCATTTTAACTTCCCAAAACCACCTTGTCCAATATTAACCTCACACAATCATGATTCCTATACCTAACCCAAATATCTACCTTGTGGAACCTCTTAACTTAGACATTCAATATGCTCATATTCATTTCATTGAATCATAAGGGGACCTAAAATCTCATGTCACAGTCAGTATATCTTGTCTATATTAGGCACCGAGATCCACTGATTTCATTTCCCTAATGACCCATGCAATCCTCACAACTACTTAACTCCAAGATCCATCCTATCTATCAACCTAAGAATTTGACACCAATCTGTCATAAACCCTTCCATCTAAAGTCATGCCTCTTGGGATGATAATAGAGTAATAGAGATAATGACCCTCGAGTCCCAACATTAGGCCCTGTTTTGGAGATTAACTCAGAGAGTATAAAAATGTCACACATTGAAGTCATTAACCTCTAGGATGAATATGAGATTAGATGATTGAATAAATAACCACCAAGAAACATTAACACATAATATAAAAAAATAAACCAAACAAACCCATAATGCATGAACAATATCAAAGATATAATAAAAGTCTCCAAGTGAATACCAAAAATACAATTCCTACGATAACAACTAAATAAAAGATCCAACACCCAAGCTAGTAATGTCCAGATTGGTCCACAAAGTCCTCCTAAAAACCTAAAAAGAAGTTTATAAATATGTAGGGTGAGAATGACATGTATATTTAGTATGATCATTCTCAAGGTCTCTCATGCACATGTGAAAAGAGTATATTAATGCACCAGTGAGAAAACAATAGAACCAACATACACCTAAAAATTTATATATCCATCCCAACCTCACAATAGTGCTCTCACCACATAATACATCCAAATATAATAACATATAATCAAAAAAACATAAGAAAAGGTTTCTCACAACAACTTCCCCATTGATTTTATTCTCTCACTCCCCAACCTCAAACATTCTTTATTCCCATCCATTCCATCACATATCCAATTATCTTCAATGTGGGTCAGGTTTCATCCCCACCTACCCTAGCCACATACAGATCCTAATATCTCTTGTTGGAATTCATCCATATTACAACCACATTTTCAAAACTAGAGTGGTAGGGTATTATGAACACGAAGGAAACCAACCTTGTACCCTCCTCTTACCAAGCCTGACCCCACCACACATCATATCCTCAGTACTAGGTGATCTCTAACACCAACCCATTATCACTGGGTAATATTTAACACCAATCTAGAATCACTAGGTAATCTCCAACATCATCCCATTATCACTGGTAATATCTAACACCAACCCATCATCATTGGGTAATCTCTAACACCAACCTATCATCATAACTACTACTAGAAGAAGAGAGGGGAATATGTGGTATCCAACTATCCAATTCACCATTATCCTGGATATTAGAAAAAATGCCTAGAACCCTAAAATTTTAGGTGTTGGTAAGGTTATAAAAAGCAAGTGAGGTGTGTGATGAAATAAAAAAAATTACATGATAGATATGAATCACAAAATTCCCAACCTATAGGTTCATAATAAGAGCACTGAAATGTCTCACAACATTACCAAAATTTCTCACAACATTCACCACTATTTGCAGCCACCAGTATTGTATCACAATTCACAACCACTATGAAAAATCCACACAACATTTTAGTTCTCAATTATAGGTTCTACCATTTCTAGAATTATGAGTTTCCACTTAACTCCCATTTACTAACATAATTCAACTCACATTAACACAACCCATTCATTTGTCATTCAAATCATCAAATCCAATTATCACACATTTCTCTCATCCCATGCTTTGTTAAATATATCCCATGATATTTTAGTTTTATCATTTCACATGTATTACATGGATAATTGGGAAACTAAAGCAACCACATAAAATAACACTGTACATCAGATCACATCACTTACCATGATAAAAAAACATAGCCTCACTACCACGACATTCTGAATCTAGCCCAATCACCACCATCATTGGTAAAATCCCCACAAGAACCCCCACACATAACAAATGAAAACATAACATGCACATCAACACACAATAACACATTAAAACTTCTGTAACTACCACAAATTTAGTTCAAGGGATTTTATAACATCAGATATTCTTTATAATGGGTACTATCACAAAAATTATAGATTTACATGGGAAACCATTTCTTCATCTATATATAAGTTATTAACCTTTTTCATTCTTGGTGAGATAAATCAAACAACACAATAAGGGTTTCAGAAATTACATCAACCATAACTCAAAAAATACTCCCAACATATATGATTTTCATCAAGGCAACAAAAAAGTATAAAATCATAAAAAAAATTATTAAATAAGTAAACACATAAAATTACTCCAGATTACCATAAATTTTAGTTAAACCAATTCATTATGTTCTTTAAGATGACCCATACTATCCACCCGTTGGATGTCAAAAGCATGGAATTACTACACATACATTTAAAAATGGAGAGAATGAGGATCCCCTACATAAAAAAATTCCAAATAATTTTACAAGGATGGAAAAAGTAGAAGAAAACTACCAAGAACCACAACATAAGTAAGAACCTCGATCAACCTAGAACACAATTTCCCCATAAATACCCTCCTATAACACTACCCAAACCATCCATCACCTCATCCACAACCTCTTCATAATTAAGAACAAGGGGAGAAAGAATAAAACTCACTTTGAATCATTGGTGTTTGATATCTAGATTTTGAGGATCAAATCCCATAAAGAGAGAGTAAAATTCCTCCTAAAATTTCTTAGGAGTCACCCAAGAATCATGAAAAAGACTTAAGGAAGATAGGTTTTGAAAATTTAAAGGAAAATTGGAAATTAGAAGACGAAAATGCAACACCCTACACCATGAAACAAAGGTGTTGACATAGGATAAAATCATGATGTAAAGGGACCAACACATAATGGGGCTAGTCAAAATGACATCCAAGAAATATAGAAATGTACATGCCAAAAATCCTATAAATTAGGATAATAAACATGATGCATGTGAAACCACTACACCATATAATTCAATTGTGAAGAAGAAGTCCACGCCGTAACCCTACTCTATGAAAGAACTACCTTGGTATCAATAGAACCAAATAAATCCCTCCTCTAAGACTCTATGCTATAGACTAGAATCCACACCACAACTATGAAGAATAAGGAAGAACCACCAAAACCCCACTCTTTAAGTCTCCACACAGTAGACGATCCACCCATTACACAAACATTCCATTTATGGAATAATAGAATCCTCTACATTATAAAATCCTTCATAAGCTTAAATTTCACATACAGATCCACTATCTAATCCTCAACTCCCTAAAAAATTCCCCCAAACACCAAAACCAGCTGAATTACCCTAAAATAAAGAGTCATAAAGTACATACTATTACACCGACACCAAAAATAAAGTTCATTTTATAAAATTAAATTTATAAAATTTAGAAATTTTAATTTTAAATAAAACCATATCATACATGGAAGAACAATTTTATTTTGAAAAAAATTATTTCTTTTTTAAATTAAAAATCATATTCTTGTTACATAACTTCATAAAAATTATTTCTAAAATTATTATAGTAAATATTAATATGAATCCATATAATTAATTTTAATAAAAGAAAAAACTAATTTATTCCTAAAAATTACCTCGGTTTTCACATTCCACCCCTTAAATAAATTGTATCCTCACAATCTTTACTCAATGGTAAACATGATAGGATATTTTCCTTCATAGATTATTTATGTTACCATTTTTATTCTCTAATAATATGTTTCTTACATAAAATTCTTTCATATAAGTTACCTTATTTCATAACACATGTTCCCTATGATCAAAAATCCAAACCATCTTTTATTCATAAAAAAGATCATTCTCCATCTTTACGAATTCAGGGATCACTAGATTAGATGCATCGGGAAAATTCCTTAGTAGAGAAACGTGAAACAAACTATGTACCTTAGACAAAATTTGAGGTAATTCTATTTGATAAGCCATAAATCCTAATTTTTCCAAGATTTCATAGAGACCAATAAATCTGGGGCTTAATTTCCCTTTCTTACCAAACACATCACACTTTCTATGGAGATATTTTAAGAAAAATATGATCTCCTACCTCAAATGAAAGATCTTTCATTAAATTATATGTATAACTATTTATCCTTATTTGAGTTTCATTCAAATGACATTGAATCAATTTCACTATTTCAAACTTCTCATTTACTAATTCAGGACCCAAAAAATTTATTTCTCCAGCTTTATCCAAGAAAGTTGTAATTAAAAAATTCTTTATATACAATGCTTCAAAAGGTTCCATATATATAATTGAATAAAAACTATTATTATAAGAAAATTAAATAGAAGAAATATGTTGATACCAGCCTCCATGATAATACAATGAGAAGGATTTATGAATATCCTACAAAGTTTTCACTTATTTTATCATTATTGTACCTTTGATGATTTTTATGGTAGTAATAATATTTTGTTTCCCCTTTTCTTTATCCACAATTGAGGTGTGTGTGTTTTTTTAATGTAAAGGAGTATTTTTACTTCAAATTATAATATTTTGATGAAAAAACCTTAAAAATTCATTTTAAACTGATCTACATGACATTTTTGTCAAATGATTATTCATAATTGTAAATCGGGACATGATTTTGTTTTCTTATAGAAACTTTAAGGTGTTTTTTTATATCATGTAATGGTAATGAATACTATTTGTTATTATTTATTTTCAAAATAGAATTATTTTTTCTCTTATAAAAAGAATCGAATGGATTATCCAGTGGTATCCTAATAGGAATTGGATCACACTTTATATGCTCACCTTGGTGGGTATGTAACCTTCATGTTTTATGTAGGAGAGTAGGTTATGGTCTCCATGTTTGGTTGGTAGAAATATTCCATGGGAAGTAAGTGGGTGTTGATTCATGGTGGTGACCTGGAGTCACATGGTGGGTGAAATGTCTATGGATCTTAGATCAGTTGGGGATATATCTTATATTATCCTACTTGGACTTTATTTCACATTTTAGTTTCGGTTGTGAATTTTGAAATTATAATATCATATTGAATTTTGTTAGTTATATCATTGTGGGAGTTTTTTATCTTTATTACTATGCCTTTTTTGGCTAGATGATATTTTATAATTGAATATTTGATTTATTATGGGTGTTAAATATTAGGATGCCTCATGTTAGTTTCTTGATTGAAATAATAATATTATAATTATTTTTGGTATTGTTCTTCTTATAAATCCTTGTTTCCTCAATACCTCCATGAGGAGTTTTTACCAAAATCTCAGTCAATATTTCTCAATATAATATTTCCATATTACTAAAAAAATTCACATAAATAAAATAATTTTTATATCTAGATTCAAATAAGGAATTAGAATAATTTTAGTAAACAAATAAGGTACCTTTCACCACTTAATTTGATGGGCTGACATCTTTCATAGTAGTTGTAAATAAATTTTCCACAGATTTCCACTTACATTACTTTTGATCTTCTCCTTTGATACTTATCTTCAGACACAAATTTATATAATGGATTATCTCATTACAATTAAAAAAATTCACCACCTAATAACCATTATTTATCTAATCATTACTCATTTATTTGAAATCATGATCTATATATCCAATTTTACCACATCAATAACACTTTAAAAATATTATAAGAAACACCCCAAGATACATTTTACGACATTTGGGACATGAGGAAAATTAGATTTACTTATATCTAGATTTCCTTTTTGGTTTTTTCCCCATTACTTTTACATTTATCACTATCCTTGATGTTATGAGATCCATAAGAGTCAATAAACTCTATCTAAACATTTTCATCACGTTTGAAAATTTCCTCATAACTTTAAAATTCATGAGTAACCAAATACCTTTATAAACATGGTGTAAATCCAATTTAAAATATATCAATTTTGTTTTTGTGTTCTAAATAAAATTTGATTCATACCTTTACAATATATTACAAGGTGATTCATAAGTAGAAATTGAATGCTCATACTTTTGATTCAAATCCAAAAATTTCCTTTCCATTATATATCGAATAAAATTAGTAAAATATATTTTAATAAAAATATCATTAAATACCTTTTGTTACATGGTATCAATATCATTATTATCCTTGGTATTCTTAACTAAATAAAACCACTGATCGAATTTACCTTCAAAATGATAAACTATAAGAGTTACCTTTTAATACACTGAACAACTGAAGACTTCACATATATTCTCTGAAGAATTTATCAATACTTAAAAAATCAATAGGTTATATATCTCACCAAATGTTAGAGGATATTATCATATGAAATTATACACTATTGAAATATTCCTTTATAAATATTTTAGAAACTCCTTTACATGGGTACCAACATTTATGGCCCATGTTTATTGGGTTAATATAGCCACAAACTACTCAACTCCAAATCCAATAATTACAGGTTGTTGATTTAGAAGGATATTGTACTCTTGTTAAATTACAACTTCATTGACCATATTACCTCTATGTAAAACCACTCTAAAATAGACATATATTAAATTAAGAAACATTGAAACCCTAAGAATAATCAAACACTATTTATACTAATATAATAATAAATTAATGTTTATCCAAATATAAACAAAAATTTTATTCCTTTTGTTTCTTTACTAATATAATAACCCCTAAAGGTATCTAAACACCACTTTGATACCAACTATAAAGGATTATACTTAACAATCCCATAATTTCATGATTTATAGAAAATATTTCATCACATACATTCCCATAAAGTGTATACTCTTAGAGGAATAAAAAACCTATTATAATATAAAATCATGATATTTATATCTAAATATAGATAAAAATTATTTATAAAATTTTAATTTTAATTTATATCAAAATGGTGTCATAAAATTTACTGTATTTATAAAAAATGTACTTTTTTAACTATTCACAAAAAACCAACTTGCTCCGAAAAATCCCAATAATTCACCCTAAGATAATATCAACATACTGACATTGAAAATGAAAATAATTTTATCAAAATTAATTTTATGAAATTTATACATTTAACTTTTAAATAAAAACATATAGTATATGAATTTTTTTTTATTTAGTATAAAAACAATTTTTTTCAAATAAAAAATAATAATATTATTCTGTAACATAATAAAATAATTTCTAAGATTATCATAATAAATATTAATATAAATCCATATAAATAATTATGATAAAACAAAAAATAGATTTATTAATAAAAAATCACATAGGTTGTCACATTTACCCTTAAAGAAAATACATCTCCAAAACTTTTACACATTAGTAAACAAGCAAGGATACATTTCCTTCATAAATTATTTAGGTTCCCACATTTATTATTAAATCATTTGATTCTACCATAAAATTTATTCTGATAAGTTACCTTATTTCTCAACTCATGTTCTCTATGATTAAGAATCTAAACTGACTTTTATTCATAAGTAATATTCACCTCCAGTTATACTACTTTAGGGATAAATACATGAGGTTCATGAGGTACATATTTTCTTATTAAAGAAACATGAAAAACACTATGTAACTAAGAAAAACTCAGAGGTAAGGATACTTGATAATCCATATGTCTATTTTTTTAGGATTTCATAGATTTAGATAAATCTATTGTTTAATTTCCCTTTATTAACAAAGCATATCAAAACTTTTTATAGATATATTTTATGAAAAACATGATCTCTAACCTGAAACAAAATATCTTTCCTTTGATTATATACATAAATATTTTTCCTAGTTTGGTATTATTTCAAATGACATTAAATCAATTTCACCTTTTCGTCAATCACATTCACTTACTCAAAAACCAACAAATTCCTTTCCCTAACTTCATCCCCAAAAGATTTAGTTTAGAAATTATTTCCATACAGTGCTTCAAAATTTCCTATTTGTGTAACTGAATGAAAAATATTATTATAAGAAAATTCATCCATTGAAATATATTTATCCCAACCTTGACAATAATCTAGTGAGTAGGATCTAATCATATTCTCCGAAGTTTAAATTGTGTTATCTGATTATCCATCATTTTGAGGATGAAATGTTGTAATGAAGTTTAATTCAATACCTAATGACTTCTAAATTACTTTCCAAAAACTAGATGTAAACATTGGATCATGATCATATATAATAGAAAACATAACTCCATGGAATATAACTATCTATTTAAGATAGAGTCAAGAAAGATAATCAAAATATATATTATCTCAAATGGGAAGAATATGTAAATATTTAGTCAAATAGTCAATAATAACCTATATCACATAATTACCTCAAGATATATTTGTTATTCCCACCATGGAATCCATGGATATATGTTCCCATTTCTATTCTAGAATTTAAAATGGTTGAAGTACTCATTAAATAATTGCATTTCAACATTAACCTATTGATATATCATATTTCATGGTAAAATATGAAATATATTTCTTTATTAATTATCACCAATAATATTACTTATGGTATTTATATATCTTAGTATTTATTGGATGGATATAATATAGAGATCTATGACCCTAACTTAATAATAATTATTTTTTCAACTGAGAATAATTTGGTACACATAACCACTTTCCAAATTTATATATCCTTTATCATCAATATTTTTCATCCCCACATGGTTAAATATCCTAAGGGTGGGGGGGGGGGTGAATTAGGGTATGTCAGATTAAAAAAATTCCCCCTTTGGACCATGTTTTGTTGTTAAACAAACCACCCTTCTCTCTCCTTCCCATAGAAATATATAAACTAAAATAATGATATGAATGTTACATAACATATTTACTTGGTTTTCCCTAAATGAGATAGTACACGGAGAATAAAAAGATGATGAAACAATGTACAAGAATTCACTATAGTGCACTAATATTACAATGTTTAGAGGAGATCATTGTCCCCTAGTTTACAACCAATCACACTTTGAAATCTCATTGTTGTCTTTGATGAAGTGAATTCATTACTCCTACAAAAGAACATCCTATTTTTCTAAATCACCCCAAATTTGGTTCACATAAAATGGGTGTAACATGAAGATATTTTTTTTTCATATGAGAGATGAAATCCTAATTTCTATATAATATTTTCTTTATAAAAAACTCCTTCAATAAATGTTCTTATGATTACATGGATTATTGTTCACCTTGTGATACCTCCATTTGATATCTCTGTATATTTCCTTAAGCAAGCTGTTCCACATATTCCTACTTTATAAAATATCTTAGATAGTAACTATTCTCCTCATGATCTCTTACACTGATTAATTCCATATACTCAATTCATAGCTACTTCATTTTTCAAAACCCATTCCAAATTAGCAGAAAATCCTAATAAATAATTTCTTTCATAATTCATGCTCTAAAAAATGAAGTGATTATCAAGTAATTATATAGTAAAGGGGATATAAAAAATCAAATAATCAAAAAATTAATATTCATTGCTTTTATAAAAAACCCATATTTGTAATTCACTCATGTTCCACAATATTTACCCCATTTTGATTGTGAAGGAAAACATTCTCCCATGACACCATGTAATTATTCTTTGTAGTGTGAAAAAAATTACTACCCTATGACCACTAATAAAGAGATTCTTATGTTTCTTCACCTCCTGAATAACTCTCATGGTGTCATGATATCCTCCTATATAGTCATGGGATTCTCATGTGGTTCACATAATTTTTATGTGAAGAAACCATCCATTTAACTGGATTTTAGTATCCAAAAATTTTGTAAATACTAGGAAATATCGCCACCATTTTCAACTCTTATGGGAAACAATTTGAAAATTTTCAACTAAAAACTTCAACAAACACAACACCCCAAAAAACTTGAAATGACATTGATAGGGATTTTTTCCCAACAATATCACCCTTTGGGTTTATTGACAATACTTCAACCCTTGATACCAATTTAAGTATCCTGTTAAAAAAATTATGTGCCTACTTCTTCAAAAAACATTCATATCCTAAAACTTTAGATAGAGACTAATTATTTAATCAACAAACACTCTTAGGCCACATGATCCATTATGGGTGTGAGAAATAAGAGTATCATGTGAATTTCATCAAAGAATCACTTTGTTCTAGATAACACCTATTGAACCTTTCTCAATACCAAATGTTTAATTAATACCAATTGATCATAAAATATGATACCAATTATTATTGGAAATCAAAACCAATTGTTACAAATTATTTCATAGAGTGAAGTTCTCAAGAAGACCTCTCAATCAATCACACCTATTAAAATTATTTCATGATGAGATCATGACCTTAAGACAATCCTCTTTTGATACATATCCATTGAATGAACTGCTTCAACATCATCAAATTTCTAACTCCCCCAATAACTTCCACTCCAATTTAAGATAGAAAATACCTCTCACCAATAAACATCTTACTCTCCCTTAAAATAGGATTGATAAATCCCATATCTCCTCCAGTAACTTATTTCTCTTCCTTTGTCAACAAACCAAAAGGTCATTCCATTGTAATCTACAATAAACAAATAGTTATCGGTACATAGGAAAATCATCAACATACTTCAGGGGGTGGCTTTTCTATATCCATACCACCTAGGTTTGAGGGATCAACTAGACATGAATAGACATCCATTGCCTTTAAAATTATTCCTTGGGTAAGGCCTTGGTCATAATGTCTACGAAATAAACATCTATAGGCCCATACTCTAACTTACCAAACCCAAGATAAAATTTATCATTAATAAAAGGATACTTGATTTAAATTTACTCTATCTTTGAGGGATAGACTAGATTTTTTATAAGATTTATAGAATTTTAATTATCGCAGTTGATTCTAATCAAAAACTCACTTCAACTCCCATGTCTTCATGCTACTGTTTTATCCATAGTAAATGCATGTATGTTTGAGTGGCATAAATATATTAAGCTTCTATAATGTTAGTGAAAATCATCATTTCTTCTTTATGAACAAAGAAATGAAAAATTCACCAAGATCAACTACACCGCTTTATGTGGACATTTTTCCATCCATTGAACTAACTCAATAAATATTTGTAGATCCCAATAACTTTTTTTGATACTTCATTGTTAATAAATCCAAAATATATTGTTACCATGATATAATATTGTATTATATTTACTTGAAACATGTGTATTTATTTGTAATTACTTTGATACTATGCCTCCAGACATGTGGAACATATAATTTTGGGCTGTATCATTATTAAGTATTACAAGATTATAAAGATTTTTTAGTATTCTATGACATTATCCACTTTTCCTTTATCATCCCTTGAAAATTTCATCGGGTCAGCAACCAAAGTTTTCATATCCTTAGAATATTTCATTCTAAATCCTCTCAAAACTTCCTTTCCATATTTGGATTAAGAAATTAATGTGTCATTCCCTCTTTGGATCAATTGCAGACCAAGAAAAAATTTCAGTTCTCCAATAATCGATATTTAAAAATCACACTTCATGGACATTGAAAACCTTTTTCACTGTGATTCATTCAATCCTCTAAATATTATATCATTGGAATACACAAACATAATTATCCTTCGATCACTCTCATTTTTGATATAGAGATTATAATCAACTCCAATACATTAGAAACCAAGATTCTTTAATTATTGACCCAATCCTGAATACTACACTATAGGTACCTAATTTATCCTATAAAGATTATTTTCTATCCAAAAAACTATTTTTAAATCTTCATGAAAAGGAAAAAAATCTGGATATTAAATTTAGAACTCTTTTTTCAAAACACCATATTGAAATACTGACTTGATGTATGTCTTGAATACCTTGAACTTCCTTTACACAATAATGGATAGAACTAGAAAAATTGTCTCCATCCATTTCATGTGTGTAAATGTATCATCAATATTGATTCCATAAATTTAATATTTCCCCTCACAAAACATTTTTATTTCAAATTACCATGTCATCTTCATTCATCTTTTTTAGAATTTTAATTTTTTCATAATAACATTTTTTCCATCATCCTTGAAAAAATATCCCTTTTATAATTATTATTAAATTGGTTAGTCTCTTAATTAATTACTTAAACCCAATTGTCATCATTTTCATCTTTTTTAAAACATTTTTGCTTTACCCATGATACAATTTTTTTCTATAGATACTTCATTCTCCTCATTTGAATTAGCACTATTTGGACATTGATGATAGTATTCCTATCAATTTAAACTTGAATATTTCACTTATGTATAGATACAGGTCTAAATTTACCCTTCCCATCATTGGTATCTTCTTTTAAATAAAAATTTTACACTTGTTCTACCCCTATATGGCTTACCACCTTATCAATTTTTTTAGGAAACTAATTTCCATGTTGTTGAATATTTTGATCATTCTACATTATAATGACACCAATAAGTTTTACAACATTTACTAGCTTTTTATTGAAGAATTTATATGTTCTAGTTTTTCTTGAGTAGCCAAGAAAAATTCCTTAATCTCTACAGGATTCAAAATTCCCATGTTTATCCTTATTAATAATGAAAAAATCACTTTTAAATATTTGAATGTAAATCAATGTAGATTTATTTCCATACCAAAAATTTTATAGATTCTTTTATTCTCATAGACACAACAAATATCTATTAGAAATATAGAATTATGTCAAGAATATTTTTCCAAAAAATCTATGATAGGTCCTTTTTAATAATTAAATTTCTACCCATGTTGATTATGATTCATTTTTTCCTCTCAACCACACCATTTTAATGAGGAGTTTTCATTGATAAAAATTGGTACCTTATCCTATGATTCCCAATATAATATTCCACCTAGATATTGGTAAAATATATTACATTATTATTTTATAATTTTATAATTTTATATCCAAGCATATTTTTAGTCTCCCTCTGATATTTTGTTATGCAACCAGACACCTTAGTCTTGAGAGTAATGAACAAAATTCATGCTGTTATCATTAATTTAAATAATATAATATATCTTCCCATAAATAAAATATACTGATATAGGTCTACAAACATCAATATACATTAGATCAAAAACTATTATTAAAATTTTCTCTTTTACCTTGTATTATTTTTGAGTAATATTTTCTTTCTGATAGGTTTCACACATGTGTGTATAATTAGATGACTGCTTAGGGAGGTCTTGATCTCCATCACTTTTCACCGTATCTTCCAATTTTGGTTGGATAAAATGACTAATTCATCTATGTCACAACCTATTTTCTTATTCCTTTTATATAAAGAACATATATTCTTCCCCATTAACAAGGTAGATATTCCCCTTTTCTCACCTACCCTAAAAAATTGCACCATCCTTTACATTGATAGTATATATCTTCTTGGTAAACATTATTACATGTCCTGAGTTTCATAGTTGATAGAAACTTAGAAATTTTTGATTGAGACCTTCAATAACCAATATATCTACACATCTCATATTCCCCACCCCCCAAATTTGTATTTCCTAGAACTAATAATCTTTAGTCCATCATTTTCAAATTAGATAACACCTTCCCTGTCATTATTAATTCCTATTAAAATATCCTTATTTTCCATCATATGGGAAGTACATATTCTATAAAATATCCATAAACTGAAATGATCTGATTCTTTTTAGGAAATATATACAACCACTACCTGCTCATCTCTTTTTTTATCCATGTCTTTGGATTCACATATGGTGTTGATTGACATGCTTGATCCTATTTATAGTATGATAAAACAAATTTATAAAGAAAATATGCAATTTTGTTTAAATTTTATTTTTTCTTGATAATTCCTTAAGCTAATGCATATGAACGATTTCAATCTTCATCAGAACATCCCTTTGAACCATTGAATAGTATTACCAATCCATATGCCAAAATAATACACACTAGAAACAATGACCATAAAAACCATTCCTGGAATTTGAGTTTTTCTCAAACACCTTTATTTCTCTGTGAACTATGGTACCTCATGGATATATTACCACAACAATAACAACTTATATGAGGTGAGTTCTTGTGATTCATTTATATAACATAGGATATCCCTTGGTTTATATAAATATCTAAATTCCAATTCATACCCAAATAAAACTTCAACTTTGGATTGGGTGCTTGTGTTTTGGAATCAACCATCACTAATTTCTATTTATGATTAGACCCATATCAACATTGTTATTTGAATATGTATTTTTATTCTTCTCATAGTCCTTTGGAGAGTTTTTTGGACCTTATTTCTAAACTTCCACATTTTCGTTTTTATTATATAATCTTCTTTCTCAATGCCATATTAGGAGTCATGACTCTCTCCTGGTCTTAAACTTTTCACCACAGGCTGAAAAATTCCTCCTAAATCTCTTCAACACATTCTACATGATATTCCACTTTCTTAGTCAAAATATCAATAACCTTGGTCTATTCTTTAAATTTGAGATTTTAATCAATAAACCTATTTTAGTTTTCTATATTTGAAGGTTTGATATTTTCAATTTATTCCTTAACTTTAGACTTATTCTATTCTTGCTACTACATATAAAGTTTAGAATCATGAACCAATCTATTGTATTATTTAATTTTATCTCTATAAACATACATATCTTCAATATTAGCCTCTAATTAAATATAGAGATCAAGTATTAATTCCACTTATCTTTCATCCTCATCAGTCTCTTCCTTTGTCTAGGAGTTTTCCACAAATACCACCATAACATATTCATAGTGGTATTTGCAATATTCAATTTATTTTGGCTCAATTTCTTCTAAACTGTTATTTTATCATGAAAATAGGTTCTTATTATTAAATAAATTACACTTAGTTCTTATTCTTCCTTTCAAATTGGACAAATTCTTCTTCATAGGAATTTCATTATCCACTTATGAAAATTTGCTGTAAGGTGCCTAACCTTTCAACATTACAAGAATATGAGTGGAAGTTTCCCTTTAAACATCAATTTTACCCTTTATAGATTTGAGGAAAGGAATGAAATTACTTCATCCACTTATTCTTTTTCTTGCATATCCTATATGGTGAGCTTATTTATAGACTTAAATGCCACCTCCTTAGACATCCCATTTTCCAAAGTTTCATTATCATCATTTCTCATCTCGTAGGCAACAAGAGTACTATAAAAACTGTCCAACATCAAATCCTTTGGATATTTATCCTCAAGTACAAAGACTTTAATATTGAACTAGGGTGGAAATATTATCAGGATTCCCTTAAAGATCTTTACATCATCAAAGTTTTCTATGAGATCATGCATGTCCTCCACAATCATGTTTTCTTGATTAAAGAATGCATCAAAAGATTCATTAAGGTGAATCCTCATGTAATCATACTTATTTAAAATAACCTAAAGTTTAAATTTTCAGAATTTTGAATAACATTCATATATATATTTATCACATTCTCCCACATAACATGTGAATATTAACATGAATTCACCGTCGTATAAATTGTGATGGATAAGGATTCCCCAAAAGCATTGATTCCATTGACATCCTGATCCAATTACCTTTAGTTTATGTTTTATGAAACCCCACTTTCTATACTAGCCTAGATCCCATGAATAAAAATTGTATACACATCTATACCTAATGATCAAAAATAATCTTTCATTTGATTCTTCCATAGTTTAAAATTTCTTTCCTTGAAAATCAAAAGTCTTTTATGATCGACTACTACCATGGATTCAACTAATAGAGATCAACTAACTTTAACCTCAATATGATACCATTTTTCCCCCACTAGGTTAATATACCCTGAGAGGTGGGGGTAGAGGGGTGCTGAATTAGGGGTTTTCAGATTAAAATAAATCCCCTTTTGAATCTTTTTTATTCATTAAACAAAAAATTATTCTCTATCCTTCCTATAACAATATATAAACTAAAAAAATACATGCACGAGACACAATAATTTTACTTGGTTCAACCTAAGTGGGTTAGTCCAAGGAGCATAAAAAGGTGATGTGCTAATGTACCTAAATTTACTATAGTGCATTTCTATTACAATGTTCAGAGTAGACTCACTATCCTATGGTTTATGACCAATCAATATTTTAAATCTCATTGTCCTCTCTACTTAAGTGAATGCATTAATACTCAAGAATATTTTTCTAATTTTTTAAATAATGTCATATTTGGTTCATAAAAAATGGGTGTGACATGAATCTCTTGTTTTCACTTGAGAGATAAAATCCTTCTTTTGACATAATATTTTCTTCATGGAAACCTCCTTTGTGAAATATTCTTTTTATTACATGGATTAATATTCACCATGTGATACCTCCATGTGATCTCTCCACATATTTTCTTACACAAGATACTCTAAGTATTCATACTTCATGAAATATCTCACTAATTCACTATTAACCATGTGATTCCTTACATAAATTAATTCCAAATACCCCTTAATTAATGAAACCCTTTCTAACATAGTAGAAAATTACAAAATATTATTCCTCTCATAATTTATGATACAATGAATGAAGTGATTTCTAGGACATTATATAGGAATGGGGATCTAAAAAATCCTATAATCACAAAATTAATGTTCACTCTGCTAAAACACCATAAATGGGATTCCCTTAGTCTGAACTATTTACCAAATTTTTACCAAGAATTATAACCTTCTCACATGATATTTCATAATCAGTCTTCTCAATATAAAATTAACGAGCAACTTCCCACCTCCAATAAAAAGCTTCTTATATCGTTTCACTACCCACATAACTCTTATTAGACAGTGAGATCCTCCTATTTGGTCATGTGATTCTCATGTAGTTCATATAATTAATATGCATAAAAACCATCATTTTCCCTAAATTTTAGTACCAAAAAAGTTAGAAAACACTATAAACATTTCCACCATTTTCACCTCTTCTGAGAAACCATTAGAACTTTTTCAACTTGCAATGTAAACAAACACAAAAACCCAAGAACCAAAAATTTACATTAGGTCATATTTTTCCCAAAAATATTAAACTCATGTAACTTTTTATTTTATCCATTTTATTTTCTCCTATATTATAATATCATCTTATTAAGGATACTTTATTATTTCCAATAAATATAGTTGTACTATTACTTTATTCAAAAGATAAGAGGTTTCTATACAGACAATTTCCTATCCAATTTTCATTAAATTATTAACTAACAAATGAATATATATTAATAACATGGTTAATGACGAATTATACTTTCAAATTAAGGAATATTTTACCTTTTTTTCTTTACCTAGATGATAATGAATTGTGAAGTAGTAATATTTTATCAATTCCAACAACCTCCTTTTCTCCATGTTCAACTCTTTTTTAGTAAATATATATTTTAAGATTTTATGATATGTATATATATATATATTCTATTTCACCTTATATAAATGATTTCTCTAAATTTTTAAAGTAAAAAACACTACTATAAGATCAATTTAGTGCATTGGATATTTTTCTCATTGTGTTTCAATTTTCATGACGCATAAGAAATTACCTGTTCATTTTTCATCAAAACCCAACCAATACCCTTTGATGAAGCATCAAATTAAATAAAACATTTTCTATTTCTTGAAACAAGGATAATATAAGGGCATTAAATAATAATATTTTTAATTCCCAAAAAATTTCCACACATTGCCTTATCCAAATTAATTTAAAACCCATACAAGTTAACTTGGTTAATGGTATAGATAATCGAGAAAAGTTTTCAACCAATGTTCAGTAATAACCAATTAATATAAGAGAAAAATTAATCTCAATAATATTAGTTGGTCTTGTCCATTATAACACCACTTTAGTTTTGGTATAATCCAATATTATTCCATATTTATTTACTATATTCCCAAGGAATGATATTTATTATAACCCAAATTCACATTTACTAAATTTTATAAATAACTAATTTTATCTTAAAGTATGAAGAAAAATTATCAAATATTTCTCATGATTCTCATAACATTTATAATATAACAAAATATCATCAATATGATACAAAGAATACTTGTTCTTAATAGTAATATTATCAAGTGCTATATAATTAATGAAAATCCTCATAAAATCATCTTTATTAATATTAAAAATAGTAGCACCCCAAGGTTAAGCGATGGTATGAATGAAACCATTATCAATATATTATTTCATTTAAATTTTAAATTCCAATATCTCTATTAGATCCAATTGATGAATTTTACACACCTTTTTTCTTATTATCCTGATGATATCCATCCTTGATACTTATCTTCAGAAACATATTTTCATTATTCATTATATAATTACACTTAAAACATTTCCCTACCAAATGACTATTATTAGTCTAATAATTTCTAATTTCTTTTTATTAATGAGCCATAGTCCAATTTTTTCACATTTATATAACTTTACAGATCTCGTAAGACACTCCTCGGGATGTCTTTTACCAAATTTAAGACATGAGAGAAGTTAGATTTTATTATCTCAATATTTTCTTATAGGTTATTTACCCACCTTTTTATACCTTTATCTATCATTGTACTTGATGTTATGAGATCTATAAGAATCAAGAAACTCTATATCAACCTTTTCAGCACATAAACAAATTTCCTCATAACTTTCATTTTTATGAGTAACCAAATCCCTTCATATAATTGGTTTCAATACAATGTAAAATAAATCAATTTTACTTTAATATTCCTTAATAAAATTTTATATAGACCTTTCAAATATAGTAAAACATGATCCATAAGAGGCACATGATTCCCCCACTATTTTCTTCATCTTTATAAATTAACTTTCTATTCTAAGTCGAAACACTTTATGAAAATATTTTTCAAGAAAAATATATTTAAATACCTTCCAATACATATTATTAGTTAGATTTTTCTCTTAGATATTCTTAACCAAAGATAAGTACTAATAAACTTGAACTCCAAGATGATAAACTTTACGAGTTGCCTTCTTTTTCTCCGAACAACCCAAGACTTCAAATATATTTTCCAAAAAATTTAACCATCCTTTAGATATCACTGGGTTAGATGTACCACAAAATGTTAAAGGATGTTATCACCTAAAATACTCCACTATTGATATATTTATTTTTAGAGAATTTGGCCACTCCTTTGCATGGGTACCATTATTTATGGTTTATGTTAATTGAGTTAACATAGACATAGATTTCTTTGCTCCAACTACAACCATTTAAAGATGTTAATTCAGAAGGATATTTTACACTTTTTACCTTATAATTTCATTAAACATATTAACTCTGTGGAAAACCATTATAAAATACAAATAAATTAGATGAATCAACTTGAGAAGACTTAGAATAATAAAAAACTATATCATATTAATATATCCAAAAATTAATGTTTTATCCTCACAAAAACCTAAATTATATTTCCATTTTTTTCTTACCAACATGATAACACATAAAAGTATCTAAAACCCACCTTGACACCAAATTTAAAGGACTAAGTTTAATTTTTCAATAATTTCATGATTTATAGAAAATATTAAATTAAAAATATTCCCATTACCTTTTAGGATTATAGTTTTTGAGGATTATTAATCCAATTACAAGACAAAGTCCAAAATTATTTTTAGTGTTCATTTTTCACACAAAAAAATGTTTTAAAAAAATACACTTATTTTAACCAAGAAAATATCCATAATTGGAAAATTATGTCGTTATTGTTCCTGCTCATCTATAACCTCTATAAAATCATTGTAAATCTTGGGATGAAAAAGTAAATTTTAGTAAGTTTTCATAAAATAAAATCCAATCAGCTATTGAAATACTAAAAATCCCTTAAAAAATTATTTCATTTTAAATAAAGATAATTAAACTTCTAATAGTACATAAAATTACTTTCAAACATAAAATAAATTTTTTTTCTCCAATATTTCTACAAAAAAATATTATATAAAAGAATAAAATAAATAGAGAAATCATGGAGGTTACAGAGGACATAATATTCATAATAACTCTTATAATCAACCTTATAAAGGAATAACATATTTAGTTACGTACAAAATAATTTATCTAGAGAATAAATCATTACACAATACATTAGAGAGATTATTTGACTTTACCGTTATCATATATAATGTCCATGAACTATAAAATGAATAAAACAAATAAGATCTTTCATTCTACCATAAAACTAAAAAAAGTTACTTTCCATCCCATGATCACAAAATCTTAAGTAAACCCAAAAAAATACTATGATTTAAAAAATGGGTCAACCAATTCCATATTGAGAGGAAAATCAATGCAAAAACTAGAATACAATAATAAAATTAGGAATTTACTTTGTAAAACCAGAAGAAATAACCTTTTCTTTTGATAACTTTTAAAACAAAATATTGAAAAAATAATTACAACCATAATTGATTTGGAAAACCATTAAAAATTGAAGATGAATATTAGTAAATTGTTTTTTGAATAAGTGAGTAAAAAGTAATCATGTGAAAAATGTTAAAAATGGTATTTATTTCACACTTTTGTAAGAAAAATACCACAAAAATAACATTAAGATATACATCTTTCATTTTTATACTATGAAAAATCAGCCTATATAAAATGGCCTTAAGTAATCATATAAGTATAGATAAGGATAACTACAAAAAAATAAATAATATGAACATGAAGAAAAAATAATTGAGCGAAAAACATCAAAAAATTTAAGGTAAAGGTTTAAAATTAAAATCCCCTTACCTCGAGTCACAAATCACCTCATACATCCTTTAACTATGACAACCCATGTATTTTATACACTTTATTTCATGAATTATGAAATAATGATACACATAACACAATAACAAAAGATATAGTGACCTAGTGTATTTTGGTAATTAGATACATATCAAAATAACTTGAAACAGGTATACAACACCATTATTTAAAAACTACATAACACTCCCTTAAATTCCATTGATCCTCTAAAATAGTTTGGGATAACCAGAGGACATACATAAGAAATAGGTGATATATAAATCCCATTAAAGGAATAATCAAAGCATTATATAATGAAAGTAATAAATGTGTGTCAATATGCATATCAAGGTGATATAAAATGGTTAGAATCATAAACATGAACAATGAAGCATGATATAATATGATAAAATCAAGGAAACATAAGAATGTGTCATCAAAATAAAACATGAAATAATAAGAATAAGTCATGGATAAAACCCAAGAATTCATAATATAGTGTTATTAGACTAACCATACATTAACTGTGAATGTTATATTATGAGATAAAAACATTACCTAATGCATTTTAGGGCTATATAATTTCGGGCCCAGCCATCACATTCCTATTATGTACATGAATTTATGTTCCACATAGATCATACAACTTAAGAATGTATATTATCATATTTAATCCCATGATTAAGGAGTGTCTATTTCATACATGGAAGTACCAAATAAATTAAGGATTGGTATAACTGGGTTTATACCCTTGAGTATAAATGAGGATGGTCTTCACAACACAAAAGTTTGGTATAAAAACTTATGAGATAATTTCAGCAGTATAAGATGTGTATAAAAAGTTTTATAAAAGGGATTTATGAGAGTGAAAGGTGCTATTTTATTACATGGGTATAACAAGGATAATCGAGTTATGTGTAAAAAAACATTAAAATATAAACAACTAGAAATAAAAATGCTTTATATAAACAAATTACTTTAATAGAGAGGAGGAAGAGAATCCCTTACTTCGACATAATAATGAATTAGGTAAATGTTATAATGAGAGGGGATAAATAATATATCATTATTTTAAAATAAATTGGACTGTAAAGGAATATTTTTAAACACATTACAACATAATAAATTGATATTATAAAGGTTAAATACTAATAAGGTGATTGAATGAAAAAGAAGGGGGGAGAGAGAGAGATCCCCTACCTTGAGAGGGTGATTCTAAAAGCATGGGAAGAGTTTATTATGAGATTTGTACTATATTGGGAGAGATTTAAATTGGTATATACAGAGTAAATTAATTATTAATTTTTTTTAGTGGAGACTAATGGAAGGTTGGGTGGATATTTATAGTAAAACAGAGGGGAATTATTTATTAATTTCTAAACTTAGGCTTTTGACACTATGTAATAGAATAATAAAAACCCCAAAAATTTAATAGGTTTTTAAAAAATAGGTGTGGTTTTAAATATTTTATTAGTATACTAACCTAAATACTTAAAATAATACAATTTTTGAGGGGGAAGTGAGTCATGTTCATAAAGAATTATTTTTAAAAACATAAAAATATAATATAGGTTATGGATGATTCATTATAGGTTTATAAAATTAATAAAATAACTTAAAAAAACATTATTTTAAATTATAAATTTATTTTTTTCTTTTATTAGATTTATACTATTTATCACATCAATTTTTGGATATTATGATGTCATAATACATACTGCATATTTACACCATATTTAATTTTTACACAAAAAATCATTTGTCTCAGAAAACTATGAAAAATTAACCACTGGATAATTTTGATGTGTTGATTTTAGAAATAATATTTCTTTTACTAAAATAATTTTCTAAGTATGGGAATTTTCACTTTTAAATAAAAATACTTATTTACTAGAAAATACTAGTTTTTACGACGCTAACCACATTTCTACCCTTATAAAAATTACATTAGACTTAATTAAGTTGTATTATAATTTATATTTAAATAATTATTATTTAATAATAATATTTCATGAAAATAAAATTTAATTAAGAAAACCTTGAATATATTAAAAAGAATGTTTTAATTAAAACTATATATTTTCCAAAAATAAAATTTTAATCTCTTCATATCAAAATTCATTTTTTACCAAATTCATTATATAATCATATATATATATATATGAATTAATAATAAAAATGGATAAATATAATCATTATTTTGTTAACAATAAAATATAAAAATTTATTCTACTAAGTTCTAGATACATAACCCCTTTTTACACAAGCATATTCCCTAAGGGTAAGGTGTGTGATGGTGGAACTTTCTTGGTGGTGGTTCATCGAACATGGTTTGGGTGATGATATCGATAACCTTGAATTTTTTTCATAAATGGTTTCAATCAAGTTCAATTTATTGAATATCTACATGATATTTTTCAAGGTAAAATCATAGTGATTTCATATCCCTTATAATCTATGATAAATGGGCTTCATAGGGTATTATCTTACTGATCGAGGCCATAACTTCTTACTTCTGTGTCGTTTATATATTATTAAATCCTTTAATATATAATAATATTAATGGCCACTATAGAATATATATATGATCAACAGTTATGTTTCTTAATGGTATTTTAAGTCTGTAAATCTATATTTTATAATTGTATAAAATAAGCAAAGTGGTGCATGTGTTTTCTATAACTATATTACATAATAAGGCATTTATTCATTGAAAATGGAATTTTATTTATAAATATTTTGGGTCATTACATTAACCCCATGAATAATAAATTTATAATAATTATATACTTGATTTAGATTCCTTTTAATTTTTAATTTCCTTATTATAATTCCATATAATTCACTTTTCATCATATTTTATTCATTTATAAAATTATTATTGTCCACATCGATCCTTATGTGGCCATTCAGTTCATAGTTTAAAAATAGATTTAATATTTTTTAATGTTAAAATATCATTTTTCAATGGTTCTATAAGCTTTATAAGTGTTAAAATATCATTTCCATGTCATTATATAAGTAAAGAAGTTCAATAGATCATGAAATAGTTAATTTTATGAGAATCTTCATTGATAAGATTGTTTTTCATGGTTAAAAATAACTTAGATTGTTCATTTTTAATTCCATTTTATGATGGATATTTAAAAACTAGAGAATAATAGTCATTAAATTACATGAATATTAATTTTATATTTAATCAAAAAATTAGTTTTTAAAAATATGATTAAAATAAGCATGTTTATGAAAACCTCACCATTCACTTAGGTAACGTAAAACCATCAGGATGAGCAATGTTTTTTTATAAAGAGTTTTGTAAAAAGAAAACATAATAAATATTTTTTTTTATAAAAACATTATAATATATATATATATATATATAATTTTAGAGTTAATTTTAATGATTACTTATGTTTTTGAAAATAGTATAAGAATAGTTGAAACAAAAAGACAGAGTTTTAGAAAAACAAGTATTTTAACATAGTAATGGTTTATAAAAAGAGATTGGTGAGAGGTAATGGATCATATTTCTTCATTTTTGAATAAAAAATATTCAAATACCATGGAAATAAAATCACTGAAAAAAATAATGTTCGTTTTAAAATAGTTTTTAGATGAAGAATCATAAATACGAAAGGAGAAAGAGGATTGAAAAATCATACCATTCTCCTTAAACCACCTCCTTTGAATTGAGTCCTAAGCCTTTGGAGAAAAGGATTTTAGAAAATACTAAGCCTCATGAATATGTAAAGGTAAGTTCACTAGCGTTTCAAGTCAATTATAGACTTATCCCATTATTAATATTATCTTAAAATCACCCATTTTGACTTTTCTAAGACTCTGTAAGCACTGCGTCGACATTAATAAATGGTTTTGTATTTATCTTGACATAAAATTTAATTTATATTAATTTTATGATATTTTTAGTATAATATTATAATTCTTATCTCTTAATGTTGATAATTTGTTTTCATAAAATTTTAAGCCATATTTATATCATGATGATGTCATAAAAGTTATGGTATTTATAAAAACTGTATTTTTTTAACTATTCACCAAAAAACCAACTTACTCAGAAAAATACTAAAAAATTCACCATGGGATAATATCAAAAAATTGAAACAAAAAATAAATTCTTTTTTATCAAATTAAATTTCTATAATTTATGAATTTAAATTTTAAATTAAAATATAGAGTATATGGAAAATCAATTTTATTTAGAATAAAAACTTTTTATTTTTCAAATGAAAAATCATATTATTGTTCAATAAATTAATAAAATTATTTATAATATTATCATAATAAATATTAGTATGAATCCATATAATTTATATTAATAAAAATATTGATTTATGCTTAAAATTATACCTAGGCTATCACGTATCCTTTCTTCTTTTATTTGAGTTATGTTGGCATACACCAAACCCATTTAGTCCTCCATGCATATAATAGAAAAAATTGCACCCTCAATTTATTTTGGATTTATCCTTCTAAATGGTTCAATAAAATATGATGAAAATTATAAAACATCATAATAACATTAAGAAATGTTTTATAGGTGTTTATTGAGATTCACAGAATGTTTTGATGAAAGTTTTGATTATAGTTTCACTAAAAATTTCTATGAAATTTTGGTTCACTAAAAGATTCATTAAAAGTAATGATGAAAGGTGTAAAATATTCACAATATAATATTTACATAAAGTTTCAGTAAAATTTTATTTTAATGTTTCACTAAAAATTCACTGAAAGTTTTAGTGATAACTTGTGAAACTTTAAGTGTATTTCAATGTAATATAATAGAAAATATCCCTTAAACTTGCATGAAAACATTCATAGAAAATGGGGGATTGTAGTTTAAATTCCATGGATAAATTTAATTTTTAATAAAAAATTCAACATTACTAAATTGATGAAAATACTATTAAGTACCTTTCTCTATGGCCATGAGAGAAATCCGCAACTATAAAAAAAGATGAGAACCAGCTGCTACCTGTTATCTAAAACACCCATGTAAACTCGATGTAACCAATGATAACACTAAATAATAAAAAAATAATGAAAACTAGATGAAAAATATAAAAACTTAATTGAAATTATATCTAGAAAAATCAAAATGTATTTCCACCACACTAACGCCTCACAATCAATGATCGACCTAATGAAGTAAGTCAAAGATAAAGAAAAACTGATGCAAAAATATCTTAATCAATGACATTAGAATTGAAAAACTAAAAAAACCCCACAACATGATGTATATCAATGTTGTAACTGAGAAAACCAAAATTTATCACCAGAACAATTACAAATTTTTAGAATATAAAAAGCACATGTATTTGAGAATTTTTTACTAAGCATGAAATTCCACCCATTCGTACAAATTGAACTGAGAACGAAATCCCACATATATGGACTTAAAAAATGAATATTTTCTAGATTTAAAACTATTTATGTTTCATGATATCATTACTTTAATAGAAATTATATTAAAATTTTGAATTAGAGATTATAATAAGTGTGAATTTATTATAAGTGAGATAAGAAAGATGGTAATGAATTTTTACCGAGTGATGGTTTTACCCTTAACCATTTGACTGAAAGTGGGGTTCAATGAGATGGGGTTTTTTAGGAATAGTGATAATTACTCAGTGATATAAATCACACCAATTATATAATGACCTATAATTATTATTATTCATTATCTTTAGTGGTTTTCTTCATTGGGAAAAAATAACCCTCTTTCTTCTCATGGGTAAGAACTTTTATTCGACAACATCAATTATCTTTTATTGATCACAAAAATCTTGTTATCATTTCTTCATATGATTCACTCAAACATAAAAATATTATTATCAATTATTCATACAATGAACTAAATTCTTGAGAATAATAGAAGAGAAATGTACTATAACACCATGTTTAGATGATGGGTTAAAAGTTTGGAATATAAACATTGTAAAGTTTAACCGGGTAAATTACTGTGGAAAATTCCACTAAAGAGGGTGGAAATTATAATTAAATTTCTAGAGGGATTTTTTCACAAGAAAATTCATGTTTAATTTGATGTATTTCTTTATAAATTTATAACATCTTAATCATAATATAAGAACAACTCTAAAACACCATAAATTCCAGAATTTATTTATTCATTTTGAAAAAACTAAAATGAAGAATGATAAATAAGACATACCTTACTCCAACTGATCAAATATATCAAATATTTTCATAATAATTTGATCAATATCACTTAGAATAAATTAAAATATTTCTTCCTCTAAAGATATACAAAAATCATAAGAATCCCCAGATTCACAGGTAGGACTTATCTCAAGCCATGGTTTTCAATAACCTTCAGTTTAAAGGTAAGAGAGAATACATAGCTAATAATGATTTTGGTTTTGAGTAGTTATATTCAATATTTTGATACTATGTAATCAAACAACACTTATAATTATTTAGCTAACTTGTATAGGAATCAAGGATTACAAGAAATTAAACATTTATTGAATGAGTGTTTCACAAAGTGATCAAATGTTTCAACTTTTGTAATGTTTGTATTGAATCTTTATGATGATTGTTTAACATTTAAACATTAATGTTATGTGATAAAAAACCTCACAATAATTATCACATTATGGTTTTTAGAAATATAGCTGAGTTAGAAAATAAAGACCAAACTAAGTATTATCATACAATATGATGACTCCCTTGAAGTAACACAATGACAAAGTGTATCACACTATGTCATGGTGCATATAAGGTTAGAACATAGTGTGGTATAAACCAAAATTTCATGGACTAAATTTTAGTGCACATATCTAATAATCTCTCACTTATACTAAAATACTCACATATTTGGTTAACTTTAACCTTATGTCACATATGAAAAACTCATAAAATCATATCCAAAACTCCTTTTAATTTATCCAAAAATCTTTTGAAAATGATATCATCAATTTGACATGTATAAAATCATATGTAATACCCTATGAATATTCATCAGAAACTTCTTCTAGATACCCTATAAAAAACTTTTGGGATAGTTCTCAAATTCTTATAAATTTTATCCTCATTCTAATGATCACAAAGCATACCCCAATGTGACTTTGTAGTGTTTAAAATGATTATGAATTTATAAAACCATTGATGTATGAAAGGAGAAACCTATTTTAAAGAATTAGTGATACTTATGTAATAAAGGGATATGACATGATTTTCATTAAACACATGTATCTATATACCTGTGTACATTAGATTCATCATATGAAGGTATACATTTTCATATGATCCTTATATCCAAGACATTAAGTAACCAAAGAACGTGTTGAATGTAAATTTTGTATAGTTACTCATACATTATAGATTCTTTAAATATAGAATAATAAAGTCAATGAATACATCACATTTCATTCACCATTATGGATGAGAAAATCACATTCCTCTCATCCAATAGATAATACCAACACATTTCTTATATAGGTATGGCCATACACTTCCTTAGTCCATCTAAATTTAGGACCTATATTTCATACTCATCATATAAGAGAAAAAATACCATCTTAATTAAGATCCAATCGATGACATGATCGTCAAAAAATACAACCGCCCCCTAATTAGCTAATCCTCAAAGTTTGTATAAGAAATCTATCAAAGTATGAAGGTACACATTCTAGGTATCTCAGTAACCTCAGGTATGAGAAAATAAAAATATGAAACATGTAACCTATTATACCAAAGACATATTGTATAACACTCTATATGGTATATACTTAGGAATTCATATAGCACACGAAATATGTTTTTTCCTCATGATCATATTATTTATATCGATACAAGAATCGTACTTGTGATGTACTTAACATTTCATCACAAACTATAATAATCCTTGAATTACATTAGTTTTGGATAACTCAAATCCATACTTTTAGAAGTTAATTCATGTAATATATTCTACTAACATTGGTTATGTATAGCTCAAATTAATAATTTGATATGTTAGGTCATGTAATCTAATAGAAAATGTGGAAAATGGAGACTACCTTTTGTATTAACATGATACATTATATATCTTTATAATCTTTTTTGAACAACAAAAAACCATACACAAATTCTCTTCTAATCATATTCCATATGATAGAACACTAGATCGCCATTATGTTTTCAATACTTTTAGGGGTTTTTTGAATTCATTACATAACTTTCTAATTCCTGCCACATATATATGTGACCTTATGATAAAATCATTCCCCTAAATTACTTTAGTGAGTAACATACATGGAGTAATATAATTTGAATAATAGTTAGGGTTAAATATTTCTAGGTTTATATGATATTGTAATATCCCAGGTATTTAGAATAGTGATTCAGGTTGGTTCTTAGATCGACTATGTGACATACCCTGTAGAGGTGTTTTAAGTTTTAGTATAGGGCTGAGAATGATCCTTGGACATTTTTTCTAGCTCAGGGGTTTAATTTTTATAAATTTTTTCATAGGTGTTTTATCATGAATATTTTTCTATTTAAGGGTCTAGACATGTTTGAAAGGGATAAAAATTTATTTCTAATGTTTTAGAGGTATTTGGGCCTATAAAAAATTTCTTGAAATTTGGAAATAGAAAATTTTGAAAGAGTAACTTCACTTTATAAGAGTTAAATGAAGATTAAAATATTAAAATTAAATGTAAGATTAAAATGTAAGAGTAAAATAGAAGAGTAAAATAAAAGAGTAAAATAAAAGAGTAAAATAAAAGAGTAAAAGAGATGAGTAACATAGAAGAGTAAAATGGAAGAGTAAAAGTAAATTAATTCCAGTGTTTTCAAAATTTTGGAAGTGATTAATATTTTTTCCAGAAGGGTACAATGGAAGAGTAAAATGAAATAGTAAAAAGAAATTGTAAGAGAAGGGTAATTATAGTGTTTTACAAATTTTTGCAATGATGAATAATGTTTCTAGAACATTATAAAATATTAAATAAAGATTAAAAAGACTTATTTAAGGGAAATTGGGCCTCCCTATAACCTGTACAATAATCGAATCATCTAAAATAAGGATATCACCACTATCATCTCCTTCAAGTGATATATCCTTCATTTATTATTAGAATATTATTCTTTTTAAAGTATGGTGGAGTTATGGGTAAGGCTAATATTATGTATTCATATTATTTCCATATTTATTGATATTTATTTATACCTCACCAAAACCATAACTTTGGGGATTTTTTAGATTTTGGGGAATATTTTTATTAAAGATGAATAATCTACAGTTTCCTAAAAACCAGATTCATATTAACTCATGATAGGTGGCCCTTAATTATTTCCTATTTATACATGCATTATCCATTATGTAATAAATTATGGGTTAGGTCATGGTTGTCATATCAGGAAAGGAATTTATTTGGGTATCCATTAATCTTAGAAGATACCAAGGGATAGTCTCATGTGGGAAATGGTGGGTTTAGCCTTATAATGGTTGGTTATATGGTTTTAGTGTTTGGTGGGTATGCAGTTGTTTGTAAAGGATTTGTTATTTTTTAAATATGTTATTGTGGAGATTTTTAAACATGATAAAAATGGTGTTGAATATTACTATGAGTGGTGATAAAGGTTTTCTGATGGCATGGACTAGGATTTTGGTTATTTATGCTCACTATAGGTTGATGGGAGGCTGTTATGGTGATGTTCGCATAGATAATGAACCATGTGGTGGTTTGGTTGACTAATTGTGGGTAGTGGCCTTCATAGATTAAGTGGAATAGGGGGATGGTGTTTACCATCACTATGGTGGAGGTGAACACCATAGAGGTCGTGGTTGGTGGTAAGCGGGACCACTGTTTGAGAGCATGTTTCTCACCACACTGATAGATATATGGGCACTAGATTGAGGAGGGAAATATTGAAATGTAGTTGGGGGATCATGGTGGACCTTTGATGGTCAAGTTGGTTATAAAGGATGTATAACCCAAGTGACATGGGTTTTTTTGGAATACTAAGGTAACTTCTAGTATTACAGAATCTGGATGTTTCATTCCACTACAACAATGACCAAATATGGTTAAGACTCACAATGGATTTATGTGCATGGGTGGATTAGGCGTTGCAATTTTTCATAAATGAATTTTTATTAAATTTTTTCATACATCGTTATATGTATGGATATTATATAGGGGAACCATTTGTTTTATCCTAAAAATTTCATACTCACACCATGCATGGGCCCTCCAGGACATGTGAAAAAACTATATCTTAAGAAATAGGTAAGATAAAGATATCAACATCAAGTTTAGTGGATAATGATGTGGAAATGGTTCGTGGGTTGGATGTAGGATTTTGAAGATGGGCCAGGTGGTTCCTCAATGAAGTTCTGGTGGTTCTTTTGGTTGTTTTATACATGTATATATTTGAGACCATCCCATGGGAGATCTTATACATTTTGTATGACTAACATGACATGATATATGTTTATCTAGATTATCATATGTGTATATTTGGTTTATTTTTGTGGTTGTTGATTTAAAATTTTTCCATTATTATTGTTAGTATTATTATTTATCTTCATAGGGTATATTATCCCCAATATTACCCCATATATTTTCACTACTAATCAAAATTCTTTGGAATATGAGGTGGTACACCTAAGAACTAGTGGAACTCTAGTCTGATTACTATGGAGTGATTTGGGTCAAAGTTTTACTGATATGGTAGTTGTACACAATGACTTGTCTATAAAAATATATTATGGTATCATTAAATCTTACCTTAATATTGATATAGGTAATGGAATGATATTAAATTTTAATATTTTAGGATATAATTTAATTTTAAGATATAATATAGCCATATATATCACATGCAAAAATAGATTTAGGATATATCTCCTTCAATCTTCCACTAGTATTAAATACTAAATACTTAAGTGTCATTTAAAATTATATCATATAATATATTATAACTTATGAAATCACATTCAAAAATCTTTTGAATATATTCCTAAACACTTTTGGAAATCTATAATCAACTTTTTAGTGCATAAAATCCTATTCAATACCTTGTGAATACCCAACCAAATCTCTTTTGGTTTAACTCTAAGACACTTTTAGAGTATCTATATGAGTCAACATAAATCCCCATTTAGTAAAAAAAGTCCAACCCCATGATAATTTTTTAGAATTGAAAAATATAATATTTGAATATATAAATATAGGAAAATACCATATTCTAGAAAATTATTAAAACTACTCAAGCTATAAAGGGATATAGAGTGATCTCTATCAAACACATGTATCTCCATACCTATTCCCACCAGTCAAATCATATTCTAGAATGAGTTATAATAAATTATTTTTTTCCAAGTCATACAGTGACCATGGGAAGCATAATACTTTAAGCCCGTATAGCCAACTTATACATTCTTGACTCTCTGAGTATATACCGACCAAGTTAATAAATACATCAAATATAATTCACCTTTATGGATGATCACATCACATGTCCCTCACCCAAATAAATAAGAACTTCAGAAGTACTATTTTGGTGTAGCTGCACACTCCCCAGTCTATCTCAATCAAGGGATTGGATTTCATACTCATCATATGAGAGGGAAAATCCTATCTTTGTTGATCTAAAACCAATGGAATAATAAAAAAATACCTGAACATTCCTTGATTATCTTTACTTTAAGGATTGTGTAAGAAATATGAAGAATTATAAAGGTTTTCAAGCTACTTATCTTGCCAACCTCCGGTAGTGGGGGCTTCAAATATGATCCATGCACCACTAGTATAACAAAGATACAGTGTACAAAATTCCTTGTGGTATACTTAGTGTCTCATCTAGTGCACAACTGTTTTTGCCTCATGAGAATATTTAATATCTTCATAAAAGAATCATACTCATGATAACTATAATATTTATTCATAACCTATAATACACTATTATAAAAAAATAGTTAGGGATAAATCCAAATCATACTGTGAGAGTTAAATTATCATTACATTTCATAAAATGTATATCAGTATATACATATATGAAATCAACATTAAATAATGATAAAGTAAAGATTTTATTTTATATGACACATTTTATATTCTTAAAATCTTTTTTAAAATTTTTAACAAAACCCTATATAAGAATCTATATATAATTTCATATATGATAATCTTCCAGATCGACCCTTATATTTTCTATACTTTAGGGGTTTTGTTAACTTATTATATCTATACATAATTACCAACACATATATATAGGCTCACCTACTAAAAACCTCCCACTAAAATATTTAGTGAGTAACATATATTAAGAAATAAAGTTTAAATAATGGTAAGATTTATGAATCATATTCATAATGTTTAAATCATTGAATATATTCAAACTCATTAACTACACAACATAAATTGTTACAGTTTCAACTTCAATTGTCTATATAGAACTTTTCTAAGTTTATCATCATTATTCTTGGAGCCCATTCCATCAAAATTTTCATTGAAATCTATTTGTAAATAATTTAATTATTTACATTATTACTTACCAACACATTCTAAACTTATTTATGATAAAGTGGAATTAATTGTAACTAAATGGAATTATTTACATTTATATTTACCACCATACCCTAAATATCATTTAGTATATTAGTTAAATTAATTTTATTATTAGTATATCCCTTTATGAAATAGTGATATTAACTTTATCATAGTAACTAAATGTAACACTTTATATTTTCCTTTACCATATCATATCATAAAATCTTTAGGAAATTAAGTGGAAATAACTTTAAATTTTGTACCAGTTTAATATTTTATTTTTTAACTTTAAACTTATAAAAGTTCCAACATAATCCCATTATCTTCTTAGACACTATATTATCTTCATAATATCATGATAAGATACATACACTCCTTTATGTTTAAGAAATAACTCTTATTTCTTTTTAACTATAATATTCAACAAATAGAAGATTGTATCCATATAATATACAGAATTATATCTATTTAGACCATTTTTACATTGAAAATAAGACTTTATTATCTAAAATTCACCATTTATGGGTTAAAGGAACATCATACCTCACATTTTAACAAATATATAGATAAACATTTTATCCTAGATAAAATATTTTTATCTTTGTCACCTTTTCAAAACTTATTATAGAATCTAATGAATCATAAACCATGTGTATTGAATTAACTATCTCATGTTTTTTTATAAAAACTCTATATTAATAAACAAATTCACTTATCATATAAGAAAAATGAGATGAAAATACACAAACTTTACTTAGATCCATCATAAATTGATTCATTATTTCTCATTCAAATATCTGATGTAGAAACTCTTTACTTATTCATTTAATACAAACTACAAGCTCTTTCAATTATTCAATTTATTTTGAACTCTTTTATACTTAGAACACTTATAATGTAAACATTTTGTATCATACACCCTTAAAAAATGGAAGAATATATTTCTATAATAATGATACCTAACATGGACATTCCATACGGTTTTATAAATCCATTTAGCTATCATAAATAATAATCCCATCATATGGAGTCATTACTCCTTCCTTCATAATTTTAACATTAGCTTTCAATAACCTTGACTAGCTACTTGAAGTAATATTGTTTGACTCTGAAACAAACTTTTATTTTTCCATTTTGACTTTTAATCACCTGTACTATCAACTTAGAACTAAAACCTATAATACATATGTCAAGTTCATCCATTTTGAACACTGTTAGAATAATATGGTAAATATTCTTTGATATCTTTTATATTATTATAAAATTTACATAGATGAAAATATGATAAATTCAATAACAAAAAAAATTAGTATAGGAAATCTCTAGAATATCATAGTAATTAGAATACTCAATCATATTGAGTATCATTTTCATTCAAAATCATAATGATAATATGTGATTAAATTCCTTAGGTAACATTACATCTAATTCCTTATAAATCCTAAGTGAATAATTATATCATTCTCATAAGAATTTAGATTCAATTATTATAAAATTATTACATTGGGTTACTCTATAAGTGGTTTCTCTAACACAAAAATGTTTTTCCTTAATATATTTTCTTAAGTTACCAGTCTTAGGAGTTTCTTATATTAATAATCTTCTTAAAAGTAATAATTTCAATGTTATGTTTGATGATGAAGATTCTATGATCTATAATAGAACATTATATCATCCAAGTTTCATGTTTTATTACCATTTAATAAGGAATTTTATTAAATAAGATCCTACTAAAATGATATCACCTTTTAAACTCATCATATCAATTAGTGGGACTTGATCTATATTTTACTAATTTTTGGGTCACTTTAGAATTTTTGAAATTACTTAGATATTTATGTATAACATCATCCTAATAATATCATATATGAATCATGGATATTAAAGTGAACAAATATTTTCCTAATCCATCAAGTTGATAAAACTAACTCTATTCCTATTTTATCCTAGTTATTAGGGTTTTACAACTAAGTGAAACCCAAAACAAATTCTAGGAACAAGACACCTAACCATTATGGTCACCTCATAAGTTGATTCCCTTACACAAGATAAACCATGAGAACCTAACTTTGACATGACCTACCAAGTTGTATGATCAAGGTATTGACAAGTGCCACTTTAGAAGGAATCTAACATTTCATATTTTCAATTAAATTTAATCTATAAATCTTATCTAATGTTATTTCCTTTATTTATGCATTCTTATAGTGATTTATTTTTGAATCCTATTTCTTATATGAAACTAATATGTTCAAACCATATTGATGTGTAACTCTTTACACAACATAAAAGTTGTGTCACTCACCCAAAAAGAGATTCAAATTTATTTAAAGATATCTAAATTAGTCCCATTTAAAAGGCCCAAAAAATTTCATGTAAAGGTTTATAATTATATAAAATTAATTATTTTCACATGAGTAATCTTGTATCAACAGATAGTAAACATACACCTTTCTAGAATAAGGTATGAACCTCTATGCTAGTGAGAATTTCGACCCAAAATCCCTCTTCCCAAAGACACTTTACTCAAGATAGAATCCAATCCATCATATCTCTAATACCTAACATGTATAAAATATATTCAATAAAAAAATTCATGATAATAAATTTAATTATAAAATGAAGTCGTGGTGGTTGGAAACTAAATCAATTATCATACATAACATGATTATACTTATATTCATATAACATAATATCCAAAAGAAATTTAACAATTTAAAAAAATAAAACCCATATTAACAATATAAAAAATTTATATTACTGAATAATAAATAAGAGAAAATTTTTCCAATAAATGAAAAATTCATAAATTTAAACATGAGGTGAAAATTTATAAACAATTCATAAATAAAATATAATTTAAAACTCTTTATAACATAGATATACATAATTTACATTCCATAAAATTGAAAAATTTATATCCAATTCATAATTAGAGATCCTTAATATTATTCATTATATAGAATTTCCTTTAAATAAAATATATTTTATGAATAATAAATACTTTATAACCCAATTTATATTATACAAACATTTTACTTAATCTAAATATATCATACATAAAATTATTTAATCCTTGATCAAATAAATCATTAAAACTCTTTTGATGTGGTATAAATAATATCCCAAATAAGGGCTTAGATTTGATAAATTCAAAGTATTATGAACAATTCATAACCTTAAAATATAAATACTAAATATTTTTTCCTAATTTTGAAATTTTTGAACACTTTATAAACCACCCTTATGATTTCTATGTAAAAACTCTATTTATAATTAATAATTCATGGCATATATTTTGGTAAATGGTATTTTAAATATTAAAAATAAATTTTATATAATATTTATTAATAAATGTTTCATAAAAATTAAATTAAATAATTAATTATAATCTCTTTATAATTAATTCATTTATAAACACTTTATAAACTAATAAATATGCAAAAATAAATTTCAACATTATTTATAAAATATATATATAAAATATAATTCAATTTAATTTTTTTTATCATTAAATCATATTTAACGATATAAGATACGATAAGAATCATATTTAATGATCCAAACTAAATCATTGGCTACGATTCATTAGCCAAAATGCTTAAATGGTTTAAGCACCATCAGTCATATTTTATGATTGACAACCCTATCATATCCTAAGATATTATACGTAAATATTGACTCTTAGGCATCACATTATCTTTCATAATATAAAATAATTATTTTTAATATGATTAGAAATAATATTTTATGATTCACAAGAGCATTTTAAAGGTAATATTATGCTTTGTTTTTTTGAAACATAATGTAACCTGTTATAGAATACGATATATGGGCCTCATATGATAAGATTAATAAAAAACTATGGAATTTGTACTAAGTTTCTACTTTCGATATCCCATATATTAATTCATGAATCAACTAGTCAAAATAATTTTTGGATTATATTTTATGATATAAAATAAGATATTAAAAACCTCATTTCTTCACATGATTTTAAGAATCTAAAACTAAGGTTGGATCTAATAACATTGCGGGGTTTCAAAGAGATCTAATGTGAAACACTCCAAGATCTTAGTTTTTGAATAATATGTATGACATCTTATGATACACACAACACCAACATTAAATGAATCGTGATATAATATAGAAATATTATTATTTAAATATTAGCATTATAACCAAGCCATTGGATTGGAGGGTGTGAATAAGAGAAACCATATTATGAAATATATTTTGAATATTTTTACTAATACAAATATATTGATTAATTTATTGTAAATAAGTAATCAATTTTGAATGATAATAAGGAAAATCACATAAGCGTAAGAATAATTAAAGTTTAAATTAGTAAATTTTCGATAAAAGAAAGTTTTTACATTATATATGTTTCATTTAAAAGATAAATTTCTATTATTTTGAGCATTAAATTTTTTGAAAATGCATTTTTTATAAATACTATCAAATTAATAATCAATCATACATTCATTATCAATTTTTTATAAATTAAGACAAAATATTTTGATGGAAAACATAGATATTTTTTAGAAAACTATTTTTAAATGCATAATGTGTTTTTATCTTAATAAATTACGTTAATCACTATTGATTGATTATATTGATAAAATTTATTTATAATATATTAAATTATATAAATTAATAAAAATAAATTTTTTGTTACTAGTAAAGGAATGATAATAAATTGATTTTATACTTTGAGAATACTTTTTTCCTAAAAATGGGGTTTTCATGTTTGTCCGCATATATTATAATTATTTTTTAACACTTTCAAAAAATGTATTTGATAAAATGAAATTAATTTTTTTCATCATATAATAATTATATTAGGGCAATCTTTTGGGATTTTTCAAAAATAGATGATTTTTTGGTGAATAGTGAAAAATGTCGATTTAAAAAATACTGTCACTTTTATGATATTATTAGGATATAAGAATCAATTGAAAGTTTATGAATTTTTTTTATAGAAATAAATTAAATAATTAATATAATTCATTTAAAAATATATTGTTGAACTTATAAATCTATGTTTAACATTTTGTAAATCTATGTAATGTTCTTTTTCAAATAAAATCTGTTTTTGTTTTTTCTCTTTTAATCAATTATCCCCAAGGTTTATTTTAGTTTTAGTTTTTTTGAAATATAAATAAATATAAATAAATTTAATATAATCCAATTAACTATATTTTAATAAAATTTATACATTATTTTTTCTTAAAGTAAACACTTTTTTAAAAATAGTTTTCATTGCGTTTTGTAAACTTATATTAAAAGTAATTTTCAACACTTATGGAAATTAAATAATGAAAAATTGACTACATATTTTGAATTAGAATAATTAATATTATTTAATAATTCAAATTATTATTTTTTTGAAAATTAATATTAATGATGTTAAATATTTATGACCATGGTTAAGGGTAAAATGAGTTAAAAGGGTTGAAATGATGGAATAACGCTTCAAGATAACAAAAAACACTTGCTTAAATCTCGTTGTTTGGTTAGATTTTGACCTTACCACTATAATATTAAAAATTATGATAAATGTATCAACGTTACTTGAGTAATACTTTAAATCACCTATTTTAAAACTAATATTAAGTTTAATAGCGTATATGACACATAACACCATGCCTAAACGAACAACAAGGTACAATTTTAATGCGGTCATATGACCTGACCATTAAAATTAGCGGAGTGAATATGAATATTTTTTTTAAAATTATGTACAAATAGTTTATATAAAGAAAATATATTGTTAAATAAGGACTCAATTTTTAGTAAAGTCTTTACATGCTTCAAAAAATACATTTCCGTCAAAACTATTTTTATTGCTTTTTTGTGATAAAATAATATAATTAATTTTTTATAATTTTAGAAATTGTGTTGAAAAGCATGAACTTAATTTTTCAAATTATCATGTATTAATTAAATTAGGGTGAAAAATTGGGATTTTTATGAAAATAGTGATTTTTCTATGAATAGTGAAAAATACCGTTTTTTGTAAAATTGTCATTTATTTTAAATAAATTAAGTAATTTAAATGTAACAATATGATTTTAATTTTATATAAAAGTAAAATAAGAATTATTTAGTAGTATTTAATATAATTAATTACATTTCAATCATGTTTATGTCAGTTTTTTGTATTTTTTTGTAGGATTAAAGATACATTTTTCTAAAAGATGTTTTTAAGTGCATAGTGTTCCTCTATTTTAATTAATTAAAATAAACAATAATAAGGAAATATTTAAATTAAATTTATAGATTATAAATATAAATATATATATTTAAAAACATATAAATATAATCACTATTCATATAGTTAATTTAATATAATCCAATGCTTGAAAAACACATTTCTTGAAAAACCATTTTGGACACATTTTGCGGGTTAAATTTTAGATTAAAATTTTCCAATTATATGATTAAAATTTTATAAAATGTATCCCATATTTTTAATAATAATAATTAATAATATTTAATAAGTTTTACTTAATTTTTAGTCATAATTAATAGTAAAAATAGTAGAAAATTAATTACCATAGTTAATTTTGAACCATATTTTTCTTATTAAATGCGCTTGTGTTAAAATTTATTTTTGACACACGTGATATTTTTATTTGATAAATTGGATTTAATATTAATAACCATTGATTCAAAATTATTTAATAAGTTTCATTTTATTTTATTATTAATGGATAAATTACCCAGGTTAAAAAACTAGCTACTGTAGTGAAAACTAAAATTATAAAAGTGAGTAACCTTGAAGATAAAGGAAATTAGATGTTTAAAAAATGTTTAATTTTAGGGGTGGAGGTTTGTATCAACATTATCTATCATAAAACCCATTATTTATTAATTTTTTAGGCACTCATGTTGAAAGTAACTTCCCATTATTGAATAGTTTTGGGTATTTATAAAAATGTTACTCCTACTCAATTATAGAGGGTACCCATCCCCTCACTTATTAACACATATTTTTCCATTTATATTTACCAAAACCTGAAAAAACTCTCTCCCCAAAATAATTATACACATTATAGATCTATTTTTCTTCCAAAATACAAATCTTAGGGTCCTTAATAAGAGATCCAAAGGAGGTTCTTCTATGCGAAGATAATTATCTTTACTAAGTTCTTCCTTTTCACTTATTATTTTACCATATTAAATTATATATTAAAAATTACAATATAATAACACCAGTATAACCCATACTATAATATTTTATTATGTTTATGGCATAATATTTACCCATATCTTTCTAGATTAAATGGGAAACAAAGCCACATATTGTTTGTACAGTGGACTTCCACCTCACAGACTGATGTAATTTGTTTTCCATCACTGACCCACAGGGATAGTAATAATTAATGAAATAATAAATATATATGATAATTATAACATGATATTATTTATGTAAAATTATTATATCATCCACTTACATACCCTTTCACCCATTAAGGAATGATATTGTCCCTCGTGTGTACGTATGGCGTACAATCTCTGCAAAGTGAAACAATTTATTTTCCACATAAAACTTTCAAGAATGGTTATAAAATTGTATCTAATGAAAAAATTTTATATTTATAACATTAATATTATTTTGTATATTATGGATCTATATCTTATTCACAAGAACTAGAACATTAACAACAAAACATACATGAGAAAATGAAGTAGTTAACACTAGAAATAATGGTAATAATGAATTATTATAAACTAATTGCTGGTAATATATTATAAGAGGATCATATATGATATTTTAAAAATGAATATGGTTATTTTATAAATTAATAATATGCTTAAAACCATTATAAATGAGGTTAAAGCACATTAAACTAAAGGGAAACGTGAGGTAAGAGATTTTTTCTCAATTTCATTTCATTGAGTCATAATGTAATGTTATTAACATAATTTAATTTATATGTGGTATATAATTACCTTTTTATATTTTATATCATGAATAATTAATAATTGATGGAATTTTAAGTTTAAATTCATATTATCTCATCCAATTTTATTTTAACTTAAAGTTACAATGTGGTAAATGTTTTATAACTCAATTTCTTCTCATTGGGTTATATTACTTCTTCATTGTCTTTGATATAATAAGATTATGAGTGTAATGTATTTATATTATTTTATGTTTTATTTTCTCTTGTTTTACATGGATTTAAATTTGATACACATAATCAATTCATTGATTAATACTCACTTCTATACTATGATCTCTATAAGAGACTACATCTCAATTTCAACTCTATTGAGACATAATTGGTATTGTGAACCTAATTTTTTTATAAGGTGTATCTAGTTCCTCTTTTTTTTGTTATATCATGAATATATTTAAATTCATGGTATTTAATGTATCATTTTATGTTATTTCTTTCATGTGTTTTATTATTCAAAAGTTACCAAATTGATAAGGATTTATGCTTCAATCTCATTTTAATCAGGATTGTTTATTCTTGATTTTTATTGAAAGAAATTATTTGATCATTATATAATAAAAAAATTTCATCTTTTTATTCTCTGGTTATTCATGAAATTTTCAATAAATAGTAAAATTTCCCTATATTTTTACTTAAAATGATTGATAAAATGTTTTTAAGAAAAGACAACTTTATTTTTCTTTTTGATCAAAAATGATTTTTATTCCATATTTATATTTTCCATAAAATGTTTTAAATAATATTTTTTATATTATAAAATTATTTATTAAATTTTTTTACCCATGTTTGAATTTTTAAAATATTTATTATATGGAATCTTATTTTCATTTCCAAACAAGGTACTTTTTTTACTTTTTACTTAAAATGTGAAAGGAATATTTATTTTAACATACTAAGTATGAATAGAATATTTCCACCATCAAGACCACTAATTATTCTGAATCTTACTTTACATGTTTATAATCTTAATTTCAAATACATTTTTCCATAATATTCTGTATATTTTTAGTTTTTAAAGTGATTTTCAAAGTGAAAAGGGAATTTTACTCAAGAAATTTTTTAGTGAAATGTTTATGGTATTTCTATTCATTGATGAAAAAAAACCCTTTATTTTTTTATACTCCACTATGAAAATATTGTAATGATACAATATTTATTCTTTATCTAGAAGGTTTATTACTAGTTTTACTATGGAAAGTATTAACATTCAATTTTTTTATTAATTTTTGTATTCATTAACATTCTCTTGAAACATTCACTTTCTTATGATCATTGAAAATTACTTTTCACTTAAATATTCATATTCTTTAACATGGATATGCTTATTTATTAAACTCTGTAATATTTCAACATATGGTGTTTTAATTTGAATTCTATTTGATTAAATGGGGAAATATTTATATTTCACATTATGTATTCAATATATATATTTATTTATAAGTCATATTATTTATGAATTAAATCGATCATTTGATATATGAGGAATTTATTGGACATGTAGTCATGGATGGGGCCAAAAATTATATATCCACTAGATAAATTTATAGGTTTCATGAGAAAAATCTATTGGCCTAATTAAATGGGGTTTTACCCATGGGTTTAAACTATCTTGAAACAAGGTATTAATGATATAAATATCATGATATATGAGATAATGGCATCCAATATTAAGCTCTTTACTTCATTAAAAATTCAATTATTGATTCCCATGTGATTATTTTATTAGTTATGATATCCATGGATTAGATTCAATATCATGTGATTATTTATATATAATTATGTGATCATCATTTATTCATATCATATTATTCTTTGTTCTCTGTTTATTGATTAAATAGAACATGTTTTCAATTATTTATCTTTCTATATAGATTATTCATTATTGATTATGATTTATTTATTCAGGATAGCTTCCACTTTATGTAACCTTATTGAGTATCTGAGATCACCCATTATTTTTTCCTTTCCCTAGATATGAAGGAGTAATCTTTAAATGAGTTCAAGGATGAGAATATTTGTGTTCACTATTTTGTAAGTTATGTTTTCAAATATAGTACAATAATCAAGTATGTATCTAGGTGACCTAAAATACTAAACTATTTGGTTCTTTGGGGTATTATTTCTTGTATCTTTTTCCTCAAAACATTTTTTGAATTTTCATATAAATTACTTTTTGGTTTAGCGAGTTCCATACCAGAAACTAGGAAACACCAAAAAAATAAAGCATAAGAGGGCCTATCTAGAAGCACAGTCCTAGACCAGACCTGCTCTAAAAGAAAAAAAATGGGTTAGACAAGGAATCCAACCCCAGGACAGACCTTCCCCAAAATAGAGGAAACGCATCAGGAACCACCCATCTGATGCCACCTTACATGTTCCCACTTTACCCATCAACCTACAACCTCAATGCCAGAAACCTCGATCTACACCCCTGTGGAACCAACACCATCACCGAGTACAAAAGAAACACTAGTACCATCCAGACCAACCATCACTGGCACTATAACAGATCCACTGAGGATAGTTTTCCCTCATCTCTAGAGGAAACACCACCACCTCTCATGCCTATCAAACTAAAAGATACATCTCATCCAAAAAAAAAACATCTTCGACCATAGAAGACTTCCAAAACCCTTGAAATCGATTAGAATGGGGAAATGACATGAACTATCAACACAAATTTGGAAGAAAAGCTTGAAACACTACCAAAACCCCCAAAAACATCGAGAAACCACAACCAGAAATCGACCGAGAACAAAGAAAAATAGGAAAGGTACTGCCACATGCCTCAAGAATTCCTAAGGTTTTCCTCTGTGAACTTGTAATGACTCAGGATGATGTAAATGAACCTGGGGGACAAAATAGAAGAAAAAAGGGGGAGACATTGGAGAAAATAGTCGAGGACATTATAGGAGTGGGAGTGGAGACCTGCAAACTAGATTTTTTGGAGGAGGTTGAATGAAAATGAAATTCAACAGAGCTTCATAGGTCATGCCAGTCTACGAAACCATGGGGATTTTAACACCATCGCCCCATCATCTCTTGACCCAACCCTCAATCACAATGTTCCCAGTAGAGGAGGAGATAATGGGGGAAGGGAAAAACAATGTCTAGGAAACCCTAAAACACTGAAGGAGATCCCATGTGGTGTCATTCCTTACAGGCCCATCCGCTTGTATCTTATGATGATGTAATAAAGTAACCAATGATTCTAGGCTACTTGGGTCAGTGTATTTACAATTTGTATCATATAAATTATAGTAGAGACATTGAGAAATAGATTAAAGAAGACATAAATTAGGAAATATATCCCTATGATTTACTTTAAGGATAAGTCTAATTACAAGATAACATCCTAATTTTTTGTTAAGGTATAGATTATATGATTTTCCTAGAAATACATCCCAATCTAGATACTATAAGTAGATTTAGATCTTTCACAGTTGTACCTAAGGGTAATAACTTTGAAAATTGAACATTGATATTTGAATTGATCATCACTTGGTGCATGAAAACAAGCATTGCTATACACCTTTTTTGACATTCCCAGGGGTTATGCTTGGTTTAATCCACATTTTCTCTACGGACCATGTAGTACCCCCAGTTTCGGGTACATAACCCCTTTTCTCACGTTTTTTTAAATTGGTGTGTCTTTGATTGGGTTTTCATAAAATATAGAGTTTCCATAAAATATAGAGTTTAAAAAAAAAGAGTTTCCATAAAGTAGATAGTTTCAATAATACAGAGAGTTTCTATAAAGTTGGGTGTTTCCATAATGTTGGTTGTTTCCATAAAGTAGGCTGTTTCCATAAAGTGGGGTGTTTCCATAAAAAATGTGCTTCCATAAAAAGGGTAAAGGTGAAGGATGGGAGATTTTGGGGGTTTTATAAGGTATGTTGGGACAAAAAGGAAGGTCGCACGATCCATACATGGTTAGCCCAAACCGTGTGGTCAAACCTTGCTCATAGGTCAAATCTATATCCTATTTTCTAGGAATTTACTCATTTTTGCTCTATATATTTAGTTTTGGCTTCAAAACTCCCCTATTTTGAGATTAATCTCCCTATAAGGCTGGATAACCCTCCCCACACAAGTTGGATCAGACCTAGGGCCTTCCCTTAGTGATTTTGAGTCCAATTCTTGAGGTATGTCACCATTATTTCCTGATTTGTCATGTTTTCTTAGATCTACTTAGATCTACTTCTCAGATCCCCATTTTTTCTTAGATGAACCTATAGTGGATAGATCTACATTTTTTGATTCCAAATAATTCAATGTTGAGTCATGATCTTGCTAGGATAAGAGAACTAAGGCTGTTTATAGAAAATTGACCCGCTTTCCTGTGCGTTCTTCATTTGTTGTCAAGTTTCATAAAAAACCTCGAGGTAGGTGGCTTCTCTATCGACTCCTCTTGATAGAATTTATTTTATTAGATGAAAATTGTTTTATTGTTTGTGAAATGCATGGAAAATTATCATTTTTTATAATTCATGATTTTTGTGAAATTGCATGATCTTGGCGAATAATTGTGAAAAGGGGGTTTAGTTTCATGAATTTAAAATAATGATTTTAAATTATGGATTTTCTATAATTGATAAATGGTTGATGAAAAAGGGGTTTTCAATAAAAATAGAGTTTTATTGAAATGGTTTTCATTGAAATGGTTTTGACGAAAATTGTTTTCAATAAAAAGGTGTTTTTTAAAGTTTTGTTTTGGATTGATCATTGGGAATATATGGTGTGTGTTCATATTGCATATATGGGGCTTGGTTGAAATAAAACCTTGTGATCACTGCCAAAGGGTTAATGGAACATGGTAATTATATACATGGGGCATGGTTTAAATATGACCTTGTGCTCCGTGCCAAAGAGTTAATGGAACATGGGAAACAATAACCTTGTGACGACTTGGTAGATCGACGAGAAACCGCTCCTGAGTATGAAACTTTCATAATATAGAATGCATGGTTGGTTGCATGGGTTTGAGGAATGGTTGGGTATGATGATAAAGGGATATTTTGAAATGGTTGTAAAGATTGTTTAGTTATTTTTCTGCAAAAATATCTTACTGGAAAAATTGGTTTCAATTGCACTTTTATGATTTTGGAAATGAATGGTTTTGGAAACTTGTTTATATTTAGTTATAAATTGTTTTGAGAATTTTTTTATATAAACTGTTTTATATAATTGTTTCTAACTCTTCTATCCTAGTGGAATGAGTATGGAAGTCATTGGGGGAAAACCTACTGAGTTTTATACTCACCTCTACTTTGGCACTTTTGTGATTTTTCAGATGCTATCTTCCAAGACAAGGGAAAAGGTAATGTTTCACACGTGTTTTGTACTACCTCATGATGTTTGGGCTGTTTGTAGATTGTGGAGGTTGGAGCTTGTGGAGCATAGAGTCTAGAGGTATTTGGAGAGTCTTGTGTAGTTTATCCACTGTGTACTTTGATACATGGTAATTCTTCCACTGTTTCATACTTTGATGTGGTTTTGAGATACATGAAGTTGTTGAGTTTTCTTTCATTTTTTCATGAATTATACAGTGAATGTTTGGTAGTTTAATTGTTTTATTTCTTAAAGGGTAAATCATCCCCCGCTTGTATTTTAAACCCTTTGGAATTTATTTCTAGCCTTTGATGTAATGGGGATGTCTCTTAAGGCCTAGTAATGACTCATTGTACTTTAAAGCCAATGATAATTGGTGGGTCATTACAAATGGTATCAGCATGTTCGGTCCTTTCCTAACAAGTAGTCACCGACGTTCTTAGTTTTGGAGATGAAATCCCTTCTTGTATATTCCTTGGGAGGGAATCTTAGAAAGGAGTAGGATTGTCAGAACTTGAAATGTATAGCATAAAAGGATGTAGCTAACACTTTTATGCTGAACTTCAAGTTACTAGAGAGTTGGGTAAATAAGTGTTTGGAGACACTTCTAGGATTTTGAAATCTCATTGTCATGGGTTTAGCCAATGATATGAGCATGACATGCATTTTAGAGGAACAACCTCCCACTAGGAGTGCATACATCATTTCAAGGAATGATTCATGTTTTGAAAAAAGTGCTAATTTTTGGAAAAGTATAAAATTGGTTTTCATATGAAATATTTTGAAAAAGAGAATGATTTTCATATTTTTAGAAATGGTTTAATTTTCAAAAGAATATGAAGTGATTTAAAAAATAGTTGAACATGGGAAAAAGGTTTTTTGGAAAACAATTTTGTTATAGTTGATGTGATAGAATTTTAAATACTAATCCAATAGTTTCTAGAGAGTGAGATTAATGGATTTTCTTGTTAGTTTAGAAAATGGAACCTGGTAGGCGTCGTTGAAACCAACCTGAAGAAGTTGCGGAGAATTTGGTTACACCTAAACCACGTGGGAACCAAAAGATGGTTCAGATTATTGTCCAAGATTTTCAAGCTGTGGACACAGGGAACTAGAGGAATGAACCAAGACATGTGGATCATACTATACAGTTCATGAAGCAAAATCCACCTAATTTATAGGGTGATTCCGAACCCAAGAAGGTGGAGGCGGGGCTATATAGGATGAATCATATCTTTGACTTCATTGGAACACCGATAGAGATAAAGGTCAAACTGGAAACATATATGCCTGAGGATCTTGTATGTCAGTGGTGGGATTTAGTGTTTCATGCTAAATTTGATGAAAACCTTACATGGGATGATTTTGAGGAATTGTTCAAAAAACAATTCTATCCTCACACATTCAAGATTCAGAAAATGATGGACTTCTTCAGCCTGAAACAAGATAGTCTGTCTGTCCTAGAGTATGTGGATAAGTTTATGAACTTAGTACGCTTTACAACAGAAGTTACAAAAAGTGACACTTTGAATGCACACATCTTCGAATTAGAGCTACGATAGGATATTTGATCAAAGATTACAGTACTTTGTATCACAAATTATACAGAGATGGTAAACAGAGTGATTGTGGCTGAACGTGATATCTTAGAATCTATGGGAGGAGGGATGATGATAACTATAGGAAATGGTGGGAACTCAACTGCTGGGAACAAGTGGAAAAGGGAAACCTATTTCCAAGGTGCTAGTGGAAATCATAACTAGACGGTTGGATTTGTAAACCTTCCTCCACGACCCCAGAGCAAAGCAGGTTGTTTTCAATGTGGTTCGCATGAACACAGAAAGAGAGATTATACGGCAAAACCTAGAGAATGTCATAATTGAAACAATATGGGACATCTTTAGTGCTATTGTCGTAGTGCTCCAAGGTCAAGTGCTCGAGACACTTCTCAGGTGTCGCAAGCATCGTATGATTCAACTGGACAGGGACATCAGAATCAGTCTCATCAGTAGAGAAGAGATAGACATGTTGATTTTAGAAATACCATGAATCCTTAACTAGGGAAACCTCAGTAAGGAAACAAGGAGAAAAATGTATCAAAGAAGAAATTATATGGAGATGAGCATATGATTATTGATGATCAGGATGGACCATCTACGGTAAGAGGTACAATTGTTTTGAATTCTACCTTTGTGAAAGTGTTGTTTGATACTAGTGCATCAAATTCATTCATTGCTTCTCATGCTACTGAATTTATATGTTTAAAACTGGAAATGATGCCATCTGTTTTGAAACTGCAAACTACTCTCAGTGAAAGAGAATTTCAAGGATTTGTGTGTAGAGCATGTGCTATAACGGTTGATGGAGATAAGATAAAATGGGACATCTCGATGTTGGATACAGATTTCTATGATGTAATCCTAGGTATGGATTGGATGACAATGTTCAAGGCTCAAATCGACTATTATATGTGAACATTTAGTTTCACGACTGAGGATGACATCGAGCATCTCTTTAGAGGAGAGAGGATTGTAAATAAGGGTGAAAAGATCTTGTTGGAACCAATGGTGGGAATGATCTCTTACCAATTGGAAGAGTTGAATTTGGAATCAATGGAAGATATTGAGGAGAATAGTTTTCCAACTGTTGTGGATTAATTTCCAGATGTCTTTCCAAAGAAATTCTCAGGGTTACCACCTATATGGGAAGTGGAGTTTATGATTGATCTCCTTACAGGGACCAGTCCTATTGCCCTTCTATATTATAGGATGGAACCAAAAAATTTACAGGAATTGAAATTACAGTTAGAGGAGTTGTAAAGTAAGGGTTTCATTTGACCAAGTACGTCTCCATGGGCAACACCAGTTTTGTTCGTAAAGAAGGAAGATGAAGCTCTTCGGCTATGTGTTGATTATCATAAGCTTAACCAAGTTATGATAAATAATAGATATCCACTTCCACAAATTGATGATCTGTTCGATCAATTAAGGGGAGATCAGTGGTTCTCCAAGATTGAATTGTGATCAGGATATCACCAATTGAGAGTTTAGAAATAAGATATTCCAAAGACAGCTTTTAGAAGTATATATGGCCACTATGAATATGTAGTCATTCCTTTCAGTCTAATGAATGTACCAACGATATTCATGGAATTTATGAATCAAATATTTCAATAATATCTTTATTTTTTTTGTAGTTTTTGTGGGCGAAATTTTGGTCAATTCAAATACAAGGTCTGATCATGAGGTGCACCTAGAAACAATGTCACAAATCTTGAGAGATCATCGTTTGTATGCCAAATTATCATAGTGTGATTTTCAGATACAGGAAGTATGTTTTCTTGGCCATGTCATTTCTGAGAAAGGCGTTTCTATTGATCCTAAAAAGATATAATCCATTATCTCTTGGAAAACACAGAATAATGTTTTCGATATAGGAAGTTTTCTTGTTCTAGCTGGGTACTACTGATGCTTTGTGCATGATTTTTCACGACTAGCTTTACACATGCCAGCTCTGACAAAGAAGAATGATCTATTATAATGGAAAAAGGAATGTCATAAGTCTTTCCAGGAACTGAAAGTTTGGCTTACATCAGCACCTATATTGATCTTTCCAGAATCAGGATAGGGGTATGTAGTGTATTATGATGCTTCGGGATCAGGGTTGGGTTGTGTTCTCATGAAAAGAGATCATGTGGTTGCTTATGGTTCAAGTTAGATGAGGTTTCATGAGAAGAATTTCCCAACACATGATTTGGAGTTAGATGCAGTTGTCCATGCTTTGAAAACATGGAGACATCATCTCTTTGGTGATAAATTTACTTTGTTTACAGATCAAAAAATATTGAAACACATTTTCTCATAGCGAGATTTGAATCTGAGGAAAAGGAGATGGATAAATTATCTACAGATGTTTGACTTTGACTTGTTTTACACACCAGGGAAAGGAAATTTGGTGGCATATGCATTGAGTAAAAAGTCATATGCTAAGTTGGAAAAATAAGATTCAGATGAATGGCAGTTGATGTTGGTATTAATCAACATGAATGTGGAATGTGAAGACCGAGGTTATGTTGCGGTCTTCTTTTCATCTACACTTGTTCCTGATTTAGTAAAAATGATCAAAGAGGCACAAACATCTGATGTAGAATGTCTGGTTGTAAGTTCAAAACACAATGGTGGGGAGACCATTAAGGGTTGGAAAATTGATGGGGGTTCAATTTTTTGTTTCAGAGATCGGATGGTTGTACCTATGTTTTGATAGGAATAACTCCTTCATGATTACCACCATTCGAGATGGGATATACATCTACGTACACGAAAGATGTATAAGGCGTTGAAGGTGTAGTTTTGGTGGAGCATCCTGAAATGTTTGGTGACAGAGTTCGTTTCGCAGTGCTTAACTTGTCAACAGGTAAAAGCAGTGCATCAGAAACCAGCTAGTATGTTACAATCATTTCCCACTGCAGTGAGGAAATGGGATCATATAGAAATTAATTTTGTTACATGTCTTCCAAGAATGGTTCAGAAACATGATTCCATTTGGGTGATAGTGGATCGTCTAACCAAGTCAGCCCATTTCATCCCTACTTGTGAAACTCATATGATGGAGGATCTTTCAAAAATCTATATCTGAGAAGTGGTAAAGAGGAATGGTCTACCAATGTCTATAGTCTCAGATAGAGATCTAAGGTTCACATCTCATTTCTAGAAATCCTTACTGCAAGCCCATGAGACTCAGTTGACTATGAGCACAACGTAACATCCTCAGATGGATAGACAATCTGAGCGGACGATACAAATGTTGGAAGACATGTTGTGGGATTATGTAATGGATTTTTGTGGCTCATGGGAGAATCATATACCCTTAGTGGAGTTCTCATACAATAATATCTATCAAGTATCGATACACATGGCTCTGATTGAAGCATTGTATGGGTGTCCTTGTTGTTCTCCACTATGCTGGGTGGAAACAGGAAAAACATCACCAGTTGGGCCAAGCCTTGTCCAAGAAACAATAGAGAGGATCGAGTTGATTAGAAAGAGGATGGAGATGGCTCAGATTATTTATAAATCTTTTGCAGATCACCGTTGAAGACCATTGTCATTCACTATGGGTGATCATGTCTTCTTGAGGATCTCTCCAAGGCTTGGACATCGTCGCTTCAGGAAGTAGGGAAAACTATCTCTGAGATACATTGGCCCTTTTGAGATACTGGAACGGGTCGGAGAGGTTGCATATCAGTTGGCATTACCACCATGTTTTAGTTCAGTGAATAATGTGTTCCATGTATCCCAGTTGAAAAAGTATCACCCGGATCCTGACCATGTGATCAGATGGGATCACGTTGAGCTAGAACCAGATGCATCACTGGTAAATATCCCAGTACAGATCATGGATAGATAAGAGAAAGTCTTGCGTGGGAAAAGCATTGGCATAGTGTGAGTTTTATGGAAACATGGTTAGATTCAAGAAGAGACTTGGGAACGTGAGAATAAAATGAAAGAGCAGTGGGCAGAACTATTTTTGGCCAGCAAGGGGTTTTTACTTTCTGAGGATGGAAAGACTAGTGGTGGGGAGAATGAAGTACCCCTGGTTTCAGCTACATAACCACTTTCCTCGTGTTTTTTAAATTGGCGTGTCTTTGATTGGGTTTCCATAAAATCTAGAGTTTCCATAAAATAGAGAGTTTCCATAAAATAGAGAGTTTCCATAAAATAGATAATTTCTATAATATGGAGAGCTTCCATAAATTTGGGAGTTTCCATAATGTTGGTTGTTTCCATAAAGTGGGGTGTTTCCATAAAGTGGGGCGTTTCCATAATGTGGGATATTTACATGAAATTTTTTCTTCCATAAAAATGGTAAAGGTAAAGGATGGTAGAGTTTGGGGGTTTAATAAGGTGTTTTGGGACCAAAAGGAAGGTCACATGATCTATACACGGTTGGCCCAAACTGTGTGGTCAAACCTTGCTCAAAGGATAAATCTAGATCCTATTTTGTAGGAGCTTACTCGTTTTTGCTCTATATATTTATTTTTGGATTCAAAATGCCCCTATTTAGATATTACACTCCCTAGAAGGTAGGATAACCCTCCCCACACAATTTGGAGATGACCTAGATCCTTCTGTTGGTGATTTTGAGTCTGATTCTTGAGGTATGTCACCATTCTTTCTGGATTTGTCATATTTTCTTAGATATGCTTAGATATATTTATTCAATCTCCATTATTTCTCATATCGAAACCTATATTGGATATATCTACGTTTTTGGATGCAAAATTATACAATTTTTAGTAGTGATATTTCTAGGATAAGATAACTAAGGTCGTTCTTGGAGAATCGATCCGCTTTCTTGTGCGTTCTTCGTCTGTGGTCGAGTTTCATCAAAAGCTTTGAGGTATGTGGATTATCTCCCAAATAATATTTATATAATTGATTGGATTAGATTCAAATTGGTTTATTGATTATGAAATTCATGGAAAAAACATTATTTGTGATGATTTATGGTTTTTGTGAAATTGCGTGATCTTAGTAAATAATTGTGAAAATGGGGTTTAGTTTCATGAATTTTAAATGATGATTTTAAAATATGGATTTTCTGGAATTGCTAAATGGTTGATGAAAGAGAGGTTTTCTATAGAAACAGTTTTCAATAAAAATGGAGTTTTATTTAAATGGTTTGGCATTGAATTTGTTTTGACAAAAATATATTTCAATAAAAATGTGTTTTTATTGAAAGTTTTGTTTTGGCTTGATCATTGGGAATATATGGTGTGTGTTCATGTTGAATATACGGGGAATGGTTGAAATATGTCCTTGTGCTCGGTTCCAAAGGGTTAATGGCACATGGGAAACAATTACCTTGTGATGACTTTGTAGATCAACAAGAAACCGCTCATGAGTATGGAACTATCATAACGTAGCATGCATGGTTGGTTGCATGGGTTTGAGGAATGGTTGGGTATGATAATAAAGGGATACTATGAAATGGTTATAAATATTGTTTTTTTATTTTTCTAGAAAAAATATATTTCTTGGAAAATTTGTTTCAATTGAACTTGTATGCTTTTGGAAATGAATGGTTTTGGAAACTTGTTTATATTTAGTTATAAACTGCTTTTGAGAAATTTTTTTTATACAAATTCTTTTATATAATTGTTTCTAACTCTTTTATCCTAGTGGCATGAGTATGGAAGTAATTAGGGAAAACCTACTGAGTTTTATACTCACCCATGCTTTGTAACTTTGGTGCTTTTGCAGATTCTATCTTCCGGGACGAGGGAAAAGGTAATGTTTCACACATGTTTAACACTACCTCGTGATGTTTGGGCTGTTCGGAGATTATGGAGCTTGGATCTTGTGGAGAATGGAGTCTTGAGGTCTTTGGATAGTCTTGTTTAGTTTATCCACTATGTACTTTGATACTTGGTTATTTTTTCGCTATTGGTTACTTTGATGGGGTTTTGAGATACATGAAGTTGTTGAGTTGTCTTTTATTTGTTCATGCATCAAATAGTAAATTTTTGGTTATGGTTGGTTGGTTTATTGGTTTATTTATTAGAGGTTAAATTGTCCCCCACTTGTATTTAAAACCCTTCAGCATTTATTTCTAGCCTTTGGCATCTTGGAGATGCCTCTTAAGGCCTAGTAATGACTCGTTGTACTCTCAAGCCAATGAGAATTGGCGGGTCATTATAGACCATCATTAAGGATTTGAGTAGATTATGAAAATGAATAACCTAGGTTAAACCTAAGGTGTATGAGATTGAAAATAAGGTATCATAATTTAAAAATCCTATAAATAATTATATGCTTATCCACAATGATTATTTTTTCTCACACTATACTTTTTAGTTTTATTCAATCGATAGAACCTAAACCAATTATGTTAACATTGAACATAATGGGAAATGTTGTCATTATGAGAAACCAAATGGGATGATGACTAGAGTGAAAGATATCATGATTATTTCTAATCATCTATCCCAACATACGATTAATAACCTACACTATAAACAATTCTTAGACTTAACAAATAAAATATGGATGAAGTTTTCTAAGAGCTCGAGTGGTTGAGAGCAAGGAGGAAAGAAGGATCAATTTCATTCATTTCAAAAATGTTAAAAGAGACACCTATGAAAATGTCTCATAGGAATAGGAAAATGTTTTATGCGTGTAAATGAAGGGCATAGAACAATGAAATTTCGAGGAAAAGTGAGGAGTTCAATAAAGAGAAATAAATGTCATCCTATATATCCATTTATAGTTTGTTGTCTTGATTTTGGGGAACCTTGAAATTATCTGAGTCAATGAAATATTTTAAAGGTCAACTCCTTGACCAAGTAAGGGCTTAATTTTAAGTAAAAGGGTTGAAGTATTTATGTATTTGGATTCAATAATTATATTGTAGAATAATTTTTATCAATGTTATTTTGGTTATAAGAATCATGAAACATCAGAGTATTGTGTTAATATTTTTTGGAATCATATATGCATTCTTTTAATATTAACTTAATAAGTATGGATAACGTCATTAGTTTATGAGTTTAAGGTTGATCATAGGTTCAAGGTCTTAAACCCACCTTTTTAGGTTTTAGGTGACATGGTTTTCATTTGATTAATGAAATTTTGGGAGGTAATTAAATAGGTTGAAGTATATGGAACCCTTAGGTTCAACATGAATTATTATTTGAGGATTAATGCTCTCTTGATAAGTTTAAAGGCACTGATAACCTTTAGGGAAAATATAATAATTAATGTTAGGTAATAATTGTAACATCCAAGGTAAATAAAGAATAATAAATTTTCATATTTATTAATATTTCCGAATTAAATAATAATTTTACTTTAAAGGGGTTGCTATGTGCGGTAGCGTACCCGATACGCAATAAAGAGTTTCTTTGAAATCTTACGTTGCACACTAATAATATAATAATATTATTTAAATGGTAGTTAACACGTAGCAATTGTATTGGCAGGAATTAATAGAAATAACTAAAATATTATTATTTATGTTTGTTAAATGTTTTTACATTTATCTAATAAAATATAAAGGCTTAAAATAAGAAAAGAACTCAATCTTAAGCATAATTACTCTAATATTCACTAAAAGGTCGATTTAATGCCTTTTGATGGAGAAAAATCTTTAAAAATAGTTTTGGTCACTCTTATAAATTATCTTGGACCAAATAAAATCTTTCTTTAGAATCAGGACATCAAAATTTACTTTGTGTAAATTTTTGGTATTTTTCCGATAAAGTTCATTTTTTAATTAATAGTGAAAAATGTTGTATTTTAATTCAAAACCTATTTTTTATCTAATTTATTTATATGATTATATTATCTCTTGAATTGGTTTTAAAGTGAAATTAGAATATATTTTTACCATTTAATCCAATGGTGGTCATTGGAATTAATTTCACTTTGAAATTGGACTTAAACTGGTGTCAATCTTTTTATATATATTGTTTCATAAAAACACGCTATTTGTTTTGACAACGAGAATTAATTATTAAATTAATTAATGTAACTTATATGTTTTTAATTTTTTAAAATAGATATCATTTTTGAATTCGTATTATCAAATATAGCTTAGGGTGAATTTTTGGTATTTTTCTAAAAAACATCAATTTTTGATGAATAGTGAAACCACTAGGTGGTAGTTAAAAAACTAATTTTTCATTTTAATGAACTTTACCACTTCTGTGAATTTAATTTCAAAAATATTACATACATGGTTGTCATTAGTAAGTAAAATGTGGTTCAATGGGATTAAAATAATATTTTTTTGTGAATAGTAACTTTTAAGTTTTATTAATCGCGATTAAGGGTAATTAGTGTAATTTAAGGTAAAAATAATGTTATAATAATATGAAATTACCTTGACACATTTCCTAACCTTATTTTATGTGTCATGGAAGACCAAAAAAATCAATTGGTCAACTTGGGGACCCCATGGTGCCCCTTGGGTAAGAAAATGACATTAATAACTTTTTATTTAAAGTTAAAATAAAAATGTCACAATCATGTATTTTTTTACTAAAAAATTTTTTACATGGGGTTATAAAAGTTATATTTTTGACTATAAATATTCATTAGAAAGATAAAAATATTTTATACATCATGATATTTTTTTATAATTTTTAGAAATTAAATAAATTAAATTATTTATGACACCATGATGATGCAACGATTACCTCATTATTTAACGATTTAAATAAAATGAAAAGTTAATGTAAAATCTAAGACCTACACTTGTAAAAAACCTATTGTATGGGTGGATTTCGAACCCTTATTACCTTATCCTAGAAATATATATTTTTGGGACCTTTAAAATCCTAAATTCATTATATAATAAAGAAACTTTTTATAACTTTCCAAGAGAGCCCCTCCTCTCCTTTTATAAAAGGCCCCCACCTCTACCACCTTAAACACACCTATCAAGCCTTTTTCTCGACCAAAATCTGCTCATTGTATCTCTCAAAATCCATATCCTCATCGTAGAATCCTTACCTTAGGCAGAAAGCTCTTCAAGAAACCCCTTTTGTTCAAACCAAGAGGAGTTACCCGATTTAAAGGTAATGTCTTCACTTGTGTTATTTTGTTTTATTTTGCTTCTCCGTCCACCTAAACTCTTTTTATTCATTACTTGTGTAAAAACAACAGTATCTTAAATATACTAGGATATTTTTATGAGATGTATTCGAGCTACACTTGCACACACCTCCGTCTAATGGTTAAAGAACATACTGTTTCTGTGGTTGGTGAATTTCTGCCTCACAAAATGATGATTGTTCAATCTTCTTTTAACACCTTTAATGGTGGACATTAATATGTCACTATATTTATATATGATATATATTATGTTTGTGTTTTCCTTATGCTTCTGTATTTTTTTTATGGCATACCTTTATGGTTTCCATTATGGGTAAACAAGATAATTTTATTTTAGGAAGTGCGGACTACCGCCCCCTCAAAGTGATTTGATTTGTTAATGCCATATGTGGGATGTATAAAGGATGGAGTTAATGATATTATATATGATATCATACTGGAATTATAATATACCTATATTTCATTATGATTTCACTCCATTAAATACGAAATAGAAATGAAAGTAGCGTTCATGCGTACGTACGACTTACCATCTCCATGAACGGTGCATTTCATTTCTTACCTCTAAATGTTATATACTATTATAAATACATGTATATTCTGGATATATATGATATATATTATATCTAAATCATGAATATCATTATGGATATAATGAACCTTTGACCACATGAACAACATGTAATTGTAAGAAGTCCATTTTTGACTTAAGTACCAAATATCGAAAAAACAAACTTTATTAACTTAAATGATTACATAATGTTTATAACATGGAAATAAGTTATATAAATGGAATAATAAACTTGAAAAAGGTTCTTAAGCAAGTGGAAATTAACTTTAGTTTATTATTCAGGAGATTAAAGAGAAATCGAGTCACATCGGACACGAGGTAAGGGACTTCGTCTCAATCTCCTTTCATTGAGGCATATTTTATTATAATACAAGAATTTCTTTTACACACTGTATAAAACACCTTTGACTTTTTATTTCATTCAAAGGGAATCTTTTCTACGAAGCGTTTTACTAAATGACAAAAAGGAATTTTTATTTTAACGTACGCGGTGACAACGACCTTTTTCGCCGCCACGAGTATTATTTAATCTTTGGATTCCTCAACAAGCCGTAATGTTTTTTAAAATGAAATAAATACCATATAATCTTTTATGTATTTTGGTATGGAAAATGGTTTTTATAATGGATTTGTTATGTCAATATATTTAAGTGATATATTATGATCGAAATGTGGAAATGTTTTCTTTCCATTATATTTTTTTTATGTCTTACGATTTTATAATGGTACTTGGAAATTTTACAGGTCGTTACGTGATAAACCATATGACAAGTGGTGCCGTGAATACCAGGACGGGTGGTTACGTTATAACCTCCAATTCATTGGGTATGAAAGTTGGCTATATGGCTATTCTATTAAGTGATATGTGTGTAAGTCGACCGTATGGTTATTCCATTTAAGTATGTTTATGTCCCAAGTTACCTTTATATGTTATGTGTTCTTTATATGGGTTTTATGGTAACCGTTCGTTTAAAAAAGGGTAACTAATGATCTTTTATTCAGTGAAGTGTTTTTACTACTTCATAAAGGTGAAAAGTATTACTTTGATAAAGTATTCATGGTTTACTTGTTGTTTTGAAAAACTAACAGTTTTTATTTTATGTGTATCCACTACTGAGATTTTTATGCTCATCCCAAGTTTTTTTGAAATGATTTTAACAGGAAATAATGTGGAATAGGGTCAAGGATGGGATCAAGGAAAAGTCATGATTTCTTAAATATGGAACTAGACATGAATCTTTTCTTCAAGAGTTCATGTTTTGTAAAAAAAGGGAAACTATGTATAAGTGAATGCTTTGTAAACTTTTGAGATGTAATAGTTATGTCCTAATTCTCTAAAACTCTAAACCTAAAAAGATCCTCAATGTGAATTATTCATTTAATTCAATATTAAGTAATGTTTAAGGCTGGGGCCTTATAGTTGGTATCAAAGATCGGTTTAGAAAACTTTAGGAGTTAGAAAATAGTTAAATTTATAAATTAATATATGGTATGATTGAAATGATATAGAATTTAAAGATTACCATGTTGCTTCGCCTAAGATATTTCTGGGTTCAGAATGGTTTTCCACAGAGGAAACAAGGTAGCTATGTTGGGACGACATCAGGAGGAAGACAACCTTCCAAATCAGCAACATGAGATGGTCGGAATTGGGACTGAACAGTTTGTTGCATTGATGGAATAGTTGAATCAGGCTATAAATGGTGGTTGTATCCACACACGAGATCAGCCAGATCAACCGCAAAGGTACATGTCTGTGGTGGAACATTTCATGAGGAAACATATCCCATCATTAAAAGGATCATATAACCCTGTGCTAGTAGAAGGGTGGATTAAAGAACTGAAGAATATTTTTGATGTCATGGGGTGTTCAGAACATCAAAAGGTTAGTCTTGCTATTTACCATTTTGAAGGTGAAGCAGATCAGTGGTGGTTGATGATGAAAAATACCAGGGATAGTGATGAGATTGAAGATCTTCACTGGGACGAATTCTACGGTATGTTTCTTGAGAAATATTTTCCTTAGGTGGTTCGTCTTAGGATGGAAAAAAATTCCTATAATTGAGGCAAGAGGATGACTCAGTGGCTGCTTATGAAGCAAATTTCACTTGACTGGCAAGGTATGCTCCAAATTTCATGCAAGATCTTGATAGTAAAATCAACCATTTTTACTCAGGGTTAAAGACAAGGTATCAAAGGGATTTAGCTTCTCATGAGTTCAAAAGTTATGAAAATTTGTTCGATGTGCGGAGAAGGTCGAAATGGAGTTTGCTGATGATCATGTGTTCTTTAAAAAACAACAGAATAAGAGGTCCAGTATGTAGGAAATGGGCAAGAATTCATCAAAGAAGCAAGGAGGTAAGAAAAAAAATATCCATCCTGTGAGAAGTGTGGTAAAACGCATCCTGGAGAATGTTTATCCAAGTCTGGAAAGTGCTTTCGGTGTGGTAAGTATGGTCATATTGCTCGTAACTGTAAGGAAGATGATCAAGCAGGCAATGAAAATCCTGCGGTAAGATGTTTTAAGTGTAATGAAATGGGTCATTATGCAAATGAGTGTCTAACGAAGAACTCAACTGAGGGAAAGCAGCCAAACGACAAGCAGAAAGGGGTGGTGAAATCATTTGAAACTACTTCAGTAGACGTTGGGCCATCAAATGAAGTTGTATCAGGTACACTGTTTGTTTATTCAGATTATAAAAATGTGTTGTTTGATTTAGGGTATACACATTCTTTAATTTCAGAGAAGTTTTCTAGTAAATTGGGAATTCCATCTCAAGATATGAATCCTGAAATTATGGTAAAAACACCCAAAGGTAACGTTGAGACAAAAAGGAATTATAAGAACCTTCCTATCCTTGTGTGCAAAAAGAATCTACCTGCACAACTTATTGTTTTTCCTCTAGTAGAGTTTGATGTTATTTTGGGAATGGATTGGATTTCAATTTATCATGCTAAGATTGACTGCAGAGCTAAAGAGGTTTCTTTTTAGAAATATTTTTAGTTTGTGTACAAGAATGAACCTTTTCTTTTGATAACATATCAGGAAGTTGAGAAACTAGTAAAAGATGGAAATGAATGTTACCTTTCAAATATTGTTGAAAATAAAGAAACTTTTCAGATTAATGATGTGCCAGTGGTAAATGAGTATCTTGATGTTTTTACTGATGAGTTGCCTAGTATTATTCATGATCGGGAAGTTGAATTTACTGTTTACTTAGTTCCTGATTCTAAGCCAATTTCAAAACCCCCTCATCGAATGGCTCAAGTTGAACTTTTAGAGTTAAAGAAAAAATTAAAAGAGTTATTAGATAAATGTTTCATTCGACCTAGCACATCACCATGGGGTGCTCCTGTCTTGTTTGTTAAAAAGAAATATGGTTCAATGAGACTTTGCATTGACTATAGAGCCTTGAATAACATTATTGTTAAGAACAAGTATCCTTTGCCTCGTATCTGTGATTTGTTTGATCAAATCCATGGAGCTTAGTATTTTTCGAAGGTTGACTTGAGGTCGGGGTACCATCAGTTGAAAGTAAAAGAAGCAGACATTCCGAAGACTGCATTTCGTACTAGATATGGCCATTATGAAGTTGTATTTATGGATTTTGGGTTAACCAATTCACCTGCTGTATTCATGGACCTTATGAATATAAATTTCCATGTGTTATTGGATAAGTTTGTGGTTGTTTTCATTAATGATATTTTGGTGTTTTCTAAAAGTAAAAAGGAGCATGAGAGTCATTTAAGGGTTATCTTGCAAACCTTAAAAGAAAAGAAACTGTATGGAAAATTCAGCAAGTGTGAGTTTTGGTTACAACAAATTTCTTTATTTGGTCACATTGTTTCAAAAAATGGCATAACTGTTGATCCTGCTAAAACAAAATTTGTTGAAGAATGGACAAGCCCCACAAATGTAACCGAGATCCATAGTTTTCTTGGTTTGACGGGTTATTACCGAAGGTTTGTTAAAATGTTTTCACAGTTATCTTGTACAATGACTAAGCTAACTCGGAAGGGTGTTAAGTTTATCTGGACAAAAGAATGTGATGATTGTTTTCAGGAGTTGAAAAGAAGATTGGTGAATTCTCCAGTTTTGGCACTTCCTTCCAGGAATGGTGAGTTTGTTATATACAGTGATGCTTCATTGAAGGGACTTGGTTGTGTCCATATGAATAATTATCAGGTAATTGCTTATCCTTCACGTCAGTTGAAAACTCACGAGTTAAATTACCCTACACATGATTTGGAATTAGCTGCTGTTGTTTTTTCTCTAAAAATTTGGAGGCATCATTTGTATGGAGTAAAGTGTTAAATATATACTGATCACAAAAGTTTAATGTATATATTCACTCAGAAATAATTGAACATGAGACAGAGGAGATGGCTGAAATTAATCAAGTATTATGATTGTATAATTCATTACCATCTGGGAAAAGCAAATAAAGTGGCTGATGCTTTGAGTCGAAAAAGTAATGCTTCATTAACCATGATATGTTTGGAATGAGATCCTTTGGTTTTTGATTTGATGAACCTTGGAATAGAAGTTTTTGGTGCAGGAAGTTCTTCTGTTTTGTTTCAGGTGTCAGTGAGATCATCTCTATCAGACAGAATTAAGCAAGCACAGAAGAAAGACAGTGGGTTGCATAAAAAGGTAGAGATGGTTCAGAAGGGTAAGTTGCCTGAATTTAACATTGATAATGATTTTTTGTTGAGGTTTGGGAAGAGATTATGTGTGTCTTGTGATTCAAAGTTTAATAATGAGTTGTTATGTGAGGTTCATAGTTACCCATTTTCAGTTCATCCTGGCTGTAATAAGATGTACAGAGATCTGCGGGAGTATTACTGGTGGGATGGAATGAAAAGAGATATTTCCAATTTTACTATGAAGTGTTTGACTTTTCAGTAGGTTAAAGTAGAGCGGCAGTTACCGAAAGGGATGCTTCAGTCATTACCGGTGTCAGAGTGGAAATGGGAAAATATATCCATGGACTTTGTTGTAGGATTACCAAAGAGATCTCGAGGTAATAATGAAATCTAGGTTATTGTTGATCGATTGACTAAATATGCTCATTTCCTTCCTATTCGAGATACTTTGTCTATAGATCAACTTGCTCGGTTGTATATTAAAGAGATAGTCAGGTCGCATGGAGTTCTCTTCTCCATTGTATCTGCTCGTGATCCCAGGTTCACTTCTAACTATTGGAAAGGCCTTCAAAAGTCATTGGGTACTGAATTGAATTTTAGTACAGCTTTTCATCCTCAATCAGACGGGCAGTTAGAATGAACAATTCAGACTTTGGAGGATATGCTACATGCTTGTTCGATGGATTATCAGGGAAGTTGGGACCAACATCTTTATTTGGTTGAGTATTCATATAATAATAGTTTTAATTCCAGTATACAGATGGCTCTGTTTGAAGCATTATATGGAAAACAGTGTCGAACTCCAGCTTTTTGGGATGAAGTAGGGGAAAGGAAGCTGATGGGATCATAATTGGTAGAAGAGATGGAATAAAAAGTTTAGTTGATTCAGAAACAAATGAGAATAGTTTAGAGCAGGTAGAAAAGTTATGCGGATAACCGGAGGAAGGATCTATCTTTTGAGGTTGGTGATTATGTTTTTCTCAAAGTTTCACCACGGAAAAGTGTGATGAGATTTGGTAACAATGGAAAGCTGAGTCCATGGTTCATTGGACCTTATGAAATCCTAGAGAAAGTTGGATCAGTTGCATACAGAGTGGCATTACCTCCAAGTTTGTCCCAGGTACACAATGTTTTTCATGTTTCGATGTTGAGGAAGTATATGCCAGATCCATCTCATGCTTTGAGCCCAGAGGTAGTTCAGTTGGAGGAGAATCTCTCTTATGAAGAACAACTAGTATAGATTCTTGACCGTAGAGAGCAAGTGTTGCGGAATAAGGTAATTCACCAGGTAAAGGTTTTGTGGAAATACCATATGGTTGAAGAGGCAACATGAGAATCTGAAAATGCTATGAGGGATAAATACCCCACTTATTTTGATAAGTGAATAAAATTGCGAGGACGCAATTCCAAAAAGGGGGGAAGGATGTAACATCCCAGGTAAATACAGAATAATAAATTTTCATATTTATTAATATTTTTGAATTAAATATTAATTTTACTTTAAAGGGGTTTCTATGTGTGATAGCGTACCCGATACGCAACAAAGAGTTTCTTTGAAATCTTACGTTGCACACTAATAATATAATAATATTATTTTAAATGGTAGTTAACACGTAGCCGTTGTATTGGAAGTAATGAATAGAAATAACTAAAATATGATTATTTATGTTTGTTAAATGTTTTTACATTTATGCAATAAAAGATAAAGGCTTAAAATAAGAAAAGAATTCAATCTTAAGAATAATTACTCTAATATTCACTAAAAGGTCGATTTATCGCCTTTTGATGGCGAACCCTCTATAAAAATAGTTTTGGTCTCTCTTATACATTCTTTTGGACCAAATAAAATCTTTCTTTAGAATCGGGACATCAAAATTTACTTTGTGTAAATTTTTGGTATTTTTCCGATAAAGTTCATTTTTTTAATGAATATTGAAAAATGTTGTATTTTAATTCAAAAACTCTTTTTAATCTAATTTATTTATATGATTAGATTATCTTTTGAATTTGTTTTAAATTGAAATTAGAATATATTTTTACCATTTAATCCAATGGTGGTCATTGGAATTAATTTCACTTTGAAATTGGACTTATACTGGTGTCAATCTTTTGATATATATTGTTTCATAAAAACATGCTATTTGTTTTGACAGCGGGGCTTAATTATTTAATTAATTAATGAAACTTATATGTTTTTATTTTTTCAAAATAGACATTATTTTTGAATTCGGAATTTCAAATATAGCTTATGGTGAATTTTTGGTATTTTTTTGAAAAACTTCAATTTTTGATGAATAGTGAAACCACTAAGTGGTAGTTAAAAAATTGATTTTTTTATTTTAATGAACATTACCACTTCTGTGAATTTAATTTCAAAAATCCGACATACATGGTTGTCACTATGAAGTAAAATGTGGTTCAATGGGATTAAAATAATTCTTTGTTGAATAGTAACTTTTACGTTTTATTAATCGCGATTAAGGGTAATTAGTGTAATTTAAGGTAAAAATAATGTTATAATAATATGAAATTACTTTGAAACATGTCCTAAACTTATTGGATGTGTCATGAATGACCAAAAAAATCCATGGGTCAACTTGGGGACCCCATGGAGCCCCTTGGGTAAGAAAATGACATTAATAACTTTTTATTTAAAGTTAAAATAAAAATGTCACAAACATGTATTGTTTTACTAAAACAATTTTTAAATGGGGTTATACAAGTCATATTTTTTACTATAAATATTAATTAGAAATATAAAAAGATTTCCTACATAATTATATTTTTTTTATAATTTTTAGACATTAAATAAATTAAATTATTTATGGCACCATGATGATGCAGCGATTACCTCATTATTTAACGATTTAAATAAAATGAAAACATAATGTAAAATATAAGACCTACACTTGTAAAAAACCTATTGGATGGGTGGATTTCGAATCCTTATCACCTTATCCTCGAAATATATAATTGTGGGACCTTTAAAATCCGTAACTCATTATATAATAAAGTAACTTTTTATAACTTTCCAAGAGTGCCCCTCCTCTCCTCTTATAAAAGGCCCCCACCTCTACCACCTTACCACACCTCTCAAGCCTTTGGATCAACAAAGATCTACTCTTTTTATCTCTTCAAATCCCTCTACTCATCCTAGAATCCTTACCTTAGGTAGAAAGCTCTTCAAGAAAACCCTTTTGTTCAAACCAAGAGGAGTTACCTGATTTAAAGGTAATGTCTTCACTTGTGTTCTTTTGTTTTATTTTGCTTCTCTGTACCCCTAAAGTATTTTTATTACTTCATTTTGTAACAACACCAGTATATTAAATATACTAGGATGTTTTTATGAGAATTATTCGAGCTACACTTACACACACCTCCGTCTAATGGTTAAATAACATACTGTTTCTGTGGTTGGTGAATTTCTGCCTCACAAAACGATGATTGTTAAATATTCTTTTAACACCTTTCATGGTGGCCATTAATATGCAACTCTATTTATATATGATATATATTATGTTTATGTTTTACTTATGCTTCTGTATTTTTTTATGGAATAACTTTATGGTTTCCATTATGGGTAAACACGATAATTTCATTTTCGGAAGTGCGGACTACCGCCCCCTCAAAGTGATTTGATTCGTTAATGCCATATTTGGGATATATAAAGGATGAAGTTAATGATATTATATATGATATTATACTGGAATTATAATATAACTATATATCATTATGATTTCACTCCATTAAATATGAAATAGAAATGAAAGTAGTGTTCATGCGTACGTACGGCTTACCGTCTCCATGAACAGTGGATTTCATTTCTTACCTCTAAATGTTATATACTATTATAAATACATGTATATGATGGATATATATAATATATATGATATCAAAATCATGAATATCATTCTGGATATAATGAACCTTTGACCACATGAACAACATGTAATTGTAAGAATTCCATTTTTGATTTATGTACCCAATATTGACAAAATGAACTTTATTAACTTAAATGATTACATAATGTTTATAACATGGAAATAAGTTATATAAATGGAATAATAAACTTGAAAAAGGTTCTTAAGAAAGTAGAAATTAACTTTAGTTTATTATTCAGGAGATTAAAGAGCAATCGAGTCACGTCGGACACGAGGTAAGGGACTTCATCTCAATCTACTTTCATTGAGGAATATTTTGTTCTAATACAAGACTTTCTTTTATAAGCTGTATAAAACACCTTTTACTTTCTATTTCATTCAAAGGGAATATTTTCTACGAAGCGTTTTACTAAAAGACAAAAAGGAATGTTTATTTTAACGTACGCAGTGACAACGACCTTTTTCGCCGCCGTGAGTATTATTTGATCTTTGGATTCCTCAACAAGCCGTAATGTTTTTTAAAATGAAATAAATACCATATAATCTTTTATGTATGTTGGTATTGAAAATGGTTTTTATAATGGATTTTTTATGTCAATATATTTAAGTGATATATTGTGATCGAAATGTGGAAATTTTTTCTTTCCATTATATTTGTTTTATGTCTTATGATTTTATAATGGCACTTGGACATTTGACAGGTGGTTACGTGATAAACCATATGACGGGTGGTGCCGTGAATACCAGGACAGGTGGTTACGTTATAACCTTTAATGCATTGGGTATGGAAGTTGGCCGTATGGCTATTCCATTAAGTGATATTTGTGGAAGTCGACCGTATGGTTATTCCATTTAAGTATGTTTTTTTCCCAAGTTTCCTTTATATGTTATGTGTTCTTTATATGGGTTTTATGGTAATCTTTTGGTTACAAAAGGGTAAGTAATGATCTTATATTCAGTGAAGAGTTTTTACTACTTCATAAAGGTGAAAAGTATTACTTTGATAAAGTATCCATGGTTTACTTGTTGTTTTAAAAAACTGACAGTTTTTCTTCTATGTGTATCCTTTACTGAGCTTTTTATGCTCATCCTAAGTTTTTTTGAAATGTTTTTCACAGGACATAATGTGGAATAGGGTCAAGGATGGGATCAAGGAAAAGTCATGCTGTCTTAAACATGGAACTAGACATGACTCTTTTTTTCAAGAGTTCATGTTTTGTAAAAAAAATGGAAACTATGTAGAAGTGACTACTTTGTAAACTTTTGAGATGTATTAGGTATGTCCTAATTCCCTAAAACTATAAACCTGAAAAGATCCTCAATGTGAATTATTCATTTAATTCAATATTAAGTAATGTTTAAGGTCGTGGCCTTATAATAATATTTAATTAATATGAATTTATTTCATGGAAAAAATAATTCATATAGAAATACCTTATGGTTAAAAATTGATCTGATGACTCAAGTTATTTTAAAGGATGTTTAAAATATTTTTTGGAATGTTATAGGTGCTATATTAATATTTCTTTAAGAAAATGACAACCCTCATACCAGGAGAAAACCTGTCACATCTGATGAGGCCACGAGGCTTGAACCCACAACTAGAGGGAGACAAGGTCATAACACCCACCACTAGCCTACATGATGTTCTTGTTAATATGACAATTTTTTACATAATTTTTCTAAAGATAAACATTAATTTGAACTTTGGGTGTTACTGTTGAGGTTTAGGGATTAATATATTATATAGGATAATATTTGTTAACCATTTTGGTTTGGTAAATATTTAGAGACACACGAAAGGACTTTTTACTCTTCTGTAGATCTTATGATGCATTAAAAGTTAATTTTAGTGATTTATTAATTAAAAAATAACGTTTAATATTCATTTCATGGCATAATAAATGAAGTGGAAATTAATCAAAGCACAAAAAAGGATATAATTGTGCTTATGGAATAAAATTATATCAAGTAAATATATTTTCTAGTTTTCTATATCTTGTTAGTAAAATAATATCTCAACTTTTGAAAAAGTATCTCAAAATAAAAAGGTTATACATTTACCTTTATTTACTATGAATCAATGGTCTTTGTCATACCTCATTGGTTTATGGTTTTTTGGTTATTAAATTTACCTTGTTAATTAAATTTATTGTGATCAATGATCTTTATCACTCTCCATAATTATTTACACTTTTACTCTATGTACTAGTAATGTTTTCCTACTAGGAAACCTAGTTATGTGTTATTCAAAATGACCTTCAAAATTATATTTCTCTCTTATCAAGAGGAAGTTTTATTTACTCTTTTTAATATGTGGGATTTCAATAAATGTATTTTTAAATGGAAAATCCTTCATTTTTTAACACAAGTTAAAATTTTGAGGATGTTATTTATTAAAGGTGGGGAGAATGTTACACCTAATGTTTTTAAAACAAAGACTATGTTCGATAGAGTATACGACACAAGAAAATGAGCCTAAAAGAAATATGAGATACTATTTAAACATGGCCATTAAGATGTGACCATTAAAATTATTGTTATTAATAGGAATAATTTATTTTTGAAAATTATATATATATATATATTATATAAAGTAAATATATTGGTAAATAAGGACCTAATTTTTTGTAATGTCTTCACGTACTCCAAAAAATATTTTTTTTGTCAAAAATGTTTTTTTTTTGATTTTTCTGAGAAAATAATATAACTAATTTATTCCAATTTTAGTAACTATTTTGTAAAAAATGAAAATAAATTTTGAAATTATCATGTAAAAATTAACTTAGGGTTAAAATTTGGGATTTTTCTGCAAAGTTTGGTTTTTAGTAAATTATGAAAAATATTGTTTTTTATAAAACTCTCATTTATATTCAATAAACTAAGTAATTTACGTAAGAGTTGGTGTTCTAGAACCAACTGTTTTTACTTTTATTACATATATATTTAATTTATTATTACATATTGTTCATTGTTCTGCATGAATATGATCTAATAATGTCCTAGAGTGTTTGTTACCTTGATAAGGTCATGGAAGTTTCCCACTATGATGAGAACCTTGAAATGCAATAAAAATATTCTTAAATATAGTTCTATGGTTGAATGAAATACTATTATTAGACACAAAACATGCAAACCGTCAGGTGTGAGTACTCGTAAGCAGATGAGACTTCCTCTCATGAAGTTCGCACTTGGTAATCTCCAAGATAGGAGATTATGAGAACAGACCCACTAGTAGGAATTATTCATGTTTTGGTGTCATCAAATATTTCAATCTGTGAGCATATGTAATTTTCCTTAGACTTTAAGATTATCATTAATATGTGTCACAACTCATGCACTTTGATTTACTGACGAAACCTGTCACACAGACAGTTGGAGGGAAGTAGGGTACGTTGGGTGCATCATGAGTGACATGTTATTAATGGATAATTCGAGGAAGGATTTTCCCCTTCCATTTATAGAAGTTGATATCTTGGACCTTTTATTTACATATAAATGTCGCGCAAAATTCCATGGCCATGGTGTAACAATGAGTTTATTTCAGGTAGTCAAAGAATTAAGTATCAAGCATAAAAGTTAATGACACTATCTTGAAACCTTCTTGTTGAGATATTGCGACAAAGGGATTATATTATACATTGAGTGTTCATTTGTGGATGTCATTGGAATTTAGGCAAGCCCACCTAATTCCAATGAGAAATAATCCTAGATGGTCATACACTAAGTTTTTTTGGTGGTCTTGGTTAAATTCGGTTTGAATTTAATTAATGGAATAAATATTATTCTAAAGACCATGAAATAATTTTATTAAACTTAAAATGATAGCATAAATTAAATTAAATATATTTATTTATTTTATTGAAAATTTAATAAATATTTATTTACTATTTTTAAATAAAATATTTATTTAAGAGAATAAATTATTTATTTATTTATTCAGGTGTTCAATAAATGGTAGTGGAGTTCGAGTGGACCAAGGTTGGTCCGGTAGTAAAATAATTATTTTCAAGATGGTAAATAACTATTTGACTTGTTGGAACCTATTAAAATAATAATGACACTACTGTTTTTTTTGATGTGGAATTTTATTTTATAATTCCATTTTGCGCAAGTTGACGCACCATGAATAATGATGCGGTATTATTATTATGAGCAAGAGTTTTCTCTATGTTTATGAATGTATTTAATTGTTGCTATGAAATTAAATATTGTAACTGAAATTCCTTGTATATAAATAGACAAGTATGTGTATTATGCCATAGACCGCACCACACGCCTGGTGAATTGAGAATTATTGAGCCAAACAATTTCTCTCTTGAATCCTCTTCTCTCCCCTCTCAAGAATGAGAGATGTTCTTCAAGGCTGAAGAACAAGTGATCAAGAATGACTAACACAAGACACTCACTTCATCGTGCTAGCACCTAGAGAACGAGCGACGTCGATTGGAGGCCATTAGTGCACGTGTAGATCAAAACTAGAGGGATTCATGTTTGGATCCTTACAAGTGCAATGAGATAATCTGGAAAGGTCATTACAGACGATCAACATCATCAACGAAGAAAAATACCAAAGATCCAAGTATTAATTTTCTTTATAAAATTAATTAAATTAATTGTGAACATGATGTGCAAGATCATCCCTAAAGGTTTCAGGACTCTTTATTCTTTATCTAAATCTTTTATTATATTCCCTGGAGACTAGCGTTCATCATCGTATTGATCCCGAAATAATCACTGATCATGGTAAAAATCCGAATTGGGTGTCATTCCAACCACGCTTCCGCTGCGCCTGTTACCTTCAAGTGGTATCAGAGTGGTTACATCATAGTTTATAATTATTTAAATGTTTTGTTGACGAATTACACATTTTATAACTTAGTTGTTTCAATTCAAGTTAATCGTTATGCAAATCTGAATCTTGAGATCTATTCCTCCTCTTTCATTTCATATCCACCTTACAGAAATGATATTTTCTTTTAATTTTGATTAAAATAAAATAGAGGATCTCATCCGGAGGTGCCAAAGCTTCCTGAATGTACAACACCAGAACACACAGTGTGTATTCAGCAGGACACACCGTGTAGTCAAGATTTAATGCATCAGACCGGTCCGCCAAACCAAGCTATGTGTTGGAGTCTTTCTAAGTCTTAAACGACTCTGTGTATTGACCAGGAACAGGTGGCACAAAGTTTCTGTATTACACACCATGTGGCCCAAATGGACACGACATGTAGTCCCTTCAGGTTAGGGTTGGATCGTGTACCCCGTACATGACTAGCCCGACTAGAGACCGTGTAATGAAGAACTACACAGTGTGTGGCCAAATGGACATGCCATGTACTCTGAAGATTTATGAAGTACACTCACATGGTGTTTCCCTAGGCATGTACTTTACATAAACGATGAACAATATTATACACCGTTTAGTTTGAACCACACATCATGTACTCATCCAAATTAAGCAGATTCATTAAAATTTATTATTATATTTTACAAAACCCTGAGACGTGTACCATCGTTTGGGCGTAGAGATGAGGCACAACACGTGATAGGTGTTTTATATATATGTATTTAATTTAACATCTGTATAATTTTCATTTCTACACATTGGGTTGTTATGAATATGAATTCACCGGGTTGCCTCCAAGGTGAAAGTTACGTAAAAATATAACTTAAAATGAATTTATTTGTTTATAATTATGATGGATTAGAATATCAAGGAAATCCAGAAAAGGATTTAAGATAAAATTATTTATTAATTAAAAATGATAATTAATTGATTCAAGCATAATTTATCTTAAACAAGAATGATTAAATAATTGAATGCTAGTTTTATTTATGCGTAAATATCGTTGCATGTATGGATTATCACAAGCTAGACCACGACCTTTGTATGTGGATGATTTCTTTTAATTTATTTATTTGAATTAAATTTTTTGGCTTGTGAGACTTATCCTCATTAATATGTAGGGCCTATGTGCCCAAGGTTTCTTTTATATAAAAAACCTTTTACCCCTAACCTAAATGTGATTTAAAAAAGGGCATATGTAATGGATGGAACTCCAAAGCTAGTGGAGGCGGTTCAAGCAGGAGTTGAGATGAAACCAATCCCAGGAGATACACAGGTGGACAGGTAGAAACTGTAAACATGAACCCAAAAGGTTCAATGTGTTTCTCCCCCAGGACAAGGCTAGTTTATCAACCACTAGATAAAATAACCATTAGAAAATATCATGATCATGCCATTTACTTTATTTTATTTCTGTCATTTTCATGGTTTATCATTATGGATGTGTTGTTTCGATCACATAATTAATGAATTAAACAATCATGAAAGATGAAACTAAAATAAACCAGAATTACACGTAAATATTATCAAGACATGTTTAATCACTTAAGTAAGTTCCACTTAATATTAACAAGCATGTGATTATAAGAAATTCATGCATAAGAGATAAAAATATCTCAAATAAAATATTAAGTCAGACCAAGGCTTCCATTACTCGATTAAGGAAAAAACTAAATAAAACTATGTGTTTGAAAAACCCTTGTTGGGAAACATACTTTTATACAAGAAGACCTTATGAAAGGTTTAAGGTTGAATTAACCATATTACATCAAGAGGAGTATCCCTTTCTAGACTTGGTTTAATATTGGAGGCAAGAGTTGAGGAAATCCAAAGCCATGAATTCAGGATTGGGGAGTCTACTCAATAGATCAAGGAGATGAAAGCTTGTAATTGGCAAAACCCTACCTACCTAAATATCTTCTAATAGCATGACCAGCCCTTTTGGGGTTATGGAAAGGGGAATATGGATCCTTGACACTAGAATGTCATGGAAACTGGACATTCCAATTTCAATGGTGATGGCCATTGGGACTTGATAAAATAGTTGGAGACTTAATAAAATTTATTATTTCTCATAAAATGTAATCAAGAAAAGTACTAATGATATGATCTTTTAATTATAGAATAAAAATTACATGCTCGTCAACCACACTATCCCTACGATCAATTGTAGATAAAGAGAACATATTCACCAGAATTAACTTCCAGAAATGGTTTAGAAACCACCAGGTTATCCTATTCCATGAACGAAAGTCTTACATGATGGAGTCAACATTACCTAATCTTACCACCAAAGAGGTGAGTGATGAGGATTTTATAGTCTATGAGAAACATATGAACAACATAGTCATTATTCAATGTTTGATGTTATCATCAATGTCTATTGAGATCATGAAGTCTCATGAAAACATGGATGCTTATAGCATGCTCAAGCACCTATGTGGTATTTACTAGGTGATAGAAAGACAGGAAAGGTTTGAGACCTATAAGGAAATCTTTCAGAGTACGCTTGGAGAATGTAACTTAGCTAGGAATCATGTATTCAAGATCATTGGCTACGTTGATCACCTGGAGGTTCTAGGTTTTAAACTCCCCAAAGAACTGGGAACCAATCTCATTCTCTTATCACTCCATCAGAGATTATCTAACATTGTTGTCAATCTCAATATGAAAAACATTGATAAGTCTCTATCTGATCTTCTTATCCTCATTCGGCAAGTGGACAAAGATATGAAGCATGAAAAGTATTCTGTCCTTATGGTGAATAAGAGGAAAGGGAAGGCGAAGCACTTTAATCCCAAAGCTTCTTCACAGCCTTCCAAGAAAAGGAAGATCAAAGGGGAAGCAAGGGAACATGAGGATATTTGTTTTGCATGTGTCAAGACGGGCCATTGGAAGAAGAACTAAACCCATCCTAATAAGCAAGGGGAAGCTTCAGGTGAGTTTTTTATCGAATGCAATCTATCTGTTTCTACAAATTGGGTATTAGATATAGCTTGTGGTGCTCACATATGTATCCAAATACAAGAACCATGTAGATTCAAGAAGATTGATCGAGGGTTGGTAGATCTACAGGCAACCAACAGATCCAGACTACTACTATAGCTATTAGGGACTAGCACCTCACGTTTCCAACTGGGATGATCTTGGTGTCAAAGGTTTTTTATGTTCCTTCTACAACCGAAAACATAATTTCTGTATCCAAACTAGATATAGATGGATTTGTTTTCAATTTTGGAAATGAATGTTACTTCTTTTATAAAGATATCATTGGTTTTGGTAGATAACATTTATACAATAGTCTTTATGTGTTGGATTACACAAATCAAGTAATTGCAATCGATGACAAAGATACATCACATGACTCATAACACACCCAACTTTGGCATCACTGGCTCGGTCATGTAAATGAGAAATGCTTGACAAAGTTACATCAAGATGGATATATAGATTCTTTTGAACTAAAACCACTTGGCGTATGTCATTCATGTTTACAAGGTAAAATGAACAAAGCCCCATTTGGTGGGAAAGGTGAAAGGGATAAAGAGATTCTTAAATTGGTTCATACCGATGTGTGTGGACCATTTCCAGTTGAAGCAAGGGGTGGGTACTCATACATCATAACTTTTACTGATGATTTTAGTAGATATGAATATATCTACTTAATGAGGTATAAGTCGGATTCCTTTGATAAATTCAAGGAATACAAGAATGAGGTTGAGAACCATCTTGGTAAGAAGATTAAGAAACTCCGCTCAGACCAAGGCGGTGAATATCTTAATCAGGAATTCATTGATTACTTACGAGAGTTTGGGATCCTATCCCTAACCACTCCTCCTTACACACCTCAATGGAATGGTGTAAGTGAAAGGAGGAACCACACCTTGTTGGACATAGTGAGATCAATGATGAGTCATGAAAGTCTTCCATTATCCTTTTGGGGGTATACATTACCAACAACAGCACACATACTAAACCAAGTACCAAGTAAATTGATAAATGGTATTCCATTCAAGTTCTGGAGTGGAATAAAATCCATGTTATCGAATTTACATGTGTGGGGTAGCGAATAGTTTGTTAAGTCCTCTTCAGGTAACAAACTCACACATCGAGGCACAAATTGTAACTTTACAGGATACCCCATGGAAATAAGGGGATATTACCTATACAACCCCTCAAAAAATGTTATAGTGGAAAGACATTCCATATTCCTTGAGAGGTATCATATCTCAAAAAGAGATTGTGGGAGAAAGATAGAATTTGATGAAGTTGAGGCTCAAGGTACACAAGAGTTGGTACAGGAAAAGTTTCCACAAATCCTTGTGGAAGAAGAATCTGTTCCAGAGACACAAGTACTGCATAGGAGTACAAGAGAGGCTAGAGAACCATAATTGTATGGTTTACTAGTTACCAATGATGGTTACTCATTATTAGTTGATAATAATGATCCTCTAACCTACAAGGAAGCAGTAAGTAGAACATACGTTACCAAGTGGCAAGAAGCCATGATTTCTTAAATGGATTCCATGTACCAAAACCAAGTATGTATTTTGGTAGATCCTCTAGTTGGTGTAAAGCCTGTTGGTGGCAAATTGGTATTCAAGAAGAAACTGGAAATGGAAGAAAAATTCAGTACCTATAAGGCATGAATGGTTGAAAAAGGGTTTAAAAAACATCAAGGAATTGACTACGATGAAACCTTCTAACCGGTTTTAATGATGAAATCCATTAGAATTCTAATTTCCATTACCTCTTACCATAAATATGATATTTGAAAAATGGATTTCAAAACAGCATTCCTTAATGGGAAACTTCAAGAAGATGTCTACATGACACAACCTGATGGGTTTGTGACTCCAAAGGATGTCAATAAGGTATGAAAGTTTCATAAATCCATTTATGGATTAAAGAAAGAATCCAGGTCATGGAACATTCATTTTAATGAATCCATAAAATAATTTGGTTTTATCAAGAATGAATGTGATTTTTGTGTCTAAAAATAGTTTAGTGGGAGTGAAATCATTTTCCTAATAGTATAGTTGATGACATATTTCTTATTGGAATCGAGATACCAGTATTATAGTCTGTTAAGGCATGGTTGAATCAATGCTTCTCCATGAAAGACTTAAGCAAGGAAACATATATTCTTGGGATAAAGATCCATCATGATAGATCCAAGAGATTGTTGGGCCTATGTCAAAGTACATACATTGATAAGATACTGAAGATATTCAGTATGGAACAATCTAAGAGGTGATTGTTGCCAGCATCACATGACATTCATATTTCCAAGAAAATGTGTCCTCAAACACATGAGGAATGAAAGATAATGTAAAGGACTCCATACGCATCAACGGTTGGGTGATTCATGTATTCCATGCTATGTACTAGGCTGGATGTTGCCTACGCATTGAGTACGATAGGCAGATATCAAGATAACCCAGGTGACCGCCATTTGATGGCATTCAAGACTATCCTAAAGTATCCAAGGTATACTAAGGATATGCTCTTGGTTTATGAAGGAGATGAGGAACTATTCATCAAAGGATATGCAGATGCTAGTTTCCAAACTGATCAAGATGACATGAAGTTGCAAATGGGATACATCTTCACTTTTAATGGAGGTGTAGTGAGCTGGAAGAGCACAAAGAAGAGTGTGGTCGCATATTCGATAGAAGAGTCCAAGTATATCACTACTTTTGAGGAAACTAAAGAAGTATTGTGGATACAAAGCTTCATCCAAGAGCCAGATGTGATACCTAGTAGTAAAGATCCCATCACACTATACTGTGATAATAGTGCAGCGGTGGCTCTAAAAATAGAGCCAAGGTCACATCAGCAGACAAAACACATAATTTAAAAGTATCATCTCTTGGGGGATTTTTATCATAGAGGTGAAGTTGTAGTGAGCAGTATTTCCACATAAGACAATGTGGAAGACCCCTTGACTAAAGCCTTGACTAAGCAGAAACATGATCATCATGTGAGGTCTAGCAGACTGAAAGTCATAGCCATTTGGATCTAGTCCAAGTGGGAGTTTCTAAGAGTTGGTGCCCTATAACTAATTAGTTTTACTTTAATTACATGGATATTTAATGTATTATAACATATTGTTCATTTTTCTTCATGATTATGATGTAATAATGTCCTAGAGTATTTGTTACATTGATAAGGTCATGGATGTTCCCCGATATGATGAGAACCTTGAAATGCTTTAACAATATTCTTAAATATAGTTTTGTGGTTGGATGAAATACTATGATCAGACACATAGCATGCAGAACTTTAGGTGCGAGTACTCTTAAGCAGATGAGACTTCCTCTAATGAAGTTCACACTTGGTAATCTCCAAGATAAAAGATTATGAGAACATACTCGCTAGTAGGAATTCCACATGTTTTGGTGTCATCGAATATTTCTATATGCGAGCATGTGTAATGGTCTTTGGACTTTAATATTTTCATTAATACATGTCACAACTTGTGGACTTTGATTTACTGAAGAAAACCATCACACACACAGTTGGCGGGAAGTAGGGTATGTTGGGTGTGTCACGAGTGGCATGCTATTAATGGATAAGTTGAAGAAGGATTTGTCCCTTCTATTTATGGAAGTTGATATCTCATCCCTTTAATTGAAATAAAACAATTTTGAGAAATTCCATGGCCATGGTGTAACAATGAGTTTATTTTAGGTAGTAAAAAAACAATGTATCAAACATAAAAGTTGATGACACTTTCATGAAACCTGCTTGATGAGATACTGCGAAAAAAGGATTATATTATATAGTGAGCATTCATATGTGGATTTCATTTTTGAGACTTTACATTCTTTCTCTTAGTTTCCTTGACCCGTTTCTATATAGTACTCTTGGACTTTAGGCAAGCCCACCTAATGCCAATGAGAAAGAATCATATAGGGTCACACACTAAGTGTTTTTGGTGGTCTTAGTTAAATTCTATTTGAATTTAATTAATGAAATAAATATTATTATCAAGACCATGGAATAATTTTATTCAAGTTAAAATGATCTCATAAATTAAATAAAATATATTTAATTATTTTATTGAACATTTAATAAATATTTATTTACTAGTTTTTAAATAAAATATTTATTTAAGATAATAAATTATTTATTTATTTATTGGGTGTTCAATAAATGGAAGTAGAGTTTGAGTAGACCACGTTTGGTTCGGTATTAAAATAATTAATTGCAAGACGGTAAATAATTATTTAACTAGTTGGCACAGGTTAAAATAATAATGACACTGCTATTATTTTGTGACATGAACTTTTATTTTATAATTCTGTTTTGTGCAAGTTGGCGCACCATGAATAATGAAGCAGTATTATAATTATGAGAATGGGTTTTCTATAAGTTCATGAATTTATTTAATTGTTGCTTGCAGTTAAATATTGTAATTGGAATTCCATGTATATAAATAGACAAGTAGGCCTTTTGTGCCGTAGACCACACCACACGCCTAGTGAATTGAGAATTATTCAGCCAAACAGTTCCCCTCTCAAATCCTCTTCTCTCCCATCTAAATAATGAGAGACATTCTTCAAGTCCAAAGAACAAGATATCAAGAATGACTGACACAAGACTCTCTCTTCGCCATGCTAGCACCTGGAGAACGAGCAGTGTCGATCGGAGGCCATCAGAGCACGTGTGGATCACCGCTAGAGGGATTCTAGTTTGAATCCTTAAAAGCACAATGATATAATCCATAAGTGTCATTCTAGATGATAAAAATCATCAATGAAGAAAAATACCAAAGATCCAGGTATTATTTTTCTTTATGAAAGTAATTATATTAATTACAAACATGATGTGTAAGATCCTCTCTAAAGGTTTTAGGCCTCTTTCTTATTTATCTAAATCTTTGATTATATTTTGTAGAGACTAGAATTCATCATCGTATTGATCCCGGAATAATCATTTATCATGGTGAAAATTCAAATTGGGTGTCATCCCAACCACTCTTCCACTATGCCCAAAACCTTCAATTTAAACGTTTCATCATGTAGCATCGTATTACCTTCTTTCAGGTATTTCTCATCTTCCTTTTCATTACCATTTTTTATCAAGGTGTGTTTCAAGAATTTTGAGGACAGAGAAATATTCTTGGGGAAAATGACCTAATGTTTGGGGATGTATATTTTTTTTAATTAATCGAGTCTAGGTATAAATGTATCAAAGGATTTAGATAGTTTCCCATGGGTTTGGAAAGATTTGGCGGTGTTTTGTGTTTTTACAATAGAGTCTGATATATGAACTACCTCCTGGACACTTTCATGTAATGAACTGGTTACATGATGTGAATATGTTTTTGGGATGACATTGTAAACTGGTTTAGATCATGAAAAGTTTACAATCCATAAAATTGGTTCACATATTTAAAAGATTGATTGGAGTTAGTCTTAATCTGAGGTGACACTTTTTTCAGTGAATCTTGAAAATCTTGAAATTCACATCATGGAAGGGTTTCACATCATGAATAGGTTTCAAATAATGAAATATTTTCACATCATGAATGGATTAGGTATGTGATGTTTACTCTTCTTCATTTCCATTGGTTACAGTATCAACATTTAACTATGTTTTCAGGTCCATCGATCTTGTGGTTATATTCTTTTTGATCCTTTCTAGATTCACTGCGTGATCTTATTCATGGGGTGGTCCTTTGTCAATGGTTTTATGGAAGGCGTGTTTTCCCTGAGTTATGTGTGACTTAAACTCTTTACCAACCATAGTTTTTGTGGAATAAAATTATAAAGTTTAGGAATCTTAGGTAGTGCATTCATTTGTTATTCTGTATTCCTTTCGGTGGTCGTGGATCCAGTTGTGGGCATGTGTGACCTGATTTTGAAATATGTGTATCCATCTCTAAACATTATTATATGTACCTTGATTAATCTAGTTTTATAAATTATTTTATAAATAAAATCACCTGATTTATTGATTTATTTTTTTTGTTGTGAAAGCAAGTTTTTATAAAATATAGTTTATCCACTTGTTTTAGTAAAAGGAAAATGGGTGTTTTCCAGAATTTTGAAACAGGTTTTTGAAATGGATTTCAAGTAAGGTATTATGAAATGGTTTGAAATACATATCAAAAATACTGTTGGCTAGTTCTTATTTTGATGTTCGTTTCTTTTTGGCATTTGGGTCCATGTAAGGCCGTGTGCCCTTTGGTTTTCTTTTTGTTCTCATTTGGTTCTTGTAAATGGTTACTCCTTTTCCAAGTATTAAAAAATATCCTTTATTTGTTCAAATAAAATGGGTTCACCCATAACGTTCTTAAAAAAACATATCACATGTGAATACTTGGGGTACTAAGGTAGAAGATGCATAAATTTTTCTCATCCATTGATACTTCAAGGGGGTTCACTCATGAGGTGTTCCTATGCTCCCTAGACCTGCTTTTCTAGGGACTTGTTAGAAACTATTGGAGGGTTCACCTTTTGGGTTGCTTCTTTTCTCTCTATATTTAATGAATATGTCTAGATACTTGATGCATGATATTTTATATATCTGAGTATGAGTGTTCTAGCTAGCTTGACCGTAGTGATTCATGGACTGATGTTACCTATGCTTTTGATTTATACTACTCAGATTTGTTTACCTTCTTTGATATATGTGATATTCTTTAAAAATGTTTTTCCTAGATTATTTAAACTATGGAAAAATGGGAATAGTTTACCATGATTTAATATAAAAACTACTTTACTTATTATCATACCTTTTTTTCTTTAAATTTGAGCATGTTCATATTATTGTATAGATACTTATTATGGAACACCTGAGTGAGATCCTACTAAGCCTATTAACTCAAACCATGTGCACCCCTTTAGCAGTTCATAAAACATGTTATTTGTTTCAATCTAGGTAAAGTAAAGGAACTGTAGTGAGGTAGTGAGTTTTCTATCATCTACGTTGGGTAGCTGGTGGTGAGATAGTATGATGTTGTCTACTTATCACATGGAGTAGATATTTCCTATCTTTGGGGTTTTCCTTTGCTGTTGGAATCGTACCTTGTAGTTTGTTTAACTACTTTTAGGTTTTTTCTATTCTATTATTTCCTTTTTTTCTATAGAATATATTTACTATTTTTCTATTTCACTATTTCTTCCTACTATATATATATATATATATTCTTAATTGTCTACTTTAGTTTGGGATAAATCATTCCCTCTAGCTATTGTTGATTCCGAGGTTCTAGTCAATATCCTATAGGGATTGGGAATGCCCTTCAGGTATTTGATGGGTTAGGTTGGGTATCAGTTTGGGTGGGTATTTAGGTGAGTTCATTAATGTTTGGTATCAAAGTTGGTTTAGTACTCATTTTTGGGAGGTTGGTAGACTATAGATGGGATTGTCGGGACATGATGGGTGGGTTGTAGTAAGTGCCTAGCTGACTCTTTCCATGACAAGACTCAAGATTCCAAGATATGTTTGGATGTGTGTATCCTATTTTGAGTTCTTATTATTAATCCTAGTTTTTTCTTGTGGTTTTCTATTTTGAACTAAGGATTTTCAATCATTTGATCACTTCATATATTTTTAGTGTGTTGTGATATGCTTTTGAGAAATCTCCCATAGGTTCCATAAGAGGGTGTAGTGGATGCACCTCAAGAGAATATACTTTTTCATCATAATCTTATAGATACTATTATATGATTAGTTTGCATCATGAGAAGAAATTTACCACAAGTTTAGAACGTAGTTTTTGGGGTATATCCAGGATCTTTAGGAGAAAATGATCGATTATTGGAGTTATTACATGAGAAGCCTCCATCCTTTAGAGGTATGAATGAAACTCAAGAGACATAGGACTATATAAAAATGATTAATAAGATCTTCATTTTCTTAGATATGTAACACCCCAAGATTTCATAGTACGTTATCTCTTCAAAGTAATTCAATTACTTGTGCTACATGCTACACCGAGTTCAAGCGCACCATGACTTACCAAACTAGCCGTTCAAAAATTGGTTATGAATAGTATTAACTAAATTTTGAATTTTATACACTCCATATAATTTTATAATCCATGTTATGTGTTTCTTAGACATAATATAAAAACAAATTCATTTTTTTCAGATAAAAGAAGTATTTTACAAATAATGAAATTTTACCACATTTTAATGGAGAAAACTTTTTAAAACCAATATTTGACACTTTTATATAGTAAATATAATAATATTAAATTATTCTTTATAATCTGGACATAAAAATTTAGTTTGGATAAATTTTTGGTACTTTTCTGATAACTTCCACATTTTGATGAATAGTGAAAAATATAAAATTTTAATTAATTTTTTTAATCGAAATAATTTGTAGTGTAAAATAATGAATTTAAATGGTTGGGAAGTATAATTAGATTATATTTTTATCATTTAATACTATTTAGGTCATTATAAGTAATTTCACGTTTAAATTTGACATAAACACACATCAATCTTTTGATAGTTTTTTTTATTTTTAAAAACCCGCCTTTTGGTTTTGACAACAGGAATTAATTTTAAATTAACTAATTCAACTTATATGTTTTTAATTTTTTAAAATAAAATTCATTTTTGAATTTGGAATATCAAAATTATCTTAGGGTGAATTTTTTTTATTTTTCTGAAAACTTTCAATTTTTGATGAATTGTGAAAAACTCTCCGTTATTGTTTAAAACTGAATTTTTATTTAAATAATTATCTATTTTATATAAATTTATTTTAAGTCAAAATATATATACAATACCTATATAAGTTAAATTCAATTCACTGGAAGCATTTTATAATAAAATCAGATGTATAAAATTTTATTGAACTTTTTAACGTCTTTTATCCACCTTCTAGGCACATTTGAAAATTTTCATAAAACGTAATTTTACCACTTATATGAATTGAATTTCAAAAATCCGAGAGACATGGTTGACACCAGTAAGTAAAATTTGGTTCAATAAGATGAAAATAATTTTTGGTGAATAAAAACTTTTGACTTTTATTTACCACGATTAAAAGTAAATAGGGAAATTAGAGGTAAAAATGACATTATAATTACCCTAAAACAAGTTCTAATTCTATTGGATAAGTTTATTTAGACCAAGACCAACCTTAGTAATAAAATATGATCCTTTTTATCCACTTTTATTAGATTAGGATATTTATTATTATTTTACTTAAAGAAGAGTTAAAAGTTTTAAATTCAATGTTTAATAACTAAACCATTTTTAATATAGGGTTATACATAATATAAATTAGACTATAAATATTCATTAGAAAGATAAAAAGATATCATACATAATTTTATTTTATTTATAATTTCTATATATTAAATAATTAAATTTATTTATAACACAATGATGATGCAGTAATTACTTTATCAATGAATGATTAAAATAATTGATATTATAAACATAAAAATAAATGATATTATAAACATAAAAATAAATGTAAATTGAGGATTTTGATGCTATCCAAGAATTTTATAGGTTAATATGACATTTTAGGGTTTATTAAATAATTTTTTTGAATTGATAATGTTTTTATAACTTTAACAAAAACAAAATACCAAATAGTGTCAAAATTGACATAAATGAGTTTTTAAAACAAATACTATATTATTAATTGATATAATATTTGTAAAAATTTACGGTTTAAGAAAATTACTTATATAAGGTTATATATATCAATAATGAACCACTTTGGGTTCTCTTGTATTTTTATAGTAAACTTATTAACAATTTATTATAATAATACAAGAGGACACAGTAAATGTTAAACTATTTAACTATGAGTTAAATCTAAAATATAGGGTTAATATGGTGACCTAAACTTGTCTAAAAAATATTGGTTTAGAGGATTTCGACCCATACACACCTTATATTAGAATTAAATCAATTTACAGAAATTATAAATTGAAAATTATTTTATAATAAAATAATATTTCAAACTTTTTCTAAAGTGACCCTCACCTCTCTTATAAAAGGGTACTTCCCCTTCTCTTAAAATCACACCTCCAAATCCATTTGGCTTGGCCAACCCTAGCCAAAATCTACTCCCAAATTCCCTCACTTCAACCTATAGGCCTTCCATCGAGTATGAAGCCAACCTAAGGAGCCCTTTTGTTCAAATCAAAAGGAAACACCGAAAGAAGAGGTAATTATTTTATCACCTCTTTCAAAGTTCCTTTCTTCTTCCACTTTCTATTTCCTTGTTATTTCCATACCAAAATAATAAATCCAGTACCTTATAAATAATATGATGTTATTATAAATACGTTACAACTATACTCATTATTCTATCCATCCTATGAATGATAATGTCACCATGCGTGCGTACGTACGACTTATCATCTCCATACCATGATGTCATTTGTTATTCAACACTATGTTATTTGGATGTATATAATGATGTGTAATATGTATATAAATAATTAAAATAACATGATAATTTCTTTTTACAATTAATATACCATCCAATTTTACACCTTTTAATCATTAAAGAAATTATATCGTCACTCGTGTGTACATACGACTTACTGTCTCCATGACACGATGAGATTCATTTCCAGGTTCACCATTCAACGATGATTATAAAAATATATATTATTAATAAGTATGTAATATATGACATAATAATTCTACTGGAGATATATATATATATATATATATATATATATATTTGTATGTACTTACATATATCTTATACACTTACTTCCGTTCAATAGGATATGAAAACAGAAACAACGTTTATGCGTACATATGGTCCACCGTCTCCATAAACGGTGTTTTCCATTTCTTATATATATATATATATATATATATCATGTTTTATATTTTTGAAGTATTTAAATCATGATCTAAATGATACGATTAAGAATAAAAAGTTAAAACACGTACAATAAAGAAAGTGATTATTACCCGAAATGTTAATTTAACAAGGAAATAATTATTAAATAGGAAGTATAAAGTCATAAATGAATCATGTATGATATAATAATATGAATATGGTTATGGTATAATTTAATAACATACTATGGACATTATATAGTAGGTTAAACATACCCTCAACCAAATGAAAGTGCAAGGTAAGGGTTAATTCCTCAATCTCATTATTATCCGAGATTGTTTATGTGTAAGCATTTTTTGGGAAATATTTATTATCCACGTACATGTTTCATAAAATAAATTTAAAAATGATTATTTTAAGGTACTCTTTAACTAAAACATAATTTTAAATGTTTTAAATATTTTTTCTTTTAAATAATTTTCATTAATGTCCATGTTTTCAATATGGTTTTAAGGATTTATTTATATGGACATGATTTATTTAAACTTTTAATTCATTTAAAAAGTTTCAAAGTGGTATGGGACACTTTGATTCAAAAATATATTTTAAATAAATTACTTTATAAATATGTTAGTTTAAAATAATTTCACAAAAAGGTATATTTCTCTCAAAAAGTTTTACTAATCATTTTAAACTATGTAAACATCCTTTTCTGAATATTATTCTTGATTGAGGTTTATTTATTATAATACAATCTTCCATATTTTATTGAATGAGTTATGATATGTTTGATTATGGATGTGATATTTTTATACCCTTCATGGTTTATGGTTGAAATATTTACATTTGGTATCGTAGTTTTAATATGAATGTTAATGTTATGTTTCAAAATTTTCATATGAGGAATGTAGTGGGCTTAGAAAGTAATGGGTGTGGCCTACTATAGCCCCTCGATGAATCGGTAGGTCTTATGAGACAAATTAGTGTCTTGGAACAAGGCCTTGAAAAAGAAAATATTTGTAGTCTTAGAACAAGACCTTGACTATGTGGTAATGATGTCCGATGTTAGGCATTCCCTCATTATGAAGTTAATTATCACATGTGATTATTCAACTAGTAGAATATTCATGTGCATGTGCATATGGTAATGTTTGAATCATTTTCCCCATATTATGTTCAAGTTTATGTTTAAAAGACTGTTTTTTTATTACACATCTTATATTAAATGTTTATAGCTTCCGCTAAATTATTTACACTTACAAAGCATCTGAGATCACCCCTTTGTTATATTTTGTTCTCCCAGGATTCTAAGAAGTTTATTATGTTTGATACATAGGGATAATCTAGGGTAATAATGGAGTTCTCAACTGATTATTTATGTTTTGTTTTATGATTTAATGTGTAATATAACATTCATGTATGTAATCTATTTTCCAATACTACTAAACTGATCGGTCCTTCAGGACTTGATTCCTTGTAATCATGCCAATGTATAAAATAATGCACCGACATCAGGTTTCTGGGGTCGGGTCGTTACAGTTGGCATCAGATGAAGTTTAGTACAAACCTTGGAAACTAGATTTAGAAAAACTCTGATAAGAGAAAATTACCCTAAGATATACTTTGAAGATTAGTATATAAGAACTTCATATAATTTTGTTAATGTAGAGATTTTGTGTATTTTCCAAGCAGTACATCCCTATTTGGATATGAGCAGGTATAGGTGGCTCTGGAAAAAATTTACCTAGGAGTAAAAAATATGACAAGGTGTTTTGGGCTTGACCTGGGGTATCCTGGTACATGACAATGGGCCTTGCTGCACTCTTGGTTACAACACTCCCGAGGGATATGCTTAGGATAATTCAAATTTTCTTTACAAGCCATTATGAAGGATTTATGAGTAAATACTTCCTCAAAGAATTTTTTTTAAAGATTATAGATTATATGAATAATATTTTTAATTTATGTTAGGTATTTTAAAAGGTTGAAATTATGAATTGTGATTCATAAACTAATCTAGTGTATGCCATTGTTTACAAATGGTGCCCAATAGAAGGAATGAGAACACTAGAAATATGCATGATCCAAAGATAAAAAGGATAATAACTTTCATGGTATTAAGACAACATTTAGAAGGGAAATAATCTCCCAAATATTCTCATCATATGAAGAAATAATATCATGTTTTAATAAGATAAGTATATAGTTATCTGAGTCCTATGGCTTTGAAGGGAAGAAAAAGAAGAAAAGGATGGTAAAGAGAAAGATGGATAAAGGGAAGAGGGGAAATAATGATTTTCTTATATGTGATAACTTTGGAAAGAATCACCTTGGTAAAATTTTGAATGGAATGGGAGTTTGTTATAAGTGTGGAGAAAAAGGATACTAAGTATGTGATTGCAAGGGTAAGAAAAAGGTTTCAAATGTACAATGATTTATCTGAAAGGAGTTGGGACACTACACGAATCAATGTTCAAATAATTAGAGTATGCCCCAAATGATGCTATTGGATAATAATCAATTTAATATATTACCACAGATAAAGAGGAATAAATAGTATTCTTATGTTGTTATTAAATAATTATTTCATTTTAGTGTTGTATCAATGATGTACTGGTTAAATGAATTATAGAAATAAATAAGGATTGTACTGTAGTATTATTTCATTGAGGTTTTGAGATTATATGGTTCTAAGAAAAGTGACTCAATAGAAAGTTATTTTTTTTTGGAAAATATAAGGTTAAAGGAAGGATAAACCTTAATATGGTTCTGATATTGATTTAGTGATTTTAGAATAAGATATGATTGATTTGGATAAATTATATTCAATATTCTTGACTACTTTGAAACTAATTAATTGTTTGTTTATTCCATTATTGTTGGAGTTTTCAAAAGTTTTGGATATAAGAAGTATATCCAATATTATATAAGGAATAATGGATCAGGAATGTAATCAATAAGGTTTTATGGTAATTCAGGGTGTTTCCGGGTTTTAAAATAATACACGATGAAGGTATTCACAAGTTATTATGTAGAAAAAAAGATCTTTATTGTGTTTACCTTCCTTACAAATTTTTGACTATGATTTTGGAAAGAAGTATTTTGGATAAGTATAAAGGTTGTAATAGATTAATTTTGACATTGGATACTATTTTTAGGGTTAAATAATTTCTTATTTTTATTTTTGGATTGTTATAAAAAGGACAACTCAGAGGTCAGGTGACAACCCGCCGCGTCCGGCAAGGCCGCAAGACTTGAACCCACAACCGAAGGGTGACAAGGGTGCATCATTTACTACTAGAATACGTGATTTCCTCGTTTGTATGATGTAGTTTTTTTAAATAGTCTTAAAAATTAATTATAAATTCATTATTTTTGGAACCCTATACTATTAGGATAAATAGAAAATTTTTGAATTCTATTATCTTTTGGAGTGAAAGATGATTTTGTGGTAGGAATTAGTTGAAGGATGAAACTCTACTTGTCAAGTATAATTGATATCTCTTATTATATGAATAAATAAATTCCTAAACTTTATGGAAGGGATCTTAAAACCAAAAATGTGTTATCCTAATACCTTATGTTTTGTTGAACCGATGATATTTTAAATCATCATAGATCGATGGCTTTAAGGACCTCAATTTTACACTTGTTTTGTTTGTGATTGATGACCTCAATCACTCCCTACAAATATTTAGGTTTTTTCTCCAATTATACGTATCTATTTTCCACAAATGTTCTCCTAATCGAGATCATAATTTGGTGGTGACTTTTTCATTTCCCTTTTCCTCTCATTAAGAATAAATTTTATTAACTCAATATCCGATGTTGGTTTTCCACAAAGGTATTTTTCTATTTTTAACCTTTTATTTTCGAAGAAAAATTTGAAATTGTGAGGACGCAATTTATTTAAGGAGGGGAAAATGAAACACTCCAAGATTTCATAGTACGTTATCTCTTCAAAGTAATTTAATAACTTGTGCTACACGCAACATCGAGTTCGATCTAACTACGACTTACCAAACCAGCCGTTCAAAAAGCAGTTATGAATAGTATTAACTGAATTTTGAATTTTACATACTTTAAATAATTTTAGAATCTATATTATGTGTTTCTTAGACATAATATAAAAACAAATTCATTTTTTTCAGATAAAAGAAGTATTTTACAAAAAAATCAATTTTACCGCCTTTTAATGGAGAACCCTTTTTAAAACTGATATTTAAAATTTTATATATTCAATATAATAAAATTAAATTCTTCTTTATAAGTAGAACATAAAATTTTAGTTTAGATAAATTTTTGGTACTTTTCTAACAACTTCCACATTTTCATGAATAGTGAAAAATACTAAATTTTAATTGAAAACAAATTTTTTAATTGAAATAATTTATAGTGTAAAATTATGAATTTGAATGGTTGTAAAGTATAATTAGATTATGTTTTTATCATTTAATACAATGTAGGTCATTATAAGTAATTTCACATTTAAATTTGACAGAAACACAAGTCAATCTTTTCATAGTTTTTTCTTTTTAAAGACCTGCTTTTTGGTTTTGACAACGAGAATTAATTTTAAATTAATTAATGAAACTTATATGTTTTCAATTTGGTAAAATAAAATTCATTTTTTAATTTGAAATATCAAAATTATCTTAGGGTGAATTTTGGGTATTTTTCTGAAAACTTCCAATTTTTGATGAATAGTCAAAAACACTCTGTTATTGTTTAAAACTGATTTTTTATTTAAATAATTATTTATTTTATTTAAATTTATTTTAAGTAAAAATACATATATAATACCTATATAAGTTCAATTTAATTCATTGGAGTCATTTTATAATAAAATTAGATGTATAAAATTTATTGAACTTTTTAACATCTTTTGACCATCTTCTAGGCACATTTTCAAATTTGTATAAAACGTAATTTTACCACTTCAATTAATTGAATTTAAAAAATTATAGAGACACAGTTAAAATTAGTAAGTAAAATGTGGATTAATAAGATGAAAATAATTTTTTGTGAAAAGTAACTTTTGACTTTTATTTACCATGGTTAAAAGTAAATAGGTTAATTAAAGGTAAAAATGATATTATAATTACCCTACCACATGTTCTAAATTTTATTGGATATGTGTATTTAGAAAAAAAAACCTTAGGAATAAAATATGATCCTTTTGGTCCACTTTTATTAGATTAGAACATTTATTATTATTTTACTTAAAGAAGAGTTAAAAGTGTTAAATTCAAAGTTTAATAACTAAACCATATTTAATATAGGGTTATAAATAATATAAATTAGGAAATAAATATTAATTATAAAGATAAAAAAATTCCTACATAATTATATTTTATTTATAATTTTTATAGATTAAATAATTAAATTTATTTATGACACAATGATTATGCAATAATTACTTTATCAATGAAAGATTAAAATAATTGATATTATAATTATAAAAATAAATGTAAATTGAGTATTTTGATGCCATACATGAATTTTATAGGTTAATATAACATGTTATGGTTTAATAAATAATTTTTTTGAAGTGATAATGTTGTTATGAATTTAACAAAAACAAAACACCAAGAAGTGTAAAAATTGACATAAATGAGTTTTTAAAACAAATACTATATTATTAATTGATATAATATTTATAAAAATATAAGATTCGACTAAAGGACTTATATAAGGTTAGATATATCAATAATGAACCACTTGGGTTTTTCTTGTATTTTTATTGTATTTTTATTAACAATTTATTATAATAATACAAGAGGACATGGTAAAAGTTAAACTAGTTAACTAAGAGTTAAATATAAAAGATAGGGTTAATATGGTGACCTAAACTTGTCTAAAACATATTGGTTGATATTATTTAGACCCATAAAAACCTTATATTCTAAATAAATCAATTTTAAGCCATTATATAACGAAAATAATTTTATAATAAAATAATATTTCAAACTTTTCCTAAAGTGATTCTCACCTCTCTTATAAATGGGTACTTACCCTTATATCAAAATCACACCTCCAAAGCCATTTGGGTCAGCCATCCCCTACCCAAATCTCCTATAAAATTTCCTCAATTCAACCTATAGGCCTTACCTTGAGCAAAAATCCATCCTAAGGATCCCTTTTGTTCAAATCAAAAGGAAACACCCAAAGACGAGGAAGTTATTTTATCACCTCTTTGAAAGTTCTTTTCTTCTTCCACTTTATCTTTCTTTGTTGTTTACATAAAAAATAATAAATCCATTACCTTATAAATACTGTGATGTTATTATAAATATGGTACAACTATACTCATTATTCTATCCATCCTATTAATGATAATGTCGCCATGCGTGTGTACGTACGGCTTACCGTCTCCACGCCGTGGTGTGATATGTTATTCCACACTATGTTATTTTGGATGGATATAATGATGAGTAAAATGTATAAAAATAATGAAAATAACATGCTAATTTCTCTGTAAAATTAATATACCATCCAATTCCACACCTTTTAATAATTAAATAAATGATATCGTTGCTCGTGTGTATGTACAGATTACCATCTCCACGACGCGAAGAGATTCATTTCTAGGTTCACCATTCAATAATGATTATAAAAATATATATTATTAATAAGTATGTAATATATGAAATAATAATTCTACCTGATATATATATATATATATATATGTATTTAATTACATATATCTTATTCAATTACTTCCGTTCAATACGATATGAAAATGGAAACAATGTTTATGCATAAGTACGACCTACCGTCTCCATAAATAGTGTTTCAATTTCATATATCTATCTATTATACATATTTATATTCTAAATATATAATATATATAACTAATGTTTTATATTCTTTAAGTATTTAAATCATGATCTAAAAGATACGGTTAAGAATAACAAGTTAAAACACGTACGATAAAGAAAGTGATTATTACCTGAAATGTTAATTCAACATGGAAATCATTTTTAAAGGGGTAATATAAATTCATAAATGAATCATGTATGATATAATAATATGAATATGATTTTGGTATAATTTAATAACATACTATGGTCATTATACAGGATGTTAAAGGTAACCTCGACCAAAGGAAAGTGTAATGTAAGGGTTAATTCCTCAATCTCATTATTATATGATATTGTTTATGTTTAAGTATTTTCTGGGAAATATTTATTATCCATGTCCATGTTTCATAAAATAAATTTCAAAATGATTCTTTTAAAGTACCCTTTAACTAAAACATAATTTTAAATGTTTTAAATATTTATTCTTATAAATCTTTCTCATTAATGTCCATGTTTTCAAAATGGTTTTAAGGATTTATTTATATGGACATGATTGATTTAAAATGTTAATTCATTTCAAAAGTTTAAAAGTGGTATGTGAAACTTTGATTCAAAAATCTATTTTAAATGACTTACATTATAAATGCATTACTTTTAAATGATTTCACAAAAAGGGATATTTCTCTCAAAAAGTTTTACTGATCATTTTCAACTATGTAAATATACTTTACTGGATATTATTATTGATTAAGGTTGATTTATTATAATAAAATCTTCCATATTGTATTGAATGAGTTATTACATGTTTGACTGTGGATGTGTTATTTTTATGCCCTTTATGGTTTATGGTTGAAGTATTGACATTTCGTATGCTAGTTTTAATATAAATATTTATGTTATGTTTCATCATTTTCATATGTGGAATGTAGTGGACTTAGTAAGTGAAGGGTGGGGCCCACTATAGCCCCTCGATGCATCAGTAGGTCTCATGAGAAAAATTAGTATCTTGGAACAAGGCCTTGTCAAAAAATTTATTTGTAGTTTGAGCACGAGGCCTTGACTATGTGGTAATGATGTACGGTGTTAGGCATTCCCCCATTATGGAATTAATTATCACATGTGATTATTACACTAGTAGAATATCCATGTGCATGTGTATATGGTAATTCTTGATTTATTTTCTCCATATTATGTTCATGTTTATTTTTAAAAGACTATTGTTTTTTATTACACATCTTGCCTTAAAATTTTATAGCTTATGCTAAATTATTTACCCTTACTGAGAATCTGAGATCACCCATTTCTTATGCCGTGTTCTCCCAGGATTCCAAGAAGTGTATTATATTTGATATATAGGGTTAAGCTAGGGGAATAATGGTGTTATCAAAGGATTATTTATGTTGTGTTTTATGTTTGAATGTGTAATGTAACGTTCATGTTTGTAATCTATTTTCCAAGACTACTTATCTGATCAGTCATTTGAGACTTTATTCCTTTTAATCACGCCAATGTATTAAAATAATGCACCAAATTCGGGATTCTGGGGTTGGGGTGTTACAAGATACACCTGAGAATATCAAGGTGAAGTGTGCAATGTTTAGACTTGAGGGTCCCAAAAAGGGATAGTGGGATTCCATTATACAAGAGAATATATATGTGGGCTTGGACTGGAAGGTTTTTAAGACTTTCTTATTCCAGAAGTTCTGTCCAAAGTCTATGATGGTGAAAAAGTATTTGGAGTTCTTCTCCTTGTAGTAGGGAGAGCATTTTTTGTTAGGGTATACCAATTAGTTTACAAATCTGGTTCTTTTTTATTAGGAGGTAGTAATTAATGATCAATTAAAGGACCAGAAGTACCTGTAGGGTTTGCAATGGAAAATCAGATTGAAGGTATTTATTTTGAAGCTTTCTACCTATATAAAGGTGATAGATAGATCTATCAGGGAAGAGATGGATATATAAGGAAAGCTTGGTTAATCTTCCCCTCTCTTACACCCAATGGTATCTTTAAGGGCATGTTTGGAAGGAATAAAAAGTGGGATGAGAATCTTAGTGGTGATGGTGGTAGTTCTAATGAACGATTATCCTCCACAACAGCAGTTACTACCATTAGTGTTCCCATAATTTTTATCAATGTGTCAAGGTGAGACACACCTGAAATTATTTTCCTACAGCTAAAAATATGTGTAATGGTTGTGGCTGCTATGAAAATCTACAGTGATTATTTCAGGCTATATCTATTCCTTGTTATGGCTAGGGATAATCATCTCCAGAGGACACTACAACGTAGTAAAATGCTTCAAGGATTACAAGGATCCATCCACAATCCTCAGGAGTGAAGAACCTTCATGTAGAAGATGAGTTTCTGAAGGATATTGACATGGCTCTAGTAATAATGAGATGTGCCATATTTATTAAATCTTATATTGTGACTTATTTATTTAAAACCATTTCCTCTTACATGTTTATTTTTTCCTGTTTTATTGATATGATTAATCTTTTGAAAAAGAACATGTCCTTTGTTATAGAGTTAGAGACGCATATTGGGAAGAGTAAAGAGTATGAGTTTCAGTGTCCTTGTTAGTTATTGATAGATGATGCATATTTAGTCTGGTATTTCCTCTTTATCAATTTGGATATGTTCAAATACATCTTCAGGATATATTGGATTATTTGTCACTATGACGATATTGATTGTTATCATTGGAATTTTTTGGAATTTTCTAATGATGAGAGCTCTTAGTTGTTTCAGTTAGAGTGGGATCCAAGGTCTGGTCATGGAAGGCATTCCCACCAATAGCTCAAGAGTGTTTTTTGTCTATTGTAGTAATTGATCTCGATGAAGTTTATACTATTTTTGATATTCCCACAGTTTTTTAGTACTTTCCAAATTTTTTTCCAAAAAACGTCTCTAGTCTACCTCTAGATATGGAGGCAAAGTTCATGATTGATCTAGTGATAGGTAAGCATCCAATTTCAATACCATCATATCTTATAGAACCAATGGAGCTAAAAGAGTTTAAGATTTAGTTGGATGATTAGATAGAGAAATGTTTTTTCTCCCTAGTGTTTCACCTTGATAAGGCCCTATACTATTTGAAAATAAGGAAGATAGTTCAATACTATTGTGTGTGGACTATCAGAAGTTGAATTAGGTGATGGTTTATATTAATTATGCTTTTCTCCATGTGGATTATTTTTTTGACTAGTAAAAGGGGGGGAAGTGGTTTCTGAATATCGATCTTTAGTTAGGTTATCCATCTTAGAGTTTGGGATTCTGATATACTGATGATGTATTTCAAGATTAGGTATGGCCATTTTAAATATCTTGTGATACCTTTTGGTCTGAATAACAATCCTACATTTTGTATGGATTAGATAAACTAGATATTCCATGAGTATCTCAACACATTTTTGGTAGTATTCGTGGATTTTTTTTGGTTTATTCAAGATCAGTGTGAGATCATGATTACCATCTAAGTTGGGTTCTAGAAATCTCAAGGAGTCACTATTTGTATGGAAAACTTTTTAAATACAGTTTCTAGATCTAATAAGTGAAGTTATTGGGGAATATGATTTCTAAGTGTAGATTACCATTTGATCCTAAGAAGGTGAAGGCTATATTTTCATGGTAGGAGCCGCAAAATGTCTTTGAGATTTAGATATTCCTTGGCCTTGTTGGATACTATCGACAATTCATCAAGGATTTATCAAAGTTGGCATCAACTTTGAATTATCATACCAGAAAAGGGGTGTAATTTATGTGGTATGTGGAATATTAGTCTTCTTTTTATTATTTGTAATGTAATATGAATTAAATCCTATTATGATTTTACTTGAGATAGGTAAGGGGTATGCGATGTACTGTGATGCTTCTTATTCTATTTTGGGTGGCGTGCTTATGTAGGAGGATCATAGTGTGGCTTATGGATCTCATCAGCTATGAAAACATGAAAGGAATTACCCCACTAATGATTTATAGATTTTTTAGTTATTAATCAAATTAAATTTTAGTGAAATTATATCTTTGGGGGGAGTTTTATAGTCTTTTCTAATAATAAGAGTTTGAGCTATATCTTTTCTCATAAAGAATTGAAGATCAAAAATAGATAGTGGGTGGAATACCTTAAGACCTTTGAATTCAATATCTACTAAACCCCAGTGAAGGTGAATATCATTATAGAAACTATTAGTGGGAAATTACTATTGAAGTTTATTCTAGAATCAAAAGAAAAATGGAACCTTATGGGGCTCTTCACTCAGTTGCATCAGGATGCTCAAGAGGATATTTCAGGAATGGTTCTGACCAGTGTTCAATTGGCATCATATCCCCTTGAGTCTACTCTATGGGATCAATAGCAGGATGATGAGTTCCTAGAAATTTGTGAAACCCTTTTTGATGGGGAGACCATTTCTAGTCTGTCTTTCCATTTATTTGATATTCTCAGTTTTGGGGATCAGTTTTTCATCCCAACATCTATGAGGAGTTCATTTTTTACTATAATAGTTCTTTAGGGGAATTAATTTGGGAACTATGAACATGTATCATGAAATGAGATGAAGATTTCAGTGGCTGGTTATGAAGCATGGAATTGGATATTATGTGTCCTGTTGTTTCACCCACTAATAGGTATAGGAGGAGTATCTAAAACCTTCTATTTTTTCTATCTTCTTCCCATGCTGATTTGGAAATGGGAAGATGTGTTCATGGACTTTGTTGTTAGATTACCAAAGACCCAATGATGGAAGAATCCTATCCAGGGGGTGATTGATTAGTTGAAAAAGTTAGCTCATTTAATTTTTTTCAGGGACACTAATAAAGTTGAAGACCTTGGTAATATATATGTACTCAAGATTGTGAGGTTACATGGGGTTCCATATGCCATTATTTTGGACATGGATCCTAGGTTCACCTCACAGTTCTAGAAGAGCCTCGAGGAGGTGATGGAGACTCAGGTTAGGTTTAGTACAACTTACCATCCATAGAAAAATAGTCAGATGAAGTGTGTTATTTATAAATTAGAGGATATTCTACATGCATATGTCTTGGATTTTGGTGGATCATAAGATATACATTAATAACTGGTTGAGTTTTCTAATAGAAAAATCTATTATTCATTGATCAGAATGGTTCCCTTCAAGGATTTGTATGGTCTCTCATACAGGTCCCCTCTTTATTCAAAAGAGGTGGGAGATGCCTCTTTAGTAGGGATAAGTCTCATTCCGGAGATTTCATTGATGATTTGAGATATAATTCATGATATTTTTATAACCATGAGTTAGTATAAATTATATGTAGATTATCAATGACATCCTTTGGAGTTTTCTGTTGGTGACTGGGTTTTCTTGAATGTTTCTCCTCCATTGGGTCACTGTCATCTTAGAAAATAGGGGATGTTGGATTAGATATATGTTGGACCAATTGAGGTTATTGAGTGGCTTAGTTAGGTTTCTTATCAATTTTAATTTCTGATTTATTTGACAGGTATTCATGTTGTTTTCTATATATATCAGCTTAGGAAATATTATTCTCACCTCTCTCATGTTCTGAGTTGGGAAGAGATTGAGTTAGAGAAAAATATTCTATTATGGAGTATCCAGTGGACATCATTGACTATCAAGTGAAATAATTTCATTGTAATTCCATATCGTTAGTGAGAGTGTTATGGAGACACAAATCAGATTCTCACATGACTTGAGAGCGTGAATCATTATTGAGGGAGTAGTGGCCTCACCCATTTTCAGATTTCCATTCTTCCAAATGACTTCCTAGGGATGGAAAGTCTTATGGTGGGGAGTTTGCAACATCCCATTACCTTCTTTAAAGTATTTATCATCTCTATTTCCATTTCCCTTTTTTGTTAGGGTTCGTTTTGGGACTTTTGAGGGTGAATAGATTTGTTTGGGGAAAATGAACTCAAGTTCAAGGATGTATGTTTTTTTTTGAATTAATTGATTCTGAATATAAATTTATCAAAGGATTTAAAGGGTTCTACAAGAGTTTAGAAATATTCAGAGGTGGTTCATATTTTTCCTATATAATATGTACCATGAACTACTTTATAGACACTTTAATATCACGAACTAGTTATATAAAGTGAATCTATTGCTAAGATGTTCCATGAACTGGTTCAAAGCATGAAATTTTTTTAAGTTGTGAAACTGGTTCACATCACAAAGGTTAATCAAAGCTATTTTTAATCTTTGGTGATACCTTTTTCAGCATATCTTGAAAATCATGAAAATAAAATTATGAAAGGGTTTCACATCATGAATGGTTTAGGGCCAACAATTTTAACCATACGACATGTATGATTTTATTTTCTTTCAATATGAAAGCTTATCTCTCGAAAACTTGGAGCTCTCCTATGTGATTTTAAGGACCTATATTACTTTAAAATTAATTCATTCACTGATTGATCTTCATGGTGGATGTGTTGCATCTCTTTGGCTAAGTGATATTTCTACTTATTTGTTACCACTGGTTATAGAAACACTATTAAATTATTATTTCAAATCCATTGATCTTTTGATGATGTTTTTCTTGATACATTCTAGATAATCTATGTGATTTTCTTCTGGGGGATGTTCCTTTATTAGTAATGGTATGATGCATGAGTTTTATATGAGGTATGTGTGACCTAACATCTCTTATGAACAAATTTTATATGGAATATGATTATGAAGTGAAGGTATAATAGATAAGTCATTATTTTATTATTCCGTATTTCTTATAGTGGTTGTGGATCTATTTTTGGGTGTGTGCATCATGAGTTTGAGGTTGGTAGTTCTATATATATCTTATGTTGGATGAACCTTGATTACATCAGTTTAAAAATAAAATGGAATGATTTATTGATTGATTTGTGTGTGTGTGAAAATGAGTTTTTGGGAAATGATGGGTTTTACCCTTATTTTGGTAAAAGGAAAATGGATGTTTCAAAGCATTGTGAAATAGGTTTGTGAAATATATTTCAAGAAGGGTTTTAATGAAATGTTTTGGAATTTTTATCACATGGGAATCCTTGGGAACTTAGGTGGAAGATGTATTAATAGGACTCATTCATTGATACCCTCGGGGGGTGGGGGGGGGGGGGGGTCACTCATAGGGTTTTCCTATTCTCCCTAGGAATATTGTTCTAGGGACTTGTTAGACACTATTGGGGGGGGGGGGGTCCACTTTCTGGGGTGTTCCTCTACTTTCATGATTATATGCACATGTCTAGAGACTTGATTCAAGTGATTGCCTATATATGGGTATGAGTGTTATAACTATCTTGACCTATAATTATATTTATCATGAATTTACCTATTATTTTGAGTTATACTAATTTTATTTGATTAATTTCTTTGATATATGTGATATTCTTTGAAACTGTTTTACTTCGATTATTTTAAACTATATAAAAAGGGGAATATTTTATTATGGTTTGATATAAAAACTAATTAATTGATTATCAGACCTTGTTTTCTTTAAAGTAGAGCATGTTTGGATTTTTTTATAGAAAATTATTATGGAACACCTGGGTAGGATACCATTGAGCTTGTTATCCCACATTCTATGCACTCCTTCAGTGGTGTGTATACCTTGTTATGTCATTCAATGTAGGGAAAGGAAAGTCGTTGTAGTGTGGTGGTGAGGTGTCTATCAGCTGGGTTGGGTAGTTGGTGTTAAGATAAAGGGATATTTTCTACTTATTACTTTTATTACTTATTTATCATCTTTTTTACTTCTTTTTCATTGGTCTCATACCTTGGAGTTTGTTTAATTACTTTTGGGTTGTTTTTCTTCAGATGTTTCCTTTTTTACTATGGCATATATTTCATGTTTTTTATATTCTGGTATTTCTTTCTAATATATATATATATATATTCCATTTTATCTACTTTAGTTTTGGTGATATAATTCCTTCTAGATATTGATGATCCCAGGGTACTAGTCGCCAACCTGTGGGGATCGAGAATGCCCTTTAGTTATGCGATGGGTTGGGTCGGGTACCATTTTGAGTGGTTATTTGGGTCAGTTCACAACATTATGCACTAGATTTTATTTCAAAGTAACAAAATTATTATTATTTGATATTTAATTTAATTAATTACATTTTAACCAACTTTATACTTTATTTTTTTAAAAGTTTATTTTTAGGCTTAAAAATGATTTTTTTTCTTTCTAAAAACTGTTTTAAAGTGCATAATGTTCCTCTATTTTTATTTATTAAAATAACTAAAAATAAGGAAATATTTAAATGAAATTTATATATTATGTTTATAAGTATATTAATTTAATACATATAAGTATTTAAAGTAGTAAAATAGTTAATTTAATGTCATATTTTCCTTGAAAACCCATTTCTTGAAAAACCATTTTCGACACATTTTACGGATACCTTTTTAAATTAAAAATTTTAAATTATATAAATTGAATTTGATAAAATGGATTCTATATTTGAAATAATAATAATTAATATTAATTAATAAGTTCAACACTATTTTTACCCATAATTAATGGTAAAACAAGTAAAAAATTAATTACCATGGTTAAAGAAAAATAATATTTTTTGCGCATTACATAAACTTGTGTTAAAATTAATTTTCCTAAAACATGGAATTTATATTTGATAAATTTTATTTAATATTAAGAATTATTGGGTCAAAATTATACAATAATGATCATTTTATTTTAGGATTAATGTATTTACTTAGGTTAAAAACTAGTTACCATGATGAAAACTAAAATGGTAAAAGGGACTAAAATTAAAGGTAAAGGAAATAACATGTTTAGAAAATGTTTATTTTTAATGGTGGAGTTGTGGATAAACCTTATATTCCAACAAAACCATTATTTATCAATTTTGGAGGTACTTGGGTTGAGAATGACTTCCCATTATTGAATAGTTTTTAGTATTTTCAAAAATGCCACTCCTCCTAAATTATGAAAGGGCACACCCTCACTTCACTTGTTCATGTATATTAATCCATTTAGATTAAAATAACCCTAAAAAATGTCTCTAAATAATACTTATACACATTATAGATCTTTTGGTATTCTAAAAAGGCTAACCCCAGGGTCCTTAATAAGAGATCCATATAAGGTTCTTCTAAGTGAAGGTAATTGTCTTCACTAAGCTCTTTATTTTTTACTTCTTCTTTTATCACATTTAATTGTGTCCTAAAAATTAAAATATAATAACAAAATTATATTATATATATTTATATTTTATTATTTTTACAAAATAATATTTATTCATGTCCTTATCCGTCAAATGGGAAATAAAGTCATCGATCGTGTGTACAGCGGACTACAGCTTCGTGAACCGATGTAATTTGTTTTCCATCACGAACTCACATGAATAGTAATAATAATGGTAATAATGAATATATATGATATATATTAAGTTATATTAATGATTTTAAGTTATTATATCATCCACTTCCACACCCTTTCACACTTAAAGGTAATGATGTCGTCACTTGTGTGTACGTATGACCTACCATCTCCACAAAGAGATGTATTTCATTTTCCTTGTATAACTTTCAAGATTGGTTCTAATAAGGTATATAATGAATAAATGTGATATGAATAAAATTAATATCATTTTTTAGATTATGGATATATGTCCTATTGACAACAACTAGAACTTTCATGATAAAACATGCACGAGAAAACATAAGCAGTTAAAACCCTAAATAATGGTAATAATGAAATATTATTAATGAATGGGTGGTAAGATGTTATAATAGAATCATATATGATCTTATAAATACAAATATTATTATTTTATAAACTAATAAAATTCTTAAAACCATTATACACAATTTTAAACCATTTTAAACTAATGAGAAGTGCGAGTTAAATGATTTTGTCTCAATTTTATTTATTTATATAATATTAAAATGTTATGCTCAAAATTTATTTTATATAGTGTATATAATTCAAATTTTATAGGTTATATAATTAATAATTTATAATTCATGTAATTTAATGTTTCAATTCATATTATTTCATCCAAGGGGATTTGATGTAAATGATACCAAGTGGTGAGTGTTTCATAACTCAATTTGTTCTTATTGAGTTATATTACTTATTTATTATCTTTCATATTATAAGATTATGTTTATAATGTATTTTTATTATTTTATGATTTATTTAAACTTGTATTATGTGTATTTACAATTGATACACATAATAAATTCATTGATGAATCCTCACTTTAATGGTATGACTTTGTAAGAGATTACGTCTCAATTTCCACTCTATTGAGACATATTTGGAATTAAGCACCTATTTATTTTTATGAGGTGTATCTAATACCAATTTGATATGTTATATCATGAATATATTTATATTTATGGTATTTACTGTTTCACTTGAATTTATTACTTTCAGAGGGATTATGACTCTAAATTTACCAAAGAGTTAAGGGTTTATTCTTCAATATCATTTTAATTGGGATTATTTATGATTGAATTTAAATTTAAGGAAACTATTTTATCATTGTATAATAAAACCCTATGACCTAATTCACCTATTTTTATTTTTGAAATTTTCATGTAATTGTACCATTTTCCTCTCTTTGGTACTCAAAATGATTGAAAAAAATGTTCTTTTAAAAGCCAAATTTATTTCTTTTTTTTTTTCTGTCGAAAATGAATTTTCTTCAATATCTATATTTTTTATAAAATGTCTTAAAGAATATTTTTAATATTGTACTAGGATTTATTATTTTTTACCCATATTTTTATTTTTACAAGATGGTTTATAAGGAATCTTCTTATCATTTAAAAATAACATTCTTTTTGACCTTTAATAAAAATGTAAAAGGAATATTTATTTTAACATACATGATATTAATATAATATTCCCATAATTGGGATCACTCATTTATTTGAATCTTACTTTAAAAGTTTATAATATTATTTTCAGAGAAATATTTTTGACTAATATTCTATATATTTTTAGTTTTTAAGTTATTTTCAAAGTGAAAAGCGTATTTTCTTCAAGAATAGTTTTAATAATTTTTTAATATTTCAATTAATTAATGACAAAAACACTTCATTTTAATTATAATACACCAGGGATATATTATAATGATCCCATAACTATTATTTCTCTATATTTTTTATCAATAGTTAGACTAGGGATTTTATTTACATTCACTTTCCTTATTATATTTGTATTCATTAGCTTTCTCTTGAAACATTCACTTTCTTATGATCATTGAAAATTAAATTTACCTTAAATATCCATATTATTTAACATGTATATGATTATTAATTAATCTATATGTGATTTTCACATAAGGTGTTTTACTTGTAATGTTATTTTATTTAAAGGGGAAATATTGATATTTTGTATTCTTTATTCAATACATACATTTATTGAGAAGGCATATTTCTTATGAATTAAATCATTCATTTGATATATAGGGAATACATTTGACATGATGTGATGGGTGGGGGGCCTAGAATTATATATCCCCTTGATGCATTTATAGGTCTCATGAGACAAATAAATTGGAAAATTAAATGGGATTTTACCCATAGTTTTGAACTATATTAGAACAAGGTCTTGACAATATAGATATAATGGTCTCTGAGATCATGACTTCCAATCTCAAACATTTCCTTCATTGAAAATTCAGTTATTGACATCCATGTGATTATTTGATTAGTTATTATATCCATGGATTTACTTCAATCTCATGTGATTATTTATTTGTAATTATGATATCATCATTTATTCCTACCATATTATTCTTTATACATAGGTTATTGATTAAATGGAATGTTATTCTAGTTATATACCTTACCATATTGATTATTAATTATTGATTAATATTTATTTATTCATGATAGATTATTATATATGTAACCCTAACTGATTATATTATATCACCATTTATTTATTTTCCTTTCCCCAAGATATGAATAAGGAATATTTAAATGAGTTCTAGGATGTAGAATATTTACTTACACTATATTGTAATTTATGTTTTCCAATGAAATGCATGAATCAAGTATGCACATAGTTTACCAAGACTAATAAACTATTCAGTCCTTTAGGATGTGATTTATAGTATCTTATAATAATTTAATAAAGTGACCACTGATTCTGGGATACTAGAGGTGGGGTATTTACAAATATATATATTATATAATAATGTTTAAAGTATTTACAAGTTTTCCACCCACCTCATTTATAAAAGGAACCTCATCCCCTCATTTATCCACACTTATTGAGCTACCTAACTCATCCAAGACCTGCCAAACTAACTTCAAAAAATACTTATCTATATACTAGAGGTTCTGGTGTTTTCAAAAAATCACTTCAAAAAGGTTTAAGGTGTAATCCAAAGGATAATGCCAAAACAAGAGGTATATATCATTTTCAAGATTTTTCAAGTTAATTTCATCTTAAAACTCTTCTACAATAACCATATTAACAAAATTAAATCATTATATTTACTATATTATGTTTTTTGAAGTAAATTATATATCTAATTTCTATCATCTTCCATTCTATAGAAAATGAAATCATCACTTGTGTGTACGTATGAAGTATCATCTCCACACAATGATGTAATTTTTTTTCACCACTACCTCACATGGATGGTTATAAATATATAATGAATTAACATAATGATATTTTTTAAATAATTATGATTTTGTAAATATAATATATCATCTATATTATTACCATTCCATCTGTTGGAAAATTATAAAATTGCTCGTGCGTACATGTGAACTATCACCTACAAGAAGTGACGTGATTCAATTTTTTATTACCACCTTTCATGGATGATTATAAAATTGTAAATAATGAATAAAAATTACATTTATTAAATTATTAAAAATCATTATATGATGAAACTATTTCATAACATCTTTAACAACGTTCAATATATCAAATTAATTTTAAATAAATTGACTGAACGACCTTAACTGGTCAAAATAAGAAAGAACTATTCAATACATATATTTCAAATGAATATAAAAGGAAATTAAAAATTGAATATAGATGTATTTTTTTCTTTATAAATTATTTAATAAATTTTAATTTATTATTATTGGGTATTTAATGTGTTCGACAAATCAAGAATCCAGTGTAAGAATTTTTCATCTTAATTCAACTAGAGGGAGACATATTTTATATTATATACATAATTTATTTTATATGGTTTAAATAATAACCATTTTATATATTATATAATTAATTAATCTTTATTTCTTTTTAAAGTTTCAATTCTGGTTTTATATTTTTATGGGTTTTGATTCTAAAGTTATTAAATCTGTTAATGTTTATTTTACAATTGCACCCTTATTTATGATTATTATTTTTTATATTTATGTTGGAATAATTATATACTCTTTCACCACTTAAACCCCATATATTTTCTTATAATATGGTTATTAATAGGTTTTGAATGAATTTCTTCCAAAATTTCCTCTATTGGTACTCAAATACCTTGATAATGTTTTTTTAACAAAACCAATCATATTTCATTTATTTGATCGGGAATATTTCTCTTCCATATCCATATTATTCAAAAAATCTTATAGAAGTTTTTATCTAATTTTAAATTATTGGTAAATATATATTTATACTATATTTTAATTTTTTTAATATGGTCTTGAAGTAAAATTTTTAACATTTTCCAAACAAGTTAATATTTTCATTTTATAAAAAAGTTAAGGAAATGTTATTTTTAACATATATGGAATAAATAATTTTTATTACCTCTAGGACCATTATTCTATATTTATAATACTCAAAAACATTCCATGGTATTTTATGTAAAATCCCATTTAAATTATTTTATAAATTTTTAGTTTTTTATATTAAAATTCAAGGTATTATTTTCTAATTGGTTGAAAATAATTTTGGAAATAATTTATAACTTTTTTTATAAAAAAATAAAAAATACTTAAGGAAATTTATTTTTTAATTTTTCACATACCTTTTATTCTCTAATTTTTAAATATTTCTTATTTACTTTTAAAACATAATTTTTTGACAAGTTTGTAGTCTAATATCATCCTTTACTTGTTTAGGGATTATACCTTATTTTACGATCTTTCACTTTCTTATGATCATGTTCTCCATCACTCTCCATTATTCATTGACCACTATTTTTCTCCTTTATGTCCATATTTTTAGTATCATGGATATATTCAGTATCGTTTCCACTACACTAATATTGTCTTAACCATATAACATTTAAATATATGGTGTTAGTTGATGGAATCCTATTATGAAATCTATTTATTTTATTAGGAAATATTGATATTCCATATTCTTGATTCAATAGAGATATTTATTTATTAAAAAAATCATATTGATTATGTATTATATTTTTGATTTAATATATGGGGAATGAATTGTATATATATAAGTGAGAGGTGGGGCCCAATTATATATAACCTTTCGATGAGTCAATAGGTCTCATGAGATAGACATTCAGCTAAATTAGTTTGGTATTTAGTATATACCTACCCATTCATTAAAATGTCTTGGAAAAGGACCCTATGACAAGGTTTATGATGTCTTATCATGTGGAAATTATGGAAAGATCATGATGTATGGAATTATCCATTTCATCATTAAGATTTTAGTTATTATTATTTTATGAGATTATTTTGTTTATATTTTACATGGATATATTTTTAAGTTTATGTTATTAAATAGATGATATATTATTGATTATTTATTCTTCCATATTGTTTATGACTTATGTATTCATGATAGCATTAGTTTTAATATTTCCCTTACTAAGGATTTGTGAGGAACATTTATTTATTTTCCTTTTCCTTGGATATGAAGAAGAAACTTTTGAATGATTTACAAGGATAAAATAAAGTTTTTCATGATATGATTTATTTTTCTAACGTAATATAGAAATAATAAATGTATCTAGTCTCTAAAGACTGCTAAATTAATCAATATTTTATGTTTTGATCCCTTTTAATTTATACCATAATAAAAATGAAAACACTAGATCATGGCTACTAGAGTCGAGTTCATTATAGTTGGTATCAAAAGAAGTTTATTAGGTCCCTTGAGAACTTGATTTTAGAAGAACATTGCTAGCATGTGATTAAGATAATACCCTATAAGTTTCAATAACATTTAAGTATTTTTTTATGTTTTGGATAATTATTCATAGTTGTATGAGATAATTATGTGTGTTCTATTGTTTAGATATGGAATATTATAATATAAAGGGAAAAAATATCAACAACTATAGTCAATGTAGGGATTTAAATTATAGTAAAGATGATACAACATGTGTTGAAGTTAAGCTGATCATGACCATATTTTGGAATCTTAACCAAGTTATGATAAATAATTTTTCCCATATGAAAAAGCTATTTTTCATAGCATGATTCACCTATGTTAGATCACATTATGCAACAAAAGTCTTCATCCTTTAATTGAGATACTAATATATTGGATGTTTAAGGACGGATCATGTAGCTTGAAAAAATATTTTGTCCTTGGTAAGTAATGAAAAGGAAAAGGTTATTCTGGAAATATTTTTTTAAAGGATATATGAATCAACGATGGTCATTGATTTATAATACTAAGGAGGAAGATGAGATAGAAAGTATAAAATGGAGAAACTCTAAGGAGATTTTTTTGATAAATACTTTACTCAAGAAAAATAAGATTATATGGAAAGGAAATTCCAAAATTTAAGATATAAGGAAGAGTAAAGTCTTTATAAGTGAAAGGTAAACTTTACAATATTATAAATTCATATTGTGGACTACATACATAATATGAAAAGTATTATTGGATGTTTCTTTGGTGGGATTAAGCTGATACTTTGAAGGTTCTTAGTTTCATAAAAATTTTCATCATATGATGATTTGGTATGAAGTGAAATTAATATGTAAAAATAATTCTCCAGGTCTTATATTTTCAAAGGAAATCAAAAGAATAAGAGGATTATTGAACACCATGAAAAATGAAATGTAATAAAGAATAATAAGGTAAAGGAAGAACTTTCATCATGTAAAAATTATAGAAAAGAACTTCCTAGTAAAATTTTAAAGGGAATGAGGGTTTTTTATAAGTGCAGAGATAAAGGACATAAAGATCATGAATGTAAATGTAAGAAAAAAAATCCATTGATATCTAGTGCTGCAACTGTAAAGAGATGATACACTATTCAAATCAATTCTCCCAGCATCATGGATTAATTTGATAATTTCATTGTAGTACTTATTAATGTTATCTTGGTATAATATAAAAGGGATACAGAGTATAAGAATAACCTTTGAATTACTCATAATTCTCTTAAAGGAAAGAAGTTATGGGAGAAATTTTTCATGTAAGAATTTTGGATTCAAATTTTTTATTTTCTTTGAAATATTCTCTCCAATGATGGAATACTTACTGATGTTTCAAGGAAAAGGTAGAGCCTCAACACAATATATAACATTTAGGGTCAATATGTGATTTTATATTAGGGTAATTATAATAAATTTGGGTGAATATATGATTATGATGTATTCAAATTTAATCTAGAATATTCTAATGAGTTTTATAGTTTAACAATTAATGTTGAAGCTGTTGTTATTGTTTTGGTTTTAGAGACATTAATCCTAAATTTTATGGTTTAATTTATTGAATCTTATTTTTTACTTATGCTGACCACTTTATTGGTTTTATTAAATGACTAGAAATGAGAGGAATATCCAGTAAAAAATTATTTAATATAATGAAGAGCATTATCTTTTAATGGATCTCACGATCCCTTAAAAGTTTATTTTAGTTCTGAAGGCATGAAAAATTCAACATATTCATTAATAATTTTGAATATGAGAGTAATCATAGGTAGAAAACTGATTGAAACATAATCGAGGAAAGAAACTGAGTAAGTATATTTTCTTATAGTTTATCAATCTCAAGAAATGGAAGATGAATATATCTTGTTTTTCGTAGAAACTATCACTTAACTATCAATTCATTATTCTAGAAACACATTCAGAATTATAATTCTTATAAATCTAAAAATATTTTTTTAAAAAAACATTATTTAGGAAATAATAAGTTTCTTAGTCTTAACCTCAAAATTAAAATCATAATAAAATTATTATACTCATTTGGTTACGAATGAATCATAATTGTGAGAGTGAAATTTTTTAATGATGGAATAATATAACAACTTAATATTTTTTTTATTAATACCATGTACGATAGATCATGATACATGCAACACTAACCATAAACTGACCGTGATATACTATAGATATATTATTATTTAAATATAACCATTATAACCTAGTTATTGAATTTTCTTGTTTAAATAGGTTTTGAAAAATTATGAAATATATATATATATAATTTTCCTAATAAAAATATAGTTATTAACTCATAAGAAATAAGTAATCAATTTTGAAAGATAAGAATGAAATTTTATAATGTTAAGAATAATAAATTTTTAAATAGGTTTTCTTTCTATCATATATGTTTCATTTAATTTTTTTTGAGTATTAAAATTTTTGAAAAATTATTTTTTAATAAATTTAAGATGATTAATAATCATTAATTCATTTATTATAAACTTTTTCAAAATGAAGATAAAATAATTTGATGGAAAAATGAGAAATTTTTTAGAAAACTGTTTTCAAGTGCATAATATATTTTTGTCCTATTAAATTAAGTTTATCAATATGGATTAATTTAATAAAATATATTGATAATATATCTAATAAAATAAATTAATATTAATCTATTGGGTTTTACTATTAAATAAATGTAAATAAATTCATTTTATGCCTCAAAAATACTTTTTTTTTCTTAAAATGGTTTTTATAGGTCTGTGCAAGGATATTAGAATTAATTTCTTGAATTATTAGAAATTTTATTTGAAAAAAAGAAAATAATTTTTTATTTCATCATATCATAGTTATATTAGGTTTAATGGTTTTTTAATTTTTTGAAATATTTGATTTTTGGATGAATATTGAAAAATACCGATTTTACAAAGACCGTTACTTTTATGAAATTATTAGGTTATAATAATCACTTGAAAGTTCATGAAACCATTTTTATAGAAAAAATATATTTTATAATTGATATAATTACTTTAAAAATTTAATTTTAGTCTTATAATTCTATGTTTAACATTTTGGAAATCGAAGTAATGTTTTCATTCAAATAAAAACTATTTTTGGTTCTTATATTTTAATCAAAGTATTCACAAGGTTCCTTTTGGTTTTGGGTTGATTTCTTAAAAAATAAGACTTATTTTATTTAAAATAATCTAATTAATTATATATAAAATAACACTATACATGATTTTTGGTATAAAATCATTTTTATGCTTTTGTGAGTATTTTTCTTAAAACAGGTTTTCATTGCATTTTATGAATGTATATAAAAAGTAATTTTACCACTTCTGGAAATTTAAAAATGTAAAATGGGTTATATATTTGGAATAAAAATAATTAATATTAGTTATAAATTTAAACTTAATTTTTGGTTATAATTAATAAAAACCATGATAAATATTTTATCACCATGGTTAATGGTAAAATGAGTTAAAAATTTAAAATAAAGAGAACAAGTTTTGAGATAACCAAAAAAACTTTCTTAAATATTTTTTTATTATATTTAGACCATAAAGTTATAATTTCATAAGTTATGAAAATTTTTGAGCCACTTAATTTGAGTAAGATATATATTATATAATAATGTTTCTAGTATTTATAAGTTTTATACCCACCATACCTATAAAATGGAATCTTCTCCCATAATTTATCCATATTTATTGAGCCACTTAGCTCTAAAAACCCCTACAAAAATATATTACCAAAATAATTATACATATCCAATAGGTTATTGTCATCCCAAATTTCCTCCTAGTGTGTAAGCAAAAGGAAATCACCAAAAAAGAGTTATATGTTCTTACTAATCTTTTTCAAGATACTTTATTCTTAAACTTCTTCAAAATATTCAATAAATTTATTAAAATAATTACATAATTATATTTAACATAATTTTTTATTTTAATGGTACATCCATTTTAAATATCTTTTCCATCATATGAAAAATGAAAACATCGCTCGTTTGTATGTACGAATTACCATCTCCACACAACGGTGTAATTCATTTTACCTCACTAACTCACTTAAATAGTTATTAAGATATTATTAATGAATATATATAATATTTATGAAATAAGTATGATTCTATCACTATAATATATCATCTATCTGGTTACCATTTCATCCATTGAAAAATGATAACGTCTCCTATGTGAATGTGTGGACTACAACCTCTACAAAGCGAAGTGATTCATTTTTTTGTTACAACCTTGAATGGATGATTATAAAATTTTATATAATGATTAAAAATTATATTCATGAAATTAATACTTTTTTTAAGATTATGTAACCACTTCATAACATATGTAACCATGGTAAATATTCTGAAGTATTTTTACAAAAATTGTCCGAACAACCTTAAGTAATCAACATAAGAAAGAACTATTCCATAAATGGATATAAAATGATTATACAAAGAACATAAAAAATTGAATATTTGTGAAATTTATTCTTAATAAAATATTTAATAAATTTAAATTTATTATTAAGAAGGATATAACACATCCAACTAAACACGAATCCAAGGTAATAGTTTTTCATCTTAATTCCACTATAGTGAGAAATATTTTATATTATACACCAAAATTATTTTATATAGTGTATATTATACCTATTTTAAATATTATATCATGAGTTAATCTTTTTTAAGGTATTTATAGTTTTAATTTAGTTTTTATGTTTGATATTTTTTTATTCAAAAGTTATTAAAGTTGTAAAGGTTTATTTTGCAATATCAATCTTATTCAGGATTTTTCATGTTTAAATTTTTATTGAAATAATTTTATGCTCTTTATCCTTTAAAACCCAATCTATTTTATTCTCCTATAATTATTTATGGGGTTTCCATGTTTTTCTTCCTTATTTTTCTATCTTTTCTACTCTAAGGCAGAAACAATATATTTTTAAAAAAACCAACCATATTTCTATTTTCTAGTAGAGAATATTTCTATTCAATATCTATATAATCAAAATTGTTTTATATAAGTTTTTATCTACATTAAAATGATTATAAAAGGTCTTTTTATACTACCTTAGAATTTATTTATAGAGGTTTGATAGGAGTTTTTTAAAATTTATCTAAATAATCCATTTTTGATGTTTTAAAAAAGTGTAAAAGTAATATTATTTTTAACATATTCGACGATAATAAATTTTCTCGCTACCATGAAAATTATTCACTATTTATATCCCTCTAAAATTTACCATGTTCTTTTGAGGAAAATAATTTTTCCATTAATTTTTTTAATTTTTCTTTTTTATATTAAAATAAAAAAGGAATTATTTTGAGAAACATTGAAAATAAATATGGAAATAATTTATAACTTCATTTTACTACAAAGATACAAAATCCATAAGGAATGTGATTTCTAAAGCTCTACTTCTATTTTTCTCTCTTATTATCAAAATAATTTCCTTTAATTAAAAACATTAATTCATATTGAATTGATGGTCTTCTATCATCCTTTATTGATTTATAGATTATACCTTATTTTGTGACCATTCACTTTTTTCTGATCATGTACTCTATCCCTCTCTATTATTCATTGAACATTTTTTTTCATTATGTCCATATTTTAAGTGTCATAGATATACTGATTATCATTTATACTACATATATATTGTCTTAATCATATACCATTTAAATATACAATGTCAATTTAAGGAAGATTATTAATAAATTTGTTTCATTTACTGAGGAAATATTGATGTTCCATATTCTTGATTTAATTATAATATTATTTATTGATAATTAATATTGATTATATATTATATTTTTTATTCAATATTTTAGAAATAAATTTAAAATGTATTAGTGATGAAGGGGGTCGATCATTGATAGCCTCTAAATTAATCGATAGGTCTCCTATGACAAATAATTGGCCAAATTAGTTGGGTATTTGGTGTATACCTACGCATTTATTGAAATGAATTAGTAAAATAACCAAAATAAAAGTTTTATATTGTATTTTTATGAAGCCTTGATAAAAAGATATTGATATATGACATTATTAATTTTCTTCATTAGAAGTTTAGTTATTATTATCCATGTGATTGTTTTGTTGATATTTTCCATGGATACATTTTTAAGCTCATGTTATTGACTAAATGGAAAATGTATTGATTATTTATTCTACTATATTGTTTATTCCTTATGTATTCATGATATATTCTGTTTCATTATTTACCTTATGTATAATTTGACATCACCCTATATTTTTTTCCATTCCCCATGATATGAATAAGAAATATTTGAATGATTTTCAAGGACGCATGAAATTTTTTTATGTTATTTTTTATTTGTCCAAGGTAATATGAAAAAATGTATGTATCTAGTCACATAAGAATTATAAACCAATTGATCCTTCATGTTTCAATACCTTGTATCTTATACCAATTTAATAAATTAAACACTAAATCTTGGCTAATTGAGTCATGTTCATTATATAAAAATAATTATTAAACCTGCATATGAAAAATAGAAACCCAATCCAAGATTGAACTATACATTTCAAATGAAACTACACATAATAGAAATAAATAAATTATAAATATTGGTACCTTACACTAAAGATATCAACTGTTAAGTTAAATTACTCTTCTTATCCTTTGTTTTTAAAATCACATCACACATTACATTGAATAGAATTAACCAAAGGATTGTGTGTTTATGTTTTGTTTATGAAGTCTTTATAAACAGATCCTAAGTTCTGATGGACCAATATAGAAAATTGAATTGTCAAAACTCAATGAATGTGTACTATAGTGGCATGATTACAATGGTTGAAATAGTGTTATGACTAGTTTCATCATAAGATACAGTTTTACCTCATTAAAAGATAAAGTTATATCCATAAATATTTTATGAATATTGTGATGAATTTGAAATAAAACCAAATGATATTAGATTATGACCATTGAAGTTTTCTAAACCATCATATATAAATTGTACCATGGTTTTGAGTAATGAAAGTTGTTGTAAATTCTAAAATAGAGCTTTGTGCATCATTCATCTACTTTGAGAGCTTCAATTGTATTGTTTTTCCATACAAACTTAGAGATATCATTTTGAGATATTTATTTTCAAATATTTAATCTTTATGTTGTAAATTTTCATTTTAAGATCCTTTATGATCATAGAGATTCAGTTGATGAATCTCTTACTATCGATCGAAATGATCGAGGAGCTTCTAGAGAGAGGAAACTATATCTTCTAGATAATTTTCTTGATAAGGTCTAGTAAATTAGACTTACTACTAATCAAGGAGATCGAATAGGTTCTATATTAAAGAGAAACCTACTATCAAAAATTTAACAAATAATTTAAAATTTTAGAGATTGACACCTTTAGATAGGTCTGGAATCGATAAAGTTTCTCTTTAGGACTTGGATACCTTGGATCATGTCTATAAATTTACCCATCACTTTAGTTTAAAATAAAATATTTCAATGATTATAATCAGTTTGGTAATAATATCCCTTGGGGGTTATTCAAATTTTTATTTGATAGTGTGAGTATTATTTTACATTACTATTGTATTTTTTGTGGATTTATTGTTTTATCGGATAGTGTGTATCCTTCGACAGGTTTATATTCAATTTTTTACCCCATTTTTTTCTTACGGAAGTTAATTTTTTTCTTCTAACAATTTATTTTCCACTAAATTTAATTTGTATACTTTATTTTGATTTAAAAATATACATAAAATGATATTGAACCATTAGTGAGAGAAAAATTATAGGCTATATTTTTAAAATAAATCCCCTCCTCTTTAGTTTCCATGTCACTCTTAATTTAGGAAAACAAGTAGTATCACATCCTTTCTCTACCTATTTTGGTTGATACACTTTTTTATAAAACATAGAATTTATATATTACATTCTTTCATTGGAATTTATAAGTTTCCTCACACTAACTATATTGAAGAGGAAGATTACATTATTTTTGTAAGACAAGGCTTCTAATTTAATTCACTAAAAACCTATATCCTAGTTGACCACTGATCTTTGATGGGTTATATTATGAATATTGGAATAAAAGGAAGAAAATTTTTGTTATTAACACTGGTGTGGAGCATTTTATCACGATGAATAAATATTACAAAATTCTAGAGAAATAAATTACTTAGTTTGATCAACTAAAAAAGTTGGAATATCAGTATAATTACTAATTTTTAATACCTTTATTCTCTTGATTACTAGAGATATATATAATTTGTTTTCATCATGTGATATGGTGAAGTAAATTTGAAAAAACATGAAATTAATCACTTTGGAACATATAATTTTCCTGAGATATGAATGATAATATTGCGAGTTGATTATTAGGCATTTTATTTTCTTCTTAGTGAATTAATGGTGCAAATGTAAGAATGTTTTATGATGGTTATTAGTGAATTACATTATTTGTGTGTGAAGGAAATTATAGATGATAATATTATCGAAAATATTCTTTATATTATTTTTACGTAATGTGATTATAATTGGATAACGATAGATGATACTAAGAATTTAGAAAAGAAAAGTCATAATGATACTTTCGAGACTCTAATGTAGTACGAAAATCAGCTGAAGAGAGATGATGGGAAGTCAAATATAAAGAATGGAGTTGTATTCACTTCCAATTCTAGTAGTTTAAATTTTAGTTCTTAAACATCAAATACTACTATTATGAAGAATAAAATAAAAAAAAATTCAAAATTTATCAATTTAGAATCTTTTGAAAGAGAGAATACTTAGCTTGAAATACATATGAATAAAATTTTCAGAAATAAGAAATTTCAATATGACCATATAAATAACATAAAATATAGGTATGAGAAGAAATAATCATAAAAAAATTTTGGTTTTGAATTGAAAAAAACCATGTCATATTAGACATGATTATTCTAGACTGAAGAAAAAAATTAAATATGGTAAATCTTTTGATGAACAGGAGAAATGAATTCAGAGTGACCAATTATACATGGAGTTCTAGTGAGGATCCATCTTATGTAATTAGTGGTTATTGAAAGAGTAATAATATTAAAAATATTATTGGGTTTTATTCAAATATTCTGTCGAATGATCTATGCTTTACGGGGAAGTTAAATCAAGATTCACTTTCACATCCATCACTTGATGCTAATTTTTCATTTACACCAGATAATTATAGTAATTCATATTCATTGAAATAAAAGGCTGATATTCTATCATTTGATTATATGGTTAGATATATTACATTCTCGGATAATAAAAATGAAAATTTTAAGAAATACCTTGATTTGGATTAGGAATATTTTTCTAAAATGGATGAGAGGATTTATAAACTTACCTTTTAAATTTATAAACTAACCTCCAAGTTAGATGATAAATCAAATTTTTATTTAACCAATGATTATTTGAAATTGGTTTTCAACCAAAAAATATAAAGTTTACATACAAAATAATCATTAATCTAATTTTACCATCAGTAGGGATAAATCTAATAATCTCTTAATATAGTTGAAACAAAATTTTATATATTTCAAAATATAATTTACTTATAAAAAGTAACATTTTAAAATAAACTATTTTATTCCAAAAAATGGACTTTTTTATAATAAAAGTCATAGAGGAGGTAATTGGAGAAATAATTATTCATTGAACAAAGTTCAATCCTTTGAAAATCATAAGCCCTATATTAATTGATAACTATAAGCTATTGAAAAATATATGTTTGGCCAAATGTGGGTTCCTAAGGTTCTTTTTACTAACATTTTTTTGGCCTAAATAAGTTTTCATACCAAAATATTAGATCTGATTAATCTTAGGAAGATAGGATGAGTACCAGAAATCGATAATCTTGGTAAGTGGATAATAGTTTTTTCTTAGCACATTACTGGAGACAAATCCAATTTTTATAACTTAATGAAAGTGATGTGATAACAAGTTACTTTTGGGGAAAATTTATAAGATTATTTTATTGGTATATGAGAGATTTTTTTTCTTTGTTAGAACTTTAAATTTTAATGTAATTTATGTTTTAGGGATTAGTGCCAACCTTAAAGGAATAAGTCAATTATGTGATGAAGGTTACTCTATGAACATTGAGACTGATAAATGTAATATCAAAATTTTGGAATGTGATCATGTTTTATCTACCAATAAGTATGATAATTTTTAAATGATATAATTTTATGACCATAGAAATCAGTACTTACCTCATCTTAATGATATTGAATAATCTTCATGACTTTACAATAAGAGGTTTAAACCCTTTAATTTTTAGACCATAGCTAATATTTCTAGGAAGAGACTAGTAGGGGTACTTAAAAAACTTATGTTTAATTCTACTAGAGTTAGAAACCATTTCTAATATGATAAGAAATAAAATTCGAGCTTTAAACCTATAGGTGATTTTGTAAATTTTGGAGCATTAAAGTTAGTGCACATGGATCTTTTTGGACTCACAAAAACTATGAGTATCAGAGGAAAACACTATATGTATGTCTTAGTTAATTATTTAACCAATTATATATGGTCCTATTTACTATAACATAAATTTTAATCACTCTATATTTTTGAATGTTTTGTTACTCTTGTATAAAATTTGAGAATCCTACCTATTGTCACTATCTATAGTGATCATGGTGGTGATTTTGAAAATTACTATCTTTAAATTTTTTATAGTGGAATATAAATTACTCATAATTTCTTGTAACTAATAAATCCACAATATAATGGTGTAGTTTAATGATATAACAAAACCCTACAAGAAATTACTCAATTTATGTTTTGTGAATATTCACCAACTATGTATTTTAGGGTAGAAGCCCTAACTACAACTTGTTTCAATATAAATCAAGTTTTCCTTTATCTATTTTTAGGTAATACCTCAAAAAAATTACGGAATGATGAAAATCCTAAACTTTCTTACCTCAAAATATTTGGATTCAAAGTATTATTTATGAATACTATATATCATGTTCATAAATTTGATCCAAAATCAGATAATATTTATTTGTTTACTCCATACTGTTGATGAAATGGTAAATGTTATGTTTGATGAAAATGATCCTTATATGAAGTTAAAATGTCTTAAAGATACTAATCTGAATTGTATTTTTGAAAACCCTAATGTTTTTTTACTATAAATTGAATCCTATCAATCAAAGATTAATATTTTTTGAATTATACTAATATAATCTAGACTCTTATAAGTTAGTTCAATGAAATTTAGTTTAAGAAAATTTAATAATTCAATAGAAAATGAATAAAATTCTTTTTTTATGCTGGAATTAGTTAATTTTATTGAATCATCCCACTAAGAATATCATTTGTGATGTAATTGAACTAGTTAAAAACATAAATTCCTTATGAAATTAATATTATAATCATTCAATCTTAACACACCTTGATCCTAAAATAATATATAATGTCTTAGGTGATTAATGTTAGACAATTGTTATGTAAGAACAACACAATAAATTTAAATGAAACAATGTTTGGACCTTGGTTGATAATCCTAAGGAACATCCAATTATAGGAGTAAAATAGGTATTTCAAAATAAATTCAATGAAAATGGGTTTATTATTAGGAATAAGGAAAGATTAGTTTCTAAGGGTTATAAATAAGAATATGGCATGGATTATGGAGAGACTTTTTTCTGCTAACTAAGGTCAAATCCATGCATATTTTACTATCTTTCTCAAAATGCCTTAACTTTACTATATACCAAATGGATGTAAATATTTATTTCCTTAATTAATATGTTGAGGAGGAATTTGTTTAGAACAAACATATAGTTTTAAATATATAAATTTTACAAACATGTTTTTAGACTTAACAAGAAAATATATGTACTTAGAAAAGAACTAAGATCCTTGTATTATTGATTGTTTATATTTATACTTCAAAAATAATTTCATTAAAGGAATAGAAGAACCACCATATTTATTAAGAATGTTTTATAAAAACCATCATTTTTCAAAAAATTTTCCATGGAATTATCCTTTTCTCAACTCAAAAAATATCATAGTATGTTTTTCAGAACATATATTGAGTGAGTTCAAAAACGATCATGATGGTAGAAATTAACTATCCTATTGGATTCCAAAAAACTTTGTGACTAGAAGGGTCAATATTAACTCAAAAAATTATATAATATATTTACTTAAAAAAATTTGTTTTGAAAATGGATCTAGTATTAATACTTTGGTAATTAATAAATGTAAACATAATCTTAATGAATATAGGAAACAAGTTGACCATGAATTATTTATAGGGATGATTGGGACGTTACTATAATTTATAAATTGTTTACCAAATATTATGTACTTTATATTATTTTTTGTGAGGTTTCAAAAAAATCAAAGGAATACCTTATTAAGGTAGTCAATCATATCTTTCATTACCTTAAGGAAACATCAGGACATGTCTTATTTTATTCTTCTAGAACCGAGTTAACTTTAATTAGTTTTTTTGATGCTGAATTTGGAAGCATTATAATGAAATGGAAGATTACTTTAGAATTATTCATTTTATTAGAGAGTATTTGGTTTCATGGTTGAGTATGAAGAATTAACCTATTTCAATTTCTACCAATAAAGCTAAATATGTTGTTGTTGGAAATTTTTGTGATCAATTATTTTAGATTAAACACACACTCTTTGACTTGGGTTTGAGTTTCACTAAAACTAAGATTCTTTATAATAGAATAAGCTACATTTCGTGGTTAAGAAACCCTAAAAACAATTCATGATCTAAAAACATAGATTATGAAACCATTTCTTTTAGGACCATACAAAAAAAAAGAAATTTTACTATCATGTTTATTAGAACTAAAAATCCTATTTCTAACATTTTCATTAAACCCTTAAATTTCAATAAATTTTATTATATTAAAAAAATTTAAGAATGATCAACAGAAAATAATCACAGTTCTCACTTCTTGTTTAATTCTCTTATCACATTAAAAAATGCTTTAAAAAACAGTGAGTACATCCTTTGTTTAGAATTATGATGTAATTTTATGTAAGTTCATTATATTACTTAAAAGTTCATTGAAAAAAATATCACAAAAACATTGAAAATATTTTGGAAACCATGCTCATTGAAGTGAAAATTTATAGTTTGTACAAACAATAATTAAATTCTTAGAGGTATTATTTACTAGATTTTTAAAATATTATGTGAGGACCCACTATTTTATTTTAATGTTTTATGTTTGTGTATGTTTTTCCTTATATATAAATTTCTTATGTATTCTCTATACTTAGATACTTAATTTTTATAAACTCTTATATATTATTATATATGAAAAATTAAACAATTTTTGATTTCTTATTAATCCTTAATTATCTAATAATAAATATTTTAAAACATATAAATAATATTTCTTACATTATGTATTTGTTGGTACAAATTTTATTTCAATATCATTGTATAAATATCCTATATAAAAATATATTATATATGGAAAAAATGTTTTCCCCATGATTTATTTTTATTAACCTGCATGAAAGGGAGAATTGTATTTTTTATCTTCTCAAAAAAGATTTTTTAGATTATAGAATAATTTAATTATAAAATTATTTACAACTAACATTGTTAAAAGACAATTATTCATAAGCATCGAAAGCTAACTTCTATAATTTTCAACTCTTTTTATTCTTATTTTCTGTTGATTATTATCATTGATTTTTTTTCATTTTTTTAATAATTAAAAAATGGAAATAAATAATTTATTTTTTATTTATGATATTTTAGTAAAGTGGAGAAATTTATATCAATGTAGATATAACCAATTTTAAGAACATAAGTTACAAGAAGAATATGTGTATTAAATTAAAAGGTGATCGCACAGTTTCATTAAAAATCCAAATTTGGAGAGTGCATTTTATAGAAATTATAGGAAGTGTGTTTAGTTGTTATTAATGACTTTTCATTATGCTCTTATTTTTTGAAAGACAATTTTTATATATCTTATTTTTGAAAATTCCAAAGGGGGATATATGAAAATAATTTTTCCTTGTCCTTCATTCATTATTTTTTCTTAATATAAATAGGGATACTTATTTAAAGGATATTTTTTGTTAAAGGGGGAGATTTATTTTTTATTCCTTTACTTTTGTCTTTCTTAAGATAAAAGGTTTCAATACCATGGATGTTATATCTTGTGGAGATTAATTGGATGTTATATGGAGTATTATTTTTAAAATTTTTATTAAATTTACTTTTTTTATTTATGCCTTATGATTATAAAAATAGTTAGATTGTTGATTAAAATTAAAATTCTTATCCTTTTTTATAAATCACAATGTAGCTTAATTTTAATATAATTAACTTGATGATAATTTGTTTTAGTTTTCTTTGTGATGTTTAAATTTTTCAATACTATATTCTAATGGACCAATAAAAACTATTGAATTAATAGAACATATTTAACGATATTTATAGTGGCATACTTTTAAAAACTATTATGGTGTGTTAAATAGTTTCATCAAAATATAGAACTACGTCTCATTAAGAGATAAAGATATATCCATCAGTAGATGATGAATGTTATGATGCATTTGAAACTGAATCCAAATATATCAGATTATTAATGATGATGTTTTTATTCCATAATCAAAAAATTGAACCATGTATTTTAGGAATAAAAATCCCTTAAAATTCTATAATTGGTCCATGTACATTATCTTAATACTTTATGACCTTTTGCTGCATTTCTTTTTTATTTACGCTTATAACTAGCATTGTGTAGTAATTCTTTGTAATGATATAAGCCTTACCTTGTAATTTTTCACTTTCAAACCCTTCATGATTGATGAAATTTTAATAGGTAATATATTAATACTGATCATTATGATTTAGGAGATTCCCGGGAGAGTAAAATTTATCTTCTATAGAAATTGTTTGATGATGTCCAGAAAACTGGACTTTTTTGGAAATGATGGATATAAAACACCTATAATTTTTTTTGTGTTATATTTAAATTTCATTTATTATAACACATATTGATGAGTTTGGTTTGTTTTAGGTTTTGGAGCCAGCTCAAGAGTGGGTTTTAGAGAGTTGGTTAGGATTTCCACTAAAATATTTCTCTAGGAAGGTGACCACTGTCTGGTGAGGGGCACTGTGGTGCAGTCATCAGAGTGAGGGAAGGCCCATAGTACAATAATAAGGGCTTCACTATGGTGATGCATGGAGTGGATTACTTACAGTGTAACCTGAGGGCCACACCACATGGGGTGATCTGAAAAGGGTTTGACCCCTCTAAACATTTTGGGGAACCTGCACCGTGGTATAAGGACCACACTGATGATATTCCAAGGGAGGTACCACTATGGAGAAGCCACTATAGATACACCATGAACCACTCAATGATTATTTTTAAAGGGATATATCTATAATTTTTTCATGGCCCTCCTATCATCACTCGAATTAGGTGGTGTGAGAGCTCTATTTTGGGAAATTTGAGCTCCTCTATCCTTCTTCCTTAATTGTTTGAAGCATAATTTGTTACAGAGGTTCTATTTTGAGTATTTTAAGATTATGAAATCCCTAGATTCCTTCTTATTCTAATATTCAATTTTTCTCTTTTTTTAAACCCTAAATGTGAGTATTTGGGCGGATTTTTTTAGATGTTCGAGCATGAATTGAGGAGTGCATATTAGAAAGTATACTTCATTAAACTCAAGGTATAAATTCCTTACCATATTATAGATTTCGTATGAAATTTTATGTATTTATTTAAATGATGGTGTGTGTAGTCCTGTGAGAACTCTGATTTTGGTATCGAATTGACCAGGTATGTCTATATGGGTGTTCTTGAGCTGTTAGAGTGGGCAGTTATTGTTTTATGTCTTGGTTAATGTGGTATACTAACCTTTATCCTTGGTTAATTGAAGGGATATCCACCCAGGGAATTAGATCTTGAAGAATGCATTATATCTTGGTTGAGGCTAAAGTGGCTTGGTAAATTGGTGTAGAGGATTAGGTAATGTTTCCCCTTACTTGTGGTTTCATTTGATACTTGTTGTTGCTCATTACTTTCTACATGATTATTGATATCTGATCAAGCCTTGAGTGGAAATATAGAGCTTAATACATTATATGTGTCTTAACTTTAGTGAGAAGGCACAGTTGGGATCATAGAATCTTTGTCAACCTTTAGTGATATGGAATATCTTTAGATGTGATGCTTGACCAATTGAGTGATGAGGTGGTTTATGCTAGTTAGTGACTTACCTTGAGTTAAAAGGGTTAGTCGAGTGTCGATAAGGAAGCCATGTCTTGTGTGATGTGGCATTGTATATGTTTATAATTACATATGAGTTTCTAATAGACACTCCCTTTTGTAATGGATCCAAAACAGGTATGGATGGGGGTTTATGGCATCCTGATTAGCGCATGATGACCCAATGATTATCGCATTTTGTTATTTGATTTGGTCTATAAATACATTCAACTTATACATATACCACACTTATAATAAGTTCCTATTGATGGTGTACTACAAGGTTTGTACTCACAGTATACGTGAGAATCTTAATGTGAGCATAGGACTTATATTTAGGGATCCAGGAAAGGTCAAGGACTCTATGAAAGACTGTCAAGTAGGTGAGGGTGGATGAGGATTGAGGCGATTCCGGGACATTCATCGATATCTTTTATAGTGATGCCTCATGTATTATTTTTTACTTTTAATAATTTATATTCATTGATCCATCATATGTGGGGATCCATTTTAACTTGATATACTAGTTATCATATTATTTTTATATATTTCATAAGATGATGTTATTATTACTTTTTCTATGTTTTTTCTATTTCTTACATTTATTATGACTTTTATTGCATGTGTTTACTTTTATGATTATATAGTACTGATGGAATTGTTTCCCATAGCTTCATTTAGTACCTTACCTCTAGTTGGTATCCTATTATGTTTGGTAAGGCATTCATGAGGTCATGTTCCACATCTTCATAGACCTAGTGATCTATATTGGGGTACCAAAAAATAGTATCAGAGCCCCTTTACTTTTGATTTACTATTTGGGGTAGTTAGAATAGAGATAGGATGGTTAGAAATTGATTAAGAAGCTATGAATCTATCTATCCAATTCTTGTATAGTGGAAAATTTAGTTACCTACATAGAGGGGTTGTTTTTATTGGTTATGGTATTATGGTTTCATATTGTTCCCCAAGTATTGCTGTGTTGTAACAATTTATGGTATTTTTCTTAGCCTAACTATAAAGAGTGGGTGAGTTCATGCATCCTGGATATGCAAGTATATTTATATGTCATAATCCTATTTTATTACGAGTGAGTTAATTTTAATTAATTAAATATTATCAATAATATATTTAGTGTTTTCCCAAATAAATTTTTGGTGATATTTAATTAACCTAAAATGGGCATGCTTAAATTTCTACTTAATATGAATGTGACTAAAATTAGTTTACTAGAGACCTGGTCTTAGGTATTTGGGTATGAACTAGGTGGTTAGATTTAATGTAAATGGGTAGACCTTCAGGGTTTTCTCCTAGGATACTTATGTTCATGTCCATCTATTAATTACTTAATTATAGTAAATATTTAAATTCTTAAGGTTATTTATATGTATCTATTTTATAATTATAGATAATTCCAAATCATTAAATTATTATAGTTCAACCTAGGGACTAGGGATATTATTCTCCCAAAGTAGATAATTTTCTACATGCATCTCAAAATTTATAAGAAGGTTGGATTGATCATGCTCATGATGCATCCCTTATGGTTTTGGAAATATATTCTCTTCAGTTGAGGCTCTCATTTAGGAGGGTCTATGATGGTGAATTTTCACCATGAATTCCAACTAAAAGATTTATAACTTTTTAGGGTTTGGGTATTCCTCAAGATACCGAGGATTGGATCACAATCCTTGAGGGTATCTTTAAGCTTATGGAGATTCTCAATGACCAGTGGGCGAATAAGGCATCATACATGCTATAGTGACATACTATGAGGTAGTGGGCCTTGAGGATTCAAGATCGAAGACATGAAATTCTGTTAGGGGATTACTTCAATTAGATCTTTTTTAGGAGTTATATCTTGATACACTGAGGTTGGATAGGGCTTAGTAGTTTATATAGGTCCAGTAGGGGTGGTACCCATGGTTGACTACATAGCCCATTTTGAGGAGTTGATCAATTTTTCTCCACTTTTGTCCCAAAATGAGGATCAAAAGGTTTATAGGTTAAATATTGGATTTCATCATGAGGTGATATTTTATTTCTAATTTTTTTAAGAGATATCTTACTCTAATATATCCGAGAAGGATATCTCTATTGAGAAGGGCGCAACATAGTATTGCATGAGAAGATTTACTCTTTTCCTCAATGGGTCAAGTGAAGACCTTCTCAGTTTAGTCATCGGTGTCTCTTATAATGGTAAAAATAAAAGGTATAAAGAGATACATAGGGTAATGGTAGGTATTTTGGGTAAGTTATGGGTATGTATCTTCCATCTCTATGAGGGACTCCTTGTGTTATTTCAATGTGAGGATACTAGAATTTTTTTCAGGATGTATACTAGTCCTTCAAGGGAAGACCATTTCTGTAGTAGGATAAGATATGTTTTTTTTGTGTGTGTAGATATCCCGGTTAGGTATGGTTAGAGGATTTGGGTGAACATAAGTGTTAAGGGCTTGGTAATGGGGACCTCAAATGGATAGCAAGGCTACATCTTGGTGGTTGGGTTATGGAGCTAGGTGAGGGTATTAACATCCACAATAGTAGATGGAGCTAAGGTTCCTTCAAATGGCAGTGGTATGATTTTTATTACCTTTATGATTTTAGTTTCTTTATTTGATATCATACCTTTTAATTCCTTTATTTATATTAGAGTTGTATCTAATTTGGGGTTGACCATGGAGTTTTATCTTAGGTTTTTCATGCTTGATAAACCTATTTGGAATATTTTATATTATGTTCCAATGTTTTTATCATGTTATGTAGTGGTGGGAGGCTATGAACATTTGTTGAATTTATTAGTCCTAGATATGATAATATTTGATTCCATTTTTGGAATGGACTAGACTATTTTCCTCTAGGATTGTATTGATCGATACTATATGTGTGTGTCTTTTACCTCCCTTAGGGTAGATGAGTATAATCATATGGGAGAGTAGTATGTATATTTGTGTAGAGATAGACCTGATTCAAGTTAGGTAGGATCAATTACAGTGCATTTATAGTCCCTGCAATGGATCAAGTTATGACCCCATCCAATTTTCCTTTAGCGGTAGACTGATTCTTGGATGTATTTCCAAAAACTTTATGTGAAATTTATCTTAATAGGTAGTTTGATATTTTAATTGTTCTCATATTGGGTGAAGATCCCATATAGAGTTCCCCTTATCATATGGAATCATCTTAGCCACAAGAGTTAAAGGTATAGCCTGATGATTTTGAGGAAAAAGGTCTTTTCCATCTGGGTACCTCTTCATGAGGTGCTCAATTTTTATTCCCCAAGAAAATGTATGGTGGACTTAGGTAGATAATGGATTACCAAAAACTGAAACATGTTATGATGAAGAGAAGATATCCATTTCTGAGGATTGGGGACCTATTCGACTAATTGAGGGGTTCCAGATGGTTCTCCAAGACTAAACCATGACCAGGTTACCATCATTTATGGTGTAGGGTGGTGGATATATTTAATATGATGTTTAAGAGATTATATAGGTTATATGAGTACCTTGTGTTGATATTTGGTTTGATAAATTCACTAGTGGTGTTCATGGATATCATTAACCAAATTTTCTATCCCCACATGAATTCTTTCTTCATGGTGTTTATTGATGACATATTGGTATATTCACAGGAACATGAGTTACATGATGATCACCTTGAGAATGTATTGAGTGAATTTAAAACACAACAAATTTATGAAAAGAATTCAATGTTTTGATTTTGGAATCAATAAGTGAACTTTCTAGACACACGATCCTAGAGGAAGGGATCTCAAATGACCTAGATAAATTGGTAGTAGTGATGTCATGTGATTAACCTAGGAAAGTGTTTGAGTTATAATGCTTCCATGGATTGGTAAAGTATTATTTGTGGATCATTAATGATTTCTATCACTTACAATAAATAATTATTGTCCTGACCAAGATAGGGGTAATGTTTGAGTGGACTAACAAGTATGAGTAGGCTATCTAGGAGCTTAAGAATATGTTGATGTTCACTCTGGTTTTGATTATTTTCGACGTAGATATTTCTTATACGATCTATTATGATGCCTTAATATTTGAATTGGGAGATGTTCTAATTCATAGGTATTATGTCGTCACATATGGTTCTTGTCAGATATAACCCCATGAGCCTAAATTCCCCATCCATGAAATAGAGCTACCAGCTGTGTTTCATACCCTCAAGTATTAAAAAAATTATCTCTTCCCCGAGGTATTTCTCATCTTCCTAGATCAAAAGAGACTATAGTATATATTATCTTAGTGAGAACTAAATATACTATATATATAGTGGGTTAATTACCTCTAAAACTATGACTTTGAGATGAAATATTCCTATGTAAATGGGAAGGAAATTTCAAATACTCTAGGTAGGAAGACCCAGTAGTAGGGAGTTAAAACTTTTGGAGAGGAGTTGAAATTTATAATCCTATTTGTGGATTGAAAGATGGATGTGTCAGAGGATATTTAGGTGATATTTTGTGATCCCTTAATTATTTATTCTTTATTGGTGGATCTAGTGAAGTCGATCCATGAGATTACTTTTTATTTCCTTATGTTGCGAGGAAAAATCAAGGGGGATGATATTATTCCAGGATAGTACTTAGATGGGGATGATGTATTATATGTCCATGGTTGGGTGGTTTTACCTAATTCCATGACAGAGGAGATGATAAGGGACTCCCATACCTCATAATGGGCAGTGCCTCTAGGATTGACTATGATGTATCTTGATATCGGCTGACATTCCTGGTGTCTAGGTGTAATGATGTATATTGAAGGGTTCATTACTCACTACCTTACCCGTCACAGTATAAAGTAAGAGAATCAGTAACCAGGTGGTTTACTTCAACCACTTCTAGTGTTGATATGTAAATGGGATGAGGTGACCACAGAATTCATCACAAGACTATGAAAGACCTCGAGGTGTCCTAATGCAGTGTGGGTTATAGATAATCAGTTGAAAAAGGTTGTGAACTTATTTCCCATTTGGGAGACTCAATATGTGGATATTTTGGAAAGGATATATGGGTGGGAAATTATATTCTTTCATGGTGTACCTTTGATTGTAGTATAAAATTGGGATGCATGATTCACATTGAGATTTTGGTAGGCATTGCAGAAGGACATGTGGTCTTGATTGAAGATGAGTATGATGTATCACAAGTAAATGGATGGATAATTGAAAAGGATGATCTAGATACTAGAATATATGTGTGGGGTGTGTGTTTTTTTGGGGGAGAATGGGATGACCATATGGATTTGGAATATTTTTATATAATAAAAACATTTAAGATTCAATCTTCCTGACCACCTTAGATTCTCTTTATGGAAGGCTATTCCACCCATCATTGTATTTTTTGGAGGAAGACATTTTGAACTATGATTGAATTGATCTTAGTACAATAGACCACTGGGTGTTTGTTGTTTATTTAGAAGTTGTTTATCACTAATCTGTGAAAATAATAATCATATTCTAAAGAAAGTTATAAATCCTTATAGTTTTTCATGGGAGACTGATTATTTTTGCAGGTATCTCTTCATTCAGGGCATTTCCATCTGAGGATGTAAGGGAATATTATTCAATTATTTGTGGGTCCATTTGTGATTGTAAAGAGGATTATGAGAGTGGATAAATAGTTAAATATTCCTCCATGATATTGAGATATTATTGATGTATTTCATAAGTTAGATCTCTAGAAGTATGAGCCAGACCCTACATATGTAATCTATAGTGATGATATTGATTTATTGGAAAATGAATTATTTTAAGAGTTCTTAGAGTATATTATAGAACAGAGTGAAAAAGTTAAATGCAGGAAGATATTCCTCTTGTATGGGTACTATGGAATCATGGGGAAATGGTGGAAGAGTCTTGAGTGTGAGAATATGATGTGCAAGCATAGTGGTCAGAAAAGTTTATCCAGGACCCTGAGAGACACTTTCAAGGGATGATAACTCATCAGAGGATAAGATTGTAATTCCCATAAAATTTCAAGGAGTGTTATATTTAAATTTAGTATATTATAATACATATTTATTAGTTTGTTTAGTTTTGGGTGGGTTTTAGAGAATTGGAAAGGCTTGCAGCTAAATGTTTTCTATAGGAAGGCAACCATGGCATGGAGAGAGGCACTAATGTGTGGACAATGGAATGGGGGAAGGACTGTAGTGTGACTGAAAGTGCTAAACTATAGGGCTCTATAGGGTGGATACCTTACAGTTTAGACCAAGGGTCATGTCTCAAAGCTAAATATTAATAGGGGTCAACCCCTTTTCAGATTTTTGGGTGCACGTTCTATGGTTCTAGGACCATGAAACAATGCTTCTTGGAAAGGCAAATCCATGTGAAGACATCATGGAAACACTATGGATAACTCATTGGGTGTTTTTAAAGGGTTGGATCTATAATGTTTCCTTGGATCCCATTTTTACCTCTTAATCCATACCCCTTGATGATCACTCAATTTAGACAATGTGGGGGCTCTCTTTTGGGTGATTTGAGCTTCCACATCCTCATTCCTTGACCATTTGAAGTGAATTTTGTTATGAAGGCTCTATTTTGTTAATTCTAAACCTATCCAAACCTAAATGTATTCATATTACTCTCTTTATTGGTTTTCTTTATCTAAACCGAAAATTTGAGGATTTGGGTATGACTTTAGGTTTGTAGAGGTTCAGGATTGAATTGAGGAGTGATTCTTAGTGAGTACTCTCTATTAATCTCAAGGTTGGAATTTGTTACCATGTTATGGATTTAATATGAAGTTTCACATAATAATTTACATTCAGTTTCATGTGTGGATCTTTAAAAACTCCAAATTTAGTATTAAGGTGATAAATTAGGTTTTTATGGGCGTGGTTAGCCCCTTATAGTGATATTGATTGGTTTCTGAATTGATTAGGATTGGTAACCCAACTCGATCCATGGGTAACAAGAGGTTTATAAACCCAAGGAATTAGACCTTGAGGAATTCTTTCATACTTGGTTTAGTTTAGAATGGCTTGGTAAAGTGGTTTAATGGTTTGAGTGATGAGTATCATTACTTAGGGTGGATTTTGATGTGTGTTATTAGTGGATTCCTTCTATGTGATTGTTGATATTTGGGACAAACTTGAGTGATATGGTAAATCTTGAGATTCAACATCTGGTCAAAATTGAGTGAGAAGAAAAGCTTGAGATTGTGAAGTCTTGGTCTAGATTGAGTTATAGGGTTTAATATGAGACATGGTGTGTGACCAACCTTGAGTGAGAAGGTGGTATGTGCTGGTTAGTGAGCTCCCTTGATTGAGAAGGGAGTGGTTGGGTGTTGATGGGGAGGTCGTTTATTGGGTGATGCGATATTGGAAAAGTCCATACTTGAATATCATGTTCCAATACACACTTCCTTCCAAAATGGATATGAAATAGGTATGACTAGAGATTCTTGGTGGTCTAGTCAGTGCATGATTACCTAAAGGTTATTACATGCTATTATTTAATTTTTTTGATGATGCAAACACATTTATACATATACAACACTTATAATTAGGGCATGTTGGTGATGTATTATTGGGTTTATACTTATATTATTTGGAGGAATATTGATGTACATAAAAACTTTATGGTGAGAGGTCCAACTAAAGAAAAGGGACCTACAAATGAATGATACGCCTATGAGGGTGGAAAAGCATTAGGTTGATGCTAGGATATTCTATAGGATCTTTTTAAATGATTCCTCATTTATTATTTTGTCATATATTAAATTTTGTATACATTGATCCTCCAGATGTGGGGATACCTTTTGAAATGATATATTTGTTATTATATTCCATATTGATATTTCATGGGATGATGTTATTATTTATTCTATTGGGTTTATTTTTTATACTTATATTTATCATTGATTCCATTGTATGAATTTATTTAGATGTGAAGTGCCCATGGTTTAGTGGAACATTGGGAGGGGGGGAGGTGAATCAATGTTCTCTTATTACAAATTTTTATTTTAAATTTAACCTTAAAGACCGATTCTTATCTCAATCCCCTCAACTTTGGGTCTCTCATCCTCACCTAAATTAAGTAGTAAATAAAGGCACAAGAACACAAATATTTTTATAAGGTTTGACTCCAAGGACTACTCCTTGTCACAATTGTTTATGTATCTCAATCACATATTATAAACTATAATAATTCTCTTACTATAATGGTTTAGTTATTCCCACACCTAAACTAAGTTTAATAGTATACACACTTTCCATCTTCCTACTATACTTCCACACAATCATCTTCACAATGAAACAAAAAATTCACACCATGTTATCCTTGAATATCCAGAGTGAAACTAGTTCCACAACTTCTTATACTATATATACAAGTGTTTATTTTATCACCATATTGAATTTGATCTCTGATTAGAACATGGATTTAACTACAACCTCATAATATATCTCCATACTCATTAGAATAGAGTCTTCAAATTACAACATATCTTCTAAATATGTATGTGCTGATCGGCCTCTATTTCATCTCAACTTCAAAGATATTAAAAAAATATTCTCAACAAGATTTTTAAACTCTTATGAGCTCCTGTGATATTATTTAATCTACAATCTCCTCAATAACTCAAAGGATTTTCATAAATGATCAGAAACAACCACAATAGTTTGATCTATCCCCAGTTATTTATCCTTCTTATTCTTTAAAATTATAAAAAATTTCTATTACATGATCTATTATTTATTAAATTTGATAGCTAGATGATATTAAATTAAATATCATATTATTTTCACAATATTATTCTTATACTTCTAATCCTTCAAAATTTCCTTTTATTCTTCTCACTATATACAAGATATTGATTTAGAAAGAATGACAAATAAACTCTCTTTTATGCTTTTTATTTTTACATTTAATTAACCATAAATAATACATTATATTTTTATAATATATAAAATCTAATAAAATTATATTCCCACAATCTCTATTTCTCAATATTATTCATGTCTTAGTGCTCCCATGATCTCCTAACTTTTTGTCTCCTCAATGGCTGTCACCGATAATTTTACAAGAATGGATTTATTCTTCTTTTATTCTCATTTTATCTGGGATGATAGTTATTATAGAGTTTTAAAACATCACTTGACTCTCTTCCTCATATAAAAATACTTCCAATAAAATCCACAACTTGAAACATTTACTATAGTTGTATATAAATTATGTAGCATTTTAGTATTGTAGTGTAGATCTTTCAATTGCATCCTAGAAGTCTTTGAAAAAACAACTCAATATCTATAATAAATTTCCAATATTTTTGGACTTATCATTTTTATCTTCTCAAATAAAAAATTGAATAACAAATTATTTTGTGATATTTTAAACCAGTTCAAACCAGCACGAACATATTCAGATTCAATTCTCTATTTTTGATAACAAATAATAAATTTAAAATATTCTTATTTGAAATTTCAAATTAAAGAATAATGATATTCTATTTTTTTGATCTTGTATCATATTTAATTTTTAGTTTTTAAACCATGAAAAATAGTTCAAGAATCATTCCAATCATATCCTTATTTTGATATTAAATCTATAGAGTTCATGTTTTTATATATTCTTATATTTTCACAAAGTGTTGAGGTCTTACATGGAACTTAAAGTCATAAATAACTTTAAAAATTCATACACTAGTTCTTAATGTTATACTTGAGCTCATATCAAATTCATACATAGTTTTTAAAAATTTTCAATCACTAAAGTCTAATGTGATACACAATGTCTTACGTGATAGGCTTAGAAGTCATACATTCCGAATACATATGCGTATATGTTTGATAACCAAATGCATACACACTAAAAGTTTTAAAACCTTCACAAAGTATTAAATAATATTTTATAAAGTTCATATTAGAAAATTCATATGTAATATTTCTTTATAAATCTTATGGGTCCCTCAAAAATCATACTATAGCACCCCAAGCTTCCACAGTACTTTTCCCTTTAAATAATGTAATAGCTTGCATTGTACACAACTTCGAGATTCTAACACACCGCGACCAATAAAACTAGCCATTATGAATAGTAATACCAACTTTTTTAAATTTAATAAATTTTATCTTTCAAAATGGACATCATTTTTGGATTTGGAATATTGAAATTAACTTAGGGTGAATTTTTGGTATTTTTCTGAAAACATTCAATTTTTGATGAATAGTGAAAAACACTAAGTAATAGTTTAAAACCAAATTTTTATTTAAATAATTGATTATTTTATTTAAATTTATTTTAGGTCAAAATATATCCATAATACCTATATATTTTCAATGTAATTCATTGGAGTCATTTTGTAATAATATTAGATATATAAAATTTTATTGAACTTTTCGCCTTCTTTTACCCACCTCCTAGAAGCATTTGTAAATTTACATAAAACCTAATTTTACCTCTTCTGTAAGTTGAATTTAGAAAATCATATAAACACGGTTAATATCAAGGAGTAAAATGTGGTTCAATAAGATAAAAATAATTTTTGGTGAATAGTAACTTTTAACTTTTATTTACCACGGTTAAAAGTAGATAGGGTAATTAAAGGTAAAAATGATATTATTATTACCCTAAAACATGTAATAATTCCATTGGATAAGTATAATTTGACTAAAAAAACATTTGGAATAAAATATGAACCTCTTTGGTCCACATGGATTAGATTAGGACATTTATTATTATTTAATTCAAAGAAGAGTTAAAAGAGTTAAAATCAAGGATTAATAACTAAAACATTTTTAATATAGGGTTAATAATAAGATAAATTAGACTATAAATATTAATTAGAAAGATAAAAAGATTTAATACATTATGGTATTTTATTTATAATTTTTAGACATTAAATAATTAAATTTATTTATGACACAATGATAATGCAGTAATTACATAATTAATGAAATATTAAAATAATTGATATTATAAATATACAAATAAATGTAATTTGAGAATTTTTATGAATTAAACTAATTTTATAGGTTAATATGACATATTAGGGTTGGTTATATGAATTTTTTTCGAAGTAATAATGCTGTTATGAATTTCGAAAAAACAAAATACCAAATAGTGTCAAAATTGACATAAAAGAGTTTTTTAAAAAATATATTATATTATTAATTGATATTCTATTCATAAAAATCTAAGGTTCAGCCAAAGGACTTATATAATTATAGGTGTATCATTAATTAACCACTTGGTGTTCTCTTGTATGTTTATTGTATGTTTATTAACCATATAATATAAAAATACAAAGAGACATGGTAAATGTCAAACTATTTAACTAAAAGTTAAATATAAAAGATAAGGTTAATATAGTGATCCAAACCTATCTAAAAACTATTGTTTGAGTGGTTTTCGACCCATATCCACCTTATACTTTAAATAATACACTTTTGAGCCATTAGAAACCGAAAATGATTTTATTATAAAATAATATTTCTATCTTTTCCTAAGGTGCCCCTCACTCCTCTTATAAAAGGGTACTCCCCATTCTCTCTAATTCACACTTTCAAAGCCATTTTTCTCGGCCAAAACCTTCCCTAATACCCTCTCAACTATCCTCCCTTTATCCTAGAGGCCTTTATTTAGTTAGAAATCCAACCTAAGGATACATTTTGATCAAATCAAAAGGAAGAACCCGAAGAAGAGGTAAATATTTCATCACCTCTTTCAAGTTCCTTTCTTCTTCCACTTCCTATTTATTTGTTGTTTCCATTATAAAATAATAAATCCAGTATATTCTATATACTTTGATGTTATTATAAATTTGGTACAACCATATTCATTATTCTATCCATCATTTGAATGACATGACACTATACATGCGTACGTACGGCTTACCGTCCCCACGTCATGGTGTAATTGTTATTCAATACATTATTATTTGTATGGGTATAATAATGAAGTGTAATTGATTTAAATAATTAATATAACATGATAATTATTCTTTATATATTATATACCATCCAATTATATATTATTTTAATAACAAAAGAATGATATTGTCGCTCGTGCGTACGTACGAATTACCGTCTCCACGAACGAGATGAGATTCATTCCCCATCATGATCCATTCAAGAATAATTTTAATTAGATGATTACAAATAATGTTTAAAGACTTAATATAATTCTGAATACGAATAAGATACATCTTATACATAACAAACATTAATTACAAAACAAATCATATAAAGGAAAATGAATCAGTTAACACCCAAAACGGCGATAATACTAAAATATTATTAACAAAGCAATATTAAAAGATCATATATGATATAATATTAATGTATATGATTTTATTATAATTTAATAAAAATTATTTCACTATTATACAGGAGGTTAACCTACCATCGACCAAGTAAATTTACAAAGTAAGGGGTTTCTTATCTAACTTTTAATTCTGTGAGATCTCCATTCTTCGCCACTAATTTATAGCATGTGGTGTATTGTGTACTACCATTTGATTTATATATTATCATTACTCTATTTATATTCATGGTATTATATGAGTTATTTGGTGGTTATTAAATTTTGGTCAAACGACTTGATTGATTTCAACGAAGTAAGGGTTTTTCATATCACTTTTTATTCCCACGATATTCATGCTATATTGGCCACTACTTCATTTTGTGTGGCGTATGTACTGTATATGATTGTTATCTTGGTGTAATATAATTTAATTTATGATTATTGAAATATTCATTGTAAGATACTTCTTTCATGGGTTGTATGTTTCATAAGTTACCAAATGGGTAAGGGAATTTCAAATTTCAATTTCCACTCAGTGGTCTTTACGCATACTTCGTTGATTATTTTACTCCAAGATTATATGTGGAATCACTGTTTATTATTTATTTAGTAATTTCCACTCCTATTTGTGTGGATATACTTTTTATACACATAATAACTCTATTGATAAATTCTCAAGTCATCGATATGAACTTGATAAGAGTAATTTTAACTCAATATTCATTTGTTGAGTTAAACATCCAATTCATTTGTGTTGTTTTTACAAGAATATGTGTGAATGTACTATGATTTATTTACAATTAATATATAATCATATATAGGGTATTTATATTTTTCACACATAATTATGTCATTGATTTATCCTTAACCTAAGGATACAGTCTTTATAAGATATTTCATCTCAATTTATATTCCATTGAGACTTATTTGTTGTTATACACCAATTCACTTTTATATGGTGTATATAATGTACTTTGACATTGTATATCATGAATCCCTTTATTCTCATGATATTATAAAGTTTTTATTACCTCAATTATTTGTATTCAAGTTTCTCTCTTTTTGGAACTCTAACTAAAATATCATTTTAAATGTTTTAAAGATTTATTATTCTAAATCATTCTCATTAATGTCCATGTTTTAAAAATGGTTTTAAGTATTTATTTATATGGACATTAAAGTTTTAAAATTAAAATTCCTTTTAAAAGTTTCATAGTTTTATGGGACACTTTGATTCAAAAATCTATTTTAAACATCTTCTTAACAAATATTGTGACTTTTAAATGTTTTCAAGAAAACGGGGGATATTTCTCTCAAATAGTTTTGATGATTATTTTCATCTATGTCAATATCCTTATTTATTCTCAATTGAGGTTAATCTGTTACAATAAAATATTCCATATTGTATATAATGAGTTATGTTTGACTGTGGATGTGCTATTTTTATACCATTCATGGTTTGTGGATACAGTATTGAAATTTTGTATGCTAGTTTTAATAAAAATGTTTATGTTATGTTTCAAACTTTTCATATGAGGAATGCATTGGACTTAGTAAGTGATGGGTGGATCCCACTATAGATTCCCAATGCATTGGTAGGTCTCATGAGACAAACTAGTGTCTTGGCACAAGGCCTTGAAAAAATCTTATTTGTATTCTTGGCATAAGGCCTTGACTATATGGTTATGAAAGTCTAGAATTATGAATTCCATCATTATGAAAAATGACTATTGATATTTTATGTGATTATTTTACTAGTACAATATCCATGCGAGTAAGTAAATGGAATTATTTTGATTTATATTTTCCATATTATGATGAAGTTTATGTTGAAAAGGATTTTGTTTTAGTTTTATACATTCCCTTAAATGTTTATGCTTATTTATGATAGTTTCCACTATATTGTTATCCTTACTGAGCATCTAAGCTCACCCCTTTCTAGGTTTTTTTTACTAGGATGCGAAAAAGTATATTATGACTGACCTGTAGGGATAGACTATGGGATATCAGTGTTGTATATGGAAACAATGTTGTTGTAGTTTTCAATTTTATGATGTAATGTAATCCTTATGAATGTATCTAGTAATTTCAAGGCTACTAAACTAATTGGTCTTTAGTGACTTGATCTTTTGTGATCATTCCAATGATACATAATAATGCACCGACTATGGGCTTCTGGGGTCGGGGTGTTACAGTTGGTATCATAGAAAGTTTAGTACAAACCTTGGAAACTATATTTAGTTAAACTCTGATTAGAGCACATAACCCTAAGATATACTTTGAGGAATAGTATATAATGACTTCATAAAATATTGGTATTGTAGAGATTTTGTGAGTTTTACAAGCAATACATCCCTTTCTGGATACAAGAAGGTAGAGGCGGCTCTGGCACAGATGTACCTATGGGTAAAACCCGAAAACACCGCTTTGATCTAGACTCAAACGGGAACTGGTGTACGACAACGGGCCTTGCTGCACTCTTGGTTACGAAACCCCTAGAGGATATTCTTAGGATAATTTACATTTTCTTTACAAACTGATTTAAAGGATTTTAATATAAGATGAGAATAAATGACCTTGGTTAATCCTAAGATGTTTCAAATTTAAAATATGGTGTCATGATATTATCTAAATGATTTTATGACTACTGTTACTCACACAATGCTTTCTTGTTTTAGTCAATAGATGGATTCCAAGGAAGTCATGTTAACTTTGATCATTATGTACAAGGTGGGAATGGTGGTGGAAATGAGAAAAAAATGGAATGTTGATAGGCGTAAAATATATCGTGTTTATTCAATATCAGTTTTCCAAAAATATGATCAACAAAATATATATTAACCAACTCACAGAATCAACAAAGAAGATAAAGGTGATGAATGACAAGAGCTCCAGTAGTGGAGACCATGGAGAAAAGAATCCTCAATTTCCATCATGTAGGATATGTGGAAGGAGACACCCAGGAAAGTGTCTCAATGGAACAAAGAAATGCTTTACATGTTGGAAATAAGGACATAAAGTAAAGAATTATCGAGGAAAAATGAATAGTACTATGGGAGAAAATAAAAATGGTCCTAAGAATCCATTTATAGTCATTTGTCGTAAATGTAGGGGACCTGGCCATTACCCGAGTGAATTCCCTATTCTATAGGAAATTTTCTAAGGCAAAGAAGAAACTATGTGGAAATAAATGGTTGGAGAAATGTTTAAAAGTATTAGTGATCCTTGTTGATGGGATTACTTTGGAATAATTTTATCTTGTATTTATAAACCTGCAGTTTGTCATGTGAAAATGATATTTGAGGAAGAATTATCTTTTCTCTTGTGGATTGAGTTATAAATAACCATTTGGTTTTATATGATCATTGGGTTTGAGGAAATTACAAGTTATTATATTTTGGGATGAAAATGAAAGGTATGAGATAAAATTTGTGGTTAAATTATGTTATGGTTATTTTGATGAATTTATCTCATTTTGGTAATGTTATAAAATATAGTTTTTGAAAAATGACAACATGTAGACCGCGTGACAAACTGTCCCGTCTGACAAAACTGTGGGAATCGAACCCACAACTAGAGTACGATTAGGATTTACCACCTACCACTGGACTACTTGAAGTCCCTGGTTATTGTGACTAATTATTTTCAGTTAAATGATTTTATTGATCAATAATAAGTTGATTTGGGATCTTATGTTTTATCAAATGAATACCCTTAGTATAATAAAATCATTTGGTGATTAAGTGATAAATGTTATTTTTGAAGACGTTCGCTCTGTTGGGAACACTATATACCTAAGTAAAATAGAATACTATGGGATTTCATTTGAGTATTAATGGTGAATTTATATATATGTTTTTATTGTGGATTTATAGTGATTTGGGTTATTTATGGAAATGGTTAACCTATAATAGAGAATATGTGATTAGGTTAATTACTTTTAAGTGTGTGACTTTAAGAGTAGTCGATGTCATTTGGAGATACAAGTTAACGTGGAAGACTAAATAACCAAATATTATATGTTTTTGGTTTCAATATTAGTTTGGATAATATTGAAGTATTTTAAGGACAATTGTTTATTAAATGGTATTTATTTAACTTTGTGGTATTGTTGGTTTAATTTTAGAAATTAAGATTAATGTTTCTTTCTCTAAAGGAATATCCTTTTGGGGGATCATCTAATCTTGTACTAACCATTTTTGTTTTGATTAATCTCTAAAGACAAGGTAAATATATAGTTTATCCTTTGTGGATCAAGCGATTTTCTAGAAGTTGATTATAACTCTTCCGGTGTGACCAAGTCATCTTGAATACTCATTTTTTAAAAAAAATGAGTTAGTGGTAGAAATTTATTAAAGAATGAAATTCTACTTAAAAATTAAGTATATCTCTTTATGTTCTTAGTCAATCTCATAAATAAATTCCCCATATTTATGAAATGTAACTTAAAACAAACAAAAAAATGTTGTTCGTTTACTTTTCCTACTGGTAAACTAATGACCGTTTGTCCCATCACATGTTTGTGGTTTTATCTTTGTTAACTTTCTCCAAATCATGTTTTCTATCCATATTAATCAGAACTTGACACCTATTTATTCTTCCATATCCATGTTTTCCTACATGTAAACCTAGTATGGGTTATCTCGGGAAACCATTGTACTTCTCTTTTTTTAAAGTGACAGTTTTATTGACTCTTATTCCGATGTGGGACTTTCAATTATTTTCTCAAGCCAAATTTTGAAAATAGCGAGGATGAAATTTCCAAAATGGGGGAAGAATGTAATACCCCAATCATCCAAGGTATGTTTCCCTTTGAACAATGTAATAGCTTGCATTGTACGCAACTTTGAGATTCTAACACACCATGACCAATCAAACTTGCCGTTATGAATAGTAATACTCACTTTTTGAAATTTTAGAAAATTTATCTTTCAAAATGGACTTCATTTTTTGAATCATAATATTGAAATTATCTTAGGGTAATTTTTTGGTATTTTTCTGAAAACTTTCAATTTTTGATGAATAGTGAAAACACTGAGTTATAGTTTAAAACCAAATTTTTATTTAAATAATAAATTATTTTAGTTAAATTTATTTTAGGTCAAAATAGATACATAATACACTTATGTGTTCAATGTAATTTATTGGAGTCATTTTTTAATAATATTAGATATATAAAATGTTAATGAACTTTTCACCGTCTTTTACCCACCTCCCAGGAGCATTTGCAAATTTACATAAAACAAAAGTTTTCAGCTTTTGTGAGTTGAATTTCAAAAATCTGAGAGGCACGGTTAAAATCAAGGAGTAAAATGTGGATCAATAAGATAAAAATAATTTTTGGTGAATAGTAACTTTTAACTTTTATTTACCACGATTAAAAGTAAATAGGGTAATTAAAGGTAAAAATGGTATTATTATTACCCTATCACATGTCCTAAATCTATTTTATAAGTATAATTAGACCAATAAAAACCATATGAATAAAATATGAACCACTTTGGTCCACTTGAATTATATTAGGACATTTATTATTATTTAATTCAAAGAAGAGTTAAAAGAGTTAAAATTGGAGTTTAATAACTAAAACATTTTTAATATAGGGTTACACATAAGAAAAATTCGACTATAAATATTAATTAGAATGATAAAAAGATTTACTATATAATTTTATTTTATTTATAATTTTTAGACATTAAATAATTAAATTTATTTATGACACAATGATGATGTAGTAATTACCTAATTAATGAAATATTAAAATAGTTGATATTATAACTATCCAAATAAATGTAATTTGAGACTTTTTATGAATTACACTAATTTTATAGGTTATTATAACATATTAGGGTTGGTTATATGATTTTTTTTCGAAGCAATAATGCTGTTATGAATTTAGAAAAAACAAAATACCAAATAGTGTTAAAATTCACATAAAAGAGTTAAAAAAAATTATATTATTAATTGATATTCTATTCCTAAAAATCTAAGGTTTGGAAAAAGGACTTTTATAATGATTGGTGTATCATTAATGAACTAATTGGGGTTATCTTGTATGTTTATAGTAAGTTTATTAACCATATAATAGAAAAATACGCAGAGACATGGTAAATGTAAAACTGTTTAACTAAGAGTTAAATATAAAAGATATGGTTAATATAGTGACCCAAACCTGTCTAAAACCTGTTTGTTGAGAGGTTTTCAACCCATCCCCACCTTATACTTTAAATAATCCACTTTGTCACCATTAGAAATCGAAAATGATTTTATTATAAAATAATATTTCTAGCTTTTCCTAAGGTGCCCCTCACTCCTCTTATAAAAGGGCACTCCCCCTTCTCTCTAATTCACACATTCAAATCCATTTTTCTAGGGAAACAATATTTAAATACATGGAAATTACATTAATTTTTCAGAATACCTAATACATAACAAAAACATACATCAAAGGACCATAATAGTTTAGTGTTTTTGGAAACTCGGAATATAATCTTCTAATCTTGGTGAAAGATCTTCTACATCTCCCATAAAGCTCTTCCCTTTTTTTTCTTACCTAAAACCTTTATTTATATCCTGGGGAAAATAAAAAATATAAAGGGTGAGCTCAAATTCTCAGTAAGGGTAAGCATGGAGAAAATAAAACAAACCATATACATTTGAACTTCAAAACATGAACATAAAGTTTACACATCAAAATATTGAGTTGTAAAATAAGTCTTGGTAGAATGTAAGTCATAGGTCATAAAGGAACATAAATGATGATAAAATATCATGTGAATAAAACATTTAATTTTGGAAAACCATTAATCACATGATATGATTTCCATAGTAGCCAAGGTATTGCTGCCAAGACCATCTTAGTGGCCAAAGTCCCTTTCTGAATCGAGTTCACTCCTCATTCCAGTCTTGTATCTCTGAACCGGATTAACTTACCATTCTAACCATGTCTATATCATGTGATATAAATCTTTACCCAATTAATTGTAGGGATATATAGGTCCCACCCATCTCATATTGAAATCATTCTTACGTGTTCCACAAAACAATCATAAATCATTCATCATAACCTAAAGAATAAAATGGTTTTCATAAACATAATCCCATCATGACATAATACATATAAAACCAATTGATATCATTTCATAATAATAAAAATCAAACCATTTAAATAATATAGACATTATACTTGAAAAATATACATGCTAAATAATGTTATCTTAGATAGAAAACAGTTTTGATAAAACACTTGAAATGAATTCTTGAGGAAAATATCCTTTCTTCTTAAAAATCATTTTCTTTTCTCAAAATTCCATAAAATTTTAAAAGAAAAGTATTTTGTTGAAAATAATAAGGAAATATTGTACTGGAAGCTTCATGAAAATAATTCATTATGAAACCGTAAAAATCCATTCATGCCGTATAAGTTAAAAAAAACATTCTTCTCGTACATTTGTCGGAAAAGTCAAAAAGTACCTCATATGGTAAAAAAAAAGATTCCTTAAATACCATGTAGTAAAAGTAAAAAATGGGTAAAGACTTTAAACATACATGAAACCATTTTTTATAAAACAGGGACATGGATGATAAATATAACCCCAATAAATACTTATGAATAAACAGTCTCGGATAAAAACAAGATTGGAAAGTTATCTCTTACCTTCGGTCCGATATGATTCGTACATATCTGAACCTCCTGTATAATGATTTAAATAATGTCATTTACTTATGAAAGAATCATATTAATTGTTATGATATCATATATGGTTCTCTTATGACTTTATATTACCCGTTCTTTTGTAAATTCCTTGTTAAAGCAGCGTTTTGGGTAAAATCGTTTTATTTATCGTACCTGTTTGGACTTGTTGTTCTTGATATTATTATTAATTATATCATGATTTACTTACTTAAAAAATGTAAACCATGATTTATATATCAAATATATTCAGAATATATATATATATATATATATAATATATTGATAAATGAAATGAAATACACCGTTCATGGAGACGGTAGACCGTATGTACGCATGAACGCTCTTTTCCTTTCCTTATTGACTTGAATGGAAGTAAGTAGATGACATATATATATATATATAAATACATTAGAATTATCATGTTATATATTTCAATATTATTCATTATATATACTTTATAATCATTCTTGAATGATTAACATGGAGACTGAATCTAATCGCGTCGTGGAGATGGTAATCCATGCGTACGCACGAGCGATGATATCGTTCCCATAATTACAAAATTGATTTGGAGTGTATGATATAATATATCATAATAATTATGATATTATAATAACTATATATAGTTATTCTTTACACCATTATACCCATCCAAGTATGGTGGTGGTGGGAAAACAGATTACACCACGACGTGCAGAAGGTATTATGTACGCACGCACGCGCGGTTATTTCATTTTCCGTAGGATGGATATAAGGTGAAATGAGATTGTTTCATATTTATAATAACATATCAGTATATTAGTGATACTTATGTTATTACTTTATAATGAAACAACTAAAGATGAAGAAGTTGAAGAAGAAAGAAAACTTGAAAAAATCGGTAGAAGAGATTACCTCTTCTTTGACACACCTCTTTTAAGATTCCTCTTAAGGAACTATATTTGGTATTTTCAGGAGACCAGAACCTCTATAATGTTTCTAGGGAAGTTGATAAAGGAAATGGGAAGGGTTTGGACGATCTTGAAAGCTCAAAATTGTGTAAAGAGAAGAGGGAGGAGGTGCCCTTTTATAAGGGAGGAGAGGGGAACCTAAGGAAGAACTTAAAATATTATTTTATAATAAAGTCATATTCAGTTTATAATACCTCCAAATTGAATTATTTAGAAGCTAAAGTGGGGATGGGTCTCAATCCTCTCAACCAATAGGTTTTATACAAGTTTAGGTTACTATTTTAACCTTATCATTTAGATTTAACTCTAAGTTAAATAATTTAACTTTTACTGTGTCTTCTTGTTTTCTTACACTATATAGTTAATAAAATCACTATAACAGGCCAAACAAACCCCAATTAGTTCATTGTTAATATATATAACCTTATATAAGTCATTTTGACGAACCTTAGATTTATAAGAATATAATAACAATTAATAATATAATATTTGTTTCGAAAACTATTTTATGTCAATTTTGACACTATTTGGTAATTTATTTTTGTGAAAATCATAACAGTACGATTAGTTAGAAAAAAGATAATTAAATAAATAATATCATGTCATATTAACCTAGAAAATTATTTTAATTCATAAAAAGTCTCAAATTACATTTATTTGGGTATTTATAATATCAATTATGTTAATTTTTCATTAATAAGGTAATTACTGCATCACCATTGTTTCATAAAAAAATTAAAGTATTTAATGTCGAAAAATTATAAATAAAATACCATTATTTATTAAATCTTTTTAGATTTCTAATTAATATTTATAGACGATTTTATCTTATGTAAAACCCTATATTAAAAATGTTTTAGTTATTAACCATTGATTTTAACTATTTTAACTCTTCTTTAAATAAAATAATAATAAATGTCCTAATCTAATCCAAGTGGACCTAAAGGGTAATATTTTATTCCTATGGATGTTTTTGGTTGAATTAAACTTATTAAATTGAATTAGGACATGTGTTACGGTAATAATAATATCATTTTTACCTTTAATTTCCCTATTTACTTTTAACCGTGGTAAATAAAAGTAAAAAGTTACTATTCACCAAAAATTATTTTTATCTTATTAAAACAAATTTTACTCCTTGATATTAACCGTGTATCTCATATTTTCTAAATTCAACTCACAGAAGCGGTAAAATGAAGTATTATGTAAATGTGAAAATTCTCCTAGGAGGTGGGTAAAAGACGGTGAAAAGTTTAATAAAATTTTTATATATCTAAAATTATTATAAAATGAATCCAATTAATTACATTGAACATATATAGGTACTATGTATCAATTTTGACATAAAATGAATTTAAATAAAATAAATAATTATTTAAAAAAAATTCCATTTTAAACTATAAATTAGTATTTTTCACTATTCATCAAAAATTGAAAGTTTTCAGAAAAATACCAAAAATTCACCCTAAGATAATTTTGATATTCCAAATCCAAAAATGAAGTCCATTTTGAAATATAAAATTTATTAAATTTAAAAAAGTGTATATTACTATTCATAACGGCTAGTTTATATAATATTGTAACTATATATTGTTGTTTAGTGAAACTCGGTATTGCGTACAACACACGCTATCATGAGAGGTCGCGATTGTGTGTAATGAAAGCCAAGTCAGGGTTTCATGTAGTGAAAGATTCATTTTTTGTTGTGTATAATAAAATCCAACCATATTTCATTTATACATTGAATATATATATATATACACTCAATGTTGTGTAGAATAACTTCTATCAAACGAACATGAAATTGTGTGTAACACGATCCAAAAATAGTGTTGCATATACTGCAAGCTAATACGGTGTTGCATATAGTGAAAGATAATCTTGGGGTAGTATACAACACAAGACATCAAATAAATTAAAAAGAATACTTCTCATAAAATCTTGGGGTGTTACATTCTACCCCCCTTAAAATGAATTTCTCCCTCGAAATTCGTCGGGGTTATAAATCATTTATTACTTGAAAGTTTATTTCATAGAAAACAAAATCATAAAAAGTAATACTAAATCATCATTTTGAAAAGGAATGTTAGAAACATAAATAATACCCAAAGTAACTCATCACTGGGTTTTCTCATAGGAGAATATAGGTGAAAATATGGATATGGAAGAGAAATATAACAATCATGTTCTGATAGAGAGTGGTAGAGAACATGGCTATGAAAAAATCCAACAATCACAAATCCATAAATTTTTGATGATCTAAGGTACCATCTGATTAATCAGATATGAGGGTACTAAAACAACATTTTTGGTTTTCAATATCATTTCCCTAAAGTTGAAAATTTTGAATTAGAAGAAATACTTACTTGATTTTGGTACAATCTCGTCGTTGGTCGTTCCATGAACAATTTGCACTACATATCTTAAGGAAATGAAGTTGAATTTGTCATTCATGAAGTGTTAGCAGATCATGTGATAGAATGATGCTTCATTCCATCTGTCTCAAACAAAAGGTTATCAAAAGTTTTCAAATATACATAAGTTCATCTATGGTGAGGTTAATCATATACGATTCCAAGAATGGACTTATACTTCATCTATCATACCGCTTAACAAAATAAAAATAGTTTCTACTAACCAGGGACTTCCTGTAGGCCATAGGTAGGAGATAAAGCTCTGTCGCACTCTAGTTGTGGGTTTGATTCTCGCAACCTTGTCCGATGCGACGGGTTGTCGCCCGTCCTGCAGGTTGTCCCTTTTTCTAAAACTACACTATTATAACATTTTAGAAATAATATCGAAAAAAAGTTCTTTCCTTAAACAATACTATCTGATGTCCAACATAATCCATTCTAATCTTTAGGCTTATCCAAAATACATATGTCCAATCTCATAGTATAAAGAAAATGATTACTTGAAAGGTCACATAACAAGCACGTGAATACCATCATTTATCCCCCACATATCATAAGATATATCATGTTGGTCACATTAGAAACATGTGAATACCTTAATCATGTATTCTTTTGAAACATAAATTACCATATAACCTTAGTGAAAACATGAGTGCTGTCAAAACTTAACTCTTTCCACATACCAAAATCCCAAAATTTCAATATACTCAAACCATGATATCACTTTGTTCTTATATTAGTCATAAGCTCATGAATACTATCAAACATTTTATTTTCTCCTTATCCCTTCATTAGGAACATATCATCTGCTTTCCAAATATTTGAATCAATTTTCATGGTTACCAGTACCATATAGTTATTGAAAACTACAATAAACCAATACATAGATATTCCAATATTCCACAATACTATAAATGAGATTCCACAACATTATTTCGGAATCACGTTACATAAACACATAATCATTCCACTACATCATTGTCATACTCAAAATCACCAATAGTGATCCCATGTGACTTACCTTTGTCTTTTAACTTAAGATGTTTTTGAAGTTGATCACCATTAAACCTTGGATTAGGGCATTGATTAGCATAATGCCCCATTTCCTTGCACTTGTAGCATTGAAGTGTTGGTGGAGCATTCTCTGTAGTCTTTTCTCTATTCACGTCATTATAAACCTTTTTCCAATTACTTCAGCACTCAGATACTCGATGACCTTCTTTTCCACACTTGAAACATTTTCTAGTACCTTTTAGACAATCTCCACCATGCTTCTTTCCACACATTGAGCATAAAGAAACATTCACCATATTTTCCCCATTATTCTGAGATTTTTCCTTGAACTCCATCCTAAGTTTCTTGTCAAAACCATGAGATGGATATGTAACACCAACTTCTAGTTCTACCGTGATAGAAAAATGCACAATTTCTTCATAGGTACCAAAGTCTCTTATAGCTAATGCCATTCAAAGACATGGTTTTAAGCCACTGAAGAATCGATCAACTTTACTTTCAAGTTGGATGATAAAGCCAGATGCATACCTTGCAAGCCTTGTAAAATTTTCTTCGTATATAACAATAGATTCATCATACTTTTGCTTAAGATCAAGGAACTACTTTTCCATCATTGTTCGAAGAATACAATGGATGTACTTATTGAAAAATAAGTTCTTGAACTCATACCACTCCATGGATTTGATTTCATCTTGGGGCCTTGTATTCTTAATTAGAGTCCCCCACTGGTCTGCTTCACCTTCTAACTGGTAAACATCCAAAATGACTTTTTCATGTTCTAAACAGCAAAGTATCAAAATTATCTTTTCAATGGTACTAATCCATTGTTTAGCAACAAGTGGATCAGAAGAACCAATGAAAGAAGGTGGACGTTACCTCATGAAGGACTCAATAGAATACTGTTCCTTTATCTCCTCATTTGGAAGTCCAGAATGATTCATAGCTTGTGTAAGTATATCAATAAGATTTTTCCCTCCATCTCCCATAACATTGGTTTGTTCAGGAAGACAATCATTACATTGTCCATTACATTGATCAACACGGTTCCTTCGGGTTCCAACCATCATCAAAAACCCAAAAAGAACAGTGTGAGAGACAAAAATCATGCTAGGAAAACATCATAATTAAAAGGGATTACTTTCAATATATAACATCTTAGGTTTAATTATATTATTGTTACCGTAATTATAGGACTATAACATATAATTATACTTGTCCTTAGGGACATCCCTAGACATACCTTAGAACTATATCTAGGGATTTCACTAAAGTTTTCGCATCCTAGTTTCCAAAGGTTAACTAAACCTTTCCTCGAATACCAACTGTAGAGACCCAATCTTGACATACATGGACATTAAATTACTTTTGCGGAATACCTAATAAAAAACAAAAACAGACACCAAAAGACCGTAATTGTTTAGTTTCTTTAGAAAATCAGAATATATTCTTCTAATCTTGGTGAAAGATCTTCAACATCTCCCATAAATATCTTCCATTTTTTTTCTAACCTAAAACCATTCTTTATATCCTGGGGAAAAGAAAACACGTAAAGGGTGAGCTAAAATGCTCAGTAATAGCAGGCATGGAGAAAATAAAACAAACTATATACATTTTAACTTCAAAACATGAACATAAAGTTTACACATCAAAATCTTGATTTGTGAAATAAGTCTTGGCAGTACGTAAGGAAAGACATCATGCTATACACATCCATGTCCTCATGTTACTTCAAAAGATCATTGGTCATGGTTGATATCACGAAACATTAAACATATGTAGCAACGTTAAAATGTTTCTCATATAGATACAACTCTTCCTCAATAACCTTATTTCTAGGTACATCAAGAATCGGTTCTTCTAGCATATATAATTTCCTTTTATCATGTAGGATAACTCATAAGTGCCTTTTCCACTCTTAGAAATTTATGTCAGTGATAAGGTTATCCTTCTGAAGTATAGACCAAAATGATATATTTGAAGTAATTTTATTGTTGTTTATACAGATAAGTTTAGCAGATATTTATTACTTTATCTGATAAAATTTAGACAAATAAATAAATATTTTATTTATTAATCTCCCTCTATTTTATTTAAACACAATAGCCCTCACCATTGCCTTCAGAATATATTGTTTCTTGTACATTATTGTGAAAAGGATTCATATTCTCCTTTTTATCACCCCATCTTTTTTTGTTCAAGTAAATTTAATGGTTTTCGGTTGGCATTCTAAATTCCAACTACATTAACTCACAATTCCTTGATCTATTGAGTGGACTCCCCAATCCTAAAATACTTAACTTGTATTTCCTCAACCCGTTGCCTCCTAGTTACTTCAAGTCCTTCTTTTGATGTCAACCCTTGATGTTAACTAATTTAATTAAATGAAAAACTTCTTGTTTAAAATTCCTTAATTATTGAAAGAACCACAACTTTGGTTGGTCATGCAATTTGATATATGGTTTCATTTTAACTAAAGTAGTAGAAGGCTATACCAACTTAAGATGTATAATTGAGAGATTTTATCTTTATACATAAATTTATAATTATTATTTTTATTATATTATTTTTAATATTAAGTGGATTTATTTAAGTGATTAACCATGCATTTGAATATATTTACACGTATGAAAATTTAATTTATTTTTATCTTTAATTCTTTTAATTTATTAATTAATGTGAACATGAAAAATCATCAATAATGAAATAACCATGAAACATGATTGGAAAAAAATAATAATGTGGTATGATAATGAAATTTTACAAATACTCAGTTTATCTAGAGGATTATAAACTAACTATTGGCCTAGGGAAAAAACACCTTAATCCAATTAAGGTTCATGTTACAACTTCCCACCTATCCACCTATGTATATCTCTTGGATTTATTTCTATATAACTCCAAACTGGAACCTCCTCCACTAGATTAGAAGCTAAATATATTACATATTATTTTACTCACACATAGGTGAGGGAAGAGGTTTACATAAAAGAAACCATGGGAACACATGCCCTTACATAATGATATGAGAGATGATGTGTTGGCTGACCATTAAAATTATTAATAAATTAAATGAAATCAAGAACATACAATGGTCTTTGTCATAGATTCTGATCATCCATTAACATTCAACAAAGTAAGCATTTAATAAAATTGACATTCAATTATAATAATTTTTATTTAAGATAAATCACACTCAAATAAATTAATTGTATTCTTTAATTAATGAATTATTTTATCTTAATTCTCATCTAAATTTCCTTGATATTCCCATCCATAATAAATTTAAACATATTAAATAAATTTATTTAAAATTAATCATGTTCATACATGTACCTTGGAGGTAACACAATGAATACGTATCAGAATCCATCCAACATGTATTATACTCGTATACTATTTACTTTTGTGACACATGGAATGTACTACTTATCATGTGTTTTCATGAAATGTACTATCAACTTAATGATTACATGGATTGCATGTTTTTTGTCACATGGTATGCTTTAATGCATGTAGAGTAATAACTATAATATGAATCACACATGATATACAAATTTGAACATTATGTAGAAATTATTGAAATTTATATATATATATATATATTAAAATTCATCACATATAGTTTCATATCAACTTAATAACCAAATGAAATAACATATTGATAAGTTTTACACAATATAAAAAATTAATTTTTAATTTCATGAAACGTGGTATAAGTACATGGAATGTAAAAGAAAACTACATAGTATGTACTTTTATCACTATCTATCCAAAACACAGTCCTAGGGACTTAGTGTGTAAACAATTTCCTGAAAAAAATTAGAGTACACAGAGTGTAAATGGGCTAAACAACGTGTGGCATCTGAGTTACATAGTCACCGGTCATGTAGGGTGTGCAAGAAGATACACATCCTATTTTTGACTAAAGGACTACACACCGTGTATTCGAAAGACATGGAATATACTCCAGATGACCATGTTCTTGGATGGCCCAATCAACACATGGTGTATAATTAAATACACCACCTGTAATAAATTTACAGGGATTAAATTAATTATGGGTGCATTAAACACTAGTATACAATGTGTACCTCCAGGTTACATGGAGTGTTCTCTTGTGTTATCTATCCAGGTTTATAGACACCTATGGACATGATATTTGGTTTTATTTCATTCATAAAATTAATTGATTTTATTATATTTTTTAGAAATTAAATAGGAAGAATAATATCACACAATTTGGATTAAAGAATGATTAAAATTGAATTGAAAAATAAATAAAAAATCCGTAAATCAATCAAGGGTCTTTAAATAATTATAAATAATTATGTGATCACTCCAATACCACTTTTAGGTTTTTTTAGAAGTGGAAGAGTGCATTGGGTTATGCCCAACATTGTTTTTTACTACTAGAAATCCTACCAACACCAACAAACCTATTCTAATGGTTTGTAAAAACTGTTAAGATATGACCCCTATTCCAACAGTTCTTCAAAACCGACCACGAAATATAAATATATCAAAATGGTTTTGTAAAAATATTGGGATAGATCTAATAAATTATCAATATACCAATGTTTATGTGAAAACCATTGGGATAGGGTAAGGCTATCCCAGTAGTTTTTTGAAAACCATTGGGATAAACCATTTTTGACAACACCTATCCCAATGGTTTTCCAAAACTATTAGGATAAACCATTTTGAAAACACTGATCCCAAAGGTTATGCAAAACCATTGGGATAGGATAAGGCCATCCCAATGGTTTTTTCAGAATCGTTGGGATAAACCACTTTTACAAGTGTACCTATCCGAACAGTTCTCAAAACAGTTAGGATAGGTACCCTTATTTTTTATGAATTATTTTCCTGAATATCATAAAATAAATCAATATATAAATTAATTATATATATAGATATCCAAATATATTCACAAGGATAATTGTAGGATAGTGGTAAGGTCATTGATATATTACTTGTAGGTCGTGGTTTCAAACCTCCATTGTGAATTTTATTTTATATTACCTATCCCAATGGTTTTGGGAAAAGCATTGGGATAGGTCTGTACCAACTATTTGAAAACTGTTTAGATAAGTCTACTGAAGGGTTTCCCCCAAACTATTGGGATAATTCTACCCCAACACCAAATCAACCAACAGACCTCCAAACTGTTGGTATATGCTATACCAATGGTTTGGGGACCTATACGAATGGTTCCAAACCGCCAGTATAGTTTATTTTCCCATTAGTGTTTTGACATGATCGATGATCAATCTATGATTTACATGATGATAAAAACTATGATCAATGGAACTGAATCAAATAAAACATACAATGGATAAAACAATAGAACCAGAGAAATATATCATCACATGATATTTATAATTAATTTAATTAATTAAAGAATTACCTTGTGAGAATTATTTCTTCATTGATGGATCTAACAATAGATCTGAATTGTACCAACATTGTGTTCTAAGAATCAAGAGCATATTCCCTATAACAGTGATCCACATGTGTTTCATAAATCTCCAAAAATTTCTATAGGAATCTCTAGGTGCTAGTACAACAGATCTTATCGCTTGTGTCATTCATCTTTGATCGCCCCATGAATTGATTATAAATGATTCAATTTGATCTCTCTTTACTCGAGAGTAGAAGGTGGAGGAAGATAAATCTTCTTTATTGGGAGTTTTCTTAGGGAAGGGAGATCTTTAGGGTTTTAATAGGATTCTATGAATTCATTGTGAAAAAAACAATAATTAGTTATATTAAAAAATAATATAATTTGGTTTTTATGTAGATGGGGTTAGAAATAAATAATTTCACAAGTTCCCTTTAATATTTATTTTATCCATGTGGAACCCAATGTATATAACAATAATAATAATAATATAATTTCTCAACATGCTCTAAACTCACAAATTAAAATTAAATATTATTTATTCAAATAACATTTAGTATATACTATTTCTCACTCGACTTATAAACATGATCTTCCATTCCTCCACAATATTTATCAACCATTTAATAATGATTATTTATTTAATAAATAAATATCAATGCATTATTCTACAATAAATAAATAAATATTATATTCACTAAATAGAAAATAAACATTTATGAAATATTCTTCCCATATAATATTCTATCAAATAACTAGTGACAAAATATAAATGATCAAGAAAACAAGAATATTTATTAAACCACATGTGGGAATAATATTTATTCAACTTTATAAATAAAAAATAATAATATATTATTTAACTAATATTTTGGATATACTTAATGTGTGGACTTATTGTCTTCTTTCTCAGTGGAATTAGGTGAAGTAGTATAAATTCCTTGGTTAGCATCTAGCAACACACCAAGGTACCCATATAGAAAGAAGTTAATTCTATAATGACATAATTTTTGGAACCAAGGATATCCTTTTCTGGAAATGGAGTATGGTTTGTGTTTTTTATAAATCCTCACATGGAAGATCATGAAGTTTTAAAGGAAAGGTATATTAAAATTTAATCTCTCAATAGTAATGAAGGTGGCGTCGTTCCACAGTTTTTTTCCAAATTCTTGGGGTCCAAAAATTTGGAGGATGGATTTAATCTTGAAATTTGGATTTTCTTAAAGGTATTATGAAGACATGGAAATTTCAAGAGTTTCACAAAGATGGGATTTTCAAATTGTGTTTCACGAAGGATCAAATAAAGTTGATGGTGATCTATGCGACAACGAAGATAATCATGAACAATGAAGAATTAGAGGTTCATTAATGGTGATGGTGATCTCTTCCATTATGATAATTGGAGCTTCATAGAAGCATGAAGGTTTTGATGGAAAAGAATACGATTACAATGAGCATTATGAACATTGAATTTCCTTGGAACTTCACAACATAAGGAGCTCTGTGAAGATGTTTTTGAAAGATCTAGGAAACTTTAGAAGTGGGGGTAGAACATCATGATTATATGAGCCTATAAATATGAGGCTACCCCCCATCACTTAGAATGAGTTTTTCAAGGAAAATCCAAAAACATTATGATTTTATGAAGAGCTTCCTGAATCTGACTTTCTATGAAATATTGATCATTATGAAAAGAATATTAGTCTTGAATGATGCAAATTCATTTGACTAAAGGTTGCTTCATGATGATGTGGATTTCCCTGTTGAATTAGTGAGATTCATGAAGGATGTGTTTTTCGTGAATGAAGGGAGCTTCATGAAGGCAGTTTGTTCTGTGAATGCAGGGAGCTTCGCAAAGGAAGTGTGGTTCATGGAGGATCTTTATGAAAGGAAGTATTCAACATAAGGTTTAAGAGGATAGGGCATTAAGAGTGCATCGAATAAGGTATATGGTGAAGGAATATTATCATTCTAAGTTAGGGACAAATACATTAATTAATGGAAAACCATTGAAGTGACCTTCAAGTCGATAAAATGAGTTAGACTTCTCTCAAAGAAGTGAGCTAGGGGGAGTCATCAAAAGTGATATGAGGTATGTAGTGTGCTATCCATGAAAACATGTAAACGCAGTGTTCCTATAATATTGTGTCTATGTCAAAAATTTTGTATTCCACATCTAGTGAAGATTATTGGATTTAGGTACGACCAACACACTATTGGTATATCCTCCATAGACTATCCATTAGCGGCGAACCAAGTAAAATTGCTATGTTGTCATGCTTCTTGTGAATGTTTTAATTATTGAAAATTAGCATCAGAAATATTTTTTATGTTTCTACCAATGTGGGAATAAAATCTATCACATTATAAGAAAAATTTGACAACCTGATTCACCCCTCCCCTCTTAGGGTTTTTTAGGGTCCTTCAATAATACCTAATACAAATTATCACTATGTAATACAATCCATTTATCATGATATCTCTAATAAAGTAGGTTTCATTCTTGCGTCATCAATCTATGGGATCGATGAATCTTTATTTGACTTTTTAGAAATCGAACAATCCTATAGAACACTACCATTGTAACATCCCTAGCCTGTAATCCACTAAATTGATGCTCGAAGATGGGTAACCACATGAAATCATGTGCACATACCTATATGCTAGAGGCTACCGACTAGTAGTGAGGGTCTAATAGATCATATAGGGAGACCATACCATCTTTACTAGAGTAATCCACAATAGATAACATATGAAATAAAGGAAAAATAATCATTAAACTAGAAACATTCATTACCAACCATTTCAAAAACATGGTACAACCAAAACCAACAATAAAAATGCCATGTCAGGATAACAATGCCCAAAGTGAAAGAAAACACAAATGAAAGAACAACAGTTGAATCCCCAAAATAGGTCCTAAATATAAGTCTAGATCCTCAACCATACACATCCCAATCTCAACTAAACTCCCAATCATAGGGACTTTACCCTTGTCATGACCTGTAACCATGAAATTTGCTCTAATACCCAATGACGACCCAAGAAGGGTGTGAGTACAACTCAGTAGGCCACCACCAGTGGTTTCAACAAAATAACTAGTCTAAACCAATTATGCATGAAAGTAATAAATAAATGATAAAGTAAATAGAAGATAACTCAGCTTCCATTAGAAAAAATATTCACTTTAACTGTTTTCATCATTTATTCCATTTTCATCACTTGTTCCATTAGTTAAGAATTTACATCATTTATAAAATGGCATAAGTTTGTCATTTACCATGAATATGAGAATAATTAGAGTTCCCTATTTCACTATGGGTGATATTTTTATAAATAATTACATCACACTTACCTTTTAGACTTAGTAAGTGTAGTCTCATCAAATGAATCTGTTAGGGGACTAGAGATTCAGTCCAACCAGACCCATTAGCACATTTATCATTTTAATTAGAATAGCCCAATAAACCCATTTCATTTTTATACCTTAACCCATTTAGAAATATCATCAATTATCTTACATTAACCCATTTATCATATTCAACAATTTCCATAAATTAACACATTTGACACATTAATCAATTCATATTCCTTAATAAATCCATGCAATTCCATTGAAAATTCACATGCCATTTAACACAATCACACTAATCCATTTAATTATTTCTCATGTCATGTCAAACAATCCCTTATACCATTTAATATAACTAGAAACAAATACCACTTGTGTCTCTTTATAAGTCAAACCAACATTTCACAAATATTTTTCATGGGATTTATTTCAACACAAATCAACTCTATGACTAAAATTGTAATTTTTCCATGTTTGGAAATGTTGGCACCCCCATAGGTGGTCATAAATCAATCTAGTAAATCATGATGCATCCCAAAGGTATTATGAGTGGTTCAATTCATCATTTAACCATCCATTTTACCAAATATCACTAAAGTAATCAATTTCACCTGAAGATGGAAGCAATATCAAAACCACACATGAAAAAATCGTTAATAAAACTATAGGATACAAATTTTAGACCACCTACCTCAAATCCAAATATGAATACATGCTTAAACATGACCAAAGATCCATATTCATGCACCCTTTTAAGCCCTGAACTAATATCAATTGGAAAATAGGGGTTCAAGGATTTGGAAGAAGAAGAATGAAACTACAAGCAGTAAAATGAAAAATAGAAGAAAGAGGAGGATTAGAATTACCTAAAGCATTGATCCAGACACATCGACACTCTAAACAACCTATAAATGAAGGAAATCAACCATTGGAAAGATTTAGGATCTTTGGTTCTTAACTAGGATTGGATTAGGAAGAATGGGGAATAAAATCATGTGAAAACTTAAAATATTGAGGGAAAAATGGTAATTTTTCATTTTTTTAATGGGGTGCACGGTTTGTCGAACTGTGCACCAAACATGCCCCTTCTTCTATCCAAGAGGGGTCCAAGTTATAGGGTTACCTGAGAATCCCTCATAGTTCGAATAACCATTTTCCAACCATGGGAAATTCTCCTTTCTAAGATCACGTAGCTTGGATTTCCCTCTTGTAAGGTTTAGACTAACCATTAACCAGCTGTGTGGAATGCATTAGATTGCCCGATTCCCCTTTATTTTGAGTCCCAAACCCCCAAAACATCACAAATATTCCTCATACTCTAGATAAACATTTATTTAATCAATATTAATGGATTAAAACCAATATTTAAAAAATAACATATCTCCATGAAGTATGGGAAATTACAACCTCTTCACCTTATAATGGATCGTCCCTAAGCCTCACTTACAAGTAACACTGAGATCCTGATGCAAAGAGATCGGGCCACTAAGACTGAATATCTTACTCTCTTTCCTAATTCGCTTTCTAAAAATTACCAGGAAACCACAAAACTCAAACCAAAGCCACAATCTTTCACTACAATACTTTCTCACTATGATCTACAATACCAACGTGATGCTCCTCAACAGGTGTGTTGGAATCAAGCTTAACATCATCAATATTAATCACATGATATGGGCCAGGGTGATACTTTTGATGCTGTGACACATGAAAAAAATAATTCATACCATTATATCAATATGGAAGATCCAATTTGTATACCACAATTCTGATCCTCTATAAAATCTCAAATGGCCCCATATACCTGGGTGCCAACGTACCCTATTTCCAAATCCCATGGTGATCCAACCATAGTGACACCCAAAGAAAAACATGATAACCAACCCTAAACTCAAGAGGTTGCTAATTATGATCCTCATATTACTTCTTCCTACTCTAATCCATTTCCATACTTCTTTGAATCAACATAACCTGTTCTGAAGTCTCTTTCACAAGACTCAATCCCAAAAAATCTGATTCTCTAGCCTCTAACCAACACAACAGAGATCTGAATGATCTACCATAGAGAAAAAAAATTGTGCCATCTGAATCTTATCTTGGAAATAATTTTTGTAGGAAAACTCGAACTAGGATAGATGCTTTTCCCATGATCCACCAATGTCTATGACACATTCCCTCAGCGTTACCTCTAACACTTGGATAGTATTCTCTAATTTCTGATTTATCTGCTAGTGGAAATCCATACGCAGGAACACCTAAGTACCAAGAACCTTTTGTGATCCATTCTAGAAGCATGATGAAAAACATCGATCACAATATAAAACTATAGTTTGTGGCACCCCATGAAACTGAACTATATCTCAAACACACTACTCACCGAAATAATCCATAATGAAAGTCTCTTAAATAAGAAAAAAATGATCCACCGTAGTCAACCAATCCATAACCACCCATATTGCGTCAATATTTTGAGGCATCCTCAGAATTCCCACGGTAAAATCCATCATTTTTTCATCCCACTTCCATTATAAAATAATAAATTATAGTAATAAACTGCTCAACTGCTGATGCTCAGCCTTCACCTGCTAGCAGGTAAGGCATCACAAAAATACATGCAACCACTTTCTTCATACCAAGCCACCAATACTACCTATGAAGATCATGATAAATCTTTTTCAAATTAGGATGAACTTCCCACATTAATTCATGAAACTCGCACATCAAATCTTCTCGCATGAACATTGTCATAACAACACAACCACAAATGTAAATGATCCCATCATCTCCAATGGTCCAACCAAAATGTGAATCCCCACCTTTAAGCATTTCCTTCATAGAAAATCACACTCGATACTCATATTGACTCTCCTAAATCTGTCTTATAATTGTGGAATCAACATCTAAGGAAACAAGGTTTATGTCCCCTTGTCCATCCTGCACCTCCACATGTATCTCAAAAAGCAACACCATCATCCTCTACTCAAAACTAGATTCTTGAACTGCCTGATTTTGATTCATTCATCTGAAAGCATCTACAACACTGTTCTACTTTAATGGTGTGTAAATGTAGAGACCCAAATCTTGACTTACATAGACATTACATTACTTTTGAGAAATACTTAATACAAGACAAAAACAGACGCCCAAAGACCGTATTAGTTTAGTGTCTTTCGAAACTCGGAACATAATCTTCTAATCATGGTGAAATATCTTCAACATCTCCAATAAAGATCTTCCCATTTTTGTGTTCTTACCTAAAAACTTTCTTTAAATCCTAAGGAAAAGAAAACATTTAAAGGGTGATATCAAATTCTCAGTAAGGGTAAGAATGGATAAAATAAAACAAACCATATACATTTGAATTTAAAAACATGAACATAATGTTTAAACATCAAAATATTGAGCAATGACATAAAACATGAAAGTATGTAACGAATAAATCATAATGGAACATCAGTCATGCTAAAATAGTATGGGGAATAAAACATGTAATTGTGGAAAAACATTAAGCGCATGATATGATTTCCATAGTAGCCAAGGAATTTCTGCCAAGACCATCATAGTGGACAAAGTCCCTTACTGAATCGAGTTCACTCCTCGTTCCAGTCCTATATAACTGAACTGGATTAACTTTCCGTTCTAGCCATGTATATCTCATGAGATATAAATCTTTACCCAATGCATTGGAGGGAGATATATGTCCCACCCGTCTCATAATGAAACCATTCTTATGTGTGCCACAAAATCATAAATCATATATCATAGCATAACCCATGTAATAAAAATGGGATTCTTAAACATCATGCCATCATATCATAATCCATATAAGATAAAAGGACTTCATAAAAATAATTCCATCATAACATAATCAAATATATGTAAAAATATGGATAGAAATAGAACCCTATATTATCTTAGATGGAAAATAATTTTGATAAAACACTTGAAATCCATTCATGAGGAAAATATCCTTTCTACTTCAAAAACATTTTTTTCTTTCTCAATATTTCATACAATTTTAAACTAAAAGAAGTTAAATGAAAACAAACTCGAAAACTTATAAAAGAAGCTTCATGGAAATAATTTTATATGAAATCATAAAAATCCATTCATGCTGTATAAGTTAAGAAAACATTCTTCTCGTACTATGGATGGAAAAGTCAAAAAGCATCTCATACTGAAAATGACAAAAGATTCCTTTCATATATTTTACTAAAAATTAACCAATAGGTAAAATTGGATTTAAACAATTATAGGAGGATATAAATTTTATATTGAGGAAACATGTATGTGGATGATAAATATGCCTCATTAAATTCTGAAGTATAAACATTCTTGGATAAAAAATGAGATTGTGATATTTTCCCTTACCATAGGTCCGATATGATTCGTACGTGTCTGAAACTCCTGTATAGTGGGTTTAAACATATTATTAACTTGAAACAGAACCGTAATAATATTTATGATATCATATATGATTCACTTATGACTTTATATTACCCGTTCTTTTGTTAATTCCATGTTAAAGTAGCGTTTCGGGTAAAATTGTTTCATTTATCGTACATGTTTGGACATGTTGTTGTTGATATTATTATTACTTATATCATGATTTAATTACATTAAGAATGTAAAAAATGATTTATATATCATATATATTCAGTATATATATATAATAGATAGATAAATGAAATGAAACCCACCACTCATGGAGACGGTAGGCCATACGTACGCATGAACGTTGTTTTCCTTTCCTTATTGACATGAATGGAAGTAAGTAGATGAAATATATATATATATATATATATATATACATAAATCCAGTAGCATTATTATTTCATATATATCATTATTATTCATTATATATACTTTATAATTATTCTTAAATGGTTAACACGGAGAACTAATCTCATCACGACGTGGAGATGGTAATCCGTACGTACGCACGAGCGATGATATCGTTCCCATAGTTATTGAATGAAATTGGAGTGGATGATATAATTTCTAAGAATTAGTATGATGTTATAATAACCATAAATAGTTATTATTTACACCATTATACCCATCCAACTAAGGTAGTGGTGAAAAAACATATTACACCACGGCGTGGAGACGGTATTTTGTACGTACGCTTGCACGATGATTTCGTTTTCCGTAGGATCGATAGAAGGTGAAATGGAGTTGTTTCATATTAACAATAACATATCAGTATATTAGTTATACTTATGTTATTACTTTATAATGAAACAACTAAAGAAGATGAAGTAGAAGAATAAAGAAACTTGAAAGAACCAGAAGAAGTGATTACCTCTCCTTCGACGCGCCTTCTCTTAACTTCCTATGAGGGCACCAAATATGGTCTTTGAAGAATACCAAGATATCTAATAGGTTTCAATGGAAGTGGAGAAGTGAAATGGGTAGGGGTTTCTGAGCTTTAAGGCTCGAAGTTTTGTGAAGAGGAGAGGGAGGAGGTGCCCTTTTATAAGGGAGGAGAGGGGCACCTTTGGAAACCTACAAAATATTAATTTAATATAAATTCAATACCCACATAACAACTTCAAAAATGACTCAAATATGAATATTATATGAGATAGGGTTGTAATATCATCAAACAATAAAATTTAGATATGTTGGAAATTTATTTTAAACCTTATCAACACAATTTATCCTTATTTAATCTATTTAATTTTATTTGCGGTAATAATATTCTAAATTTCAAATTGTTATAAATAATTACTTATGTGTTGTGAATTATCAATAATTGGATAATTTATGACATTTAAGACCATATAAATTTCTATTTATAATTTTGAAAAAAATTTATGACTTTTAAATAATTTAATAATATGTTATTTTTATAAAATAACAATAGTGTTAATTTTGACACTATTTATTTATTTCAATTTAAATAAAATCCACACAGAGGATATATTCAAAAAAAATATTTAATAGACTCAAAACATGTAATATTAATCTATAAAATTCGTGGATAACATTAATTAGTTCATATAATATTTATTGTAATATTTCTAAAACCACTGGTTTGATATTTCTCTTAATGAAATAATTACTACAACATTTTTGTATAATTATTTAATATACATATTTGTTGCATAAAAATTAAAAATAAAATAATATGATGAAGATAAATATAATATCTTTTATAATAATACTTTTACTCGAGTTTATCATCTTAAAATAACAGCATATAAATTGTTATATTTATTAAATTATGAAAGTGAAAACTTTGACATAATTTAAAATAAAATAATATAAATTTCCTAATCTCTTTTATACTATTGTAAATGGTCCCCAAGTCGACCCTTGGATGATTATGGTATAAATATACTCTGCCAATATGTTTCGGTCAAGTGTTTGGGACTTTTGATGGGTATTAATACTTTAATAAAAACTATATTATTGATTTTTTACTAAGTAAATAATTTCTGCATCATTAATGTATAAGCTATTAAGGTAATTAAATATTTATTAAAAATTAAAAATAAATTACGATAATAAAGAAAAACAATTTAGATTTCAAATTATTTTTATAATCGAATTCATATTCTGTATAACCTTATATTAAAAATACTTTACTTATTAAAGTATGAGTAAGACATATTTCACTTTCTTTAAAATAAAATAAATTAAAGGTCTTAATCACATCCAAGTGGGTTCCAATGGATTCAATTTCGACACAAATATTCCTTAATACAAAATATAATCATCCAATTATATTAATTTGGACCTACTGATTCTAAATATGGAATCCACTTTTCCAAATTCAAATCACAGAAGTTGTAGAAATTAATTTAAAATTAATCCCATTGTTAAGAAAATGAGTTTTAAAAGTTAAAACATTGCAAAAGATTGAAATGATTTTACCTGTGAATTCAATGTAAAATCAATGATAATGACATAAATTATATTAAATGGAAAAAATATATTATATTTATACTTTAAAACCATTCAATATTATAATTTAACAATATAAATTATTACGATAAAAATAGTTGTTTTTAATTAAAATATTGCGTGTTTTTACTATTCATTAAAATATGAAAGTTATCAGAATAATATGAAAAATTTATCCAAAGTAAATTTTTATATCCTGATTCAAAATAAGAATTTTATATTGTCAAATTTAACTTATAAACATGTCAAAACTATATTTAAAGTGGGTGCGCCATCAAAAGGCGACAAAACTACATTTTTCGAAAAATACATATTTTACTCGGAAAATTTATTTTGTTCTCATGCCATATTATATAAAATGTGTAAGATGAATAATAATGTTATAAAAATCAAATTTTAGTTAATAATATTCATAATTTCCAGTTCATAATAATATTATAACAATATATCATTGTTTAGAAAAACCCGGTATTGCGTACTACACACTCTATCAAGGAAGGTCGCAATTGCGTGTAATGTATGCCAAGTCAGGGCTGCATGTAGTGGAAGATCCCTTTGGTGTTGTGTATAACATAATCAAAACTTATTTAATTTATACATAAAACAAAATCTATACTTAATATTGCGTAGAATAATTTCTACAAAACAAACTTGAAATTATGTGTAACACGAGCCAAGAATAGTGTTGCGTACACTGCAAGCTAATATAGTGTCGCGTATAGTACAAGCTAATCATGGTCTAGTGTACAACAGAAGATATCAAAGAAATTAAAAAGAATATATCTCATAAAATCTCGAGGTGTAACATTCTACCCCCTTAAAATGAATTTCGCCCTCGAAATTCGTCGGGGTTATAAATCATTTACTACTTGAAAGTTTCTTTCATAGAAACCCACAACGTAAAAAGGAATACTAAAACTTAATTTTAAAAATTGAAGTATGAAACATAAAGGTTACCCAAATTAACTCATTACTGGGTTTCCACATAAGAGAACATAGGTGAAAATATGCACATGGAAGAGAAATATAACCATCAACTTCTAATGAATAGTGGTAGAGGACATGGCTATGAAAAATCCAACAATCACAAAGCCATAAATTTGTGATGATCTAAGGTACCATCGGATTCATCATATATAAGGTAACTAGCACAATATTTTTGGTTTTCAATATCATTTCCTTAATATTGAAGAATTTTTTAATTAAAAGAAATACTTACTTGATTTTGGTACAATCTCCTAGTTGCTCGTGCCTTGAACAATTTCCACTTTATCTGTTAAAGAAATGAAGTTGAATTTGTCTTTTGTGAAGTATTAGTAGATCATACGATAGAATGATAGGTCATTCCATCTGTCTCAAACATAAGGTTAGAAAAAGTTATATACGTAAGTCCATCGATGGTGAGATTAATCATATATGGTTCCAAAAATGGACTTATACTTCATCTATCATCCCGCTTAATAAAATAAAACTAGTTTCTACTAACCAGAGACTTCCTGTAGGCTAGTGGTAGGTGATAAAGGCCCATCACACTTTGGTTGTGGGTTCGATTCCCACAACCTTGTCCGACGCGACGGGTTGTCACCCATCTTGGATGTTGTCCTTTTTCTGAAACTACACTATTATAACATTACAGAAATAATATTGAAAAAAGTTTTATCCTTAAACAATACTATCTGATGTCCAACATAATACATTCCAATATTTATACTTATCCAAAATACATCTGTCCATTCTCATATTATAAAGAAAACGATTACTGGAAAAGTCACATAACAAGCACGTGAATACCATAATTTATCCCCCATATATCATAAGATATATCTTGTTGATCGCATTAAAAACATGTTAACACCTTAATCATGTATTCTCTTGAAACATAAATTACCATAGAACCTCAGTAAAAACATGAATGCTGTCAAAAGGTAACTCTTTCCAGATACCAAAATCCCAAAATTTCTATATACTCAAACCATGATATCACTTTTTCCTTTTATCAGTCATGAGCTCATTAATACTATCAAACAAATTATTTTCTCCTTATCCCTTCATTATTCGCATATCATCTGCTTTCCAAAAATATTTCAATCAATTTTCATGGTTATTGGTACCATTCATCATATACTTTCAAATACTCAAGGAAATACAATAGTGTAACAATCCTTAAATTTTTCTTTATTACATAGTACCATACATTATTCTTGATAAAAATGAAATCATTCCACTACCTTCTCAAACCATTGAACGAGCTTCATAATTTTATTCCTCAACACTTATTTCATCTCATATATCATTTGTAGTGTCTTCATCATCATCAACATAAATACTACCCATGCGACTGTGATTATTATCTTCATGAGGTTTTCCCTTAGGGCATTGGTTTGCATAATTCCCATACATTACACATTTAAAACATTTAACCGTTGTTGATGTCTTAGCAATAGCATTATCCTTGTCCATTGTGTTAACTGAATATTTTCATTTGAAATAACTAGCTTTGTGTCCTTCTTTTCCACACCCAAAGAATCTTCCAGTTCCTTTGAAACATTCTCCTTGATGCCTCTTCCCACATGACTTACATGAGGGAAATTGAACTTTCTTTACTCTATGATCATCATGAAACTCCATCTTTCTCTTATTAGCTGAGTCAAGAATCTTACCAAAGTTGAGATTATTGATCATATTATGAGATTACAAATTAGGCATAATAATGATGTTTTGCCTACCAAATACCATTTCATTTGGTAGCTCATGAAGAATATCATTCCATTTTCCATCATATTCTCCATTAACATGAATCTTCCTATTTCCAGCAATTTTCTAAAACCCAAAAAGAATAGTGTGAGAGGAAAAAATCATGATAGGAAAATAACATAATAAAGGGGGTGTACCTTAAATATCTAAGATCTTAGGTTTAATTCTATAATCTTTACCGTAATTCTAGGACTATAACCTATACATATACTTAACCTTAGGGACATACCTAGACATACCTTATAAATATCTACAGGGATGTCACTAAATGTTTTGTATCCTAGTTTCCAAAGTTTGAATAAACCATTTCTTTGATACCAACTGTAGAGACTGAAATCTTGACGTACATAGAAATTACATTACTTTTGTGGAATACTTAATACATGACAAAAACAGACACCCAAAGACTGTATTAGTTTAGTGTCTTTGGAAACTCAGACCATAATCTTCTAATCATGGTGAAAGATCTTTAACTTCTCCCATAAAGATATCCCCCATTTTTTTTTCTTTCCTAAAACATTTCTTTAAATCCTGGGGAAAAGAAAACATTTAAATGGTGAGCTCAAATTCTCAGTAAGGGTAAGAATGGATAAAATAAAACAAACCATAAACATTTGAATTAAAAAACATGAACATAATGTTTAAACATAAAAATATTGAGCAGTGACATAAAACATGACAGTATGTAAGGCATAGATCATAATGGAACATCAATTATACTAAAATAGTATGGGGAATAAAACATGTAATTGTGGAAAACCATTAAGAACATGATATGATTTCCATAGTAGCCAAGGCTTTGCTGCCAAGACCATCATAGTGGACAAAGTCCCTTACTGAATCGAGTTCACTCCTCGTTCCAGTACAGTATCACTGAACCAGATTAACTTGTCATTCCAACCATGTATATCTCATGAGATATAAATCTTTACCCAATTAATTGGAGTGAGATATAGGTCCCACCCATATCATAATGAAACCATTCTTATGTGTGGCACAAAATCATAAATCATATATCATAGCATAACCCATGTAATAAAAATGGGATTCTTAAACATCATGCCACCATAACATAATCCATATAAGATAAAAGGGCTTAATAAAAATAATTACATCATAACATAATCAAATCAATGTAAAAATAGGGATAGAAACAGAACCCTATATTATCTTAGATGGAAAATAATTTTGATAAAACACTTGAACTCCATTCTTGAGGAAAATATCCTTTCTACTTCAAAACTTTTTCTTTCTTTCTCAATATGTCATAAAATTTTAAACTAAAAGAAGTTAATTGAAAATAAACTTGAAAACTTGTAAAGTAAGATTCATTGAAATAATGTTCTATGAAATCATAAAAATCCATTCATGTTGTATAAGTTAAAAAACATTCTTCTTGTACTTTGGCCGGAAAAGTCAAAAAGTATATCATACTAAAAACGAAAAAATATTCCTTTCATATATTTTATTAAAAATTCACCAATAGGTAAAATTGGATTTAAAAAATTGTAGGAGGATAGAAATTACATATTTAGGAAACATGGATGTGGATGATAAATATGTCTCTGTAAATTCTGAAGTATAAACAATCTCGGATAAAAAATGAGATTGTGATATTTTCCATTACCTTTGGTCTGATATGCTGCGTACGTGTTCGAAACTCCTGTATAGTAGGTTTAAAAATATTATTAACTTGTAATAGTACCATTATAATATTTATGATATCATATATGATTCACTTATGACTTTATATTACTCGTTCTTTTGTCAATTCCATGTTAAAGCAGCGTTTTGGGTAAATTCTTTCATTTATCGTATGTGTTTGGACTTGTTGTTCTTGTTATTATTATTACTTATATCATGATTTACTTATTTTAATAATGTAAAACATGATTTATATATCATATACATTCATTATATATACATAAAATAGATAGATAAATGAAATGAAACACACCGTTCATGGAGACGGTAGGCCGTACGTACGCATGAACGCTGTTTTCCTTTCCTTATTTACTTGAATGGATGCAAGTAGATGACATATACATATATACATAAATCCAGTATCATTATTATGTCATATATATCATTATTATTCATTATATATAATTTATAATTATTCTTAAATGGTTAACCTAGAGAATGAATCTCATCGCATCGTGGAGACGGTAATCCGTACGAACGCACGAGCGATGATATCGTTACCATAATTATTGAATAAAACTGGAGTGGATGATATAATATCTCAGAATAATTATGATGTTATAATAACCATATACAGTTATTCATTACAACATTATACCCATCCAAGTAAGGTGGTGGTGGAAAAATAGATTACACCATGGTGGGGAGAGAGTATTCCATACGTACGCACGCGCGGTGATTTCATTTTCCATAGGATGGATAGAAGGTGAAATGGGGTTATTCAATTTTTATAATTACATATCAGTATATTATTTATACTGAATGTTATTACTTTATAATGAAACAACTAAATAATATGAAGTAGAAGAATAAAGAAACTTTAAAGAATCGGTAGAAGAGATTACCTGTCCTTTGACACGCCTTCTCTTAACCTCATCTTAGGGCACTAAAGATGGTCTTTGAAGAAGACCAGGACCTCTAGTAGGTTTCTATGTAAGTGTAGAAGTGAAATGGTCAGGGGTTTTCTGAGCTTTAAGGCTCAAAGTTTTGTGAAGAGAAGAGGGAGGAGGTGCCCTTTTATAAGGGAGGAGAGGGGCACCTTTGGAAACCTCAAAAATATTAATTTAATATAAATTCAAACCCCACATAAAAACTTACAAAATGAATAAAATCCGAATATTAGATGAGTTAGGGTTGTAATATTATCATCCAATAAAATTTATACATGTTTGAAATTTATTTTAAACCTTATCAACATGATTTATCCTTATTTAATCTATTTAATTTTATTTGCAGCAATAATATTCTAAATTTTAAATTATTATAAATAAATACTTATATGTTGTGAATTATCAATAATTGGATACTTTATGACGTTTTAGACCATATAAATTTCAATTTATAATTTATAAATATTTTTGTTATTTTTAAACAATTTAATAATATGTTATTTTTAAAAAATAACAATAGTGTTAATTTTGACACTATTTATTTATATGAATTTAAATAAAATCCAAATAGAAGATATATTCAAAAACAAATATTTAATATACTACTAACATGTCATAATAATCTATAAAGTTTGTGGAGAACATTAATTAGTTCATATAATATTTATTTTAATATTTCTAAAACCATTGGTTTGATATTTCCCTTAATGAAATAATTACGACAACATTATTGTATAATTATTTAATATACATATTTGTTGCATAAAAATTAAAAATAAAATACTATGATGAAGATAAATATAATATATTTTATAATAATACTTTTAATCTAATTTAGAATCTTAAAATAACAACATATAAATTGTTATATTTAGTAAATTATGAAAGTGACAACTTTGACATCCTTTAAAATAAAATAATATAAATTTCCTAATATCTTTTATACAGCTCCAAATGGTCCCCAAGTCAACCCTTGGATTCTTATGGTATAAATATACTCTACCAATAAGTTTTGGTCAAGTTTTTAGGCCTTTTTTTAGATATTATTACTTTAATAAAAACTATATTATTGATTTTTCACTAAGTAAATAATTTCTGCATCATTAATGTATAAGCTATTAAGGTAATTAAATATTTCTTAAAAAGTACAAATAAATTACCATAACAAAGAAAAAACATTTAGCATTCAAATGAGTGATTATAACCGAATTTATATTCTGTATAACCTTATATTAAAAATACTTTACTTATTAAAGTTTGAGTGAGACATATTTCACTTTCTTTAAAATTAAATAAATTAAAGGTCTTAATCACATCCAAGTGGGTTAAAATGGATTCAATTTCGACCCAAATATTCCTTAGTATGAAATATAATCATCAAATTATATTAATACAAGTGTTAGGATAATTTTATAATATTATATTTACCCTTAATTACCCGATTTACCCTTAACTATGGTAAATAAAATTTACCGTAGTTACTATTCATAGTGTCCAAAAATAAAAAGTAGCCTATTAACATAATTTTGACCTACTGATTCCAATTATGGAATCCATTTTTCCAAATTCAAATCACATAAGTTGCAGTAATTAATTTAAAATTAATCCCATTGTTAAGAAAACAAGTTTTAAAAGTTAAAACATTACAAAAGATTGAAATGATTTTACCTATGAATTCAATGTAAAATCAAGGATAATTACATAAATTATATTAAATGGTAAAAATATATTCTATTTATAATTTAAAACCATTCAATATTATAATTTAACCATATAAATTGTTACGATGAAAAAAGTTGTTTTTAATTAAAATATAGCGTGTTTTTACAATTCATTAAAATATGAAAGTTATCAGAATAATATGAAAATTTTATCCAAAGTAAATTTTTATATCCTGATTCCATAGAAGAATTTTATTTTGTAAAATTGAACTTATAAACACGTCAAAAACTAGATTTAAAGTGGGTGCGCCATCAAAAGGCGACAAAACTGCATTTGTTTTTTGAAAAATACTTATTTTACTCGGAAAATTTATTTTGTTCTCATGCCATGTTCTAGAAAATGTGTATGATGAATAATAATGTTATAAAATTCAAAATATATTTAATACTATTCATAAAGGATAGTTCATAATAATATTATAACAATATATCATTGTTTAGCAAAACCCGGTATTGCGTACTACACACTCTATCGAGGAAGGTCTCGATTGCGTGTAATGCAAGCCAAGTTAGGGATGCGTGTAGTGGAAGATCCATTTGGGGTTGCATATAACATAATAAAAACTTATTTCATTTATACATTAAAAAAAATCTATACTTAATGTTGCGTAGAATAATTTCTACAAAACAAACTTGAAATTGTGTGTAACACGAGCCAAGAATAGTGTTGTGTATACTGCAAGCCTATACGGTGTTGCGTACAGTACAAGCTAATCTTGGTGCAATGTACAATAGAAGACATAAAAGAAATTAAAAAGAATATATCTTATAAAAATCTCAGTGTGTTACAGTAAACTAGATCGAAGTCAAAATATTGCATGTACTCAAGCCATCTTCATTGATGAGGATTCAGATCAAGCTAAGAGAAGATGTATTTGGGAATTTTATGATTTTTATAAACTTTTAACTGCTCTTCTATCATGTAGTTCCACCAACACTTTAAGGCATAAAACACTACAATTAACTCAAGATCATGTGTTGGGTAATTTCATTCATGAGGCATCAACTATCATGACCCATATGCCCCAAATCTATCATTCTGCATCAACATTGATCCACGTACAACACTAGATGCATCAAAATTGATCCAAGTCCAACACTAGATGCATCACAAAACAAACTAAAATCCTTAACTTCTTTATGAAAGATTAGAATCAATGTGGTTGTCAACTGACTATTCAACACTTTAATAGAATTCTCACATGCCTCAGACCATTCAAACTTGATTTCATTCTTGTTCAAGAGTGATAGTGGTATTTACAAATGGGAAAAGTCTTTGATAAACCTTCTGGAATATCTATCCAGAGCTAGAAAACTATGGACATCATAAACATTCTTGGGCTACTCCTAAGATACCACGACCTGAACTTTCTTGAGGTCCACAGGCACACCTGCCTTAGAGATTATGTGACCCAAGAAATGCACCTTGTCAATATGAAAGTGACATTTAGATAGATTGGCATATACCAAATTCTCTATTAGTGTACTTAAAATGATTTCAATATTTTTGGCATCATCGTAATGAGTTTTAGATTACACCAAGATGTCATTGACAAATAAAAATACAAAATGATCCAGGTAAGGGTGAAAGATTGAGTTCATTAAGACCATAAACACTTCCAGCACATTGTTCAAACAAAAAAACATCACAACAAACTCATACATACTTATGATGGAATTTCATGGCACATCATAAGGTCTCACCCTTAACTGATGATACCCTAACCATAAATCAATCTTGGAGAACAGTGAAGTACCTCTCAGCTAGTCAAAAAGATCATCAATACAAGGAAGAGGGTAATCATTTTTAATTACCATATGATTCAACTTCCTATATTTGACTCATAATCACAATGATCCATCAAAATTCTTAGAAAAAAACTAGTGATCCCCATGTTGGAATTCTAGGATGAATAAAAACTTTATTCTCTAATTCGTCAAAATGAGTTTTAAGATCCTTGGGTTCTTCCAGTGTCATTCTATATTGCAGAATGGAAACTGGTTCTTCTCCTATAAGCTACTGGATTGTGAACTCAATATCTCTCTCGGGTGGCAACCCTAAGAAGTCCTCATGAAACATATATTGAAACCAATCCACCACTGGAGGAAATGAAATATTCCCTAATTATCCATCATCAAGCGTAAGGAAAGCTACTTGGGCTGCAAGTTCACCATGCGGCTGATAAACCGGCCCTACAAGGCCTAACCAAACATCCCACTCTCCATGATGAACATAAGTGTCTCTCTCAAGAGATGTGAATGTTACCCTACAATGGTAACAATCAATATGGGTTTGGTATAACACTATCCAATACATACCCAAAATCAGATCAAAACCTAACATCTCAAGAAAAAATAGGCCCCACAGAAAATAGTACCCACCAAATGTTGGATTTGGTGGCCTAGAACCAACTACATTATACTTTATTCATTAATAAATACCTTATCACATATTGATTGTTCTTCTGCGTGACAATTCATGTGATAATTTCCCATAGACAACTGTTTCATTAAAGTGTCATAGCAGATCCATACTATGATGAGAACCCGGAAGTGCCATAAAACTATTCTTGACTATATGTTTTATGGATGGATGATGTTATTTGAGGGACACAAATAATACAAGACATTAAGGGCGAGGACTCATAAAACTTTGAGGCACCTTCCCATGGTGTGTGCCCTTGGTAATATCTATGAGGATATTATGAGAACGAGACCCGCCAGTAGGAAATCCACATTTTATAGTGTCATTGGATGTTCCTATCTACGGACATGTGTATTGGTCCTTAGACTTTAAGATTATTATTAATGGGTATTACAACTCACGAAATTAGATGTATTGATGAAAACTGTGACTATACATTGTTCGCAGCGAGGTAGGATTCTTTGGGTGTGTCACGAGTAATACTGCATTAATAGATAATGCGAGAAAGGATTTGTCCCTTCTGTTCCATAACTGAAGTAGATATCTCAAGCCCTTTGATGGAATTGGTATATCCTAAATAAATAAATGGCCATGGTAAGTTATGAGTGAGTTCAATTCCAGGAAGTCAAAGAAAGAATAATCGAGCACACGGGTTGACGACACTAGCATGCAACCCGCTTGATTAGAGATATCAAGATAAAGGGATTACATTACACAGTAAGCATTCATAGGAGGTGACACATCATTTCAGCATTAACTTCTTTCTCTATGGGTCCCTTGGCATGTTGATAGACACTAACCATGGACTTTAGGTAGGCTCTACCTAATTCCTCTAAGGAAGAGGCCTAGAGGGTCACACACTAAGTGTGTCCAAGTATCTCAGTAAAATATTAATTTAACAAGTTGAATAAATATTATTCCCGAATGTGGTTTAATAATTATTCAAGGTTGTATAATTTCATTTATTTTGACACTAGTTATTCGAGAGAATATATTGTGGGTGAAATAATATATTTATTTGTGAGTAATGAAGTTACATTTATTTCAAAAATAAATATCCATTATTCAAGGTCTAATAAATGTGGTGGAGGAAATAAAGGAAATAATAACAAGTACACGACATGTATTAATGATTACATGTCATGTAGGTTTTTAGTCGGGATTTCGGGGAAATAATATTGTTTTATTAAATGATATTTATTATAATTAGTGTGGGCACATGTCAAGGAATTAATGATTCGACATGGGGGTTTTCAATAAGAGTTAATGAAATAAATAAAACATGAAAATGTTTATTAATTGTCATAACTCTATAACCTCAAACCTAATTATAAATATCCTCACTACCCCAAAAATTTTCCCCAATCATTGTGCACAACAATTCTAGAGAGTTCTCTCAAGGCCGAAAGAACTCCTTCCTCCAATAATACTCTCAAGACCGAGAGAGATACACCACCACCAGATCAAGGTGATCAAAGGCATACATTGAAAGCGAAGGTTCTTCCGTGCTAGCACCCGTAGATCCCTTCGGTGACGTCTATAGATACGTGGATCACATGTGAATCACCGTAAGAGGAATCTTAAACTTGGATTCTAAGACACAACAACAGATCACATCATATCGTGACTGGAGAAATCAACGAAGAAAGAATTCCATCAAGGCAATTCTTGTCAATTAATTAAATTAATTATAAACAAAATTTGATGATCCTATCTTTATGGTTCCCGGACTCCCACTTTTGTTTTTCTTTCTTTGTTCTATTCCAAAGATCTGGTGTTTTACATCATGACAGATCTCGGATCGATCGTTGTTAACGCTAAAATTAAAGTTGGGAAAACCTACCATAGTGCTTCTGCTATGCCTGGAAAATACAAGTGGTATCATAGGGTTCTTATCGTTGATTATAATTATTTAGTTTTTCGTTGGTGATTTACACATTTAATAATTTAGTTGTTTCAATTGAAGTTAATCGTTCTTTAAAATCTGAATCTTGAGATCTATTCCCCCTATCATTTCTTTTTCACCTTAATGAACAATTTTTTTCTTCTAATTTTGATTAAAATAAAATAGAAGAACTCATTCGGGGGTGACAAACGTTTCTAGCCATACAACACCCAAATACACGATGTGTATTCAGAAGTACACGTCGTGTAGTCTAGGTTCAATGCATCGGACTGGTCCACCAAACCAAGCCGTGTATTGGAGTATACATAAGTCATTTATGACACCGTGTGTTGACCAAGAACAGATGGCACACGGTTTCGGGATTACACACCGTGTGGTCCACTGAATATAGCGTGTAGTCCCTTCGGGTTAGGGTTGGACCGTGTACCCCATACACGACTTTCCCGACTTGAAACCATGTAACGTGGATAATACATGGCATGTGTCCAATTGAACATGCCATGTACTCCTAAAATTTCTGAAGTACATCTACACACCATGTCCCTGGGAGTGTAATTCAGATGGACGATGAAAAATATGTACACACCGTGTAGTCGGAACTACACACTGTGTACTAATCCAAATTACGCAGATTTAAAAAAAATTATTATTATATTATGCAAACCCTTGAGTTGTGTACCATAGTGCAGGCGTAAAGATGAGGCACACCATGTGATAGGTGTTTTATATATATGTGTTCAATTTAATATCTGCGTAATAAATGGGAATTCACCGGGTTTCTTCCAAGGTACAAGTTACTTAAAAGATAATTTTAAATGAATTTATTTATTTAAAATTATGATGGATGAGAATCTAATGGAAATTCAGAAAAAAGGGTTTAAGATAAAGGATTGATTAATTAAAGATAATTAATTGATTCGAGCGTGATTTATCTTAAACAAGAACGAATAAAGAATTTAATGCTAGTTTTATTAATGCATAATATCATTTCATGTATGGATAGTCATGATCTAGACCAAGACCTTTGTATGTGAATGGTTTCTTTTAATTTATTTATTTATATTAAATTTGTTGGCCTCCGAGCCTTCTCCTGCTTAATATCTAGGGCATGTGTGCCCAAGGTTTATTTTATGTAAAACCCCTCTTTACCCCTCACCCGCATGTGAGATAAATGCATATGTAATGGATGGAGCTCCCAAACTAGTGGAGGAAGCTCAATTCAGGAGCCAAGGTGAAACCAATCAAAGGAGATACAAAGGTGGACAGGTGGAACGCTGTAAACATGAACCCGAAAGTTTCAAGGTGTTTTTACCCTAGGTCTTTGGTTAGTTTATAAACCAGTAGATAAAATAACCAATAGAACAAGCTCATGATAATACCATTTATTTTATTTCTATCAGTTTCATGGTTTATTTATTGTAGATGTGTTGTCACGATCACACAATTAATGAATTAATCAAGCATGCAAGATGGAACTAAAATAAGACCGACTTATGCATAAAATATTATCTTAGACATGGTTAATCACTTAAGTATATGACACTTAATATAACAAGTATGTAATCAAAGATAATAAATTTGAAATTTACTTATAAGGATAAAATCCCTCAAATAAATATTAAGTCGGTATAGCCTTTCATAATCTTGGTTAGAATCGAACCATAGTTCAAAGTCCGTGACCAACCCTAGTTGGGGTGATTTCAATTATCAGGGAATTCTAATTCAAGGTTTTGGGTTGACTTGACTTGGTTCACATCAAGGGTTGACTACCCTAACATGACTTGGTGTGACCAAGAGGCAAAGGTTGAGGAAATCCAAAATAAAAGGTTTTTAGGATTGGGGAGTCCACCCAACAGATCAAGGAGCCGTGAATTAATGCATTTGGAATGCCTACCTAAAACGCTTCAAGTTGCTTGACCAACCGTATTTGGGGTAATGCGATGGGAAATATGGATCATTTCCACTAAAATATTCAAGCAACATAATATTAAGAAGTCAATGGTGAGTGATATTGGATTATGATAAAATATTGGGAGACTAATAAGAATTAATTAATTAATTTGTCTCAATTTTTATAATAAAGTACTAAACCTTGATCATATTAATTTTTTGAAACAGAAAGAAAAATGACTTCAAACATATCATTGCGAACCATAATCGAGAAGCAAAAACTTCTCACTGATACCAATTTCCAAGAGTGGAAGAGTAATTTATGCGTCATCCTTCGCCACGAAAGGAAATTGTATGTGCTGGAAGAGCCTATTCCATTTACGCCTGAAAAGGAGGCCAGTGATGAGGAACTATCTCTCTATATTAAACGAATGGATGATTCCATAGATGTCCAGTGTTTCATGCTATCGTCCATATCTAATGATCTCTTGAAGCAACATTAAAACATGGATGTGTATAGCATGATGTCTCAACTTAGGGATCTCTACCAAGAGAAGGCGAGACAGGAGAGATATATGAGATCTCCAACGCTTTGTTTACAACTAATATTGGAGAGTCTGTGCCAGCTGGGCCTCATGTAGTCAAGATTATTGGAAACATTGAATGCCTAGACATATTAGGGATTATGTTCCCAGATGAGTTACATACAGATCTAATCCTATCATCACTGCCCAAGACTTTCTCTAGCTTTATTATCAACTACAACATGAGCAATAATGAGAAGAGTCTATCAGAACTTCTGACCTTAATTTTCTGGGTAGATAAGGACATGGGGAATGACAACCCCATAGTCCTTATGGTGGATAAGAAAAGGAAGGACAAGGAAAAGTGGCCAAAGACTTATAAATGGTATGAATCCCCCGAGCATCGTCCTTCCAAGAATGGGAAGATCCAGAGGCAGGGCAAGGAACGAGAGGAATTATGTTTTGTACGTGGAAAGCAAGGCCACTGGAAGAGGAACTGCACCCAGAAGCATGGGTATGCTAGGGTTGCATTTGTTATCAAGTGTAATATTTCCATTTCTACACATTGGGTATTAGATATAGCTTGTGGGTCTCACATATATATTCAAATGCAGGAACCAAATAGATTTAGAAAGATTACCAGAGGAGAGGTGGATCTTCGAGCTGCCAATGACACGAGGCTAGCTGCATTGGCCATTGGAAATTACCACCTCTCATTATCGACTGGGATGATTTTAGTTTTACATAACTATAATTATGTGCCAAGTGTTACCAAGAACATAATTTATGTACCTTGTTTGGATATAGATAGATTTATTTTCAAGATTGGAAATAAGGATTGTCTCTTTTATAGGAACAACGTATGTTATGGTTTGGCGCATTTAAATAGTGGTTTGTATGTATTAAATTAAGAAAACCAAGTGTTGAAAATTGATAACGAAACAAACTCACATGACTCATACATCACCCAGTTGTGGCATCACCGTATTGGTCATGTAAATGAGAAGCATCTGAAAAATCTCGGCCAAGATGGCTATCTAGACTCTACTGAGCTAAAACCACTTGATAGATGTCATGCTTGTTTACAAGGTAAAATGACCAAGCCGCCTTTTGGTGGACAGGGTGAAAGGGCCATAGAGCTTCTAGGATTGGTGCACACGGATGTTTTTGGACCATTTCCAATATAAGCTAGAGGTGGATATTCTTACATCATTACTTTTACTGATGATTTGAGTAGATATGGCTATGTCTACTTAATGAGGAATATGTCAGAAGACTTAGAGAAATTTATGGAATTCATTAATGAAGTAGAGAATCAGCTTGGTAAGAAGATAAAAAAACTTTGATCGGATTGAGGTGGAGAATATCTGAACCAAGAGTTCATCGATCTTCTACGGAAGTCTGAGATTCTATCTCATCTCACTCCTCCTTATACACCACAGTGGAATGGTGTTAGTGAATGGAGGAACTGCACATTGTTAGACATGGTGAGGTCGATGATGAGTCATGCAGATATTCCATTATCCTTTTAGGTATATGAAATACAAACTGTAATATACACATTAAACCGAGTACCAACTAAGGCGACAAATGTAATTCCATTCGAGTTATGGAATGGAAGGAAACCCATTTTGTCTCACACACATGTATGGGGATGCGAGGTGTTTGTTAATGCCTTCTCAGGCAACAAACTAGCACCCCAGGGCACAAGGTGTATCTTTATAGGATATTTCAAGGAAAATAAAGGATATTACCTATATAACCCTTAAGACAAGAAAGTGACTATCTGTAAAGAACCGTAAATTTCAAGGAAATTTTTTTCTTAATTTTCTTTGGAATTTTACAAGAGCATAGTTTCTGACGGCACCAGATTCTGAGGCCCGGTGTTCCTGGAATCATTTTCAAAAGTTGGGATCAGGTACGTTCAATGAACGAACGAGCGGGTTTTTCTAAATTTTGAACCGGTGCTCGGAATCAAATTCCGAGGGCACCGATGGAATCACAACACCAGTATTTTCTTAGAAACGCCTCTTCCGGAGTTGCGTTTTCCCGGGTGTGGTTTTTAATTTTTAATTTTTGGGCTTTAAGTTAATAAATAAAATAATGTGGTACGACAAACTTTATTTTATTTCACTTAAAGCCACTTAAATCCACTTTAATCTTCTTGAGCTAAGTTTAAGTAGATAGGGTGCAATTCAAAATATCCTACCCTCTTGGTAGGATATTTGTGAGGTGGGGCCCGCACGGGCCCCACTGTTTCTTTTCCCCTAAGTAACGCACCTGCAACCCCCCTCTTAAATGAAAGTCAACTGACGCATTTTCTAAATTCTTAACACCCCTATAAATTGGGCGGTTAATTCGTTGAAATTAATTATATGAATTAATTTTTTCGTTTCATAACCTGTATTTCAACTATTGGCATATTAATAAAATAAGACCAACACACCTTTCTTCTTGGGTGCGTTTTGTTGAGAGGATTTGGAGATTCTGTGCCTTCATCCACCTTTGCGAAGAATGCAAAGAATGCGAAGAATGCGAAGAACGCGAAGAACGTGAAGAACGCTGTCACCCTCAGAGATCGACGATGCGACACCGTGTTCCGCGACGCCGACGATTCTCCTTCCGTGACGTTTCTTCCACGACGTTCTTCCCTGCAACAATCTCTGATCACCAACTGCTTGAGGTAGGAGATTTCAAATCTTTTAATTCTTTGTGAATTATAACATCAACATGGATTTAATTGTAATAATTAAATATGTATGTTCTTGATCCTCGGAGTTTGTCTACGTGACGCCGAGTACCGCGCGACAGCGACGCCCTTCCGCGACGCGACGATCCTTTTCTTCCGCGACGGTCAATTCCTCGAATAACTCGTCCGACGACTACGACGAGGCATGTGTCGTTTTGAAAATGATTTTACCAATGTTTGTTTTCCTCCAAGGCAAGAACGCGGACCAACCAATTAACAAGTTGGTCCGCGGATTATTATTACGGGTCGAGGTTTATCAATTGCTGGGATTTATGGTCTTGTTTCAAACCGCTAATGCGGTGGGTGCGGACCAACGAACAAGTCCGAACCCACCGCCCTTTTGTTCATGGTGTGCAGAACGGAGAACGATGACAAAACAGGCTGCAGAGACGATTTTTTGTTTCTGTAGTGAAGAACGGGACCCGGGATGAGCTACGGCGCAGACAGAAATGAAATCGGACCACCGGAGCAACTCTGGTGGCCTGCAGACTCCACCGGCGGCGCCCCGGCGCCCCGCGGCTGAAGCTGCGGCGGCAGCAGCGCGGTCCCGCGACCACGCAGGACTGGAGGAGTGGGACGTGGTGGCCCGACCACGTTTGCTGGTGAGGGAAGCCCCACGCGGGGCCGCGACTTCTCCTCACGCGGGGGCAGCACGCCCCCCGCGATTTCCCTTGCTCGGCCGCTCGTCCGAGCCGAGCCAAGCCGACCCACCAGCCGGGTCGCGCCCGAGCCGAGCCGGGCTGCCCTGGCTAGGCCGGGTCGCACCCAACTGGGTCGGTCCAGGCCCAGACCCCCCATTCCGGGACCTTTCGGTATTTTGCTCATAACTTGAGCTATGAGCCTCCGAACGACACACCGTCTGCGGCAATGCGATCCTTGGATAGAGATGGTCGTTTCTCTATATCACACTCAAGGTTTCAGAATCCTTTGTGTTCGGCGAGGTTGGTTCGTACACGAAACCAACCGGGCCCTCGGAGTGGAAACGTTCATATCTTGAGCTTCGGACGTTCGATTGATGTGCCGTCGACTTTGTTGATTTCCTCTAAGTGAGACGGGTCTTTTGGATTACTATACCTGAGGATTGGAAGCTGGTGGAGTATGTTTGGCTTGGTTTTTAATTAAAAACCAACCGGGCCCCTGGAACAAAAAAGCCAATAACTCTCAGACCGGGCGTCCGTGTGACGCGCCGTCTGCGACATTGAGTTCCTGTTGATGATACAAAACTTTTGGATACATCAACTCTGGACTATGTGTCAGTTGATGTATCAGCCTCTCGGCTCGTGGAGTGGACCCTCTTGAATGAGCTTGCTATGTGCGAGAACCCTAGAGCTAGATGCGACTGCTACTATGACGACGACGACTGTGCAGAGATCCTCAGTGGATTCGACGACGACGACTACAGCACTCAGCGATCCTTTGTGGGTCAGTGCTACCGATCCTGTGTGGGTCTGATCCTGTGTGGGTCAGTGCTCAGCGGTCCTGTGGGGCCAGCGCCTACAGATCCTGTGTGGGTCTGATCCTATGTGGGTCTTTGTGGGGGTTAGTTACCTATCGATCCTGTGTGGGTCAGATCCTTTGTAGGTCATTGCGGGGGTTAGTTACCTATCGATCCTGTGTGGGTCAGATCCTGTGTGGGTCATTGCGGGGGTTAGTACCTATCGATCATTTGTGTGTCCGATGACTTAGATGAATCAGTGGCCATATCTGATCATCTTTATCGTCATACGAAGAAGTATACCTGTGTGAGATGAAAACCTGTTTTTCTTTCCTTTGTGGATTGTGTTGTGCTATCCTGTGTGGATTTACGTTTTTCTTCCCTATGTGGACTGGGTTGTACTTGGGCTCGGATGTTGGAGCCGAATGAGAATTGATGACTTAGGTATATGTATGGGCATACACCTAAGTGGTGTCGGATGTTACTTCGTGATTGCATCTTTCCTTTGTGGTTTATCCTTTTTGGATTCTGGGAGACCTTCAGGGGTCTCGGGGTCCCTACTGAGTAGCTTATACTCACCCCTGCATGGGCTATGCCCGCACTACGTTGTGTTGGTTGCAGATGACGGACAACGCTGATCGTGGTGGAGGCTTGCGGAGAAGGACGATAACTGCTGGTGGACCACTGGGTGGGACGTACTCGGAGTGGTCGGATGGACCCGAGGAGCAGTGGAGGCTATCTGTACCCACCCTTCAGGTGGGACTTCCAGTGGATGGCACGACATTGCAGCTTTAATTTTCAGTTGATGTTTTCCCTATCAAGTTGTACTTTACTTTCAGTTTGGGTTTGTATTCTGGCCCACCTACATTCCACACTTACTATTGTACTCTGTTTTTACTTAGTGTTTACTTCTTCCTGCTTTCTCTGTGGTGTTTTTGGTTTACTTTACAAAGGAAATTACTTCCCCTTTTCTGGGATTTATGCCTTGGTGCTAGTCGCCAGCCCCTAGCCTATGGAAGGCGGGCTTGGGGTAGTCACGGCACGGGCCCCGAGGATGGGTCGTGATAAATTGGTATCAGAGGAGTTCGGTTCTACCAAAGACTCTGATATTTTTCTATGTGAAGCAATATTGTTTATCATATTGGGTGTGGTTATCAGTCTAGGGAGTCTAGTGTTGGTGCGGTGGCCAACGTATCCGTACACCAGGACCCTGACTTCTGATTTCCGACTTAATGCACGAAAACATTGATTGTGTGTGTGTTTGAAGTTTTCTTTGTGATTACTTTGTGTCAGCTCACCAGGTATACTGTTCTGACCGTGGCACACCTGTTTCCTTTTCAGGATGGCCCCATGACGGTAGCCATCTAGGGTTCCGAGAGTTGAGCGTGACGACAGCCCGCCGAGCGACGAGGCCTCGGTACATGGCCCTTTGACAACTGAGGCACCGACGATACCTTTACCCACCGAGCCACCAATGATTCCGGCACCAGCTGCTGACGATGCACGTCGCCTCAGTGCACCTCATGAGTTCCAGCGCCAGTGACCACCCAGGTTCCGTGGGGAGATGGACCCCCAGGCAGCCGAGGACTGGCTGGAGGCAGTGGTGTGAGTTTTCCGGTTAGTGAGGACACCAGAAGACCTCATGGTGATCCTCACAGCGAGCCTACTGCATGCAGCAGCGGGCCGATGGTGTAGCTTGATGAATTAGGTGCACGATGAGGCATCTCTTCTCTGGACGGAATTTAAGAGCCTCTTCCGCTCAGAGTTCATCCCAGCCACCCTCTGTGCAGTGCACATCCAGGAGCTTCTTCAGCTATGACATGGCATCTTGACGGTCGCCCAGTACTCGGTGAGATTCACCGATCTCTCGTGCTACTCGACAGACATGGTACGGGACCCATTCTTCTGGGCCTGGACCTTTGAGCAGGGATTGAGACATGAGATCAGGGCATCGTTGATCTCCCTCAGCATTCTGACTCAGGCAGGAGTACTGGAGCGAGCCCTTTTGATCGAGAGCTTCCTTGCCGAGCCTTCATCAGCAGTGAGATCTACCGCAGGGCGGCACGTAGCAGAGTCTTCTGCGACAGCCAGTCGGTGGATGACTCAGGGGTCCAGGCAGACCAGACCCTCATGCAGACGACCTCAGGACACTGGCTCAGCAGTGCGGGGCACACAGCATGGAGCCAGTCTTTCGAGAGGCAAACAGTGCTACACATGCGACGGGCAGGGCCACATGGCTCGTGACTGCCCGACCCACCGTGTCGAGGAGCAGCAGAAGGTTGAGGGGCCACCCAGGTAGAGGCAGAGGGTCGACCATGGCGGTCCGCAGGGAGGAGGCGGACGAGGCAGAGGAACTGGCCGAGCAGCAGGTGGTGGGTGACGCTTTGAGGCTCTACCACCACCACCACCAGGAGGTCCACCCCGACCATAGGGAGCTGGCGGTAAGAGACAGGCACAACTCCAGGCAGCGGAGGCCAACGACCACGGCGTGCCCGAGATGATTTGAGATACTATCTGTGTCTATTCCACCCTTTCTGCAGTTCTAATAGACACAGGAGCGAGTCACTCTTTCATAGCCGCTACCCTTGTTCGGAACTCAGAGATTCCGACAGAGGCTTTGGGTCGATCCTTACGGCTAGAGACTCCTACGGGAGCAGACTCAATGATTACGCACTGGTGTTGGCAGTGTGAGCTTACTCTAGGAGGCGAGAGCTTCGGGTGGGATCTTCTTGTAGAAGCATCAAGGCCTTACGACGTCATCTTGGGCATGGATTGGTTATCTACAGTCCATGCACAGATTGACTGTATTAGGCGCAAGGTGCGATGTGTATGCACCGATGGGAGCAGGTTCACCTTCACCGGCGAGAAGGGAGCCTTCGTAACATAGGATGGACTTCTACAGAGGAGAGGGAAGCCCATCACTCATCAGTTGGCTAGCCTCATCCTAGGAGCAGCTGACATGTGGAATCCTAGTTTTCTTGCAGTGGTGGATCAGTATGCGGACGTATTTCCCGATGACGTTCCAAAACTACCTCCTCACAGAGAGGTAGACTTTTATATTGACCTGTACCCCAGGACAGCCCCGATATAGACTCCAGCATATCAGATGGCCCCTGCAGAGCTTCGAGAGCTACGAGTACAGTTGGAGGACTTGCAGGGCAAGGGATTCATCCGACCCAGTGTTTCACCCTGGGCTTCCCCGATATTGTTCGCCAAGAAGGCGGACGAGAGCTTGAGAATTTGTGTTGACTATCGTCGCCTGAACCAGGTGACGGTGAGGAACAAGTATCAGCTACCGAGGATTGATGACCTCTTCGATCTTCTCAAGGGAGCACGGTGGTTCTCGAAGATAGACCTTAGGTCAGGCTATCATCAACTCAGAGTTCGGGATGAGGACGTTCAGAAGACAACCTTCAGATGTCGGTATGGCCACTATGAGTTCTTGGTTATGCCATTCGGCATAACCAATTCTCCAGCAGTGTTCATGGGCCTCATGAATAGGATCTTCTAGCTATACCTCGATCGATTTGTCATAGTCTTCATTGATGACATTTTTATATACTCGACGACCGAGGAGGAGCACGGCTACCACTTACGGGTTGTACTAGACACACTATGAGAGCACCATCTTTATGGAAAGCTCTCGAAGTGTCAGTTTTGGATACGCGAGGTCCACTTCGTGGGGCACATCATCTCTGAGGTGGGAGTTGCAGTGGATCCTGCGAAGATCGAGGCAGTTCTAGCTTGGGAGCCACCCAGGAGCGTGACAGAGGTGCATAGTTTCTTGGGACTAGCTGGATACTATAATAGATTTGTGCCAGACTTCTCCAAAGTTGTGGCACCACTCTCAGATTTTACGAAGAAGGGGAAACCCTTTGTGTGGTCAGACATATGTCAGCAGAGCTTTCAGGAGCTGAGACAGAGATTGACCAGCGCACCTATCTTGAGGTTGCCTAAGGAGGGAGTAGGGTACGTAGTCTACTGTGATGCATCAGGGACCGGACTCATATGTGTCCTGATGTAGGATCACGCAAGGATCACCTATGGATCACGTCAGTTGAGGCCTCATGAGCAGACTATGCTACCCATGACATGGAGTTAGTAGCAGTGGTCTTCGCTCTGAATACATGGTGACACTATCTGATGGGCGAGCGCTTTACAGTCTTTTCTGACCATCAGAGTCTCAGTTACATCTTCTCTCAGAATTACCTGAACCTGAGACAGCGGCGATGGCTCGAGTTCCCCCAGGACTATGACTTTGAGATAGTCTATACTCCTGGGAAGGGGAACGTGGTAGTTGATGCTCTCAGCAGGAGGATGGGCATTCAGCTACTTGAGGAGGCGACAGAGCAGCTAGCCGCTTTGCAGATATCCTTCATGGATAGAGATGGAGTAGCCTTCCTCCAGTCTTTCATAGTCACTCCTCCACTACTACAGCGGGTCAGAGAGGCACAACGTGGGGACGCTGACTATGTGACGCGGCGTGCGCAGATATCCTCAGGACATGCACCTGATGGTTTCTCCTTTGGAGCAGAGTACGACATCCTTTTCAGAGGATGTACCTTGGTACCAGTTGCTTTACAGGAGGAGGTGCTGAGAGAGTTTCAAACTTCTCCTTTGGCGGTACATCCTGGAGTGGCAAAGATGTACCAGGATCTCAGACGACAGCACTAGTGGCCAGGCATGAAGAAGACTGTGGTAGAGTTTATTTCTCGATGCCTCTCCTGCCAGCAGGTGAAGGCAAAGCATCAGGTACCAGCAGGATTGGTACAACCCTTGGAGGTCCCGGAGTGGAAGTGGGATGGGATATCTATGGACTTCGTGACTGGACTTCCACACACTTACAGAGGTCACGACTCCATCTGGGTGATTGTCGACCGACTCACCAAGTCGGCTCACTTCTTACCCATCAGAGAGCATGGCTCAGTGGAGAGCTTGGAGCGTCTCTATGTTTAGGAGATTGTATGGCTTCACGGTGTGCCATCATCTATCGTCTCCGATCGAGATGCTCGCTTTACTTCCCGACCTTAGAAGGGGTTGCAAGAGGCATTCAGGACGCAGCTACGTCTGAGCGCCGCCTTTCACCCTCAGACGAACGGTCAGACGGAGAGGACCATTCAGACTCTCGAGGACATGCTCCGCGCATGTGTCCTCGACTTTGGTCATAGCTGGGAGGACCACCTACCTTTGGTGGAGTTCGCGTACAACAACAGCTACCACTCTACCATCAGGATGGCACCATATGAGGCATTTTACGGCAAACCTTGCAGATCTCCTTTGTTCTAGATAGACCCTGGGGAGTCAGCACTTGTGGGACCAGAGATGGTCCGGGCCATGACAGAGAAGGTCCAGGTCATCCCGGAGCGGATGAGGACAGCTCAGAGCTGGCAGAAGTATTACGCTGACAGGAGGCGGAGGCCACTAGAGTTCGAGGATGGCGACCACGTCTTCTTGCGGGTCTCACCTCGACGTGGTTTACAGAGATTTGGCCGAGGTGGCAAGTTGTATCCATGCTTCATCGGACCATTCCAGGTCCTCAGCAGGATTGGCAAGGTGGATTATCGCCTGGTTCTACCACCTCAGTTGCACCGGGTGCACGACGTCTTCCACGTATCCCAGCTGAGGAGATACGTGCATGACCCGACGCACATCATTGACCATGGGGAGCTAGACGTTGATTATGGGGCGACTTTTGCAGAGGTCCCGGTGGAGATCGAGGATCGACAGGAGCGGTTCCTACGTTGACGATCGATTCCTTTAGTGTGCATTAGGTGGCAGCATGGGAACCTCCAGGAGAGCACTTGGGAGCGGGAGGCTCAGATGCGTGCTCAGTACCCGCTTTTGTTTCCCTAGTTTATGATGTATCATTATGGGGACATAAATCCCTGAGGTGGGAGTGATATAAAGACCCGTAAATTTCAAGAAATTTTTTTTCTTAATTTTCTTTGGAATTTTACAAGAGCGCAGTTTCTGACGGCACCTGATTCCGAGGCCCGGTGTGCCTGGAATCATTTTCCGAAGTTGGGCTTGGGTACGTTCAATGAACGAACGAGCGAGTTTTCTAACTTTTGAACCGGTGCTCGGAATCAAATTTCAAGGGCACTGATGGAATCGCAACACTGGTATTTTCTTAGAAATGCCTCTTCCGGAGTTGCGTTTTCCCTGGTGTGGTTTTTAATTTTTAATTTTGGGGCTTTAAGTTAAGAAATAAAATAATGTGGTACGACAAACTTTATTTTATTTTACTTAAAGACTATTAAAGCCACTTTAAGCTGCTTGTGCTAAGTTGAAGCGGATATGGTGCAATTAAAAATATCTTACCCTCTTGGTAGGATATTTGTGAGGTGGGGCCCGCACGAGCCCCACCATTTCTTTTCCCCTAAATAACGCACCCGCAACCCCCCTCTTAAATGAAAGTCAGCTGACACATTTTATAAATTCTTAACGCCCCTATTAATTGGGTGGTTAATTTGTTGAAATTAATTCTATGAATTAATTTGTTAGTTTCTTAACCTGTTTTTCAAATATTGGCATATTAATAAAATAAGACCAACACACCATTCTTCTTGGGTGCGTTTTGTTGTGAGGCTTTGGAGATTCTGTGCCTTCATCCTCCTTCGCGAAGAACACGAAGAACGCGAAGAACGCGAAGAACACGAAGAACTCCATCACCCTCAGAGATAGACGATGTGACACCGTGTTCCGAAACGCCGACGATTCTCCTTCTGAGATGTTTCTTCCACGACGTTCTTCCCCACAACAATCTCCGATCACCAACTGCTTGAGGTAGGAGATTTCAAATCTTTTAATTCTTTGTGGATTATAACATCAACATGGATTTAATTTTTATAATTAAATCTGTATGTTCTTGATCCTTGGAGTCTGTCTACGCGACGCCGAGTACCGCGTGACAACGACGCCCTTCCGCAATGAGACGATCCTTTTCTTCTGCGACGGTCAATTCCGCGAAGAACTCGTCCGACGACTACGATGAGGTAGGGGTCGTTTTGAAAATGATTTTACCCATGTTTGTTTTCCTCCAAGGCAAGAATGCGGACCAAACAAATAACAAGTTGGTCCGCGGATTATTATTACGGGTCGAGGTTTATCAATTACTGGGATTTAAGGTCTTGTTTCAAACCGCTAACTCAGTGGGTACAGACCAACGAACAAGTCCGAACCCACCGCCCTTTTGTTCTTGGTGTGCGGAACGACGACCGATGACAAAACAAGCCACAGAGACGATTTGTTGTTTCCGCAGTGAAGAAAGGGAACCGAGATGAGCTACGGCGCAGACTGAAATGAAATCAGACCACTGGAGGAACTCTGGTGGCCCGCAGTCTCCACCGGCAGCGCGGGTCGCGGGCGGCTCCCCGGCGCGCCGCCGGACGGAGCCGCCGCGGCTTCAGCCGCGGCGGTAGCAGCGCGGTCCCGCGACCGCGTGGGACTGGAGGAGCGGGGCCGCGACTTCTCCTCACGCAGGGGCAGCACCCCCCCCCCCCACGGTTTCCCTTGCTGGGCCGCTCGGCCGAGCCGAGCCAAGCCGACCCGCCAGCCGGGTCATGCCCGAGCCGAGCTGGGCCGTGTTGCGCCCAACCGGGTCGGACCCAGACCCGGGTCGGACCCAGACCCGGGTCGGACCCAGACCCGGGTCGGGTTGACCCAGGGGGGTTGGGCCGGGTCGGGCTGGTCCCAGACCCCCCGTTCCGGGACCTTTTCGATCTTTTGATCATAACTTGAGCTACGAGCCTCCGAAAGACGCGCCGTCAGCGGCGATGCGATCCTTGGATTGAGACGGTCGTTTCAGTATATCACACTCAAGTTTTCAGAATACTTTGGGTTCATCCGGGTTGGTTCGTACACGAAACCAATCGGGCCCTCGGAGCGGAAACGTTCATATCTTGAGCTTCGAATGTCCGATTGACGTGCCGTCAACTTTGTTGATTTCCTCTAAGTGAGATGGATCTTTTGGATTACTCCGCCCGAGGTTTGGACGCAGGTGGAGTACGGCTGGGTTTGTTTGGCCTTAAAAACCAACCGGGCCCCTGGAACGAAAAAGTCAATAACTCTCAGACCAGGCGTTCGAATGACGCGCCGTCTGTGACGTTGAGTTCCTGTTGACGATACAGATCTTTTGGACACATCAACTCTGGACTATGTGTCAGTTGATGTATCAGCCTCTTGGCTCGTGGATCGGACCCTCCTGAACGAGCTTTCTGTGTGCAGGAACCCTAGAGCTGGCTGCGACTGCTACTATGACGACAACGACTATGCAGAGATCCCCAGTGGATTCGACGGCGATGACTACAACACTCAGCGATCCTTTGTGGGTCAGTGCTACTGATCCTGTGTGGGTCTAATCCTGTGTGGGTCAGTGCTCAGCGGTCCTGTGTGGGCCAGCGCCTACCGATCTTGTGTGGGTCTTTGCGGGGGTTAGTTACCTATCGATTCTGTGTGGGTCAGATCCTTTGTGGGTCATTGCGGGGGTTAGTTACCTATCGATCCTGTGTGGGTCAGATCCTTTGTGGGTCATTGTGGGGGTTAGTACCTATCGATCCTTTGTGGGTCCGACGGCTTAGATGAATCAGTGGCAATATCTGATCATCTTTATCGTCATACGAAGAAGTATACCTGTGTGAGCTGAAAACCTGTTTTGCTTTCCTTTGTGGATTGTGCTGTTCTATCCTGTGTGGATTTACATTTTACTTTCCTGTGTGGACTGGGTTGTACTTGGTCTTGGATGTTGGAGCCGAACGAGAATTGATAACTTAGGTATATGTATGGGCATATACCTAAGCAGTGTCGGATGTTACTTTGTGATTGCATCTTTCCTTCGTGGTTTATCATTTGTGGATTCTAGGAGACCTTCGGGGGTCTCGGGGTCCCTACTGAGTATCTTATACTCACCCTTGCATGGGCTATGCCCTCACTACGTTGTGTTGGTTGCAGATGATAGACAGCGCTGATCGTGGTGGAGGCTTGTGGAGTAGGAGGGTACCTGGAGGTGGACCACTGGGTGGGACGTACTTGGAGCGGTCGGCTGGACCCGAGGAGCAGTGGAGGCTATCTGTACCCACCCTTCAGGTGGGACTTCCAGTGGACGGGTCGACGTTGTGGCTTTACTTTTCAGTTGCTGTTTTCCCTTTCGATTTGTACTTTACTTTCAGTTTGGGTTTGTATTCTGGACCACTTACTTTCCGCACTTATTGTTGTACTTAGTTTTTACTTAGTGTTTACTTCTGCCTGCTTGCTCTGTGGTTTTTTTGGTTTACTTTACAAAGTCAATGCCTTCCCCTTTTCCGGGATTTACGCCTTGGTGCTAGTCTCCAGCCCCTGGCCTATATAAGGCGGGCTTGGGGTAGTCAGGGCACGGGCCCCGAGGACGAGTCGTGACACTATCCCTATAGAAGCTATCTTTCTTGAGAGGGAGAACATCCTCAAGAAAGATAGTGGGAGAAAGATTGAAGTTGATGATGTTGATGCTCATGATACACAAGAGTTGGTATGGGAACAAGTTCCATAGGTCCCTGTGGAAGAGGTTTTAGAAACACAAGTAATGCGTAGGAGCTCAAGAGAGGTAAGGGAACCAGAGAGATTTGGTTTCCTAGTCACCGAGGATGGTGAATCATTATTGTTGGACAATTATGAACCTCTCTCCTACAAATAAGCAGTATAAAGATCAGAAGTTACAAGATGGCTAGAAGCTATGAATTCTGAGATGTATTCCATGTATCAAAACCAAGTCTAGGTTCTGGCCGATGAGCAAGTTGATGTAAATCCCATTAGACCCAAATGGGTATTCAAGAGAAAACTGCACATGGAAGGTCAAGTTAGCACCTATAAAGTAAGGCTAGTGGATAAAGGATTCAGATAGTGTCAAGGAATTGAATATGATGAAACCTTCTCACCTATTGCAATGTTTAAATCCATAAGAATCATACTTTCCATAGCAGCTTACCATGACTATGAGATTTGGAAAATGGATGTCAAAACAACATTCCTTAACAGGAACCTTTAGGAAGATGTCTATATGACACAACTAGAAGGTTTTGTGACACCAGGTGAAGCCAAAAAGGTTTGCAAGTTATAGAAATCCATTTATGGATTAAAGAAAGAGTCTAGGTCATGGAAAATTAGATTTGATGAATCCATAAAGTAATTTGGATACATTAAAAATGAATGTGAGACATGTGTTTATAAGCAGTTTAATGGGAATGTGATCGTTATTCTAGTAAATTATGTTGACGACATATTGATTATTAGAAATGATGTACCAGTCTTACAGTCAGTTAAGGTCTAGTTGAACAAGTGTTTCTCCATGAAGATCTTGGGCGAAGCATCCTACATTCTAGGGATCAAGATCATTCGTGATAGATCCAAGAGGCTGCTTGGACAAAGTCAGGGTACATACATTGATCAGATACTAAAGAGAATTAGTATGGAACAATCCAAGAGGGGATTGGTTCCAGTATCACATGGATTACATCTTTCTAAGAAAATGTGTCCCCAGACACAATAAGAGAAAGATATAATGAGTAAGATACCATATGATTCGACTATACAATCCATCGTGTATTCCATGTTATGTACTAGGATTGATGTTTCCTATGCACTGAGCATGTTAGGAAAACATCAAGAAGATCTAGGATAAAAACATTGGAATGTTGCTAACACTATCCTTAAGTATCTGAGAAGAACTAAGGATATATTCATGGTGTATGGAGGAGACAAGTAGCTTGTCATCAAAGGGTATGCTGATGCTAGTTTTTAGACATATTTGAATGATCTGAATACGCAATCTATATATGTTTTCTATCTCAATGGAGGAGCTGTGAGATAGAAGAGTTCAAAGAAGCTCGTTTTTGTCGATTCTACAGTGGCGTCCAAATATATAGCGGTTTCTGATGCAGCCAAGGAAGCCGTATGACTTCAAAACTTTGTCTAGGAACTTGATCTGGTTTCTATAAGTAAATATACTATCTTGTTATATTGTGATAATACTGCAGCGGTGGCTCTTGCAAAAGAACTAAGGTCACATCAACAGAAAAATCACATAATCCAAAAGTATCACCTCTTGAGGTATTTATATCAAAGGGGTGATGTTTCAGTGACCAGAGTGTCCCCAGAAGAGAACGTGGTAGACCCCATGACTAAAGGCCTATCTCAAAAGAAGCATGAATATCATGTGAGATCTAGCGGGTTAAATGTTTTTAGCAGTTGGCTCTAGTACAAGTGGGAGTATGTTGGAGTTGGTGGCCTAAAACCAACTACTTTTTAATTTATTCATTAATAAACACCTTATAAGATCATGATTGTTCTTCTGTGTGACAATGAATGTGATAATGTCTTAAGGATAGCTATTGCAATAAAGTGTCATAGCAGATCCCTGCTACGATGAGAACCCGGAAGTGCCATAACACTATTCTTGAATATATTTTCTATGGCCTAATGATGTTATTTGAGGGACACAAATAATACAATTCATTAAGGGATATGAATCATAAAACTTTGAGGAACCTTCTCATGGTGTGTTCCCTTGCTAATATCCAGGATGATATTATGAGAACAAGACCCTGCAGTAGGAAATCCACATTTCATATTGTCATTGGATGTTTCTATCTGCAGACGTGTGTAATGGTCCTTATAATTTAAGATTATTATTAATGGGTATTACAACTTGAGCGCTTAGGTGTATTGACAAAAACTGTGATGACACACATTTCGCAGTGTGGTAGGATACGTTAGGTGCATCACGATTAATACTGCATTAATAGATAATGCGAGAAAGGATTTGTCCCTTCTATTCTATAATGGAAGTAGATATTGCAGTCCCTTTTATGGAATTAGGTCTGACCCTAGGGAAATCCCCATGATCCACCAGGATAGGGAAACAAGCAAGAAAATAAAAAAATACAGAGGCAAGGGTTAAAATTTACCATTTCACTATATATCTTATTGCATTTTAGGGAAAAAATTCATATGAAATCTTAGGAAAAAGATTTTACTAGGAATCCCCTGGATGGAATTTATATATCCAAAATAATTCCAAGGCCATGGTAAGGTATGGGTGAGTTCAATTTTTGGAATTCAAAGAAAGAATAATCGAGCACACAGGTTGATGGCACTAGCACGAAACCTGATTGATTAGAGATATCGAGACAAAGAGATTACATTACACGATAAGTGTTCGTAGGAGGGGACACATCATTTTGGCATTGACATATTTCTCTATGGGTGCCTTGGCATGTTTCTAGACACTAACCTTGGACTTTTGGTAGGATCCTCCTAATTCCACTGAGGATGAGGCCTAGAGGGTCACACACTAAGTGTGTCCACGTATGTTAGTTAAATATTAATGTAACAAGTTGAATAAATATTATTCCCGACTGTGGTTTAATATTTATTCAAGGATGCTTGATCACATTTATTATGAAACTAGTTATTCAGGAGAATATATTGTGGGTGAAATAACATATTTATTAGCGAGTAATGTAGTTAAATTTATTTCATAAATAAATATCCATTATTCAAGGTCTAATAAATGTGGTGGAGGAAATAAAAACAAGTACATGCCGTGTATTAATGATTACACACCCTTTATGTTTTTATTCAGGATTTTGAAGAAATAATATTGTTTTATTAAATGATATTTATTATAATAAGCGTGAGCGCATGTCAAGGAATTAAGAATTTGACATGGGGGTTTTCAATAAGAGTTAATGAATAAATAAAACATGTAACGCGTTTATTTATTGTCATAACTCTATAACCTCAAAACTGATTATAAATATCCTTACAACCCCAAGAATTTTCCCCAATCGTTGTGAAAAACAATTCTAGAGAGTTCTCTCAATACCGAAAGAACTCCTTCCTCAAAGAACGCTCTCGAGGCTGAGAGAGATGCACCACCACCAGATCAAGGTGATCAAAGGCGGACATCGCAAAGGAAGGTTCTTCCGTGATAGCACCCATAGATCCCTTCAGCGACATCCAAAGATATGTGGAGCACGTTTGGATCACCTCTAAAGGAATCCTACACTTGGATTCTATGATACAAGGACAGATTACATCAGATTGTGATTGGAGACATCAACAAAGAAATAATTACATCAAGGTAATTCTTGTTAATTAATTAAATTAATTATAACCAACACATGATGATCCAATGTATATGGTTTCAGGACTCCCTATTTTGTTTTTCTTTCTACATTCTATTCTGAAGATCTGGTGTTTTACATCATGCATGATCTCGGTTTGATCATTGTTAACGCTAAAATTAAAGTTGGGAAAACCTACCAACGTGCTTCTGCTGTACCCGGAACCTACACCAACCTCGAGAAAACACCCCTTACATTTCCTAATATTTTCTTCTTTTACCCCTAATGATGTATGAATAGACATAACCCAACAGAAACACTCCACCACTAGACCCAAAATAACCAAAAAATGAGAAGAAATAAAAACATTTGAGGCACCTGTATTGATTAAAGCACTAAAGAGTATTGAATCTACATATATCATACCTCAATCAGTCAATGGTCCATCCTCACCACCTCTAGATGTAGAATGAACTACATGAACCTAACCTACCAGTTTTTCTTGGACCTAGTCTAAAATCCTGGTGCTACACTGCCCTACTAGTATGGAAACTCTTTTCCTAGAGTACTATGCCTACCACCTCTATTAGTACAACCAATATAGCTCCAACTACCCACCTAATAAGGGGTAAATGACCCCCTACTTTCAATTATTATCATCTATGATCCTCCATTAGTACCCATTTGTTGAGGGATACTACATAACCTCTACACATTCCCCAACCTGTTGCATTCTCGGCAGTCAACTTGTGGTTGGGGACATTGTCTGTGCATGTACCTCGACCTACCACACTAATAGAAGAAAATTATACCACTACCCTGTGAGGTTGGTTTCCTTTTTTGACTACTCTATCCACCAATACCCTGATCTAAACTCCTGAAGAATCAATTCCTAACACAAAAAGTTTCACCACTAGTTCGCCCAACTAAAAGTGTATGTCCACCAGCAGAAGCCTTCTTGAGGTTCGCTTTTGAAATAAGGCAATGACCCATTACTTAAAAAAAACCCCTTTAAACAAAAGATATTTACCTCTGAATTGATATCATGTCTAATTCCATCCTAGAAATGTCTCTCTGTTTCCACCTCATACCCTACCAATTTCAGTATTAAGTGTTTCAAGTTAGTGAAGTGGCTACCATACTCCATCACTAACATAGTCCCATATTTTAACCTCACAAACTATTTAGATTTCTCTTTAATAAATTTATATGGATATAAATACTCTACTAAAATCTCATAGTATTTTTTCCACAATATAAAATCTGCCTACTGTGTCTGGACCAAAATATCCCACCAACGCTTTGTCTGAACCCGCCACATTTAAGCTGCAAGCTTGACTCTTTTCTTAGGAGGAGTCTCTAAGTGATCAAGGATTGTATGAATGGACTCTATACAAAACTTGGATTCATTAGGTCCATACTCCCTAGAAAACATTGTAGGTTGATACAACTGAAACTCCCTGATCAGATCAAACATACTCACCATGACCCACCCTAGGTCCTATTCCATCAACTGAATAAAATGAGAGAAGTTCTCACAGAACTGATCCTCTCCTCAGTTACCCTGGATCATGGGGTTTTCTTACTGGAGTATCATTATCTTCAATATTCTCTTATCTCCCAACTAGCACACGTTTCCATAGTGACATTTCTCTACAATTCCAAACACACATATTAGAACACAATACACAAAACTTCCATAGTTTACATAGAAAAAGCCTCACCACTAGCCAGAAAAAACCCATTTCACAAGCACTATACCAACTAATTTCACCACATCTAGAATCATACCCTCAACTATCCCTACCATGGGTCACAGTCAACCTGTGGTAGACCAACTTACATAGTTACAGGTCTTCCATTATAAATATTTTAAAAACATTTCCACTTTCACAACATGTTACAACCAATACTTTAAATCTTTTTTATCATTTCATATTTAACCACTCTTTCGCATTCTTTCCATATCACCATTTTCATCATCATTATTAGACACCATTTTCTACCATTTTCTAAGGAAGTGAAATACATTCTACCACTTTATGTCCCAAAAACCCAACACACATGTGCCTATCATGATGCATTCTGGCTATATCCATAGGCGAATATAATGATGCATGAATGGAAAACCTCATTCCATTTTATCCACAAGTAAAATATCATAAAATAGTCTCATCACACAACAAATGCATCACCCAATGGTAAAATATAATCCAACCATAACAAAACACATCAAGAACAATAATTCCCACCTAGGGTACTTGGGTTTTCCCCCATACATGTATTATATATTCCCATGAAAAATCTCATTAACAAGGCTTGAAACTTCCTAATATCCCGTCTACCATCCCAAAATAGAAAGGAAAATAAAAATAACTCATCTGATACCACATTTTAACATCCCTAACCCAAAATCCACTAAACTGATGTAATAAGATGGGTCACCACATGACATCAAGACCACCTCCCCACACTCCATAGGTTTCAAACTAGAAATTAGGGTCTAACAGATGATGTGGGGAGACTATACCCTCTTTACCAGAGCAATACATAATAAAAAATATATGAAATAAAGGAAAAATAAGAATTAAACCTAAAACATGAATTACCAACCATTTCCCAAATAGGGCACAACCACACCAAAAAATAAGTATTCCTTGTCATGTTAATAGTTCCAAAAGTGAATGAAAATCCAAAGGAAATACCAACAGCTGAATCCACAAAATGGGTCCTGACTCCATGTCTGGATCCTCAACCATAAACATCCCAAGTCCAACTAAACTCTCAAGCATAAGGCCTTTACCCTAGTCCTGACCTGTAACCATGAAATCTACTAAGGTACCCAATGGAGGCCCAAGAAGGGTGTGAGTATAACTTAGTCGGCCACAACCAACGGTGACTACAGAACATACTGTATAAATATGTAGTGAATGTAATTACTAAATATATGCCTTGGTAGACAAAATATAACTTGGGTTCCATTAGAAAACAATATTTTCTTTAACCATTTTCATCATTTGTTCAATTTTCACCACTTGTTCCATGGGTTAAGCATTTACATCATTTATACTTTGGCATAAGCTAGTCGTTTTCTATGCGTAAGGGAATACGTCATGTTCCAAATCTCAATGGGGATAAAATTTTAATAAAAAAATACATCACACATACCGTAGAGCCTCAGTCAAAGTAGTCTCATCAAATGAATCTACGTGGGGCCTAGAGCCTTAGTTCATCTCCCTAACCCATGCATTCTAATGGTGTGGTTTAGAGATTTAGTCCAACCTGATCTATGGGAGGAGCTTCAGTCCATTATCCCACACCACCAATCTGAGTTCACATGATTATATATATATATATATATTTATTACATAAACCATATCAAAATCCATACAAAAACAATACACATAACATTTAAAATTCACATTTCATACTACAAATGAATCATCATCAATCTTTAACCCATTATCACATTTATCATTTTACTTAGCATAGTCCAATTAACTCATTTCCATTTTTATGACTTAACCCATTTAACATTCTCAATAATTCTCTTACATTAAAACATTTTTTATATTCATCAATTCCCACGCATTAACCCATTCGACACATTAATCAATTAATGTGCCTTAATTTGTCCACACAATTCCATTACAAATTCACAATTCATTTGACACATTCAGATTAAACCATTTAAATCTTTCTCAAATCATTCCAAATTATCCTTTATTAAATTAACAATAACTAGATAGAAAAACCATTTTAATCCATTTATAACTCAAACAAGCATTTCAACATATTTTTCATGGGCTCTATTTCAACACAAATAAACTCTATGATTAACATTGTAAATTTTTCATGTCCTTGAATGATGGAACACTAAATGGATGGAACTAAATTAGTTTATTCAATATCAATTCTTCCCACATGGATCATGATAGTCTCAATCCATTATTTGTCCAACCATCTTAGAAAATCTAACGAAATTCATCAATTGCACATCAATAGGGAAGCAATATCATAACAAAAAATTCACAAATCAATAATAAAACCGTGGAATATAACTTATAGACCACCTACCTGGAATATGAAGAAAAAAGCATTATTAACCTTAGAATTTGATCTGGATTTAAGAACCCTTTGAATCCCCAACCTTAGATCCACTAAAAATGAGGGTTTTAGGGATTCAGAAGAAGAATAATGGAACTAAAAGTTCTAATCCAAAAAAGAGAATAAAGAGGAGCATTATAATTACTTGGATCTTTGATACACACCCAATGACAATATAAAATACCTATAAATTATGTAGATCAACCCTTGGGAATATTTGGGATATTTGGTTTGTCACTTTGGCTAGAGGAGGAAGAATGGAGAAGAAAATTGGGTGAAACACTTAAAATACCAAGGGGAAAAATAGAAATTTCTCACTTTCTAATGGGGAGCATGGTTTGGGCACATGATTTTCCAAACCGTGCACCAACCATGAACCCGTCTCTATCCAAGAGGGGTCCAAGTCACATGGTTACATGTTAATCTCGTTTGGTTTGAAAAATTGTGTTCCAATTGTGCGAAATTTGTCTGTCCAAGGAAACATGGTTAGGATTTACCCATTGCATGGTTTACACTAACCATGCCCCAACCATGCTACATGCATAGGATAGAACTATTCCCCTTTATTTCATTTCTCAAATCCATAGAACAACCCCATGATTCCTCATAATCCTAGTAAAGAATTAATTAGCACAAATTAAGTGATTCAAACCAAAATTTAAAAAAGAACGTACCTCTATGAAGTCTGAGATCTTATAAAAATCATGGATTTATTTAAGATATATCATTTCCCTAAAAGGGAATAAGAAATCAACTTTCGTTAAAGAAAATAATGGACAAATACTTTCTCATATTATTCATTAATGTAGTATTACTCCTAACAAACCCTACATATCCCACGTCATTGTAAAAATATGTCCTAAATATTTTTATAAATACATCAAAGGATACAACCTATAATATTAGTTTATAATAATTTTAAAGTGTAAAGATAAATGTACATGTCCATGGATAGGAACATCCAATTACAAATATAAATATAGATTTCCTATAGGAATTTATCATTCTCATAATATCCTAAATATGATATTACCAAGGGCATACACCATGAGAAGGTGCCTCAAGGTCCTATGAGTCTCCAACCCTGATAGCCTATATCATCTATGTCACTAAAATGATATCATCCTGATATAGAATATATATTGAAGAATAATATCATGGAACTTATTGGTTCTCATCATAGTGGGAACTACTATGACCATTTAGTATGGAAACTAATCTCAGGACATTATCTTATACTATGTTACACATAATAATAATCATGATCGGATAAGAGCCTTATTAATATTCAAAACTATGAATACATGTTATCATAAATTAGACAAACTTTGGTACTAGGGAACCAACTATAATAGTTTAGACTCGATTTGTTTTGTGTTGTGTATGTTATGAAAAATAGCGTTCTTTTAAAATCATAGGGTGTTACATATGCTATGTAAAATAAACTTCATACAAAATAGCCAATTTTTAATTTTTCATAGTCTTATTAGATTTTAAAAGTTTCTTCAAAAGATAGAGAATATTATAAATTAACTTATAATCATCCTCTAATGCTTCAAAATTACCCCTAACAACTTCAAATAATTATAGGAATTAGTTAGATAACTCCAAATTGATTTCAAATGTTTCAAGTGTTTTAGTATACAAAATAATTTTTCATAATATTTACATGAACATCACTACTATTGTTTTCACAAATTTTTCTAAATATCTTCATGTTATTTACAACATCCAACACTTTATTCATTTACACCTATGTAAACAATTCTTTTCATGCCCTTTGGTACATTTCTCATACATGAGGACCAGCTCGACCAATATTTTTATTTCAGGGGATACTCAATATTTAGCCAACTCTTCATCCTTCCTTTCTCAAAGACATGATAAACACGTCAAGTTTCTCATATGTTTGGATTATAACTCTATCACCAATCACTCCACACTCATTTACAATAAACATACAAAAATTATTATTGAAAAAATTCAATGACACCAAAAAGGGAACTTCAATATCCCCCTTTGGATTTTTTTTCAATACACTGAACATACAAATTCATGAGATTTATGATAATACTATAGTTTGAGTACAATTTTACACCCCCTTTAACGATAATAAATACAAAGGATGAAAAGGTTTCTCTCTCTCCCTTGTTCATACCATAAATACAAGGGAAGGTATTCCAAGGTAATATCCCCCACTACTCAAGGAAACTTCCAATCCCCTTTTATCATCTACATTATATAATTATGGAACCAAAAATTTATTAGCAATGAAACTTAAGTAAGTTAACACTAAGTCTATGTGGGTGAACCCAGTGTAGAAAAGAAGAGATAGTTAACCAAAGCATCATGACTGTCCATATTCATATTTATATGTGGTATAACCTGATAACTTTTTTGGTATATCCAAATAGATTATGAATATATTTTAAGAACATTCACCCATATTCAAAAAATACATCAAAAACATTCAAGTTAATGTTGTGATGATCCTCATTTTTGTTAGATAGTCAACCCCTTGATAATATATCCAACATATACTAAAACAAATTTAAGAGAGTGAGAATTATACCTCAAAATCCAACTTTTGTTAGGGATATCAATATTATAGATTTATTAAGAAATTCTATATATATGGAAGCTTTCACTGGTTTTTAAGCTCTCCCTCAATTGATGCTTTCCATACTTTTCCTTGGTTGATTTCTTATTCATTACATATAATCCAAGAACTTTTGATACTAGATGATGTCTGAGACAAATTAAAAATGAATACAAATTTAAATTTTATTATTCCAAGATGTATTATATTTTGTATGTATAAGAATTATAACCTTTAAATAATTCAATATTTTTTTCTTTAACTTAAATTACAATATTCCATATACATAGAAAAAAATATGTGATAATAAATTGGGTCTCCTATCATCTCCTCGATTATAGAAGCAATGGTAAGGTATGTTTCTCATCCTGTGAAACTTTTTTATCAAGTATCCATTTGTTGGAGAAATATTAATGCTATAACTTCCATTGATTTTTTCAAGTTTGTACATCCTTGGGTAGAATTAGTTTCATCTTGATCTTGGTCATCTTCCTAGTTGAAATAGGCTTCTCAACTCTAGTAAGAAAATAAAATTTATCCTTTCCAACTTTCTCTAACTTATTTGACTCCTCTAACTGATCTTACATATGATCAACATATCTTTAGGAACATGATCAACGTTTTTATTTAGTGTGGACTCCTTATTAGTAGCAAAAAATTTAAAATAATGATCCATTGATTATTTCTTTATATTTAAACACCTTCATATGTCTTGGTAAAATAACAGGCACTTTTTTGGAGTATTCCCTATCTAATTTCACCCCCATAAAAATTTCATTCATCTTTGATTTTCCCCTCTTAGGAAACTTCTTTTCTATTTTTCATTAACATTTTGGGTATTCTATTATTATATTCTTTCATCAAATGTTTAAATCCTGAGCCATACATGCTTACATTTATCTTATATTTATTATAATTATATTATGGGGTTTTATTAATATCAATATATAAATTATAACTGGTTGGTACATACCAACAATTTAAAAAAGGTTGACCATATTTGTTACAACTTTAATATAAATTTTCTAGCCAACCAAATCTGTTCTTACTAGATTGATTTTCCCTTTTATGTGGAGTTTATTTATAAATTATATTTCTTATGAGTTTCAGTAATGCAATTCTTGAGTTCAATCCTTACATTACATCAATAGATAGAAATATTGTGCCATAAATCATTTGAAATATTCCTAAACATCCAGAAACTGAAAAAATGTTCGAAAAATCATTTTCTTTTCTCTTTAGGTTCATGATGCATGGATTTTTGAGCTATTTTTTTTGTTACCCTAGAATATTAGAATCTATTTGGGGATTTTATATCCTTAGACATGCTCACATATTTCTATAATAAATTGGTGGATTTCATAGAATTATTCTCCTTAAAAATGTGTCATATTTTGACTTCAATATTGCACTAGAAATAAATACAGATTTAGTTCCAATAAATTCTTTTGGAATTTGGGTTAACTTTATCCATGAGAATGAGGCTTATTCTTCTTCACATGTTCTCAATATCACTTTACCATAATGAGTTCGTTTTTAGGGAAACACTTTTGTCAAAATTAAGTTTCAATAGACATCTTATCCGCAGCATGGGTAGTTCCAGTTTGGGTTGACTCAAGATTTTTCAATTGCATTTGAAATTCAAGGAACATAAAATAAAGTTTGTTCTTCTCAACCACAAATGAGTTCAATCAATACTCTCACAAATTATTCATCTTTTGAACTTGAACTCCATGAATTCTACTTTTCTCCTATAGAGAATTTTAAGCTCCTTTACCTTCGCTTCCTTCACCTCTAGTTAGGAATCCTCTTAATTAATTGAGGATTTTTATAACATATCCATTGCATAGATAGATTCTGTAACTATATATTTAAAAATATACTTCTCAAAAACTATTATTTTCACGTCTTTAAAAACTTTAAAACATATATCATTTCAAAGTGGGATATTTTTTTCTTTTTATATCATTATTTTTATGAGGGTGTTACAAATAGAGACCTTTTTAGATAATTCCTCTTACATAACATCAAATTCCTTTTAAATATCTATTTTTATTTTTTAGTTCCTTAATATGATTTAATATATATGAAAAAAAATTCATTGGATCTTTATTTATATTACCCTTGAAATTATAAAAAAATCCATGATGTGTTTTATAACTAAAATAATCTTATTTATAGCTCAAAAATTCTTCACTAGAGGAATAAAAATCAATATATTCATTTATACACTCACCACTCTAACAAACTCCTGCTATTAGATTTCCCCAGATCCTTTGAGATTTTACTCACCTTAATTTCTTCTTTCTTTTCCAATTATGAATGAGTTGGATGGGAAATTAAATTCTATGGCAACAAGAGTAAATTTTGTTTCTTACATCTAAGAATTTTCAAAAAACAACTCAAATATACAATTCATAAAATTATAATAGAAATGAAAAAAATACCACGTTAGATTTTCTTGTTTTTGTGATGGGGAAACTTGGATCATTTCATAGGTTACCTTTATTTCCTATAATAACAATTAAAGTTCCTAGGTTTTGGTGGACCATTGAGAAGGGGGTGGGGTGGGTGCGAATTAGTGGTATATTTTTACAAATTATTATTTGAAATTAAAATTCCTAGACTCCTTTCACTCTCGATCTCCTCAACATCATGTCGTCCAACCTTACTTAAATTAAGTAATTAATAAAGGAATGATAACAAAATGATTTTTACAAGGTTATTATATAAGGAAAACTCCCTTACAAGATTGGTTATACACCTTAATCATAGATTCTCTACAATAATAAATCTATAAAAAAAAATTTGGTTCTTACCACACTTACATAATGTTCCACTATTTACACACATTCTAGTTTACATTATGAATTCATATAATTTGATTAAAAATGAAATCATGGATTAACATTATATTATCCTTACATACATGGAGTCATATTAGTTTCATATCTTCCCACAATGTATATAAAATTGTTTATTTTATCTCTTTATTGAAGTCAATCTCTAATGAACACAATAATGACAATGCATCCTTAGAATAAATACCTCTACATATCATAATAAAGTCTTAGAATTCCAAATTATATTTGTAAGAAGTATATATATCTCAGTCCCAATTTCATCTCAGATTCATATATCTTTAATAAAACTACTTCACATATATTTCTCTACTCAAATGATCTCCAATGATCTTCTCAAATCCAATAAATCCTCAATCACTAAAAGTATTGACATTAATGACTATAAACATGCACAATAGGTCGACCTCCCCGTAGTTCATGTTCCTTTTTATTCATTAGGATTATATAATAATTTCCACAATAGGATATATTCTTACTTTATCTTCAATAAAAATACTATATTAAATTTTATATCACATGATTGATATAATTTTCTTCTTATTCTTCTTTACCTTCAAGAGTTCCTTTTGTTCTTCCAACTCTATACTAGCTCTCAATTAACATATAACGAACATAAAACTCACTTTTATATTTTTATTTTTATATATAGGTCATCATAAATAATAATCTATATATTTATAATATAGAAAATCCCATAAAATTAGGTTCCGTTTATCACCTTTTCCCAATGAAATATATATGGGATTTCTCTCACAATCTTCTTGATTTTTTATCCTCAATTGTTGTATCTTGTAATTTTATAGGAATTGAAATTTTCTTCACACATCATTTTTTCTTGGCAGAAAATTATTTTAGAATCTTAAAACATTAGATCTTGAGTATCTTCTTTATCTTAGATTACTAATACTAAAATCCATAGCTTGATACATTCACCATGGTTGTATTTAAATTATCCATCATTTTAGTCTTCTGATGTGGAGATTTATCTTGAATCATATAAGTCCTTTTAAAAACCATAAATCAAGATCTAGATTACATGTAAAATATCATATAACTTATCATTTTTATATTCTTAAATAATATTTTGAATCACAGTTTATATTGTGATATTTTGATCTATTTCAAATAAGCCACAACATCATCAAATTAAATTCTCCATTTTCACCACAAATGATGAATTTCCAATTTTCTTATTTTAAATCCCAAAAAAATAATTAAAATATTATAAAATATATATAACTTTTATCATATTTAATTTTCATTATTTTTATCCATGAAAAATAGTCCAAGCATCAACCCAATCATTTCTTTATTCAGATATTAAATTTCTAAACTTTAATTTTCACTCTCTAGATTATCACATATTTATAAAGTGTTGAATTCTTACATGGAACTTGAAGTCATGAATCACTTGAAAAAGTTATAAAATAGTTCTTAAAATCATACACATGCTCCTATAATAGTCATATATAGGTTATAAAATTTTACATACACTAAAGTATGACATGATACATAAATTTTTACGTGGAAAATATAGAAGTCATACACTCAAAATCCTTAAAACAAAAAAGTTTGAAAAGAAAATTCATATTTGATAAAAGTTATACACCCCTCACAAAGTCTATGAATGTCTTTTCTTAGAGTCATAGAAGATAACTTATATCACAAATTTACTTAGAAGTATTATAGGATCCCCAAACATCAAACGAGCTCTATGAAAATTCATTAGTGAGCTTATGATTTTACAAATTTATACTAAGTGAAAGGGAAAATTCATTACAATATAAATCCATATGGGATGCAACATAATTCATACAACTAAAATAAATTATTATTCCATGAAATATAAAATTCATACACAATAATCCAATTAAATTTTTTCACATCTTGAACAAATTTTCTAGATTTATTTAAACAAACATATAATCTTATAAATTTAATTAAGACCATATTTAATCTCTTTAGATTTTTTCTAAATAACTTAAAATGATTATAATATTTGTCAAAAAATTCCAAAATAGATTTATCATGTTCTTATTATATTTATAATGTTTCTATGAACCTCATTGCTATATTTTTTCACATATTATTGTATTTATCATTGTTAATTTTATAGTAGACAACACTTTCTTCTTTTACAATATTATAAAAATAAATTTTCATAACCTTCAGTACCTTTCTTAGACATGAAGACCAACTCAACCAATAGTTTTTTAGGGTTTGTTCACCAAGTAACCAAATCTTCATCCTTCATTACCCAAATACAAGGGAAACACTAAAAACGTATTCTAAGGGAGGATTATCACTAATAACCCATCAATACATGCTCATTGAAAACAAAAATACTTAAATTCTTATTAAAACCAAATACCATCACACACAAAAATGAAAAATCATGAAAATTATTTAATAACGAGGGAATAATATCCCTATAGTGTCATTGAGTCCCTCTCCACTAGTTGACAACTTCTGTTATATAGTGAGGCATGCATGATGTTATGTGCTACACCATCTTAGAACAAATAATCTAGCTCATTGTGTCACAAGGGATATTGAAGAGGTTCTTACGGCTAGATTAAAATGTCTCCAATATTTTTTCAAATAAGTTCTATGTTTGGAGGTTAATAACTTCCAATAGGTCTATAGTCTAAAAAGTTCCTAGTTAAGACTTGCATACCTTGGATTATGTCTACTAATCCACCTACCTATTTGGTTTAAAATAAAAGTCTTTCCATGTTTGGAATCATTTTGGTAATAATATCCTTTGAGGGGTTTTCAAATTTTTATTCTATACCATTATCATTTTTTACATTATTGTTATATTTTTCACTACAATATTGTTTTTATAACACAGTTTGTAACTACTGATTGGCTTAGTTTCCTATTTTTTACTATGTTTCTTCTTGGGCCAGTTATGTTTTTATATTAAAACATTCTATTTTCTACTTTATTTAATTTATTACTCTAATTTGATTGGAAATTGTACTTTTGATCAACCAAAAACTTAAGTGGGTGAAAAATTATAAGTTATTTTTTGACTAAAATGTACCCCATCTTGCAATTTCTATACAAATATTAATCTAGGAAAACAACCACATCATCATTATTTATCCATGGTTAATGAATATCACTATGATTTAGCTGAAAGAATTACATCCTCTATATGTATCCATATGTCATTCCTAAACTGATCATTATATGAGTATGATTCTTCTCCCACTACGACATGAAAGTGTCTCACAAGGTAAAGGTTTGAGAAGAGAGTACTATAGGGTGAGGGAGTTTTGGTCACAGCTTGGGAAATGTTGATTCCACCATCACATGGTATTAATAGCATTCATAAATCCCTCAATAATTCTCATGAGGGTGAGATTTTATTTATTAATGCATTATAACACATGAGTAAATATCTTATCTAACTCATGAAACTCTTGCATGAATGAATCTCCCATTTGTTACATCTTATGAAATTATTCATTCATGATAGACAACATGGAAGACCACCTTGAATGATAACTATTATCATTAGACCACCAAAATGATCAAAGGTAGAGGAGTAGTTTATTCCATATGATATGAAAGTCATGTATTGTGAATTTTCCATGGATTCATCTTATGATATTATTCAACCATACCTTACGATTCATAGAGGTAGTAACATAAAATCATATTTCAAGATTTTATGATATAAACTAATTGTAAGATATGATATAACCATATAACCCACATTTATTCATGGAATTAGGGAATATATTCTTTAAGAATCATATTCCTAATATTAATTTCCTTGAATAAATATTCAAACTCCTTTACTTCACAACATTAAATGTAATGATATTAATAACTTATGTTGTATAACTATAACTCTTTATAAGTTTATTATCACCATCATTCTTAGAACCATTCCATCAAAAATTTATTTGAGATAATTTTGATAATTAATGTAACTATTTACATTATTTATTTACCAGCACATCCTAAAATACATTAGAAAATAATTTGATATTAACATCTTTATGATAAGTAAATGCAACTATTTACATTTATATTTATCATCATACCCTATAATATTTTAGGATATTGAGTAATATTCACTTTGAATACTGACTGACATAATATTTTGTCAGATATGTTTATACTTCTCTAATTACATAACATACTCCCAATAGACTCTTAGAAACTATATTACTTTAGAATATAATTATAAGATTCACAAACTCTTTGCTGTTAAAAATAATGCTTCTTTCCCTAGAGTGGAAATATTTATTAAATAAAATATTTACTACTATATATAATTTCGTATTCTATTTTTTGGATTATTTTTCTAAAAATAATATTTTGTTCATTAAAATATGCCACAAATCACTAAAAAATAGTGATTTAGTAACGGTTTTCAAAAAATATTGCCAATTTTAAATTTAGCCATATTTTCTAAAAAAACACCGCTAATTTCAAGAAAATTCACATTTTTAAACGTGAAAAAATTATCAACCATTTTACCACTTTTTTAAAACATTGTCAGTTATATAAAAGTATAATTATATTAATTTATATATATATATATATATAATTTTATAATTATATTTATATATATTTATAGATATAAATTTATATTTATATACAAGTACATTAATAAATATTTAAATATCATTATATGTATAGCCCTCAGGGTTGCAACTCAATGGTAGCCGCCCTTGTGAGTCTCTGTAAGGTCTCGAGTTTGAGTATCATCAATTTCTTCCCTACATTTGGGTGTTGTATGTTTTTAACATATTTCCCCACATCGATGTAAATATAAATTTATATATATATATATATATATATAATATAAACACACACACAACCATATATAAATATAAATATAAATATATATATAAACACACACACACACATATACAAACACACACACACACACATATAAATATATAAAAAGATAAATAAATAAATACATATATTTATAAAAAATGACACACATATATTTTAAATTTATCCACATTTTTAAAAAAATGAGACTATTTTATGAAAATGGGGTTATATAAAAACATGGATAATTATATATATATATATATATATATATAATTATACTTATAGTAATTTACGTGTATATAAAAATTAAAAATTAAAAATTATAATTATATATGTAAATACACATATATATAAATATATATAAATATATATATATATATATATTAGTATAAATATTTATAATTCTATTAATTTATATAAACACACACACACACACATATATATTAATATAATCACAAACATATATATAATTCTATTAATTTACATATATATAAAAATTTAAATATATATTAATATAAAATATAATCATATATATATATATATATAATATTAACATATATATAAAATTTACAATAAACATATATATATATATATACATATAAACATATATTAATATAAATATATATTTTAAATTTAGAACATTTTAAAGAAAACATGGCTATTTTAATGATATTTTTATCAGTGTTTTAAAACATGGTTAATTATATATATATATATACTTATAATTATATTAATTAACATATATATATAAATAAAAATTTATAATTATAATTATACATATGTACACACACAAATTTATAAACACACGCTGACACACATATATAAAAAATCACTCACTCACACACAAACATATATATCAATATAAATAGACACACACAGATATATATATATATATATATATATTAATTTACACATATATTAATATAAAATATAAACATATATATAAAAATTTACATATAAACATATATATTAATATAAACATATATATATATATATACGTATATAAACAAATATTAATGTAAACATATATTTTAAATTTAGACATGTTTTTAAGAAAACAAGGCTTTTTATTGACATTTTTACCGATGCTTTAAAACATGAATAATTATATATATAATTAAAATTCTATTAATTTACATATATATAAAAATAAAAAAATATAATTATAATTATATATATGTACACACACATATAAACATATATATATATATATATATTAATACGAACATTTATAATTCTATTAATTTATATAAACATATATATCTTAATATAAACACACACAAGCACAGACATATATATAATTATATTAATTTAAATATATATAAAAATTTACATATATATTAATGTAAAATATAATCATATATATAATATAAATATATATATATATATATATATATATATATATTAATAAACACACAGACATATATAAACATATATTAATGTAAACATATATGTCAAATTTACCCATTTTTTTTAAGAAAACATATCTATTTTAGTGAATTTTTTCTTAGTGTTTTAAAACATAGATAACTATATATGTAATTATAATTCAATTAATTTATATATATAAAAATATATAAATTTACAATTATAATTGTTTATATGTACGAACACACAAAAACATGTATATATTAATATCAACATTTATAATTCTTTTAATTTATATAAACACACACACACACACACACACATATATATTAATGTAAGAACACACACACACATATATAACTCTATTAATTTACATATATATAAAACTATACATATAAATTAATATAAAATATAAAGATATATATATAATATAAACACATATATATTAATTTACATATAGACACACACATATATACATATATTATCATATATATATATATTAATATAAACGTATGTATATATATATATACACTTTTATAATTATATTCATATCTATTTATATATATAATTTTATATTTATATTCAAAGACATTAACATATATTTAAATATCATCATATATATATATAAATACACACACAGATATATAAAAATATATATAAATGTACATATATATAAACCCACATTCACACATATAAACACACATATACATATACACACACATATATATGTATATATATAATATTAACTTATATATTTATATAAATATATATATGTATATTAATATATATATATATATATATATTAGGAGTTTAAGGGGTACACTTACATTAATATATAAAATTATATATATAATATTAATTTTTTAATACTGAAATCTATTAAATATATATATATATAGCATAATATAAAATTATAAACATAAATTGGTGTAGATAAGTGGTTTGATCGTTAGATGGGAGTGTCTAAGTGCAGAGTTCAAAACATGATGGACTCAAATTTTGGATAAGGGAGCATTGGGCACTCAGATGTTGTGAGGGGAGGAAGGGTGTTGGGGTAGTCATAGGCTGAGGGTGCATGTCATGACACCCTCCCACCAAAGATTCCCCTCCTGAGCTGGCAATGGTGAAAGGGAGATAATGACCCTCGAGTCCCTCCTCCAGTAGGCCCTGGGGTGGCGACTAACACCAAGGGTATGAGTTTTCACAAATATGGGAGGCATTACCCTTTTTATTATTTAAGATCAGGAAATAGGACAAGTCAACCACCAAAAAGGAAAAAGAATAAGTGTATAGAAATAAACCCAAACAAATCCCACATGCATGTTTAAATAGTTATGAAATAAGGTACAAGTACAAAAAAGCTCAAAAGTACAATACCAAAAGAAACAAGAGTACAACAACTGCAACAACTCCAACTGTCCCGACTAGTAGGGTCCCACACGGCCCTAGTAGTCCTCCTGGAAACCTAAAAGTAAATGTAGGGTGATCATACAAGTATACTTAGTAGGGAAACCTAAAGCTATCGTGCACAAGTGGGGAGACATCCTAATGTCCCGTGAGAAAAACAAAATAAACAACGGAGTTCTATCCACCCAACCTCACCAGCCACACTCACCAAAAACACAATCACAACAGGTAGTAGTATATAAGAACAAGAGTATTGGGTACCCAACACCATTTCCCATTAGTTAGCTGCTCTTCCTAACAGCGAATGTCCTGACGCTACCACACATATCCCGCCCGCAAAAACCTGGGCCTCAAGAACCACATATCCTGCCCGCACACACCTGGGCCTCAGAACCATGTATCCCGCCCACACACACATGGGCCTCACAACCACGTATCCCGCTCGCACACACCTAGGCCTCATCTAGAAGATTCTTGGGAAACAGTAAAACCTGCCCGAAGAGTCTTGGGCTAAAACCACCCCAATCGAAACCTACCTGAAGAGTCTTGGGTGTAAGGTCGCCTCAAGCCATCACAACCTATGGAAGAAGAAGCAGGAAGGAGATAGTAACTATAGGAAAAACACCCTCTCCCAGGAAATGGGAGTGTTCGACACTAAGTTCTCAACATGGGTGGGGTGCGATAAAACACAAAAAAACCGATATATATATATATATATACCAAACACTCAGCCCATCCTATGGCTTCTAATCATAGAAATGAGCATGTACATCGGCACTGCTACTACGAAGCATGAATACAACAAACAACCCCAACCCCATTTAGATTTTCATGTTTCAACATAATTAGCTTATTAGTTCCTTAACTACTGGGAAACTATCCACAACCAACCATATCAATCGTTCATAAAGCATATCCCTGCCATCCCCAAATCATGTTAGGAAACACAAGCAATCACATACCAACTCCTTAACAATTTGATTATCATACCCATATTTAATTCATTTCCATCACAATACCACCGTTCATTTATTCCTAAGCTCCACATATAAATTCATTTTCCACATTACACATTTCCATTACTTTTCCCCCGTATATAATCTACTACTAACCACTTTAATAATATTCACCATCTATCATTGTAGCCCCGCTTCCAAACATCATATCACACAACGACCCAAAAATTATCACTTCACACATCCCATAACAAAACCAACCCTACAACAACATGTTCATTATTCCATTTTTTTGAACCAGGGTGATCACACAAGGGTTATAGATTTTAAATCATAGAACTTTACATGATTAACCAAATTACACATTCAACAAAGTTCCATTCTCAAAAACGGTCTAGAAAGATAGGGAAACATTTAATTGCCCAAGCAATGGCCCCCAACGACTGTGATTTTCAGTAGGAATAAGCCTAATCAATTCACAACATAATATCACAGGATATAAAGATAAACATAACAACTTCCCCATCCCCATTCTTTAACCAGTTATTATCTCCGTTTAATGGTTCAAACAGTTCTCATGAAAACAAGAGGATACCCACCCCGCATGATGCACAATTTAGAGAGACGAAGGTAAGATCCCTACCTCAATAGGTTCGGATCACAATGCTCCCCCGGATCAACTTTAGAAGATGTCCGTCAGCGTCCGTCACTTCTGTTGGAACCCGGAAAAACCTCCTTGGGTGGAAGTTGGAAAGGAAAGGCCGAAAAAAGTCAATGGATCCAAGATCAGAAGTTCCAACTCGTCGTTACGATCCCGTGGCCGCTGATAGATCGTAAATCAGACCTCGGATGAAGAAGTTATGGTAGAAAATGAGCCTTTGAGTCTCTTGGGAGAGCTCTTCTCAGAGGAATGGGGAGGAGAGGTGTGAGTTGAAAAGGATGAGGGGACCTCTCCTTTTATAGGCATGAAAAAAAGGACATGACGTATAATTTATGGTGCATGGTGTGTACTCAGCCATTTCACACGGTCACCACGCAGCTTCCAACACGGCCTTCAATGCGACACGCGGCCGTTGACTAGTCAACACATGGTTTGAAGGTAATGCGTACGCGATGAGGGAATATATGGAATGTATTATTGGCTACATGGTGTGTACTCATTTATTTCACGCGGTAAGGACATGACTCCAACACGGCACACGACCGTTGATTGGTCAACACACAGTTTGAAGGTAACACGTACGTGGGGAGGGACTACACGACATGTAGTATGGGGTACACAATGTTTATCCATTTATTTCATACGGTAAGGACACAGCCTTCAACACGGGGTATACCCTAGGATGAGGTACACGAAGTGTACTCACACTACATGGCGTGTAGTTTCAAAATTCGAAAAAATGTGGGAAAAGCCCATTTTACCCTCCAGAACACTTCATGACCGTCTTTTTGACAAATGAATGGGCCGGAGAGGTCCAGGCCATTACATTAGATACCTCTTAAAACATTCTCATCCCTGATAATTCAAAATCCAACCAAGAGGAACCCAACAAGATACCTCTTAGGTCCCTCGTTATAACAGGAACCCATTCAACAACCCTAATCATATGTGTTAGGAATTCCTTCTCCTATGTCGAGATATTATCTGCTTTAGGCGGCACTGACTCACCTGCACGGGTTTAATCGCATCCTCATTAATGTGTCTCTATTAATAATTGGGTCTTCCCAATTTCATAAATTAGTATTTTTTTTTCAAATTGCACTACCCCCAACACCACACAACCAACACACTGCCCGAACATGTGGTTTGGGGAAATTCCTTCTCCTATGTCGAGATATTATCCACTTTAGGCATCACTGACTCGCCCGCACAGGTTCAATCGCATCCGCATTAATGCGTCTTGATTAAAGATTAGGTTTTTACCTTTTTCCCACACATCCGGACATGTTACACACTTTGAGAGAACAAGGAAACAAAAGGTCTCATAACCGACAAGCCAACAATTCCATATATCAGAGGTACAATGTATAACATCAAAACAAAGCTCATAAGAACAAATCAAAAAAAAGTCAAAACAACTCCGAGTACTGAGTGTGCATCTGGGCCTCCCACTCCCAAGTGATCTCCTCAAGGCCGCCATGCCTCCACAACACACAAACCAAGGGAATGGTTTATCCATGGAGAACCTTCTCTTTACGATCCTCGATTCTGACTGGTCGTTCCTCGAAGGTCCCTTCGTCTCCCATATCTAACTCTCCCCAGTCGATAACGTGAGAGTCTTCATGCAAGTATCGACGTAGCTGGGAGACGTGGAAGATGTAATGAACCTTCTCCAACTGAGGTGGTAGGGCTAGCTAATTTTCCACCTCACCGACTCGCCTCAGCACCTCAAAAGGTCCGATGAAACTAGGTGAGAGCTTTCTCCCTTTCCCAAACCTCCACTGCCCCCGTCGAGGGGAAACCTTCAAGAACACTTGATCTCCCACCTAGAACTCCAAAGGCATCCTCCGGTGATCAACATAAGACTTCTGTCGGTCCTGAGCCGCTTTCATCCTCTCACGCACTAGCTAAAATTTCTCTGTGGTGCTCTGCACTAACTTTGGCCCAAGAGCACCTATCTCACCAACCTCTAACCAACAAATGGGTGAATGACATGGTCTTCCATAAAAAGCCTCAAACAACACCATGCCAATAGTAGAGTGTAAGTTGTTTTTGTAGGAAAACTCTACTAAAGGAAATTGTTGTACCCATGATCCTCCGAAATCCAAAACGCATGCTCACAACATGTCCTCTAAAGTCTAGATAGTCCCCTCTATCTGTCTGTCAGTCTGGGGGTGGAAAGTAGTGCTAAGGCATAGCTGGGTGCCAAAAGCATGCTGTAATCTCCTCCAGACTCGTGAGGTAAACTGAGTATCCCAGTCTGAGACGATAGTCTTTGGAACTCCATGCAAACGCACCACCTTGTCTACGTACCTCTGTGCTAAGGTACTCATCGGGCCCGACTCCTTAATTGCTAAGAAGTGAGCTGATTTCGTCAGTCGATCCACCACTACCCAGATAGCATCATAACCACCCTGAGCTCTGGGTAGTCCTATGACTAAGTCCATTGAGATTTCATCCCACTTCCACTCAGGGACATCTAAAGGATGCAACAAACCACTGGGAACATGGTGTTCAGCCTTCAATTGTTGACACACTAGGCATTTATCCACAAACTCCTCCACTGCCTGTTTCACCCCGGGCCACAAAAACTGTTCCCTCAGGCCTCAGTACATTTTTGAAACTCCTGGATGTACTGCCAAGGATGATATATGGAACTCGCGGAGAACTTCCTCATGCATCGCCTTCGGAACAAACAACCTTTCATGGAAAATCATCTGATGTCGGCTGTCCTCTGACCATCCTTCTGGAGCGTTTCCCTGATCGACACGATCCCACATCACTTCTGCCTCGGAGTCCCCCCACTGAGACTCTTCCACTTGCTGCAACAAGGAGGACTGCACCGCCATCTGAAACAAACAGCCTCTAACACCTTCTACCCTTGGATCCAAGTGCAAGGCGACCAACTCTCACATCTCTTTCCAAGAATCAATGTATTCTCTAACCACTTCCTTATGTGACTTCCTGCTCATGGAATCAGCCACAACGTTGCCCTTACCTTCAGTGTAAGAGATCTCAAATTCATAGTCTTGGAGAAAATTGACCCATCTTCGCTGCCACAAGTTCAGGTCATGTTGGGAGAAGATATAACATAAGCTCTTGTGATCTGAGAAGACCACAAAGCGCTCCCCAAAGAGGTAATGTCACCACAACTTCAGTGCAAACACTACTACTACAAGCTCCAGGTCATGGGAGGCATAGTTATGCTCGTGAGGGTGCAACTGCCTAGACCCATAACAGATTACACCATTTTTATGTATTAGTACGCACCACAAACCAAGTCCAAATGCATCAAAAAACACCACATACAACAACCCTTCCTCTGGAAACCTGAGTACTAGAGCACTAACCAACTTCTCCTTCAGGTAGTCAAAAGCTTTCTGGAACTGATTGCTCTATAGGAAGACCTGGTTTTTCATAGTCAAAGCTTTCAATGGAGCAACGACTCGAGAGAAGTCTGAAACGAACCTCCGATAGTAACCTGCTAACCCCAGGAAACAACGAACTTCTGCCACGCTCTTGGGTGCTGCCCAAGAAATAACTGCCCCCACCTTCGACGGGTCCAATGACACTCTATGCTAAGACACTATGTTCCTGAGGAAGTGTACTTCTTGTGTCAAGAACTTACACTTCAACAATTTCCCATAAAGACGGTGGTGTCGAATGACTTCCAAGACTGCCCTGAGATGCTCAACGTGCTCTTCCTCTGATCTTGAGTAGATCAGGATTTCATCGATAAACACAACGACAAACCGGTTCAGAAACTCTCAGAAGACAAAGTTCATAAGTCCCATGAACACAGCTGGTGCATTCGTAACTCCAAACGGCATCACTACAAACTCGAAGTGCCCATACCTGCACCTAAAATCCATCTTCGAGATGTCACTGTCCTTCACCCTCAGCTGTTGATATCCAGATCATAAGTCGATCTTAGAAAACTAACCTTCTCCCCTTAGTTGGTCGAAGAGATCATATATCCTTGGATGGGGGTAACGGTTCTTGACCGTTACCTGATTCAACCTTCAGTAGTCTATGAATAACCTGAGACCACCATCTTCCTTCTTTACGAACAAAACTAGATCACCCCAAGGAGACACGCTGGGTCGAACAAAACCCTTCTCCATCAGATCGTCAATCTGAATACGCAACTCCTGTAACTCCTAAGGTGCCATCCGATAAGGATCCATCGAAATTGGACGGGCACCAGGCAGTTAGTCAATCCCGAACTCAACGTCACGTTGGGGGGGGGGGGGTAGAGTCATAACCTCCTTGGGAAAAACATCGAGGAACTCCCCAAAAACCTCCGGGACATCCATCATCTCTGCATCAGCTGGAACCACTGATAACCCGCCTAACAAAGAAAGGAGAGGCTCCATACGCCGGCTTCCTACCGGATAGCTCCTCTCACGAACAAAAGATACATGCTACCTATCCACATCGGAGAACACAACTCTTCTCTGGAAGCAGTTGATAACGGAACTAACAGAAAACAACAAGTCGATGCCTAGGATGACATCGTATGGCTGAATCTATAATAGAAGAAGGTCCCCACTAGATCGATGTGGTCCCAACATCATCCCACATCCCCAGAAAACACCAGATACGCTGGTCTGGCCTCCAACTGGTGTAATCAGCACCAGTGGTACAAAAAGTATCTCTATGTCTAGTCCCAAAGAATGGTCTATACTAGGTGCAACAAAGGAGTGCGAAGCTCCCAAATCGAACAAAGCAGAAACAAGAGTGCTGAACAAACAAATCGTACCTCACACCACCTCTGGTCCTACTGGAGCTGCCAACTCTACTGCGTGAAAATGTCCACACCCAGCTCCTCTGCCTCTCTGATGTCATCCACCTCCCCGACCACACCTTGGTCAAGGTCCCTGAGGAGCAAACTATGGTCGACCTCCTCCTACAATGTCTTCCCTCGGGGGAGCATGGTCCTGCTGCTGCTGGAAGGGCCTCGCCGGCAACTGGTGCTACTGAGGTGGGTACTAAACATTCCCACCTCCACCGTACTGAGCTCAGGTTGGGCATCGACTCTAAATGTGCCCGAAACCTCCACAAGAAAAACACTTTGGTCCTGGGCTTGTGAAAAAGGGACGAGGACCTGAAGATATGAACTGGAACTGCTGGGGCCTTCTCCCCACTGGCCAAAACCTGGAAGGTCCCGTCGCAGGAGACCTGCTACTGACTGCCTTCCCCTTCAACGAACCTGGTTGGATCCCCTCACGTGGTGAACCTCTCGTCGAGTGAATCCTCTCTACAACCTCTGCCTTCTTCTGTACTACCAAGTACGTCGTAAGGGTGAAGGGGGTGACAACATACTGGAGCGAAGGACGAAGTGCCTCCTCCAAACGTCTTTCCTGAGACTCCTCATCAAGAAAGAGATCCAGAGTAGAGAGTAGGAGATATTTGAACTTGATCCCCAACTCTTGTACTGACATACTCTCCTGCTGAAGGGAGAGTTACTGCTGCAGCTTATCCGCCTTGATCATGGAAGAAAGGAATTCCTCTTGGAATTCTTTCTCAAAGTCAGCACACAGAAACTCTTCCTCTATCCTCTCTCCGAGGTAGAGTGTCCACCACTGTCGCACCGCACCTCTCAGCTAACTAACTGTTAGGGGAACCCAATACTCCCTCAGAGCACGGATCAAGGTAAAATCAATCCCTAGCACCTCAAGACACCCCTCTGTCTCTGTATCCGAAGTACTACCCTCGTACTTCTTGAGGGTTTTCTGCTGGAAAGAATGGAGAGTCTTCTGCCACTAGCTATCTTCCACCTCTCGGTCAATCCTCAACTGATCGACCGCCTGAATCTGCTGGGCCTCAGCCGTCTGAGTCACTCGGGGACGATGTCCAGGTGCCATAGCTGTATGGTAAACAAGGATCGCCTACGCCCAAGTAGAAAAAAATTTCTCAAGGTTTCATTTTATCATTTTGTTCAATTTCTTTCCTAGAACACCCAAATCAAGTAAACAAAATCATGATGATGCATGTACCTTCCCTAGGGTCTCTACCCTACAATCAATGTAGTCTTAAATGGTCATTCGGTAGGCTCAGAGTCCTTGCATCAGATAACGAGGGGCCCTAAAATCCCATGTCCTAGCCGGTCTTCCCTGGCATATGTCACGCACCAAGATTAACCAACACTGTTGCCCTACCATCCCATGAAATCCTCACTGTGCCTAACTCCAGACTCCATCCTATCTATCAACCATCAGCTCTGATACCATTCTTTCACACCCCTCCAACCAAAGATTCCCCTCCTGAGCTGGAAATGGTGAAAGGGAGATAATGACCCCCCGAACCCTGCCTGCAGTAGGCCCTAGGGTGGTGACTAGCACCAAGGGTATGAGTTTCCACAAATATGGGAGGCATTAACCTTTTTATTATTTAAAATTGGGAAATAGGACAAGTCAACCACCAAAAAGGAAAAAGAACAAGTGTATAGAAATAAACCCAAACCAATCCCACATGCATGTTTAAATAGTTCCAAAACAAGGTACAAGTACAAAAAATCTCAAAAGTACAATACAAAAAGAAAAAAGAGTACATAAACTACAACAACACAAACTATCCCGACTAGTAGGGTTTCGCACGACCCCGTTAGTCCTCCTAGAAACCTAAAATTAAACGTAGGGTGAGCATACAAGTATACTTAGTAAGAAAACCTAAAGCTCTCGTGCACAAGTGGGGAGACATCCTAATGTCCTGTGAGAACAGCAGAAGAAACCTACCAAGGAATTCTATCCACCCAACCTCACCAGCCACACTAACCAAAAACAAAATCACAACAGGTAGTAGTATATAAGAACATGAGTATTGGGTACCCCGCACCATTTCCCATTAGTTAGCTGCTCTTCCTAACGACGAACGTCCTGGCGCTACCACACTCTTCCCGCCCACACACAGTTGGGCCTCAAGAACTACATATCCCACCCGCACACACCTGGGCCTCAGAACAATGTATCCCTCCCGCACACACCTGGGCCTCACAACCATGTATCCCGCCCGCAGACACCTGGGCCTCATCCCGGAGATTCTTGGGAAAAAAATAAAACCTACCCAAATAGTCTTGGGCTAAAACCTCTCCAATAGAAACCTACCCGAAGAGTCTTGGGTGTAAGGTCGCCTCAAGCCATCACAACCTATGGAAGAAAGAGCAGGAAGGAGCTAGTAACTATGGGAAAAACACCCTCTCCCATGAAATGGGAGTGTTCGGCACTAAGTGCTCAACATGGGTGGGGTGCGATAAAACACAAGAAAAAAGATATATATATATATATATATATATATATATATACATACCAAACACTCAACCAAACCTATGGCTTCTAATCAGAGAATTGATCACGTGCCTCGGCACTGCTACTATGAAGCATGCATACAACAAACAATCCAAACCCCATTTAGGTTTTCATGTTTCAACAGAATTAGCTTATTAGTTCCCTAACTACTGGGCAACTATCCACAACCAACCATATCAATCATTTGTAAAGAATATCCCTTCCATCCACAAATCACGTTAGGAAACACAATCAATCACGTACCAGCTCCTTAACAATTTTATTATCATATCCATCTTTAATTCATTTCCATAACAATACCCCGTCGTTCATTTATTCCCAAGTTCCACATATAAATTCATTTTCCACATTACACATTTCCATTAATTTTCCCCCATATATAATCCACTACTAACCACATTAATAATATTAACCACCCATCATTTCAGCCCCATTTCCAAACATCTTATCACACAACAATCCAGAAATTACCACTTCACACATCCCATAACAAAACCAACCCAACACCAATATGTTCATTATTCCATTTTCTTGAACCGGGGTGATCACACAAGGGTTCCAGATTTTAAATCAGCCAACTGTATGTGATTAAAAAAAATTCCACATTCAATAAAGTTCCATTCACAAAAATGGTCTATAAAGATAGGGAAACATTTAATTGCGCAAGAAAAGGCCCCTAATGACCGTTATTTTCAGTTGGAATAATCCTATTCAATTCACAACATAATGTCATAGGATATAAAGATAAACATAATAGCTTCCACATCCCTATTATTTAACCAGTTATTATCTTAGTTTAATGGTTCAACCAGTTCTCATGAAAACAAGAGGATACCCACCCCGCATGATGCAAAATTTAGAGAGATGAAGGTAAGATCCCTACCTCAAAAGGTTATGATCACAATGCTCCCCCGGATCAACTTTAGAAGACATCCGTCGGCATCCGTCACTTCTGTAGAAACCCAGAAAAACCTCCTTGGGTGGAAGTTGGAAAATAAAGGCCTAAGGAAAGACAATATATCCAAGCTCAAAAGTTCCACCTTGTCGTTATGATCCCGTGGCCGCTGACGGATTGTAAATCAAAGCTCGGACAGAGAAGTTATGGAAGAAAAAGATCCTTCGAGTCTCTTGGGAGAGCTCTGCTCAGAGGAATGGGGAGGAGAGGGGTGAGTTGAAAAGGAGGAGGGTACCCCTACTTTTATAGGCGTGAAAAACAAAAGTACACGGCGTGTACTTTATGGTGCACGACATATACTCGGTTATTTCACATGGTCACCATGCATCTTCCAACACGGCCTTCAACGTGGCACGCGACCGTTGACTGGTCAACACACGGTTTGAAGGTAACGCGTATGCGAGGAGGGACTACATGGCATGTAGTATTGGCTACACTGCGTGTACTCATTTATTTCACACGGTAAGGAAATGCCTCCAACATGGCACACAACCGTTGACTGGTCAACACATGGTTTGAAGGTAATGCGTACGTGGGGAGGGACTACACGGCGTGTAGTATGGGGTACATGGCATGTATCCATTTATTTAACATGGAAAGGACAAAGCCTTCAACACGGGGTATACCCAGAGATGGGGTACACGGCGTGTACTCACACTACACAACATGTAGTTTCAAAATTCTGGAAAGTGTGGGAAAAGTCCATTTTACCCTCCAGAACACTTCATGACCCTCTTTTTGACAATGGAATGGGCCTAAGAGGTTCGGGCCATTACATTGCAACATATGGGCATAAGAGGAGGGGGGGTACAGCGTGGCCATAGTGGAGGGAGGAGGTGGGCGGAGGTGGAGGGCACAATGGAGAGGAAATAGCTTAGGGTGGTGCTGGGAAGGGCAGAGGTCGAAGGTGCTGCATGGGGGGGGGGGGGGTGGAGGACTAGGGGGTATAGGGAGGTGAGAGACATAGGGCGCAGGGTGGGGCAGTGCCCGAGGGTGAAATGATGGGGAATGTAGGGTGTTCAGAGCTTGAGGGTGCAGGGTGGGGCAGAGGCTGAGGGTGCATTGCCTATGGGGGGTGGGGTGGGGGCGTAGGGCGGTTAGAGCTGGAGGGTTTACGATGGGGGGGGGGGGGGAGAAGATAGGGGGTGGAGGAAGGGATGGAATTTTAAAAAATAAATTTTAATAAATTATGATTTTGAAAAAACTTTACTGATGTTTTTTTCTCGAAACATCAGTAAATGAGGTTCTATTTACTAACATTTCTAAAAAAACATTGGTAATTTTGGTGTTTCTAAAAAAATATGAATTTAAAAAAAAATTATAAAATAATTATAGATTTTTTTAGAAATTTTCTTAATTGAGGTTATATTTAAAGAAGATTCAAAAAAATTCTTGTAAATCAAGTGTGTCTAATTAGAAACATTAATAAATGTCACTAAATTAGTGACACATTATTTCATATTGTTTTTTCAGAAACAACGGTAAATGAATTACCAATATTTTGAAATGTCACTCATGAAAAAGTTACTAATTTAATTTTTTTTGTGGTGAATGGTGGTGGAAACATATTCATCTTATTTTAACAATCCACTTGGATAAACACTTTATCCTGTAGAAAATACCTTTTATCATTAACTTCTTTTAAAAACATGTTATAGAATCTCATGCATTATAAAACATTTCTATAAAATATTAATCTCATTTATTCATTAAACAATAATTTTTACAAGTATCTTTAGTTACATAAGAAAAAAATGAGATAGAAAATACAGATCCTTTATTAAAATTCATCCTATATTTGAATTGATTCTCATATCCAAGTCATTGATCTCAAAACTCCTTTCTCAATTACATGGAATAAAACTTAAAGATTCTACTATAAAGTTTATCAATCTTGGACTTGTTTATATTTATAACACTATAAGTCTTACAGTTGGTATTATATACCCTATTCAAAATCTAACAATTGATTTCTATAACATCATACCTACCCTAGACTCTCTACTGTATTTATTATGAACTTTCTGATACTCTGTATAATTTCTTCTCTGGTGGGAAATCTTTCCGAAATGGAAACATTAACCTTTATTTTTAACTCCACCATTTGGGCTAAAATACTTTGAACATATATTAGAATATTCACTCTTGGAATTTCTATTAGATATTTTCTTCTTTTAATTTGTACTTTTACATCCTTTCACTGTTAGTACAATTATCAGGTATGGACCTCCCATTTCCTACTCAACTATCATCAACATATTGAGTACCTTATTTAAAATTTTCCAGAGTTCATTTATACTATAATTAACAATGAACCACTAAAAGCATCCTAATAAAGATTACAGAATGAAATCAGCATCCAGGTCATGATTAATATGTGACTCCAATCCATCCAATTCATTAACATACCCAATCATACATAGTACATGATCTAAGTCTGAAGTACCTTATATCATCTTAAAATGATTTTTTTATAAAATTCTTATCTTTTTGATATATCATTCTCCAAATATATCCTTTTCATTTCATCAGTCATCTCATAATAATCCATGATTTTATATTATTTCAAGATTTTTGGCTCCACAAATACAAGCATCAATATAGACACATCAAGAGAAACCCACTTATTATTTTAATAGAAATTATTCATATATTAACTTCTTTCATCAGAAGGTGTTTTCTTGGGAATTGGATTCCCTATCACATAGAATTTATCGTCTTGCTTGAGATACATTTTCAAATATCTATACCCGCCTAATATGTTTCAACAATTTATCTTTTCCTTTTCAAATATTAATCTAAAATTCATATTAGATGATTATTATACCATTTATATCAATAATAAAATATTTTATTTGATGAGTATAATATATTGTTTCACATTCATTTAAAAAGTATAATTATTAGATGTTCTCATACTAAAATGATGAGCCTTTAAATTTCATAAAACCAACTAGTGGGTCAAGATCTGCATTTTTCTAAGTAATGAGTCCACTTTAGTGTTCATATCACCACTTATCTATTTAGCTATTCCATAATTCCAATCATATCATATATTACACTTGAATTATTTAACCGAAAACTCTTTACCCAATCCATCATATGGATAAACACATCATAATTATTTTGGAATCCTTTACAAGGGTTTCCCAACTATGCGTAACCCAAATAAAACACAAAAAATAGGCACTTAACTTTTAGGGTCACCTAATCACTTTCTCTCCTTACATAATTTAATGAATGGGTACCAGAATTTAGCATGAAACTACCCAAATGGATGATAGAGTTCTTGAGAATTGTTTACTCTGTAATGTCATAAAACATAGTATTTTTAAATATTATTTAATCTCACCATCATATCTCATGTAATTATATTTAAATATATGAATGATTGTAATGATTTATTTTTGGAATCTTATTCATTTCACTAAATCAATATGTTCAAAAAATATTAATGTGTAACTCTTTACACAAATCATATCTTGTGTTATTAATCCAAATTAAAATACTATTATATTCATACATATACTAATGAATTATATTCATAAGGTACTTGAAACCCTTTCATATAAATTCCTAGAATCATATGAAATCAACAATCCACACAAGTGTTAGTTTGGATTGAGATATAACCAACCCCAAATTTTATAGACTGGGCATAAGCCTCCTGACCAGTGAATAGTTCTACTCAAAGTATCTCTACCCATGGATACTTTAGTCCAGATCCATTTCAATCCAATCATAATTTTAACAACTAATATGTATAAACTATAATTAACTTCTTAATTAAATTTCATAAACTAATATAATCCAACGTATAGGTAGAAGAAAACTAAAATAAATTTTAAACCTATAATTTAACTCCTTAGATGAATGTATGATAGTTTAGGAGTGCTTTAACTATTTAAATTAAACAATACATCACAATCCATAATATAAAACTTTATATCTATAAATAAAGTATGGAATAAATAATTAAATGATCAATTTATATATTTTTAAGTATGAGATAAAAAATTTATGAACAATTCATAAATAAATTACAGATAATTAATAATTTATTCATTAATGACTAAAAAAGTTCACTTTTATCCAAAATTAATTTCCCATATTATCATTTACATGGTTTTAATATGAACTTAATTAGATTTAAATTATGAGATATTTTATAAACACTATTATTAATGAATAATACATGTTTTTTATTTTATATAAACAATTAACATAAATTAAATATCTCACATTTAATCTTATTTAAATTATAAATCAAATAAACTTCAAAATACCCTTTTCAAATGACTTAAATATTTTTCAAATAAATCCTTAATATAAAAATTTTAAATTTAATTTTATAAATTATTCAAAAATAAATATAAAAACTTTCATATTTTACCTTATTTAGTTTTTAAACACCATAAATTATTTACAATTTAAATCCAATTTAAACCCAGATCAAATCTACCAAAACATATGAGATTGTTTTGGCTATGGTTTTTGATAATTTTAACAAAAAATAATAATTTTTTTTAAAATTCTATTTAAAATATCTTTCACTACAACATAATCTTACATGTTGTGACAACTCTTTCCATGGGCAGGCATAACCATTTTTGTTGGTTATTTTGGATCATTGTTTTGGGCATTGTCACCATTTTTTGGTTTCATATAAGTATACTAGCGCCATGGGTATCTTGACATATGACATGGAATATGTAAGATCAAATTTTCACATAAGGACCTTTGTAAGATTAAACCTTCTTTGCCAGTGTCCATGTAGGATTAACTTCACATTATTATCAGTAGTGGATAATGATAAGTGGCATAGATATATATAAAATCCATCATGTGTCCACCCATATAGTATTAACTATGAACTAACCCATGTGATATTAACTTATTGGAGGTGGCTCATGTACTATTAAATAAAAAAATTGCAATCACTTTATATAGGAAATCTTGCACGGTTGAGCTACATAATATTAATAACATGATGAAAATATTTTTTAGGATATCATATATACCATATAAACAACATGATTATTTTTAAATGATATTCTTTATATTCCTTAAATAGTTGTTTTTAGAATAATTCTGTGGTCTATCAACATTAAGAACAAAAATTCCCATTTTCAGAAGAAACATATCGTGGTCTTTAATTCCCAAGAACCACAATGTATGTTTTTGCTTCATCCATATTTTTGAATCTAGAAAAATATTTCCCCCACTTTCTTCATCCATTAAAATTCGAACCAAACATGGATATGTTTTCTATAATACCTCTGGAGGGTCTCTAAGGGGTATATAACATCCTAAACATAGTACAAGAAAAACTACAAAACATAATAAATCCTAGAATCTATTTATACACTGATAAAAAATAAAAATGGAGAATATTATGTATGGAATACTATAATCTAGTTTATATAGCCTATAAAATAATTTCATATGAATTTGATCAAGATCATTGAGAATCATACAAAATAATCCTTACTCTAGAGGTATCCATAGATCATGTGAATCACTCGATGCTCAAGTAGGACCTCTCTTAATCCATGGTTTACTTAAACCATGAGTTTAAAATAAGGATAGAATCATGAGATAAAAATGATCTCAATTTCAAGGATTTATACTTAGTATTTTGATACTATGGAATTAAACACCACATATGAGTATTTACATTACTCATATAGACATTAAAGTACTTAAAATATTATACTTGTATTGAATAAAAATTTCATAAAATGATTGAAAATTTAAATTTTTGTAATGGTTAGTTGGAATCCTAAAGATAAATATTTAACACTTAAAAATTCATCTTATGTCATAAAACACCTCATAATCATGATTAGATTATAGTTTTAATTGAGAATGATAACTAGGGTAGAAGATATTGGTTAAACTAATGATTATCATACATTAAAATAACCCCCATGCATTACCACCAAAAAGTGATTCACACCATTTTTTGGTTCACATAATTTTAAAAAAATGTGGTCTGAACCACCACACCGTCCTTAGGATTTTAGTTTATATATCCATCAAAATATAGGAAACAAATTTTCTCAAAACCATCCCTCTAAAAAAATTTCTACAATCATTTTTATAGTGAAAATATCTATAGCTCCATTGAAAAATTTATAATAAAATATATTTCAATGAAAAATTTCATTGGATTTATTTTTGACCCAAGATTTACCCTAGACCACTAGGTAATGAAAGTTTATGGTGTAAAATATGAATTTTCAATGGAGAATTTAACTTGAAATTTCACAGGAGTTTTCCACTAGACCCTTTTTGTGTAATGGAAAGGTTCTTATACAATATTATAATTTAGTTCCTATATAGAGTTTTCATTTAAAGTTCCTATAAGATGTTTCTTCATGTGGAATGAAGTTTTTTGAGTGGAAGAATTCTGATTAAAGTTCCTATCGAAGTGAATGAAATGGTTCTTGTGGTAGATTTATATATCTATTAGAACCATTCCACTAGAATTGGGACAAATTTTTTTGGTGGAAAATATAACCCCAATTGGAATATTTGACTTGAAGTTCCATTATAATATTTCACTAAAATTTTATACTAGATTGTATTTATGGAATAAAAATGTTAATTTTTAATTTAGTTAATTTATAAGGGTTCCAATTAAAGTTCTAGTTTAATTTTCTACTTGAATTTTTCATGTGAAAAATGATATTGGGAAAGGTCACAATTAAAGTTATCAATGATGATTGGAGTTAGAATTTTATGTTATAAAATTCATGTTTACACTAGAAACATTATATTAAAAACTTTCCTCTTGAAATATTATACTGTAACATGGATAGGAATGTTTTAGTGTAAAATATGACTTCCTAGTGGAAAATTTGACAAGGAGTTACAATGGAAATTTAAATTATACCCTTTTTTCATATTGTAAAGGCTCCTATATAATATTATAATTTTTTCGTATAGAAGGGTTTCAATTAATGTTTTGGTTAAATTTTACACTGGAATGTTTCACATGAAATGTAAATGTTTTGGTGGAAATTTTTGAGTTAAAGTTCTCGAGTAAGTGTGGAATGAATGTTTTTTTGGGAAAATATATATTTTGACTGAAACCATTAGACTTGTGGAAAATTACCCTAATAATTTTAGTGAAACCCTTATACTAGATTAAAATTTTATATTGGAAGTTATAGATTTTTTTAAATTATATTTTACTATAAGAAATTCCAATTGATGTTCTAGTGCCATTATCTATTAGAACTTATAATGTGAGGATAAAGTAGAAAATTAAACTTAGAGTTCCACTAGAAATTTTCCACATAACCCTTATCATGGAATGGAAAGGTTACCATGAAAAATTACAGTGTAAGTGTAATTTTCCCGGGGAACATTAAGCTTTAGGTCCACTATAAAGTGTAATTTTCCACCAAAAATATTTTATTATAACTTTCCATTGGATATTTATGTATAAGTGAAACTTTACACTAGACAGGATTTACTATTGTATTTATTTCAAATGATATAGTTGAATTTTTTTTGAGAAATTTTTTTGGTAGTTTTTTATTCATTTTAAATCAAACAAGACAACTATACATTGGTTAGTAACAAAAATACGACCCCATATTAAATAAGGGAATATAATATCATTAAGAGATACATAATTTTTCTAATTGATAAATTCCTTAATTTGTGATAAATTTAATCATCAAACTATAAGAAATATGATAATTCAGTAATGTATGTGATGAGTAAATATGATGTAGAAACATTTTTTTTATTTTAGTGGGTTGAAGACCAATTCTCTCTAGATGTAATAGGAATTATTTTTTGGATAACCGATAGGGGAAATAAATTTCGGACTTATAAAAATATAATATCATAGAGGAAATTATTTTAAATATATATTTTCAAATTCTAGTTAAACATTAACACATATGTATCAGATGTTCACTAAAACAGGGCTATATAATTGTACTATATCCCATGAGTTGTGACCCATGATATTCATGTGATGTATATTATAGATATCATTTATCATGTGTATGAGATTCTTCTACTTGTCCCACGCATTCTCTTTTGTTTATGAATCATTAATATACCTTATTTATGACTTTATATACATGTAATAATTGTTTAAGTGTTCAATGATTATGAAATCCCAATGAGATTATGTTATCATAACATATGTCAACTCCTAAAAATTTGAAATCGATGTTTGATTATATTATTTGAATGAAGGGATCCTATAAAAGGATGTATCTCAGATTATTGGGTCAGTGTGGCTGAGATAATCCATAACCAAAACTCTAATCTCTCTTAGTTCTTATTTTTTATTTGAAAAAGAATGTATTTTTACACTGTATGAGTTAATGGGATCCTCTCATAGCATATGAGGATTCTAGTGGCTAGTGTCATCATATTAAGGTGAGAGTCATTAGGATATTACTTCTTGATCATGATAAAAAATCTCCATCATGATTGATAGAGTTATAACTCACTACTATTAAGAAAAGTTGTTTATATTATCTTATTTTATACGGCATGCTTATTTAAGGTTGAATGATCTGGGAAAAGGGTTTTTTCCACTACATTGATCTTGAAATTCTTCTAAAAAATCTATTAGTGGAATCAAAGTCAATTTCATCATCAGATAAACATGTTTTCTAATATTTTTATAAATAACTTGTGTACCATAAGGTTTTTCATGCCATTTCAAAATGCATGATATGTCCTAACTAAATACTAGTCATCAAATCACCAGATAGTTCTTCTTGGAAAATTTTATAGGATAGTGTAATGTGAGATGCTTAGTTATAAGTTATGACCGGTTTGTATCGTAAGGTATGACAAATTGAAATCCCATGGTTTTGTTCTATACTGTAAGTTATGATATAGGTAGTATCATAGGATATGATTAAACCCTATCTTACATAAAAAACACAGTATTATATCATAATAGAGATATATGTGACATCAAATATTATAATTACCTATTATATAAGATTCATTGAATCTATATTCATATGGTGCAACATGTGCTAAATGTTATAACTTTCAAATCACTCATTAAGAAATGAATCTCAATCATGGGTGGTCAAGAGACCAACATTAGATTAAATGGGAGTCTCATGTTATATTTTTTCTTATGATAAATCCCTACATAAAGTATACAAGTACCCATGAAAGATAACATACCATGAATTATGACAGATACCTATTTAAGGATATTTGTACTTATATAAGATACCCACATAGGATACCATATCATTGGCACTCATGTAAGATTCCAAATCATGCATTATGATTGATATTAACCACCATCATTTTTAAGACATGAAATTCCTCAAAAATTGAAAATATTCTTATGGTTCATAAAATATTTATAATTGAAAAGTTATATGCATTATAAATAGTATATTTATATTTCTATATATAATATGACATGTTCATATTAAATCATCATGTTAACTAATTAAAAAAATGTTTATTAATTTATTTATTCCCTTTAAATATTCATATTTATAAATTGTTTATGAAATGTAAATATTTATTATGATTTATTTTATGTGATAAATTGATTCTTATAAAATTTTCATTCTATGCAATACATGCCAGGTATGACAGTATAAAATTTAGTTTTCATATACCATGACTTTAGTTTGTAATTAAAGCTATTATCATGAATTTAGTTTTGAATATAGTTTATACATTTTAATTATTCATGTTATGATGGAATTAGAATATCTATTGAGTAAAGTATCCCTAGGAAGAGAAAATTTGGGTCAAACTTCCCACTAGCCTAGAGGTATATTCCATGTTATATAAAAGTGGGGGTTGATTATCAGTGACTCTAGGATTACTCATGTGTGAATATATAAATCTATACCATTACATAAAAATTTTATGTATCTTATGCATTTGATATATTTAGATATTTATAAATAATTTTGTTTCTATTTTTGTGTGAGTAACACAAAATGTGAGCTGTGTGAAGAGTTACCCATTAATATGGTTTGGAAAAATAAATTTTTTGGAATGAATAAGGATTCCAAAAATAAATCATTAGAATCAGGCATACATAATGGTATAAATAATGAGATAATAAAGATTTCATGGGAAATGATAATTATTAATTTAATATGAATGTGATTTATATTAAATTGGTGAAACATTAAAATAAAAACCCAAAATATTAAGTACGATATAACTTTGAAATAAAATACATATCAATATCTCGATTTTCCAACCGGGCGTGTCATGTTAAAGTTGGGTGCATGTGGATTATCATATGTGAGGCATGATAGGTACATGTGACCCTAATTGGATAAATTGACCATATTAAACTATGATATTTAGGTTACAATTTCTTTGGATACCCTAATAGGATTAGGTAATTAGAGGAATAAAGTTGATTCTATCGATATGATAGATTTGGGAAAAGGGTTGTTTACTCAACTATCTAAGATTCATATGTTATATGATTAGCATGAATACCTAACTAAATAGCTAAGTAATGGGAGAAACTATGAAAGGAATTGAAATTTAATGAAATAAGGATATTGGCTCACTAAAGATAATTATACATGAGGTCATAATTTTAGTGGCAGTGATTTTATTAAATGTACTTTATGAAATGATATAAAAAAGGATACTCACCCATAAATATGTATTATAGATTATGACATGCATCAGATCTCTTATAAGTATAAAATATAATTTTTTTCTAAATTATAATTTTAAATTGATAAGTTCTCTGAAAGAGAATCATTCTTAACATATCATTGTGAATTTTATAGAAATTTATTCCTCTAATATTTACTCGTTTATATTAGATAATGGGTGTATACCATTCATTTTGGATCAAAACTTAAAATGAGAGATAATATATAATTAAATAAAGGTGAAATAGATCTATGAGTTAGCAATAAGGAAATAGTTACGATATTAGATTTTGGAACATACATCCTAAGTCTACCTAGTATATTAGTTTTAGACTTGGAAAACTATTATTTTTTTCCTACCATAAACTAAAACTTTATTTTTTGTATTTTTTTGGTTAATATGGGATTTTGATTCAGTGTTAAAAAAAGATTTTTTCTATTTATATGAATGAAATATTTTATGTTATTTATAATATGGTAAATTTTTTATATATTTTTAATAGGGATAATATTGTTTCTAAAATTTATAATAATAAGATTATGGTTGATTCTAACCCCACTTAGAGTTGAAATTAGTTCCTTCGTTATATAATTGAGAAACACATTCAATGATTCCAGAGATATGGATTATTGGAATCATTTTATTATTAATAATTTAATAACTATTTTTGTTGATTATTAGGAAAAATTATTCAAGAACTTTTTAGGGAAAATGTGAAATTGGTAGTGTAATATTGGATTTTAAACATAGTGATGTATATAAACCAATGAGTAATCAATCAATTTGTGAATTTAGTTACCTTTTATCTTTTACTGATGAATTTATTTAGTATGGTTATGTGTCTTTTATGAGACATATGTTTTAAATTTTTAAAAATTTCAAAAAAAATTACAATAATGCAGATAATAAACTATGAAAAAGTATTTAGATTTACTAATTAGATAGGGATGGTGAATACTTGTGCCAGAAATTCACTAATCATCTGAGATATTGTTGAATTATTTTAAATATCACTCATCTCATAACACTATAGTGGAATGACATGTCTAAGAGGAGGAATCCTACCATATTAGAAATAGTTTAATCAATTATGAGTTAGTGTAAACATACTATATCATCTAAAAATATACTCTAGAAACTAATACATTCCTACTTAACCACATTTTATCTAATTTAATCACAAATAAACTATATGAGATATAGTGTGACGACCCACCCTCGGGGTCCGTGCCGTGACTACCCCAAGCCTGCCTTCCATAGGCTAGGGGCTGGCGACTAGCACCAAGGCGTAAATCCCGGTAAAAAGGGAAGGCATTGCCTTTGTAAAGTAAACAAACACCACAGAGTAAGCAAGCGGAAAGTAAACACTAAGCAAAAGCAGAGTACAACTGAAAGTGCGGAAAAGTAAATGGGCCAGTATACAAACCCAAACTGAAAGTAAAGTACAACTCAAAAGGGAAAACAACAACTGAAAAGTAAAATCCGCTACACCGAGCTGTCCACTGGAAATCCCACCTGAAGGGTGGGTACAGATAGCTCCACTGCTCCACGGGTCCCGCCGTCCGCTCCGAGCACGTCCCGCCCAGTGGTCCACCTCCAGGTACCGTCCTGCTCTGCAAGCCTCAGCTAAGATCAACGATGTCCGTCATCTGCAACCAACACAACGTAGTGCGGGAAAAGCCCGTGCAGGGGTGAGTATAAGCTACTCAGTAGGGACCCCGAGACCCCTGAAGGTCTCTCAAATCCACAAAGGATAAACCACGAATAAAGGTACAATCACGAAGTAACAACCGACACTGCTTAGGTATATGCCCATACATATACCTAAGTCATCAATTTCAAATACGCTCCAACCTCCGAGCCCAAGTACAACTCAGTCCACACAGGAAAGTAAACGTATTCCACACAGGAAAGCATAACGTAATCCACACAGGATAGCACAACACAATCCACACAGGAAAGCAACAGGATTCAGCTCACACAGGTATACTTCTTCAAAGGACGATAAAGATGATCTCTGATCCATCTAAGTCATCGGACCCACGAAGGATCGATAGGTAACTAACCCCCGTAAAAGACCCACACAGGATCGGGCCCACATAGGACCTGTAGGCGATGGTTCACACAGGACCGCTGAGCGCAAGGACCCACACAGGATCGGACCCACACAGGATCGGGCCCACACAGGACCTGTAGCACTGATCCACGTAGGATCGCTGAGTGCTGTAGTCGTCGTCGTTGAATCCACACAGGATCTCTGTACTGTCGTCGTCGCAGTCATAGTAGCGGTAGTAGCAGTAGTAGTCACAGTAACAGTCGCAGCCAGCACTATGGTTCCCGCACACAGCAAGCTCGTTCAGAGGGTCCGCTCCACGAGCCGAGAGGCTGATACATCAACTGTCACAAAGTCCAGAGTTGATGTATCCAAAAGTTCCGTATCGTCAATAGGAACTCAATGCAACAGACGGCGCGTCGATCGGACGCCCGGTCTGAGAGTTATTGGCATTTTCGTCCCCGGGGCCCAGTTGGTTTTTAAGGCAAAACCAACCCGACCGTACTCCACCTACGTCCAAACCTCGGGCAGAGTATGCCAAAAGATCCTTCTCTCTAAGAGGAACACAACAAAGCTGATGGCACGTCAATCGGACGTCCGTAGCTCATGATATGAGCGTTTCCGCTCCGAAGGCCCGGTTGGTTTCGTGAACGAACCAACCCGGCCGAACTCAAAGTGTTCTGAAACTTTGAGTGCGATATACCGAATCGACCGTCTCGATCCAATGATCGTAATTCCACTGACGGTTCGTTGATCGGAGGTCCGTGGCTCAAGTTATGGCCAAAAGACCGAAACCGTCTCCAAAACGGGGGGTCCGGGTCCGGGCCGACCCGGCCCGACCCCCCCTAGGTCGGCCCGAACCGGGTCGACCTGACCCGGGTCCAACCCGGCCCGGCCGGCCGGCCGGCGGCGCGGCGGCCTGGCGCCGCACGGATGCAGCGCGCGGGGGGCAAAGCCCCCGCTTCATCAGATGGCGGCGCGGCTTTTAGCCGCGCCTTTAGAAACCGCCCCCCCCCCCCCCCCTCGTGGGGGGCCTGCTTTGAAGAGGATCGGGGGGCCGCCTGCCCCCCTCAAGGAAACCACCCCCCCCCCATAAATGGGGGGGGGTTAGTGCTGGCCGGGGGAATTAAATTCCCCTGGCCTTTGACCTTCCGGCCGGCCATCTGGCCGGCCGGTTTTTCTTCAACGGGACCGGTAAACCGGTCCCCTTTTTCCAGCTTCCGAGGCCGGTGGCCCGGCCGGCGGTCTTCTCATCCGGCGCGGCCCGGAACCGGCCGCGGTGTTCGTCGTCCGGCGCGGTGCGACGACACCGCGCCCCTCCGCCGCGCCTTTGATTCCCTTCGACGCAGCGCGACGACATCGCGTTCTTGATGATTCTTCCATGGCGCGGCGCGACGGCGCCGCGCTATATAAGTGTGCGAATATCCGCGTGGTGCGACGACACCACGCCATCTTGTTTCACCCACAAGATAAGTCAACAAGAACAAAGGAGGGGGTTCGGCCGTGTTCATGCGGTCCGGCCCCCCTCACGTTAAATGATAATACAAATTTAAATATCCTCACGTTAGTCATGCCAGAACCACGAACAAGAATAAATAAATAAACAAATAACAACAACCCCTACCTTGGTATAGGTTCGAAGATTTGTCAACGTCCCGCGGAAGACAACGTCGTGGAGGTCGGGCGTCGCGGTAATCGTTCGTCAAATCCGATGACGAAGAGGTACGTCCGAAGAGTTACGTCATTGGCGAATCTTCGTATGCCGACGAAGGAAGTCCGAGGAGGAAGCGACATTCCCTTTCGTTGACACGGAAGACGAAGAAGAGAGGAGCGGCATTCTTCGTCGGAGCTTGAGCGTTCTTCGTCAAAGCTTGAGCATTCTTCGTCAAAGTTTGAAGAAGAAGGAAAATATCTCAAAATAGCTAAAGAATTCTAACCAAATAAAATAAGCTAAGAGCTTATTTTATTCACAAACTTAACAAATTGAATTTCAAAGGTTTGAAATTCAAATAAGATAACTCCAAAATTAAATAACAATTTGTCATGTCATTTAAGGAGGGGTTAAAGGGAGTTTGAGAGAAGATGGAAGGTTTAGGTTCATGTGGGTCCCACCACACTTAATCCTCTCAAAGGAGGTTAAGTGGGTGTGGGTCCCACCCCTAACTTCCTTTGAGAGAAGTTAACCAACAAAAGATAAAATAAAAAGTGTTCCACATTTTTATTCAACTTTTTATAATTCTCCCAAAAACTAACTTTCTTCCCGCATTAAACGCAACTTCGGAAAAGGTCTCCTTAAGCGAATATCGGCGTTGCGAGTTAATCGGTGTCCTCAGATTTCAATTCCGAGCACCGGATCAAAAGTTAGAAATTCCCGCTCGTTCGTTCACTGAACGTACCCGAGCCAAACTTCGGAAAATGATTCCGGGCACTCCGGGCCTCGGAATCAGGTGCCGTCTGAAACCGCGCTCTTGTAAAATTCCAAAGAAAATTAAGAAAAAATTTCCCTTGAATTTTACGGGTCTTTACATTACTCCCACCTCAGGGCTTTATGTCCCCGTAAAGATACATCAAAACTAGGAAAACAAATGAGGGTACTGAGCACGCATCTAAGCCTCCTGCTCCCATGTGCTCTCCTGGAGATTCCCGTGCTGCCATCTGATGTGCACAAGAGGAATCGATCTCCCATGTAGGACCCGCTCCTGTCGATCCTCTATCTCCACTGGGACCTCCATAAAATTCACCCCATCGTCAACGTCAAGCTCCCCATGGTCAATGATGTGCGCCGGGTCGTGCACGTATCTCCTCAGCTGAGACACGTGGAAGACATCGTGCACCCGGTGCAACTGAGGTGGTAGAGCCAGGCGATAAGCCACCTCGCCAATCCTGCTGAGGATCTGGAAGGGTCCGATGAAGCGCGGAGATAACTTGCCGCCTCGGCCAAATATCCGAATACCACGTCGAGGTGAGACCCGCAAAAAGACGTGGTTACCATCCTCGAACTCTAGTGGCCTCCGCCTCCTGTCAGCGTATGACTTCTGCCGGCTCTGAGCTATCCTCATCTGCTCCTGGATGACCTGGACCTTCTCTATCGTGGCCTGGACCATCTCCGGTCCCACCAGTGCTGACTCCCCAGGGTCTGTCCAGCACAAAGGAGATCTACAAGGTCGGCCGTACAACGCCTCGTACGGTGCCATCCCGATGGGGGAGTGGTAGATGTTGTTGTACGCAAACTCCACCAAGGGTAGGTGGTCCTCCCAGCTACGACCAAAGTCGAGTACACATGTGCGGAGCATGTCCTCGAGAGTCTGAATGGTCCTCTCCGTCTGACCATCCGTCTGAGGGTGAAAGGCTGTGCTCAGGCGTAGCTGCATCCCGAACACCTCCTGCAACCCCTTCCAAAGCCGGGAAGTAAAGCGAGCATCTCGATCAGAGACGATAGATTATGGCACACCGTGAAGTCGCAAAATCTCTTGAACATAGAGACGTCCCAAGATCTCCACTGAGCCCTGCTCTCTAATGGGTAAGAAGTGTTCCGACTTGGTGAGTCGGTCAACAATCACCCAGATGGAGTCGTGACCTCTGGAAGTGCGTGGAAGTCCAGTCACAAAGTCTATAGATATGCCGTCCCACTTCCACTCTGGAACCTCCAAGGGTTGTACCAAGCCTGCTGGTACCTGATGCTCTGCCTTCACCTGCTGGCAGGTGAGGCATCGAGAAACGAACTCTGCTACTGCCTTCTTCATGCTCGGCCACCGGTGCTGTCGTCTGAGGTCCTAGTACATCTTCGCCACTCTAGGATGTACCGCCAAAGGAGAAGTGTGAAACTCTCTCAGCACTTCCTCTCGTAAAGCGACTGGTACCATGGTACGTCCTTTGAAAAGGATGTCGTGCTCTGCTCCAAGGGTGAAACCATCAGGTGCCTGTCCCGAGGGTATCTGAGCACGCCGTGTCTCATAGTCAGCATCCTCACGCTGTGCCTCTCTGACCCGCTGCAGTAGTGAAGGGGTGACTGTGAGAGACTGGAGGAAGGCTACTCCATCTTTATCCACAAAGGATATCTGCAAAGAGGCTAGCTGCTCCATCGCCTCCTCAAGTAGCTGAATGCCCGTCCTCCTGCTGAGGGCATCGGCTACTACGTTCCCCTTCCCAGGAGTATAGACTATCTCAAAGTCATAGTCCTGGAGGAACTCAAGCCATCGCCACAGTCTCAGGTTCAGGTCCTTCGGCGAGAAGATATACCTGAGACTCTGATGATCGGAAAAGACTGTAAAGCGCTCGCCCATCAGATAGTGTCACCATGTCTTCAGAGCGAAGACCACTGCTGCTAACTCCAGGTCATGGGTAGCGTAGTTCTTGCTCATGCGGCCTCAACTGATGTGATCCATAGGCGATCACTGCCCGCTCCTGCATCAGAACACATCCGAGTCCGGTCCCTGATGCATCGCAGTAGACTACGTACCCTACTCCCTCCTTAGGCAACCTCAAGATAGGTGCGCTAGTCAATCTCTGTCTCAGCTCCTGGAAGCTCTGCTGACTTCTGTCTGACCACACGAAGGGTTTCCCCTTCTTCGTCAAATCTATGAGTGGTGCCGCAACTCTAGAGAAGTTCAGCACGAATATCCGATAGTATCCAGCTAGTCCCAAGAAACTCCGAACCTCAGTCACGCTCTTGGGTGACTCCCATGCTAACACAGACTCAATCTTCGCAGGATCTACTAAAACTCCTACCTCAGAGATAACGTGTCCCAAGAAGTGGACCTCACGTTTCTAGAACTGGCACTTCGAGAGCTTACCATAAAGCTGGTGCTCTCGGAGTGTGTCTAGTATAACTCGCAAGTGATAGGCGTGCTCCTCCTCAGTCGTAGAGTAAATCAGAATGTCGTCGATGAAGACCATGACAAATCGATCGAGGTATGGCTGAAAGATCCTGTTCATGAGATCCATGAACACTGCTGGAGCATTGGTTACACCGAAAGGCATAACCAAGAACTCATAGTGGCCATACCGACATCTGAAGGCCGTCTTCTGCACATCCTCGTCTCTGACTCTGAGCTGATGATAGCCTGACCTGAGGTCTATCTTCGAGAACCACCGTGCTCCCTTGAGCTGATCAAAGAGGTCATCAATCCTTGGTAGTGGATACTTGTTCCTCACTGTCACCTGGTTCAGGAGACGATAGTCAACAAAAAGTCGCAATCTCCCGTCCGCCTTCTTGGCGAACAATATCGGGGAAGCCTAGGGTGAAACACTGGGTCGGATGAACCCCTTGCCCTACAAGTCCTCCAACTGTACCCGTAGCTCTCGAAGCTCGGCGGGGGCCATACGATATGCTGGAGTGGATATTGGGGCTGTCCCGGGGTACAAGTCAATATAAAAGTCTACCTCTCTACAAGGAGGTAGCCCTGGAACGTCGTCGGGAAAAACGTCCGCAAACTGATCCACCACTGCAGGAAAACCAGGACTCCGCACGTCAACTGCTCCAAGGATGAGGCTAGCCAACTAATGAGTGATGGGCTGTCCTCTCCTCCACGGAAGTCCATCATGTGCTGCTAAGGCTCCCTTCTCGCCGGTGAAGGTGAACCTACTCCCGTCGGTGTGTACACATCGCACCTTGCGCCTAAAACAGTCAATCTGCGCATGGACCGTAGATAGCCAATCCATGCCCAAGATGACGTCGTAAGGCCTCGACACTGCTACAAGAAGATCCCAGCCGAAGCTCTCGCCTCCTAGAGTAAGCTCACACTTCCGGCACCAGTGCGTAATCGTCGAGTCTGCTCCCGTAGAAGTCTCTAGCCGTAAGGATCGAGCCAACGGCTCTGACGGAATCTCCGAGCTCCGAACAAGGGCAGCGGCTATGAAAGAGTGACTCGCTCCTGTGTCTATAAGAACTCCAGCAAGGGTGGAATAGACACAGATAGTACCTCGAATCATCTTGGGTGCGCCGTGGTCGTAGGCCTCTGCTGCCTGGAGCTGTGCCTGTCTCTGCCCGCCAGCTCCCTGTGGTCGGGGTGGACCTCCTGGTGGTGGTGGTGGCAGAGCCTCAAAGCGTCGCCCACCACCGGCTGCTCGTCCAGCTCCTCTGCCTCGTCCGCCTCCTCCCTATGGACCACCACGGTCGACCCTCTGCCTCTGACTCAGTGGTCCCTCAACTGTCTGCTGCTCCTCGGCATGGCGGGTCGGGCAGTCACGAGCCATGTGGCCCTGCCCGTCGCACGAGTAGCACTGTCTGCCTCTCGAAAGACTGGTTCCGCGCTGTGTGCCCCGCACTGCTGAGCCAGTGCCCTGAGGTCTTCTGCCCGAAGGTCTGGTCTGTCTGGACCCCTGAGTCATCCATCGACTGCCTGCAGCAGATGACTCTGCCACGTGCCGCCCTGCGGTGGGTCGCTGCGCTGGTGTAGACTCAGCAAGGAAGCTCTCGATCAGAAGGGCCCGCTCCAGTACTCCTGTCTGAGTCGGTATGCTGAGGGAGATCAGAGATGCCCTGATCTCGTGTCTCAAACCCTACTCGAAGGTCCGGGCCCGGAAGAATGGGTCCCGTACCATGTCGGTCGAGTAGCGCGAGAGATCAGTAAATCTCGCCGAGTACTGAGCGACCGTCATGATGCCCTGCCATAGCTGTAGAAGCTCCTGGATACGCACCGCACGAAGGGTGGCTGGGACGAACTCCGAGCGGAAGAGGCTCTCAAAGTCCGTACATAGTAGAGATGCATCATCGTGCACCTGGAGCATCAAACTCCACCATCGTCCTACTGCTGCGTGTAGTAGGCTCGCAGCGAGGATCACCATGAGGTCTGCTGATGCCCTCACTAGCCTAAACACACGTACCACTGCCTCCAGCCAGTCCTCGGCTGCCTGGGGATCCGTCTCCCCGCGAAACCTGGGCATTCGCTGGCGCTGAAACTCATGTAGTGCGCTGAGGCGACGTGCATCGTCAGTGGATGGTGCTGGAAGCATCGGGGGCTCAGCGGGTAGTGCTACCACCGGTGCCACTGCTGACAAAGGGCCCTGCACCGAGGCCTCGTCGCTCGGTGGGCTGTCGTCACACTCGACTCTCGAAACCCTAGCTGGCTGCCATCGTGGGGCCATCCTGAACAGAAAACAGGTGCGCCATGGTCAGAACAGTATACCTCGTGAGCTGATATAAAGTAATCACAAAGAAAACTTTGAAACACACACGCAATCAATGTTTTCATGCATTAAGTCGGAAATCAGAAGTCAGGGTCCTGGTGTACGGATACGTCGGCCGCCGCACCAACACTAGACTCCTTGGACTGATAACCACACTCAATACGCTAAACATTATTGCTTCACATATAAAAGATCAGAGTTCGCGGTAGAACCGAACTCCTCTGATACCAATTTGTCACGACCCACCCTCGGGGTCCGTGCCGTGACTACCCCAAGCCCGCATTCCATAGGCTAGGGGCTGGCGACTAGCACCAAGGCGTAAATCCCGGTAAAAAGGGAAGGCATTGCCTTTGTAAAGTAAACAAACACCACAGAGTAAGCAAGTGGAAAGTAAACACTAAGCAAAAGCAGAGTACAACTGAAAGTGCGGAAAAGTAAATGGGCCAGTATACAAACCCAAACTGAAAGTAAAGTACAACTCGAAAGGGAAAACAACAACTGAAAAGTAAAAGCCGCTACACTGAGATGTCCACTGGAAATCCCACCTGAAGGGTGGGTACAGATAGCTCCACTGATCCACGGGTCCCGCCGTCCGCTCCGAGCACGTCCCGCCCAGTGGTCCACCTAGAGGTACCGTTCTGCTCTGCAAGCCTCAGCTAAGATCAACGTTGTCCGTCGTCTGCAACCAACACAACGTAGTGCGGGAAAAGCCCGTGCAGGGGTGAGTATAAGCTACTCAGTAGGGACCCCGAGACCCCTAATGGTCTCTCAAATCCACAAAGGATAAACCACGAAGAAAGGTACAATCAAGATGTAACAACCGACACTGCTTAGGTATATGCCCATACATATACCTAAGTCATCAATTTCAAATACGCTCCAACCTCCGAGCCCAAGTACAACTCAGCCCACACAGGAAAGTAAACGTATTCCACACAGGAAAGCATAACGTAATCCACACAGGATAGCACAACACAATCCACACAGGAAAGCAACAGGATTCAGCTCACACAGGTATACTTCTTCAAAGGACGATAAAGATGATCTCTGATCTATCTAAGTCATCGGACCCATGACGGATCTATAGGTAACTAACCCCCGCAAAAGACCCACCCAGGATCGGGCCCACATAGGACCCGTAGGCGCTGGTTCACACAGGACCGCTGAGCGCAAGGACCCACACAGGATCTGACCCACACAGGATCGGGCCCACACAGGACCTGTAGCACTGATCCACGTAGGATCGCTGAGTGCTGTAGTCGTCGTCGTAGAATCCACACAGGATCTCTGTACTGTCGTCGTCGCAGTCACAGTAGCGGTAGTAGCAGTAGTAGTCACAGTAACAGTCGCAGCCAGCACTAGGGTTCCTGTACACAGCAAGCTCGTTCGGAGGGTCCGCTCCACGAGCCGAGAGGCTGATACATCAACTGTCACAAAGTCCAGAGTTGATGTATCCAAAAGTTCCGTATCGTCAACAGGAACTCAACGCAACAGACGGCGCGTCGATCGGACGCCCGGTCTGAGAGTTATTGACATTTTCATCCCCGGGGCCCGGTTGGTTTTTAAGGCAAAACCAACCCGACCGTACTCCACCTACGTCCAAACCTCGGGTGGAGTATGCGAAAAGATCCATCTCTCTAAGAGGAACACAACAAAGCTGACGACATGTCAATCGGACGTCCGTAGCTCAAGATATGAGCGTTTCCACTCCGAAGGCCCGGTTGGTTTCGTGAACGAACCAACCCGGCCGAACTCAAAGTGTTCTGAAACTTTGAGTGCGATATACCGAATCGACCGTCTCGATCCAAGGATCGCAATGCCGCTGACGGTTCGTCGATCGGAGGTCCGTGGCTCAAGTTATGGCCAAAAGACCGGAACCGTCTCGAAAACGGGGGGTCCGGGTCCGGGCCGACCCGAACCGGGTCGACCCGACCCGGGTTCGACCCGGCCCAGCCGGCCGGCCGGTGGCGCGGCGGCGCGGTGGCCTGGCGGCACGGCGGCCTGGCGCCGCACGGATGCAGCGCGCGGGGGGCAAAGCCCCCGCTTCATCAGACGGTGGCGCGGCTTTTAGCCGCGCCTTTGGAAACCGCCCCCCCCCCCCCCCTCGTGGGGGGCCTGCTTTGAAGAGGACCGGGGGGCCGCCTGCCCCCTCAAGGAAACCGCCGCCCCCCCCCCTCATAAATGGGGGGGGGGGTTAGTGCTGGCAGGGGGAAATAAATTCCCCCGGCCTTTGACCTTCCGGCCGGCCATCTGGCCGGCCAGTTTTTCTTCAACGGGACCGGTAAACCGGTCCCCTTTTTCCGGCTTCCGACGACGGCGGCCCGGCCGGCGGTCTTCTCGTCCCGCCGCGGCCCCGAACCGGCCGCGGTGTTCGTCGTCCGGTGCGGTGCGACGACACCGCGGCCCTCCTCCGCGCCTTTGATTCCCTTCGACGCGGCGCGTCGATGTCGCGTTCTTGATGATTCTTCCATGGCACGACACGACGACGCCGCGCTATATAAGTGTGCGAATATCCGCGTGGTGCGACGGCACCACGCCATCTTGTTTCACCCACAAGATAAGTCAACAAGAACAAAGGAGGGCGTTTGGCCGTGTTCATGCGGTCCGCCCCCCCTCACGTTAAATGATAATACAAATTTAAATACCCTCACGTTAGTCATGCCAGAACCATGAACAAGAATAAATAAATAAACAAATGACAACAACCCCTACCTTGGGTATAGGTTCGAAGATTTTTCAACGTCCCGTGGAAGACAACGTCGCGGAGGTCGGGCGTCGCGGTAATCGTTCGTCAAATCCGATGACGAAGAGGTACGTCCGAAGAGGTACGTCGTTGGCGAATCTTCGTATAACGACGAAGGAAGTCCGAGGAGGAAGCGGTGTTCCCTTTCGTTGACACGGAAGACGAAGAAGTGAGGAGCGGCGTTCTTCGTCGGAGCTTGAGCATTCTTCGTCAAAGCTTGAGCGTTCTTCGTCAAAGTTTGACGAAGAAGGAAAAGCTCTCAAAATAGCTAAAAAATTCTAACAAAATAAAATAAGCTAAGAGCTTATTTTATTCACAAACTTAACAAATTGAATTTCAAAGGTTTGAAATTCAAATAAGATAACTGCAAAATTAAATAACAATTTGTCATGTCATTTAAAGAGGGGTTAAAGGGAGTTTGAGAGAAGATGGATGGTTTAGGTTCGTGTGGGTCCCACCACACTTAATCCTCTCAAGGGAGGTAAAGTGGGTGTGGGTCCCACCCCTAACTTCCTTTGAGAGAAGTTAACCAACAAAAGATAAAATAAAAAGTGTTCCACATTTTTATTCAACTTTTTATAATTCTCCCAAAAACTAACTTTCGTCCCGCATTAAACGCAACTTCGGAAAAGGTCTCCTTAAGAGAATATCGGCGTTGCGAGTTCATCGGTGTCCTCGTATTTCAATTCCGAGCACCGGATAAAAAGTTAGAAATTCCCGCTCGTTCATTCACTGAACGTACCCGAGCCAGGCTTCAGAAAATGATTCCGGGCACTCTGGGCCTCGGAATCAGGTGCCGTCTGAAACCACGCTCTTGTAAAATTCCAAAGAAAATTAAGAAAAAATTTCCCTTGAATTTTACGGGTCTTTACATTACTCCAAACTCAGGGCTTTACGTCCCCGTAAAGATACATCAAAACTAGGAAAACAAATGAGGGTACTGAGCACGCATCTGAGCCTCCCACTCCCATGTGCTCTCCTAGAGATTCTCGTGCTTCCATCTGATGCGCACAAGAGGAATCGATCGCCCACGTAGGACCCGCTCCTGTCGATCCTCTATCTCCACTGGGACCTCCGTAAAAGTCGCCCCATCGTCAATGTCAAGCTCCCCATGGTCAATGATGTGCGTCGGGTCGTGCACGTATCTCCTCAGCTGAGACACGTGGAAGACGTCGTGCACCAGGTGCAACTGAGGTGGTATAGCCAGGCGATAAGCCACCTCGCCAATCCTGCTGAGGATCTGGAAGGGTCCGATGAAGCGCGGAGATAACTTGCCGCCTCGGCTAAATCTCCGAATACCACGTCGAGGTGAGACCCGCATAAAGATGTGGTCATCATCCTCAAACTCTAGTGGCCTCCGCCTCCTGTCAGCGTATGACTTCTGCCGGCTCTGAGCTGTCCTTATCCGCTCCTGGATGACCTGGACCTTCTCTATCGTGGCCTGGACCATCTCCGGTCCCACCAGTGCTGACTCCCCCGGGTCAGTCCAGCACAAAGGAGATCTACAAGGTTGGCCGTACAACACCTCGTACCGTGCCATCCCGATGGTGGAGTGGTAGCTGTTGTTGTACGCAAACTCCACCAAGGGTAGGTGGTCCTCCCAACTACGACCAAAGCCGAGGACACATGTGCGGAGCATGTCCTCGAGAGTCTGAATGGTCTTCTCCGTCTGACCATCCGTCTGAGGGTGAAAGGCTGTGCTCAGACGTAGCTGCGTCCCGAACACCTCCTGCAACCCCTTCCAAAGCCAGGAAGTAAAGCGAGCATCTCGATCGGAGACGATAGATGATGGCACACCGTGAAGCCGCACAATCTCCGGAACATAGAGGCGTCCCAAGCTCTCCACTGATCCCTGCTCTCTAATGGGTAAGAAGTGTGCCGACTTGGTGAGTCGGTCAACAATCACCCAGATGGAGTCGTGACCTCTGGAAGTGCGTGGAAGTCTAGTCACTAAGTCCATAGATATGCCGTCCCACTTCCACTCCGGAACCCCCAAGGGCTGTACCAAGCCTGCTGGTACCTGATGCTCTGCCTTCACCTGCTGGCAGGTGAGGCATCGAGAAACGAACTCTGCTACTGCCTTCTTCAAGCCCGACCACCAGTGCTGTCGTCTGAGGTCCTGGTACATCTTCGCCACTCCAGGATGTACCACCAAAGGAGAAGTGTGAAACTCTCTCAGAAATTCCTCTCGCAAAGCGACTGGTACCATGGTACATCCTTTGAAAAGGATGTCGTGCTCTGCTCCAAGGGTGAAACCATCAGGTGCCTGTCCCGAGGGTATCTGAGCACGCCGTGTCTCACAGTCAGCATCCTCACGCTGTGCCTCTCTGACCCGCTGTAGTATTGAAGGGGTGACTGTGAGAGACTGGAGGAAGGCTACTCCATCTTTATCCATGAAGGATATCTACAAAGAGGCTAGCTGCTCCGTCGCCTCCTCAAGTAGCCGAATGCCCATCCTCCTGCTGAGGGCATCGGCTACTACGTTCCCCTTCCCAGGAGTATAGACTATCTCAAAGTCATAGTCCTGGAGGAACTCAAGCCATCGCTGCTGTCTCAGGTTCAGGTCCTTCTGTGAGAAGATATACCTGAGACTCTGATGATCGGAAAAGACTGTAAAGCGCTCGCCCATCAGATAGTATCTCCATGTCTTCAGAGCGAAGACCACTGCTGCTAACTCCAGGTCAAGGGTAGCGTAGTTCTTCTCATGCGGCCTCAACTAACGTGATCCATAGGCGATCACTGCCCGCTCCTGCATCAGAACACATCCGAGTCCAGTCCCTGATGCATCGAAGTAGGCTACGTACCCTACTCCCTCCTCAGGAAACCTCAAGATAGGTGTGCTAGTCAATCTCTGTCTCAGCTCCTGGAAGCTCTTCTGACATCTGTCTGACCACACGAAGGGTTTCCCCTTCTTCTTCAAAGCTGTGAGTGGTTCCCCAACTCTACAGAAGTCTGGCACAAATCCCCGATAGTATCCAGCTAGTCCCAAGAAACTCCGAACCTCAGTCACGCTCCTGGGTGGCTCCCATGCTAACACAGCCTCAATCTTCGCAGGATCTACTGCAACTCCCACCTCAGAGATAACGTGTCCCAAGAAGTGGACCTCACATATCCAGAACTGGCACTTAGAGATCTTACCATAAAGCTGGTGCTCTCGGAGTGTGTCTAGTATAACTCTCAAGTGATAGGCGTGCTCCTCCTCAGTCGTAGAGTAAATCAGAATGTCGTCGATGAAGACCACGAAAAATCGATCGAGGTATGGCTGAAAGATCCTGTTCATGAGATCCATGAACACTGCTGGAGCATTGGTTACACCGAAAGGCATAACCAAGAACTCATAGTGGCCATACCGACATCTGAAGGCCGTCTTCTGCACATCCTCCTCTCTGACTCTGAGCTGATGATAGCCTGACCTGAGGTCTATCTTCGAGAACCACCGTGCTCCCTTGAGCTGATCAAAGAGGTCATCAATCCTCGGTAGCGGATACTTGTTCCTTACTGTCACCTGGTTCAGGCGACGATAGTCAACACAAAGTTGCAAGCTCCCGTCCGCCTTCTTGGCAAACAATATCGGGGAAGCCCAGGGTGAAACACTGGGTCGGATGAACCCCTTGCCCTGCAAGTCCTCCAACTGTACCCGTAGCTCTCGAAGCTCGACGGAGGTCATCCGATATGCTGGAGTGGATATCAGGGCTGTCCCGGGGTATAAGTCAATATAAAAGTCTACCTCTCTACGAGGAGGTAGCCCTGGAACGTCATCGGGAAAAACGTCCGCAAACTGATCCACCACTGCAGGAAAACCAGGACTCCGCACGTCAACTGCTCCAAGGATGAGGCTAGCCAACTGATGAGTGATGGGCTGTCCTCTCCTCCGCGGAAGTCCATCCTGTGCTGCTAAGACTCCCTTCTCGCCGGTGAAGGTGAACCTGCTCCCGTCGGTGCGTACACATCGCACCTTGCGCCTAAAACAGTCAATCTGCGCATGGACCGTAGATAGCCAATCCATGCCCAAGATGATGTCGTAAGGCCTCGACGCTGCTACAAGAAGATCCCAGCCGAAGCTCTCGCCTCCTAGAGTAAGCTCACACTGCCGGCACCAGTACATAATCGTCGAGTCTGCTCCCATAGGAGTCTCTAGCCGTAAGGATCGAGCCAACAACTCTGACGGAATCTCCGAGCTCTGAACAAGGGCAGCAGCTATGAAAGAGTGACTCGCTCCTGTGTCTATAAGAACTACAGCAAGGGTGGAATAGACACAGATAGTACCTCGAATCATCTCGGGTGCGCCGTGGTCGTAGGCCTCTGCTGCCTGGAGCTGTGCCTGTCTCTGCCCGCCAGCTCCCTGTGGTCCGGGTGGACCTCCTGGTGGTGGTGGTGGCAGAGCCTCAAAGCGTCGCCCACCACCGGCTGCTCGTCCAGCTCCTCTGCCTCGTCCGCCTCCTCCCTGCGGACCACCACGGTCGACCCTCTGCCTCGGTGGTCCCTCAACTGTCTGCTGCTCCTCGGCATGGCGGGTCGGGAAGTCACGAGCCATGTGGCCATGCCCACCGCACGAGTAGCACTGTCATCCTCTTGAAAGACTGGTTCCGCGCTGTGTGCCCCGCACTGCTGAGCCAGTACCCTGAGGTCGTCTGCCCGAAGGTCTGGTCTGTCTGGACCCCTGAGTCATCCGTCGACTGCCTGCTGCAGATGACTCTGCCACGTGCCGCCCTGCGGTGGGTCGCTGCGCTGGTGTATACTCAGCAAGGAAGCTCTCGATCAGAAGGGCCCGCTCCAGTACTCCTGTCTGAGTCGGTATGTTGAGGGAGATCAGCGATGCCCTGATCTCGTGTCTCAAACCCTGCTCGAAGGTCCGGGCCCGGAAGAATGGGTCCCGTACCATGTCGGTCGAGTAGCGCGAGAGATCAGTAAATCTCGCCGAGTACTGAGCGACCGTCATGCTGCCCTGCCGCAGCTGTAGAAGCTCCTGGATACGCACCGCACGAAGGGTGGCTGGGACGAACTTCGAGCGGAAGAGGCTCTCAAAGTCCGTCCAAAGTAGAGATGCCTCATCGTGCACCTGGAGCATCAAGCTCCACCATCGTCCTGCTGCTGCATGTAGTAGGCTCGAATCGAGGATCACCATGATGTCTGCTGGTGTCCTCACTAGCCTAAACACACGTACCACTGCCTCCAGCCAGTCCTCGGCTGCCTGGGGATCCGTCTCCCCGCGAAACCTGGGCGGTCGCTGGCGCTGAAACTCATGCAGTGCGCTGAGGTGACGTGCATCGTCAGCGGCTGGTGCTGGAAGCATCGGGGGCTCGGCGGGTAGTGCTATCACCGGTGCCACTGCGGACAATGGGCCCTGCACCGAGGCCTCGTCGTTCGGTGGGCTATCATCACACTCGACTCTCGGAACCCTAGCTGGCTGCCGTCGTGGGGCCATCCTGAAAAGAAAACAGGTGCGCCACGGTCAGAACAGTATACCTGGTGAGCTGATATAAAGTAATCACAAAGAAAACTTTGAAACACACACGCAATCAATGTTTTCGTGCATTAAGTCGGAAATCAGAAGTCCGGGTCCTGGTGTACGGATACGTCGGCCGCCGCACCAACACTGGACTCCCTGGACTGATAACCACACTCAATACGCTAAACATTATTGCTTCACATAGAAAAGATCAGAGTTCGCGGTTGAACCGAACTCCTCTGATACCAATTTGTCATGACCCACCCTCGGGGTCCGTGCCGTGACTACCCCAAGCCCGGCTTCCATAGGCTAGGGGCTGGCGACTAACACCAAGGCGTAAATCCCGGTAAAAAGGGAAGGCATTGCCTTTGTAAAGTAAACAAACACCACAGAGTAAGCAAGCGGAAAGTAAACACTAAGCAAAAGCAGAGTACAAATGAAAGTGCGGAAAAGTAAATGGGCCAGTATACAAACCCAAACTGAAAGTAAAGTACAACTCGAAAGGGAAAACAGAAACTGAAAAGTAAAAGCCACTACACCGAGATGCCCACTGGAAATCCCACCTGAAGGGTGGGTACAGATAGCTCCACTGCTCCACGGGTCCCGCCGTCCGCTCCGAGCACGTCCCGCCCAGTGGTCCACCTCCAGGTACCGTCCTGCTCTGCAAGCCTCAGCTAAGATCAACGCTGTCCGTCGTCTGCAACCAACACAACGTAGTGCGGGCAAAGCCCGTGCAGGGGTGAGTATAAGATACTCAGTAGGGACCCCGAGACCCCTGAAGGTCTCTCAAATCCACAAAGGATAAACCACGAAGAAAGGTACAATCATGATGTAACAACCGACACTGCTTAGGTATATGCCCATACATATACCTAAGTCGTCATTTTCAAATACGCTCCAACCTCCGAGCCCAAGTACAACTCAGTCCACACAGGAAAGTAAACATATTCCACACAGGAAAGCATAACGTAATCCACACAGGATAGCACAACACAATCCACACAGGAAAGCAACAGGATTCAGCTCACACAGGTATACTTCTTCAAAGGACGATAAAGATGATCTCTGATCCATCTAAGTCATCCGACCCACGAAGGATCAATAGGTAACTAACCCCCGCAAAAGACCCACACAGGATCGGGCCCACATAGGACCTGTAGGCGCTGGTTCACACAGGACCGCTGAGCGCAAGGACCCACACAGGATCGGACCCACACAGGATCGGGCCCACACATGACCTGTAGCACTGATCCACGTAGGATCACTGAGTGCTGTAGTCGTCGTCGTCGAATCCACACAGGATCTCTGTACTGTCGTCGTCGCAGTCATAGTAGCCTTAGTAGCAGTAGTAGTCACAGTAACAGTTGCAGCCAGCACTAGGGTTCTCGCACACAGCAAGCTCATTCGGAGGGACCGCTCCACGAGCCGAGAGGCTGATACATCAACTGTCACAAAGTCCAGAGTCAATGTATCCAAAAGTTCTGTATCGTCAACAGGAACTCAACGCAACAGACGACGTGTCGATCGGACGCCTGGTCTGAGAGTTATTAGCATTTTCGTCCCCGGGGCCCGGTTGGTTTTTAAGGCAAAACCAACCCGACCGTACTCCACCTGCGTCCAAACCTCGGGCGGAGTATGCCAAAAGATCCGTCTCTCTAAGAGGAACACAACAAAGATGACGACACTTCAATCGGACGTCTGTAGCTCAAGATATGAGCGTTTCCGCTCCGAAGGCCCGGTTGGTTTCGTGAACGAACCAACCCGACCGAACTCAAAGTGTTCCAAAACTTTGAGTGCGATATACCGAATCGACCTTCTCGATCCAAGGATCGCAATTCCGCTAACGGTTTCTCGATCGGAGGTCCGTGGCTCAAGTTATGGCCAAAAGACCGGAACCGTCTCGAAAACGGGGGGTCCGGACCGACCCGGCCCGGCCGGCCGGCCGGCGGCGCGGCGGCCTGGCGGCGCGGCGGCCTGGTGCCGCACGGATGCAGCGCGTGGGGGGAAAATCCCCCGCTTCATCAGATGGTGGCGCGGCTTTTAGCCGCGCCTTTGGAAACCGCCCCCCCCCCTCGTGGGGGGCCTACTTTGAAGAGGACCGGGGGGCCGCCTGCCCCCTAAAGGAAACCCCCCCCCCCTCATAAATGGGGGGGGGTTTAGTGCTGGCCGGGGGAATTAAATTCCCCCGGCCATTGACCTTCTGGCCGGCTGGTTTTTCTTCAACGGGACCGGTAAACCGGTCCCCTTTTTTCGGCTTCCGACGCTGGCGGCCCGGCCGGCGGTCTTCTCGTCCCGCCGCGGCTCGGAACCGGCCGCGGTGTTCGTCGTCCGGCGCGGTGCGACGGCACCGCGCCCCTCCGCCGCGCCTTTGATTCCCTTCGACACGGCGCGACGGCGTCGCGTTCTTGATGAATCTTCCATGGCGCGGCGCGACGGCGCCGCGCTATATAAGTGTGCAAATATCCGCGTGGTGCGACGGCAACACACCATCTTGTTTCACCCACAAGATAAGTCAACAAGAACAAATGAGGGGGTTCGGCTGTGTTCATGCGGTCCAGCCCCCCTCATGTTAAATGATAATACAAATTTAAATATCCTCACGTTAGTCATTCCAGAACCATGAACAAGAATAAATAAATAAATAAATAACCACAACCCCTACCTTGGGTATAGGTTCGAAGATTTGTTAACGTCCCGCGGAAGAAAACGTCGCAGAGGTCGGGCGTCGCGGTAATCGTTTGTCAAATCCGATGATGAAGGGGTACGTCCGAAGAGGTATGTCGTTGGCGAATCTTCGTATGCCGACAAAGGAAGTCCGAGGAGGAAGCGGCGTTCCCTTTCGTTGACACGGAAGACGAAGAAGAGAGGAGCGGCGTTCTTCGTCGGAGCTTGAGCGTTCTTCGTCAAAGCTTGAGCGTTCTTCGTCAAAGTTTGAAGAAGAAGGAAAAGCTCTCAAAATAGCTAAACAATTCTAACCAAATAAAATAAGCTAAGAGCTTATTTTATTCACAAACTTAACAAATTGAATTTCAAAGGTCTGAAATTCAAATAAGATAACTCTAAAATTAAATAACAATTTGTCATGTCATTTAAAGAGGGGTTAAAGGGAGTTTGAGAGAAGATGGAAGGTTTAGGTTAGTGTGGGTCCCACCACACTTAATCCTCTCAAGGGAGGTTAAGTGGGTGTGGGTCCCACCCCTAACTTCCTTTGAGAGAAGTTAACCAACAAAAGATAAAATAAAAAGTGTTCCACATTTTTATTCAACTTTTTATAATTCTCCCAAAAACTAACTTTCGTCCCACATTAAACGCAACTTTGGAAAAGGTCTCCTTAAGAGAATATCGGCGTTGCGAGTTAATCGGTGTCCTCAGATTTCAATTCCGAGCACCGGATCAAAAGTTAGAAATTCCCGCTCGTTCGTTCACTGAACGTACCCGAGCCAAACTTCGGAAAATGATTCCGGGCACTCTGGACCTCAGAATCAGGTGCCGTCTGAAACCGCGCTCTTGTAAAATTCCAAAGAAAATTAAGAAAAAATTTCCCTTGAATTTTACGGGTCTTTACATATAGTTGGGGAAATATCTCTGTTTTTCTTTTATGATAATTTAGGCATGTGAATAATTTTCATGAAATTTAGTTTTGGAAAAACATAACCCCAAACCAGATAAATTCTTAATTATTGGTTATCATAAGAAAACTATGAGATATCATTTCAATAATCTTACTATACACAAAGTTTTTATGGATTAGACTAGTATGTTTCATGAGAAGAAATATATAATTTGAGTTATTAGTGGGTGGAATATTGATGAAAATTAATCGAGTTCCATAAAGAGTTGTAGAATAAGAAATAAATCATGTTTTATAAGAACCTAAAATATTTGGTAAGATTCATCTGAATCCCTAAAGATATGGATTTTTTTTATTGAAAATGATTATGAAGTTTAAGGACTAGGTATTATGGAATGAGGGTGTGTGTGTGGGGGGTGAATTTTATTTATAAAATAAAAAAATTAAATTGAGATGATAATCATAAATTAAAATAATAATAATTAATGAAATGATTATGTGTATTATAATTATAAAATTAAACTTTTATTTGAATAAAAAATAATAGTTAATCTAATTAAATGATATCTTGATTTGATCAAGTATAGTAGAAAAAATTTATGGGTATAACAATTCAATTAATCAAGTGCATCAAATATAAAAACAACTAACTCATATTAATCAATATATTTGATTTTGAAAGAGATATTATATAATAAAAAAATATAGATTTAATTTAATTGAATCCATGTGAATATAAAAAGTTATTAAAAAATAAAAATTGGAGACAACATTGGATAAAGGAGTTTGAAAATAGCATGGTGTGAGCCCCTACGTCACCTCCCCTTAGGTTGAGAGGTTTTTTCCATTTTTCCCTTGATTTTAATAGATATCATGTAATCCATTATTTCCTTTCCTTTTTTTGGTTGTGGAAAGAAAATTTTATTCCTTACATTAACATTAGTATGTACCCATTGATTAATATCCCTCACTTTGTGGGTTGGGAGAACCCACCCCCTTTCTTTTCAATGATTTTAGTAAGAAACAAATTGGTAGAAAGTTGAGGTGAGAGGATAATTATTTTTTTTAGTGAAAATACAATAAAATATGTTCCTTTTTTAACAATGATATTATAATTTGAGAGAAGATATAGATATTTAACTTAAAAGAGATATTAAGATATTGATAGTTCAAATTGGCTATTGAGAGGTCTTTGAGAGTGGTGTAGATGATCAATTTGATTTTCATTATCATATTATAATTCATTGTTAATTCCCCTAATGTTGTCCAAGACTCTAAGATCCTTAATTTATAGGAGAAAATAAGTTCAATGATTTTTTTTTGAATTCATTGATGTTGTTGTAGACAAAATTAAATAGATTTTATTCACAATAAATGTTGGTGTTGACTGTCTGTTATACCTTTTTCACAATGTGAACTGAAATTTCATGACATGAATATGTTTATTTGAGAAACTCATAAATAATCCTTGATTTATTCAGTATATGAAATAATATTCAAGATGTTAAAGAGAGTTACATAATAATAACACTGTCACTACACCCCATTAAAACCATTTGTGACGTGTAATAAAATTTATGGTGAACCATTATGGTGTGAATACGGTTTCATGGTGTGAATAATTAATGAATCCTCTAGATTTAACTTCTAAAAAACCTTTTAACTCATTAAATTGTGTCAAAATTTTAAATATAATATATATCATTATATAAATTGAAAAAGACTCAAATTAAATGATTAGATGAAGAATTGAGTGTTTTTTACCATGAAAACACCAAGAAAGAGAGAGAAGTATAACAATGTCCCCATTTTTAATGATCACTCACACATCATATAAACATACATATCAAGAGTAAATGAAGGGTGAATAATACTACAATATATTCAAGGTATTTACAACATTATATCCAATATTCTAAAGAAATGAACATAATTTCATGAACCAGGCTGAATACCCCAGTGTGATGACACCTAAGATAGTATTTCCATAGCCAAAAGGGTGTTCCTAATCCCTAGGAGTTGGATAATAGAATCTGGAATCAAATAATAAACAAAATGGAATGATTTTTCCACACCCAAACAGTACATCATAAAAAGAAACAACATCGAACAATGTGGATCTCAACACGATTTCCAATGATGTGTCCCCTAATGAGGAATTGATTGATTTCCTATAATGGGTCCCATATTGGGGTGTTGATTCATGTTCACACACACATCTTGATCTATGATGATGTATAAGAAGAGTGAGGATCCTATTTATAAAAATTAATGTATCTTTGTATTTATTAGTATGGTACTTTTTTTGTTTGACTTTACTACTTTCCATTGTTTATAGAGCCTTTTTATTCATGAAAATTATTATATATAAATTTTTTATATAAAATATTCATTTAATATTTTTTTGATATATGTACCATATTTTTGGGTTTAAAGAATTTTTTTTGAAAATATTCCATGTCTTTTTTTATTTAAATTTAAATCATAAATGGTTTATTTTTATCAAATTAATTAGGGAATATTTAGTGGTATCCTACTATGCCTTTTTACTTGCACCCCACCTTTACCTTTGTGAAATTTCATATTATATTATGACAGTTCCAATAAAAGTGAAATTTCTACTTGAAGGTGGTGTGTGTATTTATTTCATGGGAGGTAGAGTATTAGAGGTGAATAGTGGAGATGTTATCCACCTATTACTTGGGTTTTATGATATCTTATTTGTTAGATGTATTGTCTTTGATGATGTACTATTTGGGTATTTTTACCTATTTAACTCTGGTATTTTCTCTTTTAAGTGTGTTATCATACTAACTTGTATTATTTATCTTCTGTTGTTTTGGGTAAAAATCGTTCGTTTTTATTTCTTGTTTGATGGAATGTTCTAGTATCCAACCCATGGGGTTTCTAAACTCTCATAAAACTATGTCAAAGTTGGATCAAGAATCAGCATACCAAGGTATATATGATGGTTCATGAAAAATGGGTATCAAAGGTACCGGTTGGGAATCATTCCTTGATGTCAGTATGCAGTTTGGGTTGTCCAAGTAGATAAGAGGTAAGATTTTCAGGAAATAGGAGGTATTCATGAGTGAGTTCCTAGTCATCTATCATCATAACGATCCTTGAGCCACCATGGGTGTTTAGGAAAAGTGTCTTTGATGAATTATTTGATCTCATTCATGTATTTTACCAATTGATATGAGTACCTTTTTATCCTTTTAAATCTTCATTGAGTCGATGATCTATGTATCCTTAGGGATGTTTCAATGTTTTATGTTGATATTATGTAGCATCATGCCTCCTAAAAGATGTTTGAATAATACAAAAGAGGAAGATTTTGGTGAACCACAATAAGTGGATCCTTTAGTGAGCCAAAATCTTATCAAGATAGAGGTGAATGTTATCCAATATCTAGGATAGGTACCTGCACCTATTCTCGTTTAGGCTCCCATAGTGTAACCTTGAAGGGATGATTTTAGATATCATGCTCAAGAGTGTATTCATCAAAATCAATGAGATTTCCAAGGCTCTAATGATTCTACTCTGGATAAGGATTGGTTAAAAAAGATAGAGTTTTTTTTTGAGTTCTTGGAAATTCCTAATTCAATAAAAGTGAAAAGTACTCACTTCAAGTTAATGGGACTAGAAGGATATAGTGGGATTCTATGGTGACAAAGAAGAAACATGAGGGCTTGGAGTGGACGTAATTTATAGTTATTTTCAATAATAAGTTTTATACAGAATCTATGGTCTTATAAAAGTACATGGAGTTCCTTAGACACTAACAAGGTGACAGGATAGTGATAAAATATGTGGACCATTCGACTGATCTTGTTTTGTTTTCTCTTGAGGTAGTGATGATTGAGAAACAGAAGGCTTGAAGATTTGAGATGGGTATTCGATCTGAAATTTTATATCAAGTATTTATACTGAAGCTCACTTCTTAATCGGATATATGGGATATAGTATTGATGGTTTAACTTGATATGGTTGGAAAGTTAGGGTTGATGGGAGTTTATTTTTCTCCTAGTAAAAGTTCTATTAGTTTCTTTAAAGGAAAGAGAAATTATGATGATTCACATGGTGGATCTCGATAGTAGGCATCATTCAAAACTCTTTTAATACTTGGAAGAGACCTTATGAAGTAATTTTTCTGTAGAAATATAGGTAATCAAAAACATATTTTCACTAAGGAATCCATGATCTGTAGTTCTTGTAGATTCCAGGTCACCTTAAGAAGTTCTATCAAATCTTTTTTACTTTACGTAATAAAATGGGATAATCAACACCAAAAAGTGTTATGGTGAAATTTGATGCAACAAGAACATAGGGGTTCTAGTTTTTGAAGATGGGGCACTAGAACCAACTTATTTTGTACTTTATGATAATCATATATTCACTGTATGGATATTAATAAACTCTTTATCACATCATGATTGTTCTTCTGCATGAAATTTTATATGATAATGACCTAAGAGTATCTATCAAACTAAAATTTCATAGAGGATACTTGCTATGATGATAACCTACAAGTTCCATGAAACTATTCTTGAGCATATGTTCTATAACTAGATGATATAATTTTAAAGGACATGAATGATACATGCGATTAGGGGTAGAGATTCATAAAACTTTGAGGCACCTTCTCATGGTGTAAACCCTTGGTAATGTTTAGGAGGATATTTCGAGAATGATACCCACTAGTTGAAAATCCACTTTCAAAAGTGCCATTAGAGGTTCCTATCAGGGTACGTGTGTATTGGTCCATAGAATTTAATATTATTATTAAGGGGTATTATGACTCACACACTTAGATGTATTAGTGACAACTGTGATGACATATGTTCGTGGTGAGGTAGGATATGTTGGTTGCATCATGAGTAATACTTCATTAAAAAATAATGTGAGAAAAGATTTTTCCCTTATAATCCATATAGGAAGTTGATATTTGAGTTCCTTTTATGTAAATGATATATCCTAAATAAATCCAAGTCTATGGTGTTCGATAGGCAAGTTCAATTTACTAGAAATCCAGGGATGAGAAGTCAAGAACATAAGTTGATGAAACATGCATGAAACCTGCTTTATTGGAGATATAGAGACAGAGGGATTATATTACATGGTAATAATTTATATGAGGATACATTTCATTACATAATTAACTTCTTTCTTTATGGGTTCCTTTGCGTGTTTCTAAACGCTAACCTTGGACTTTAGGCTGCTTCACCTAATTCCACTCAGGGAGAGGCCTAGAGGGTCACACACTAAGTGTATTCAGTATCTCAGTTAAATAATATATTATTTATTATTTAAGAAGGTGAATAAAGATTATTCCCAATTGTGGTTTAATAATTATTCATGGATGCGTGATCATATGTATTTGGACACAAGTTATTCAAGATAATATAATGTGGGCGGAATAATTAATAAATATTTATTTTCTATTTAGTGAATATAATAATTTTATAGTTATTGGGGAATAATTCAGTGATATTTATTTAATAAATAAATAGTTATTATTCAAGGTTCAATAAATATGGTTAGGTATTGGTGTACCATGTTAAGGGTTCGGTAAGAAATAACAATACATAATATTATTTTATTAAATAATATTTAATTATTAATCACAAGTTAAGTTCATTTCAGGAAATAATAATGTTGCTTTTATTTTTTGACATGGGGGTTTCACTAGGATTAATAAAATTATTAAGTCACTTGTGCGAATTATTTATTATTACACTAGTGAATTAAGTTCCTGATTATATTATTCTCTTATTAGGAAAGCACTATCCAAGTGACGATAATGTTTGTGCACAACAAATTGGAGAAAATCTGTTAAGCCTAGAGATTTCATCCCTCTCCAAGAATCCTCTCAATAATGAGAGAGGTTCTCCACCACCAGATCAAGGATAATTCTTTGGAAGCGGTTCTCAAGGCGCTGGAAGGTAGAAATCACAAGCATAAGAATTTTCCATGATAGTTCCTGGAGACTCCTTTTAAAATGTCTGGAGATATGTTGAACATGCGTGAATCACTACTAGAGGAGATATACCCTTGATATCTATAACACAACGAAGTCAAACAACATATCTATGGTCGAACACATCAACGAAGAAAGAATCACTTTAGGGGTAATTCATTAATTAAATTTAATTAATTATAAAAAAATATGTTTATCCTCTCTCTTGGTTACATGTTTATATTTCTTTTTCTAAATCCTTGATTCAAGTATGTGGTTACTGGCATTCATAATCATATTTAGCCCATATTTTCCATTGAATATGGAAAAAATTAATGTTGGGAACCGTCCCTCCCACTCTTCCGTTGTTCCCGAAACCTACAAGTGGTATCAAAGGGATCATATTATTGTTTACAATTATTTAAATAATTCGTTGATGATTTATGATTTAATAATTTAGTTTGTAAATTTAAATTTAATAGTTCATTTTAATTTGAATTTTGAGATCTATTTCTTACTTAATCATTTCTCAGAGATCTAATATAAATGATCAATTTTATGAATAAATTAAAATCATAGAACTCATCTAGAGGTTCCAAGGATCCTGGTCGTACAACACCCAACTACAAGCCGTGTAATCGAAATTTCACATCGTGTAGTATTGTTCAATGCATCAAGATTTGGTTCAGTAATCAGTTTGAGATCTTGTTTTAATTAGGAATTAATGAAACCATTAATGACCTTTCATCCAAATGGTGTTGACCATAATTAACCGGTGCATGGAAATCAGACTACATGCCGTGTGACCCACTATACACGGTGTGTAATCCCTTCAGTTCAGGGTCGAGTCATGTATCCTATACATAGATTTCCCAACTGGTGACCATGTAATGTAGAGTGTACACAACATGTAGACCACTAGACACACCGTGTACTCCAAATATTTCCGAAGTACACCTCACATGCCGTTTCCCTTGGAATTTACTTTGGATGGACGCTAATGAGGGTACATGTTGTGTAGTCATATCTACACACCATGTACATTTTCCAGATTATTCAAATTCAAAATTTATTATTATATTATGTAACCCTTGAGACATGTACCTTTGTGTGGGATTAAATCTAGGGCACAAAATGCGATAAGTGTTTAATATATATATATAAATGTTTAATGAACATCTATGTAATGTTCAAAGATCTTCCCATCAAGTATGATTTGTATTACAATTAAAATTCTTTGTGCATGCTACATGTCACAAAGAATAAAATTTATAGAAGTATAATACATGTTAGTTCATTCTGGATGGGTATTCACTGGGTTATCTCCATTTTACAAGTTATGTAAAAAGTTAAGTTTATATGAATTATAATTAGTTAAAAATTAAAATGGATGAGAATCTCATGGAAATTCAAAAAAGGATCAAGATAAAAAGATTGATTCATTAAAGATAATAATTAACCGATTTGATAGGGATTTATCTTAAATAAGAATGATTAAGGAGTTGAATGATGGTTTTATTAAATGTGTAATACTTTTCATACATGTGGATGATCTTGAGCTAGACTAGACATTTGTATGTGATTGATTTCCCTTAAATTAAATTATTGGTCTGCATGCCTTCCCTCCTCATTAATATATAGGGAATACATGACCATGGTTTCTTTTAGATAAACACCCTTTTTTACCCCTCACCAGTGTGTAAGTAAAAACTCATGTAATGGATGGAGCTCTATGACTAGTGGAGTTGTTTCAAGTTAAAAGCTGAGGTGAAACCAATCTAAGGATATACAAAGGTGGATAGGTGGGAAGCTGTAAACATGAACCTAATTGGTTTAAGGTGTTTCACCCCTAGGTTAGAAATTAGTTTATCAATTGATAGATAAACCAACCAATAGAATAAGATCATGATCATACCGTTTATTTTATTTATATCAGTTTCATTGTTTATTCATTATGGATGTATTGTTGCGATCACATAATTAATGAATTAAACAAGCTTGAAAAATGGTACAAAAATAAACTACCCTATGTGTAAATATTATATAATACATGGTTAATCACTTATTATTATCCCACTTAATATTAAAAATCATGTGAAAAGATAATAAATTTCAATTTATCCATAAAGGATAAAATCCCTCAATAAGATATTAAGTTGGTATAACCTCCCATTACTTAAGTTAGAATCAAGCTATAGTTCAAAGATCTTGACCAACCAATGTTGGGGTGACTTCAATTATTGGGGGATTCTAATTTGAGGTTTTGGGTTAACTTGAATTGGATTACATCAAGGGTTGACTACCAAAGAAGGACTTGGTGTAATTGAGAGACAAAGGTTGAGAAAATACAAAATTAAGTATTTCAGGATTGTGGAGTCCACTCAACAGATCGATGAGCTATGAGTTAATGTAGTTTTCATTAGTAATGCCTAACTAAAACCTTTAAAATTTCGTGACCAACCCAATTTGGGGTATTGTGAAGGGAAATATGGATCCTTGCCGCTAGAATGTCCAAGTAATAGGATATTCGAAAGTCAATGGTGAGGGATATTGGGTTTTGATAAAATATTAGGAGACTAATGAATATTTATTTATTTATTTATCTTAATTTTATCAGATAAATCACTAAAACGTTGTTCATATTATTTTTAGAAACAAAATTAAAATTGAAATCAAACATATCTTTGCAATCCATATTTGAGAAGGAAACCCTTCTCACCAGTAGAATTCCCAGGAGTGGCAATGGCGCCTTTGGGTCATCCTTCACTAGGAAAGGAATCTATATGTCTTGGAAGAACCTTTACCAGTTGAACCTGAAAATGAGTTGAGGGGTGATAATATCTTTATGTACAAGAAACATATGAATGATGTTATGAATGTTTAGTGCCTCATGCCATCATCCAGGACTAATGAGCTCTTGAAGCAATATGAGGAAATGAATGCTTATAACATGATGTCTCACCTTTTGGATTTCTATAAAGAGAAGGTGAGACAAGAGGGGTATGAGATCTCCAATGCTTTGTTCAGTACTAAGCTTTGAGATTCTACGCCAAGTGGGCCACATGTAGTTAAGCTTATTGGCTATATTGAGTATCTAGACATCTTAGCGATTAAATTCCCAAAATGAGTTGCATATAGATCACATACTACCATCAATTACCAAGACCTTGTCTAGTTTTATTGTGAATTATAATATGATAAATTATGATAATATCCTATTAGAACTTATGACCTTGATTCTCCATGTGGATAAAGACATGGGGAGTGAAAAACCCTTAGTCCTTATGGTGAATAGGAAGAGTAAGGAAAAGAAAAAGGGGCCTAAGACCTCTAAATAGTATAAATCCCCCGAGCACCATCTAAAAAAGAAGAAAAATATCCAAAGGTAGGGAAATGAAAAGAAAGTAGTATGATTTGCTTGTGGTAAGTCAGGAAACTGTAAGAGGAATTGCATCTAGAGGCAAGGGGAAGCCAAAGATTCATTCATTATCGAGTGCAATCTCTCCATTTCTACACATTGGGTATTAGATATTTCTTGTGGTGCTCCATATGTATTCAAATGATGAAACCAAGTTGATTCAAGACAATTACAAGAGGAGAGGTGGATCTGCGAGCTGAAAATGGTGTGAGGCTAGATGATCTTTCCATTAGTGAATACCACCTGACATTGCCAAGAAGGATGATTTTGGTTTTATATGACTGTTATCATGTACCAAATGTTACCAAGAATATAATTTCTATATCAATTTTAGATACATGTGGGTTTATTTTGAAATTCAAAATGAAAGTTGTTTATTTCATAAGGACAACATATGTAATGGTATGATTCATTTAAATAATGGTATATATGTATTATATTTTGAAAACCAAGTTTTGGAAATGGATAAAGAATCAAGTTCACATGAATCATATAACACCTAGTTGTGGAATCACAGTCTCAGTCAGGTAAATGAGAAGAATTTTACAAATATATTTCAATATGTTTATTTAGAATCTTTTGATCTAAAACCACTTGATAGATGTCATGCTTGTTTAAAAGGGAAAATGGCCAAACCACCATTTGATAGACTGGGTGAAAGGGGGATAGAACTTTTAGGATAGGTACACACTGAAATATGTATACCATTTCTTGTAGAATCTATAGTGGATATTCATACTTCATAACTTTTACTGATGATTTGAGTAGATATGGATATATTTAACTAATGAGGTATAAGTTCGAGTCCTTTGATAAATTCAAGTAATTCAAGAATGAAGTAAGAATCAGTATGGTAAGAAGACAAAGAAGCTTCAATATGACCAATGTGGATAATATCTTAACCAATATTTCATTGAGTTTTCATGGGATTTTGGGATTATATCTCAACTCACTCTACTTTAAACACTACAATGGAATAGTGTCAGTGAAAGGAGGAACCATACCTTTCTGGACATGGAATGTTTGATGATGAGTCATACAAATCTTCCATTTTCCTTTTGGGGTTTTCATTACAAATTGAGGCATACACATTAATTTGAGTACCAACTAAGGATGAAAATGGAATTCCATTTGAGTTATGGAGTAGAAAGAAACCTATTTTGTTGTATACATGTGTATGGGGATGTGAGGTGTTTTTAAGGCTTTATTAGCAAAAAAACTAGCACCCCAGGGCACAAAGTGTATCTCTATAGGATATCCCAAGGAAACAAAAAGATACTACCTATAAAAACCCTCAAATAAGAATGTGACTATTTACAGACAAGTCATCTTTCTTGAGAGGGAGAACATCCTCAAAAAGGATACTAGGAGCAACATTGAATTCGATGAAGTTAATGCTCAAGATACACATGAGTTGGTACAATAACATGTTCCATATGTCCCCATAAAAGAAGTGGTTCTTAAAACACAAGTACTTCATGATAGTGTAATAGAGGTAAGGCAACTAGAGAGACATGGTTTTCTTTTCACCAAATATGGTGACTCATTATTGTTGGAAAATGATGAACCTATCTCCTATAAGGAGAAAATAGAGAGCTCAGAAGCTTTAAGATGGCTAGAAGTTATGAATTATGAGATGTATTCGATGTATCAGAACCATGTTTGGGTTCCAGTCGATGTGCCAGTTCATGTAAAGCCTATTGGATGTAAATGGGTATTCAAGAAGAAATTGGGTATGGAAGGTAAAGTAAGTACCTATAGAGAAAGGATAATGGATAAATTTTTTAAACAACATCAAGGAATTGAATATGATGAAATATTTTCACTAGTTTCCATGTTTAAATCCATAAGAATCATTCTTTCCATAGTAGCACACCAAGACTATGAGATTTGGTAGATGGATGTCAAAACCGAATTCCTTAATGGGAACCCTTAGGAAGATGTCTATATAACCCAACCAAAAGGTTTTATGACACCAGGTGATTCCAAAAGGGTTTTCAAGTTGTAGAGGTCCATTTATGGATTGAACAAAGCATCTAGGTCATGGAATATTTGATTAGATGAAGCCATAATGGAATTGGGTTTCATTAAGAATGAATGTGAGCCATGTGTTTACAAAAGGTTTAATGAGAATGTTGTCATTATCTTAGTAGTATATGTTGATGAGATATTACTTATTAGAAATGATATACCAATCTTAGAATCTATTAAGGACTAGTTGAACAAGTGATTCTCCATGAAGGACTTAGGTTATGAATCCTACATTCTAGGGATATAGATCATTCGTGATAGATCCAAGAGGACAGTTGGAATAAGTCAAAGTATATATATTGACCAGACACTAAGGATATTTAGTATGGAACAATCCAAGGAGAGATTGGTACTAGTGTTACATGGTTTGAATCACTCTAAGAAAATGTTTCCCTATACACAACAAAAGGTTGATATAATGAGTAAGTTCCCATACACTTCAGTGAAACTATCTATCATGTATGCTGTGTTATGTACTAGACTTGATGTTTCCTATGCACTAAACCTGATATAAAGATATCAAGAAGATCTAGGAGAAGAGAATTGGACTACTATTATGTCTATCCTTATCTATCTAAGAAGAACTAAGGATATGTTCCTGGTATATGGAGAAGATGAGGAGCTTATCATTAGAGGGTATGATTATGCTATTTTTCAGATAGATCAGAATGATCTGAAGTCATAATAAGGATATACTTTTTGTCTCAACGGAGGATATGTGAGTTGGAAGAGTTCAAAGAAGCCAGTTTTTACAGATTCTATAGTGGAGTCCAAGTACATATCGACTTTTGATGCAGCCAAGGAATTCATATAGATTTGGAACTTTATCCAGAATCTTGATGTGGAACCTAGATGTAAAGACCCGATCACATTATATTATGATAATACTGTAACAGTGTCTCTTGAAAAAGAGACAAGGTCACATCAACAAAAAAATCACATACTCCACAAGTATAACCTCTTGAGGGATTTTTATAAATGAGTGAAGTTGAAGTAAGCATTGTATCCACAGAAGAGATGTGGAAGACCCCTTGACTAAAGGCCTATCTCAATAGAATAATGAGTATCTTGTGAGAGCTAGAGGACTGAAAGTTGTTATCAGTTGGCTCTAGTGAAAGTGGGTGTCTGTTGGAGTTGGTTCCCTAGAACTAAATTATTTTTTAATTTATGATAAAAATATATTCACCGGATGGATATTAATAAACTCATTACCATATCACGGTTTTCTTATGCATGGAATTGTATGTGATAATTTCCTAATAGTAGTTGTAGCAGTAAAAGGTTATAGTAGATCCCTGCTATGGTGAAAACCCAGATGTTTCATGACACTAATCTTGAACATATGTTCTATAGCATGATGATATCATTTTAAGGGACACAAATGATACATGCTATCAAGGGTGAAGACTCAGAGGACTTTGAGGTACCTTATCATGGTGTGCACCCTTGGTAATTTCAAAGAGGATATTATGAGAATGAGACCCGATAGTAGGAAATACACATTCAAAAGTGTCATTGGATGTTCCTATCTGCAGACGTGTGTATTGGTCCTTAGACTTTAAGATTATTATTAATGAGTATTATTACTCACACAATTATATGCATTGGAAAAAACCGTGATGACATATGTTCATAGTGAGGTATGATATGTTGGGTGCATCATGATTAACACTACATTGATTAATAATGTGAGAAACAATTTTCCCTTCTGTTCCATAATAGAAGTTGATATCTCATTCCCTTTGATGGAAATTATATAGTCTAAATAAATCCATGTACATGGTGTTATATAAGAAATTTCGATTTTTGTGAAGCAAAAGAATAATAAATCAAGCACATGGGTTGATGGCGCTTGCATGCACCCCACTTGATTGAAGATATCGAGACAAAGGTATTATATTACATGGTAAGTGTCTGTATGAGTTGACATGTTTTTGCGGCATTAACTTATTTATCTGTGGGTGCCTTGGTGCGTTACTGTACACTAACCTTAAACTTTAGGCTTCTCCACCTAATGTCATGGAGAAAGAGGCATAGAGGGTCACATACTAAGTGTATCTAGTATCTCAGTTAAATAATATATTATTTATTATTTAACAAGTTAAATAAATTTTTTTATTGGTTTTGGTTTAATAATTACTAGTGGATGCCATATCTCATTTATTTTGATACTAGTTATTCGAGAGATTATAGTGTGGGAGGAATAATTAATAAATATTTATTTGAGATTTAGTGAATATAATATTTATATATTTATTAGAGAATAATACAGTGATATTTATTTAATAAATAAATAGTCATTATTCAAGGAGCAATAAATATAGTGGAGGATTGGAAGTTCGAGTTAAGGGTTTGGTAAAAAAAATAATATTGAATATTATTTTTTAAAATAATATTTAATTATAACTCACAAGTTAAGTGAACGTAAGAAAATAATAATGTTTCTGTTATAATTTTACATGGGGGTTTTTCTAGGATTAATAAAATAATTAAGGCACTTGTGAAAATTATTTATTATTACCCTAGTGAATTAAATTCCCGGTTATATTATTATCTTACTATCCAATCACTATTCATGTGATAATAATGTTTGTGCATGAAAAATTAGAGAAAATCACTCAAGAATAGAGTGTTTATCCCTCTCTAGTAATGATCTGAAGAATGAGAGAGATTATCCTCCACTGGATCAAGGAGAATGCTTTGAAATTAGTTCTCTAGGAGATTGAAGGCAGACATCGCAAGCACAAGGATATTCCATGATAGAACCCTGAGACTCCTTCATCGACATCCAGAAATATGTGGAACACATGTGGATCGCTACTAGAGTAGATCTACCCTTGATATTTACAACGCAGTGAAGGCTCACAACCGATCTATGGTCGAATGCATCAACAAAGAAAGAATCACCTTGGAGGTAATTATTTAATTTAATTATATTAATTATAAAAAAAATATTTTGATCCTCTATCTTGGTTATGGAATTCTATTCCTTTTTCCAAATCCTCAATTCAATTATGTGGATACAGGCTTTCATCATCGTATTGATCCCGAATTGTTCACTGAATATGGAAAAAATTTAAGTTGGACACCATCCCTCCTGTGCTTCTGCAACACCCAGAACCTACACCAGTCATTGGAATATAGAATAAATCTTCTACATATAGTGGAAGAGTCTATAGAGGAGATTTATGTGATTTTAGAAACTATGAGAGGGACCATCACTATAACATCATCCTTAGTGATTTATTTATTTTTTACCGTTTCATCTCACTCATTTATATCAGCTCATATTGTGAACTGTCTAAATCTTCTTATAGAGATTTTATATTATGTGATGGATATTACTATTTTCATTGGAATAAAGATAGAGCACGGTATCTAATTCTTACCTTGTGTTTTATCTCAATCAAAAACTGATCTGACTTTTAATTTTTTGGTTCTTGGCATAAAAGCTATTGACGCCATTTTTGGGATATACTAACTGATTGATCATAAGGCCCAAATTGATTGTTATCTTTGGAAGGTCTCCTTTTCTATTCCTAATTGGGTGTACCATAATTTGGGAGAATGGGACCTATTTTAGAGTAGAGATGAACCTTATTTTCTATAGTTGGGTAGGGTAATATTAGTGTTTACTTTTGACTTGGAGAAAAAATCTTTGAGTGGAGATCTCCCTCCCATTTTCATCAACTTTCCTGACATGTTTCAATCTTATTTATCTAGATTTATACCAGTAAGAGAGGTGGCGTTATCCATTTATTTAGTTCTTAGTCTTCATACAATGTCTATTCCTTCATACTACATGGAACCATCTAAACTAAAAGAGTTCATGAATCATTTAGATGATATTATAGAGAAAGACTTTATATCCACAAGTGTGTCACCATGGGTGGACCCTCTTCTCTTAGGGAAGAAAGATGATAGGAAAATTCACCTTTGTATTGATTACTAAAAACTGAATCAAGTTACAGTAAAGAAAAAATATTTATTACCATAGATGGATGATTTGTTTCACCAGTTGAAGGGGGTGAAGTGGTTATCAAAGATTGATCATTGTTATAGTTATAACCAATTGAGAATTAAATAATAAAACATTCAAAAGACCAAATTCATGAATAGGTATGGTCATTTAGAATACCTTATTATGCCTTTTTGTCTAAAAAATGATCCTATAGTCTTTATAGAATTTATGAATAGTATATTCCATTAGAACCTTGATACATTCATGGCAGTGTGTGTATATGAAATCCTAGATTACTCTAAAATCAAGGAGGACCATTCACTTCATTGGAGAGAAGTTTTTTTAAATCTTGAGAGATAAATGACCTTATGCCAAGCTATCAAAATTTGTTTTTTGTATTCATAAAGTTAATTTCCTAGGAAACATGGTCTCAGAACAAATTATGTTAGTTGATCACGATAAGGTGTATTCTATTATGACATGGGACAAACTGTGTAATGTTTTTGAGATTCATAGATTATTTTAATTCATAGGGTATTACTATAGGTTCATTAAATATTTCCCAAAGATGGATTCTCTAAAAAATTCTATCACTTAGAAAGAGTGAAGTTAAATAGGACTCAAAATTGCAATGTTCTTTTTATTATTTGAAATGTCTATTGATTTCAAAAGAACCTTTGGGATAATTTTTTAACAATGTTTTTGTATTTGTTGACAACTATCCTTTTTGTATAAGTTTTTTTTGTTATTCAAGAATCAGACCCAGTCCATCATAATGAGATTGTTGAGTGCTTCTGAATGTTTAAACCCAAAATATAAAGTAGATTTTTTTTTATTTTTAAGAAATATATTTTTTTGGACTCAGAGGATCGGACTAAGAAGCACCATACTCAGAGTATCAGACTGAGCAAAATTAGATGCAGAAGGTGTAAAGAAGATGGAAGTTGTATGTTCTACAGTTTTTGATTGGATCCATCTACATCAGATTCATATTATTAGATCCAAAATAATCAGAGGTATATATTTTTGTATGCTAGAAGTTTTACTTTTTAATAATCAAATAAATAAAGAAGTTTTCAAGTTAGGAAGTCGGATGTTGTTTTTTAATGAAGTAATATTTTTGTTGAATATTTTTGAAAGAAGATTGTGATGTTAGGAGTTAGAAAATTTTTATTCTTTCTAAACTAAATCAAAATATGATTTTATAATCAGTATGTTCCCACAAATCAAGAAAACTATCATGATACAAGTATTTATAGAGATGGAGGAATCATAAATATTACATTGATTCCAGAAGTCAAGAAAAATTTTCCATCATATCTAGAATGTAAAATAACTAATTCAACCCCCCTTCTCAGTTTTTATTTGAACCTTAGGAACATCATTTAGTATGAAATATAGTTTCCCCTATTTAATCCATATCATATATAATATCAATTCTATCAATAGTAGATAAATCCCTAAATTTGATGGAAATTTTTTTTATGGATGGAAAAATAAGATGATTCCTTATCTCTTATCTCTTTCTCTAGAAGTTGTTGATGCTGATACTATTGGTTTTCTGACTATTCATAAATATGATTCTATGAAATTTTCTGACAACATAAACACCAAATTTAATGGAAAGGCTATAAATGCAATGATTATGTCCTTATTAGAGATTTATTATTTGTAGGTGATGGGTCTCAAAACCTCAAAAAGAATGTGGGACAAGTTGGAATGTATTTTTGAAGGGAATACTATAGTTAAGGAATAAAATTTAAAAAACTAGAATAGTAAGTATGGAGACATCATAATGAGATATGAAGTAACTATTGATGAATAATTTACCAGATTAAGTGATTTTTATTCAAAATTAGAGGATTTGGAGATGTCCTAGAAGATTCTACAATTGTGAAGAATCTTTTTCAAAACATCCTAGATAGTTCTGATTCTAAAAATTACTCTTTAAAAGATAAGGATTATTTTTCTCTTGATGAATTGCATAAATTTATTACTTCTTATGATATGTGAAAATATCTAATGTCTAAAAAGAGTATGGAATATGAAATGTATTTTAAATCTATAAAATAGTTTAAAATTTAAGATGTTAAAGATGTTGTTTGTTGTGACACCAAAGGTAAAGAGGATGATGAGTTGAATGATAAATTAATTTCTATAATATCCAAGAACTATCAAATATGAGGAGTAATGTATGTAGGTTGACTTCCTATCAAATTTTTTGAGTGTGGTGGAATTGTAAACTTTGTTTTGAATTTCACTAAGAACAAAGTTGGAGAATATCAAGATGATTCTAATGAAAAAACTCAATAGAAAAAGTGGAAAAAATTCTTTACGGAACAAAATACATCCAAAAAATAAAAAATAAGTTATCTTGGAAAAAGTGAAGTATTTTGAGTAAGATACATGGATTAGACTCAACAGATAATAATTCTTTAGAAGATGAAAGTTCAGAAAAATTCAGAACCTTCATTGAAAAGGATGAGAAAGTTTAGGACTCCTAAAATAGCGAAGAAGAAGGAGGTGAAGAATCTTATAGAGAGTATCATCTCATAATAGAACTTCTTTTATGTCTTGGTCAAAATAAATCTCTCAATAAAAAAATTATAATGATAAAGAAAGATTTTAAAGAAGTTATCTAAGGAAGAAAAGATATCATCAACTAGGGGGATGAATACATTCAAAATATTTTAAGTTATAAACTTAGAATTTAGAAATAGGGAATGATGGTTGAAGATCTCAATAATAAGCTGGTAGTTAAGGAAGAAAAAGTTAACAAGTTTGAATCAAAACATCTTGAGTCAGAAAATACCTTGATGAAGATGAATGAAAACTTTAACAAAGCTTCGTAAGTAAAATTTGAGCCTTATAATGTTTATGAAAAGGCTTAATACAAGAATTAGGTGAAATCTTCACTCACCAAAAATAATGTTTTATCTGATTATTTTAATGGGTTAATTTATGAAAAAGGTTTTGGTATGTCCTGGGTGGAGAAATTATTTGGGAAACCTATCAATTCTATAAAAGTATAAAACTCACTCAAAATAAATTATGGTCCACATCCTTAGTATGTTAGAGTTGAAATAAATTACTAACCTCAGAAAGGTTTCTATAGAGAAAGATATTTCTTGAATATAAAATAAATAAATGATGGATGTTTATGGTGTTTTGGAATCAAATTGAATAGAAATTATAATTAATAGAACAAATCATCTATACCCAGAATAATGTTTGAGAAAAGTGGAAGAAATAGTGAAAGTAGAACGAGTAACTTTCCTAACATGAAAAAAGTTGAAATGGTGAATTATAAAGATTTTTGGAAATTTACAACAACAAATCAATTTGAATGTTTGGAATATGATTATGGAATGTGTGATTAAGGTGGTCATAATGCTGAAATATGTATGAAACTCTTTTCAAAATAAGTTTCTTATGATAGAAAAGAAAAAGAAGTTGAATAGAAGAAAGTTGAGGAAAGAGATTTTGTTTTTGAGACAACTTTGTAAGAAATTAAAAGGCACAAACCATGGATACTTGATAGTGGTTGTTCATCAGATATGACAGAAGATATAAAAATATTGAAACATGATGAAAGTCATGATGGAGTAGTAGTTACCATTCGTAATGATATTTCCTTAAAAATTAGAGGAATCGAAACGACTGGGATTGAAGAGGAAAAGTTAAAATCTAAGGAAGTTTTAATTTTTTATGGGATAAAACATAACTAAGTGTAAGTCAACATTATAATGATGAAAAATAAGTTTTTTTAGAAAATATTTTTGTATCATGAAATGTGTGAAAGACATAAATGTTATTAAAAAATAAGAAAGAACCAGTGAGAATCCCTTCCAAATAGTAGAATTCAATAACTCCTATTACTTGAGTTCTTAAGATGAAAAATATTGTGGCACCGAATACTTGGAAAAATTGGATAGAAAAGTATGAACAAACATTATAAATTTGATATCATTCAAATCATTATATAATTGAGTATAAAAGAATAATATGTTTGGGTAACTGATAAAAAAAGAAAGATGACTAAAAAAACTCAAAAAAGAGTTGATATTCAATCTACCATATGACTTGAGCTTATTCATTATAATTTATGTGGGCCGATGATACATAAATAAAAAAGGATATTTATAATTTGTCACTTTTATTGATGACTTTAGTCAGATGAAAAACATCATGTTTATGAAGAAAAAGTTAGATGCTACTGAAATGTTCAAATTCTTTAAAAAATATGATGAGAAAGAAATAGGGGTTTCCATAAAAATATTGAGAATATATAATGGTACTGAATTCACAAGAAATACATTTGAAACTTATATGAGAAATCATGGTATCAAACTTCAGTATAGTGCTCCCTATACTCCACGATAAAATGGTTTAGTAGAAAGAAGGAATAAAATTTTTGTGGAAATAGGAATAATTATGGTAGCTAATGAAAACATTCAAAATTTTATTTGAGATAAGATATTTATACTATTGTACATGTTCATAATAGATGCTTCTTGAGACCAGAAACCAAAATGAATCCTTATTAAATGTTGTGTAATAAAAAATATTCATTTAAATGATTCAAAGTTTTTGGATGTCCATGTTTTCTCAAAATAAAAAATTTGGATATAGGAAAGTTTGATGAGAAAGCTAAGGAAGGAAATTTTATGGGTTATTCACGCAATTTAGGAAGTTATAAATTCTAGAAAAAATGTTTACAAAAGTTGGTGGAATCATATGATGTGGAAGTAATTGAAAATAAAAATTATTTAAAAAAAATTCTTGAAAATTATAAGAAGGATAATTTACCTTATATCCTCAATACCTAATACTATTTATGTGGTGAATTTGTGTTCTATGTATTAAAGTAATCCAAAATAATCACATATGTTGGTATAAAAAATAATTTTGAGATATTTCAAAGGAACAACTTCACATGAGTTTTTATACAAAAGAAATAGTGAGATAAAGTTTCATGATTTTACTAATACCGATGGAGATGGATATTATAATGATATAAAATCAAACTTAGGAGGAACATTTTCCTTGGGTAACTGTTGTGTGAGTTGGAATAGTAAGAAACAATGTTTGGTAACTTTGAGAACAACTGAATCCGAATATATTGTAGCCACTCAGGCTTGTACTCAGATGTTTTGGATGAAAGTTTTGTTGGAAGATTTGAGAGTAAAATGATCCAAACCATTTAAAATATTGTTTTGATAATCATAGGTCAATTTATATTTCTAAAAATACATTCCAATATTCAAGATCAAAACACATTGATATAAAGTTTCACGTAATAAAAGGTAATGTTGTTTATAGAGATGCTAAGTTGGAATACATCTCAAAAAAGTATCAAATTGATGATATTTTTACAAAATCCATTTTGAAAGAAATATTTGTGGAATTGAAGCTGTAACTTCATGTCCAGCCTCCTCCCAATATTTCATACACCTCATAATTAAGAACCCCCATTGTGGTTTGGATTATGTTGACAAAGGGGGAGATAAAGGTAACAACTTTTTTTCATTGTAAGTAGTTTTTAATTATCATTATATTATTAATATGAAGATATGGTTAGAATAAAATGGGGGAGAGAAAAAGAAAAGTGAGATAGGAGAAGACAAAAGTGAGGAGATTTTATCTTTACATGGTTAAAATTTTATCTTTCCACCGAGGAATGGAATCCATTTTAAAAAATTACTTTTTCCAGTAGTGTGGTGTCTAGACACTCTCTTTTGAGAAATGATTTATTTTGATAAAATTAAAAACTTCAATTTGTGAAAAATTATGAGAGTTGGAAAACGTTTTTAGTAAGGGTTGTCAAAAAATCCAAAGGGGGAGATTTAAGAACCTTTGTGAAAAAAAAATTTAACAATGTTTTTGTTTTTTTTGAAAACTGACCTTTTTGTATAAGAATGTTTTTTTATTCCAGAATCAGACCCATCCATCATAATTAGAATGTTGAAATTTGCTAAATGTTCAATCCCTCAACATAAATGGGGAAAAGTTTTGTTTTTAAGAAAGATGGTTTTTGGACTCCAAGGATCAGACTGAGAAGTACCAGACTCAGAGTATTGGATTGAGTGACATCAGACATAGAAGTTGTAAGGAATATGGAAGTTGTATGTTCTACAGTTGTTGATCAGATTATCCACAATATATTTAGATAATCAGATCCAAAATAATCGAAGGCTGAATTTTTTGTTTTCTGGAATTTTTCCATTGTCGTAATATGAGACAAAAATAACTTTTTGAGTTAGAAATTCAGATATTTATATTTCAAGAAGTATTATTTTTATTGAATATTATTTGATGAATATTGTGAAGTTAGGAGTTCAAAAGTTTTCATACTTTATAAAATAAATTAGATAATTCTTTACTGATCAAGAAGTTTTAGAAAATCATGGAAACTATCATGATAAAAAAACTTTTAAGAAATAGAGGAATCGTAAATATTTCATTGATTCCAGAAGTCAAGAACAAGTCTCCATCATATTTATAAGTACCAAACGCAAAAGTTTTTATAAGAAATAAAGTGTATATCTAATGAGGTTTGGATAATTTCAATGTTGCAGAGTAATGAATCCAATCATAATGAGATGAAAAAGAAACTTAAATCCCAATGATATGAGATGAAAATAGAAATTATAATGATCTGAGAAGGTAAGAGATTCATAATGAAATAAGAATGAAATAGATTCATAATGAGTTGATAAGGAGGTGTATTCATAATGAGATGAGAAATAAACAAATTTATAATTAGCTAATAAGGAAACATATTCATAATGAGTTGAGAAGGAAAAAAATTCATAAGGAGCTGAGAAAGAAATAGATTTGTAATGACCCGAGAAGGAAATATATTTGTAATGAGTTGAGAATTAAATAGATTCTTAGTGATCTGAGATGGAAATAGATTCATAATGAGCTGATAAAGAAATAGATTCACAATGAGATGACAAGAAAACATAATGTAATGAGATAGGAATGAAACAAATTTGTAATGAGTTGAGAAGAAAACATTTTCTTAATGAGCTGATTATAAAGAAGACAAAAAGCAAAATTCTAGAAGCTTTATGAATAGTTAAATAGGTAGAAACTTGAAATTTAATTTTTCATAAATCATAGAGAAATATGTGGAGGATTGGAGAAGAAAAATTCAATGTTTAAATATGAGTAATCTTCTTAGTATTTTAAATATGAAGAAGTGTGGAATGTTTTCATCTTTCCCACTCTTACTTTTTTATGTTTACTATAAATATTTTCTCAGATGTTTCATTTATTGTAACTTTTATATAAGTATAAAATGTGGAGTGCTAAAGTAATTAAGAGAAAGATATTTCTGGACAAAGAACTTATGAGGAGGATCAAACAGTTGGAATTTTTCTTACTAGATTGAGTAAGATAGTATTGAGAAGAAAATATTGAGTTGATCAGACTAAGGAAGATCATACTATGTTTATGATCAGAGTTTTAGAAGAAGATATTGAGAAAGAGGGATTTGTATTGATTTAATTAGAATAATTTTAAAAAATCTAACCCCATCAGATTGAGAAAATTAGATCCAGCCAAACCAGATTGAGGATTTGAACTGAGGAATTGTGAAGTAGTTTCAACAAAGTTTTTATTATTTTGTTTGGATAAATTTATTTATAAGAAAACTTTGTAAATTAATGGGAGTTCATATAATATTTTGTATCTGGATATAGAAGGTGTTTAGTGGGTGTTTGTACAAGTTTTATTCACTTCTTCTTTATCTTGAACCAACCCAGGTCGACCCTAAACCAGTAACCCGAGCCAATCCATGGTAAGACCCGAGAGGCGTTCCTAATCCTCTTGGGCTCGCAATAAGTGCCAGGGAATCAACAGTAAGAAAATGGGAACAATTTTTCCCAATAAAAAAAATAAATAAGTAGAAAAGGTAGAATAACATAAATTATATAAACAACAGGAAAAAGAAAGAACAACCAACAACAACAGACTAACCTGGCCCTGACCAAAACTCCTTGTGACCCCAAGATTCACACTCTAATCCACAACTAGATCTCTCTCATGAAAAATGAGATCAATTAAAACCTAAAAAAAACTAAAAACAAGAAAATACAATAGGCATGAGTATTAAAACTATGTAGGCATGCCCAAAAATCTTTTCCCGAAGCACTACCATTAAAGAATGAATTTACTAATTCCATGTTTGAACTACAATTTGTAAAATTATGTTTTATGTAAATTTTTTACTTGAAATAAAAGAAAAAACCCTCGACCTTATTCATTTTCAATATTTTATTCTTTTCATTAGTTCCAATATAATTTTTAAAAGGAAAGTGATGTTTACATTTTCAGATTTCTACAAAGAGAATAAAACACTTTCATTTGAAAACCATTTTCAGAAAACTAGTCAAAACTAGCCCACCAATTTCCAAGAAGAACAAAATAAAATAAAGAACAATAGTAGTCACACATCAAAGGAAATGTAGGTATACATACAAGCATCATATTCATAACTACAAGAAAAAAAATCCAATAGACATGGGTAGGCCTTTATCAGCACTAACGGAAAAGCGCTAAGAATGGTGTAGGACTTTATCAGCGCTAAAAAAAGCGCTGATAAATGTACCCTTTATCATCGCTAAAACAAGCGCTGATAAAGCATACATTTATCAGTGCTTTAAATATCCCTTTATCTGTTCTTTTATTAGTGCTAATAAAGTTCAAATTTATCAACGATTTTTTTAGCGCTGATAATGTTTATTATATACATTAAATAAAAAATACATGTTATAACTAAATAAATATATATATATATATATAATTAAATAATTATAATATTAATAATAAATATATTTATTAGATTTATTAGATTTATTAGATTTATTAATTCATTATATTTAATATATTTATTAATTCATTATATTTAATACATATATTTATTATATTTGTTTATATTTAATGTATCTGTTTTATTTGTAAAAATATAATAATTTTTAATATATATGAATAATTAAAATTATTGAATATATATGTGTTTTCCAATGAAATGGGGTCAATGAATATATCATGCGTATATATATGTTCATGAATAATGTTCATTTATAGATTATAATTACATATCCCGTTGATGTGTTATTGATTTATAATTCATTATGTTACCCATATAATGTATATGTTCTAAAAAATGTACACTTATAATTAAAATTACATTATATTTAAAAAATAAATATATATTTTATTATATTTTCAATGATATATATATAAATATACCTTTCAAATAATTTTATAAGTATAAATAAAGATATATTTATTTAGAGTTATAATTACTAATAAATATATATATATTTATCATAAATATCATTTAAAATAAATATATAATAATATAAAAAAATTATTAATTTTATACATTTATCAGTGCTTTTATTAGTGCTGATAAAGTATGTCTTCATCAGTGCTACAAAAGCGCTGATAAAGAGGGTCTTTATCAGCACTAAAATGAAAAGTGCTGATAAAGTCACCCTTTATCAGCGCTATAAAAGCGCTGATAAAGTACAACCTTTATCAGCGCTAAAATAGCGCTGATAAAGGGGGTATTTATCATTGCTTTTCATTTTAGTGCTGATAAAGACCCTCTTTATCAGCGCTGATAAAGGCCCACATAGGATTTATAAAATCCACTGGGTCCTTCTCCTCTTCCCCACACCCTGTCAAGATTTTGCGGAATCCCTACCCTACATCGCTGCCTCCTCTCCATCACTGCCTCCTCTCCGCCACTGCCTCCTGCTCCTCCTCCTTCGCCGTGGCCACCTCCTCCTCCTCCTCCTCCAACACCTACCTGTCCTCATCCTCCTCCTCCATCGCAGCTCCTCCTCCTCCTCCTCCTCCTCCTCCACTGCGGCTCCTCTTCCTCCTCATACTCCTCCACCACGGCCTTATCCTCCTCCTCCTCCACCGGTGACTCCTCCTCCTCCTCCTCCTCCTCTTCCTCCTCCTACTCCGCTACCTCTGCTGCCTCCAATCTTCCTCTGCTGCCTCCGAACAGCCTCCGCTACCTCCATTTCCTCTTCTGTCGACGCATCCTCCTCCTCCACCACCGGGTCCTCCTCCTTAAGGTGAGTAAAATTTAATTTTCATGAATTAATTATGTTTTCATTTATTGTAAATATTAAGATTAATTATTATTTGGGGCGATTCTTATGTGTGATGCTTGTGTGTGTGACACATGTATATGGGGTTGGTTACGTGTTTGATCTTGATTAGCTCTCCCCACTATAGCCTTGTGATAGAAAACTGAATATAGAGAGTATTTTTTGTGAAAGGTTGTTACACTAGATTAGAATTTCACTCTGTCTAGTGGCCCTTAGTATAGATCTTTTTCTGATTTTGGATACTAACCCATAATTAGGCTAGGCAGGGTTTGAACCGTCTGTGTTGGTGAATTCATGTCATTAGGTGAGGCATGCAAACAGGATGAGACATATGTTTAGTATGTTCTATATTGTACACTATATTGTACACTATTCTCTGGGTTGGGTCATATACCAATTTAAATATCACATCCTTTATTATAACATAAGAGTTCCACCAACCTCTCAAATTGGGTGTGATTCACATATCCTCTAATTCCACAACATAATAGCTGCTGCCCTCTCACTTATGGTGGGTCTCACCATCACATCACATAAAAAAACAATTTGAGGGGGAAATATCTATAGAAAAACCCTCACAAAACTAATCCAAACCAATAATAAGTGATCCCCATTTCTATATATCACATCGTATTATCATACAAAAAATGATCTAAGGTGGGAATCACAATATGAAACCTCTATCACAAGTAAAAATGAACCATCAATAGGTGGATCCCATGGAAGTCACACACCAATCCCCTTTGACCAATGACTTCTCACTCAAAGTAGGGTCCTACTAACACCTTATCATTTAAATAAAGGACATCCATCTTGTCTCATGATAGAAAGAATATAAATGTTAATATAATGAGAGTATCTAGATAGCCAACCTATCGTACTAGCTAAACCACATCATTAATAGGTGGGCCCCATGGATGATCATACTTCAACTAGGTGAAATTCATATGAAGTCCCAATCTCTTATTCAGTCTGACCATAAATGATAAAAGTCACCATCCATTTAGCCTTGCATAATAATCTCCTTAAAACCATCTTGGTTATACATGAAAATTATTCCCCACCTATCAAAATTCTAATTCCACCTATAAGGGAATTTACAAGGTTCTACAAACCTAACCCATCTCTACTCATTGATACCAACACACACTCATCTCTATATGGTAATTCCACAACCCACAAGCTATACTTGATCTAGGCCTCGATAGTCTAGTCTATATCATCTTCTAATTCCCAAATTAAAACTCATTAAAACTAAATAATGAACATCCAAAGAAACTCACACTAAGAGCCTTGGATACCCTATGCTAAGTCATCCAGAATATTACCATGACCCTCACATAGGTACCATATCATATCTCCCCATGGAGATCTCTTAATCCAATTATAAGGAGGAAATCCTCTATGTCACACTTCCCCAATACCTTTGTGGAATATCCTACTCATCACACACACCATCACTCTTATATATCCTTAAGAGTGTGTTCCCCATTATACGTGATATATAAAACTATATTATCCATCTTTTTTAATCCTAAGACTCTAATACCCAATCAAATAGCCTTAGAAAACCTAAATAAGATATAAAAATCTCATACCAAACTCGATCCTCTCATAAAACCCAACTAGAAACCTCACCTCCATGGAGACATAATCTCTAGATGATCACAAAATCACAAACATTCAAGAGAACCCTCACTCTATCTCTTGGTGGATCAAAAACACCCTATTTATTTACCTAGGTTGCTCTTGATTTCTATCCCTTTCACTGGAACACATATACTCATGCATGAATGCACAATCATGCATAAATTGGAACTTGGTTTTGTATTATAGGGTCCACCTACCTCAAAAAATGGAGTAACCCCCTCACCGAGATCAACTCATCCTCAACCAAGACTATACATGCCTTATCTAATCTTGTACCAATGATTGAGACCCAATATCAAGGAACAATTACCAAATAATTAATTATAGAAACTTATAATTAATTATTCACCTTAATATAATTAGTAATAATATTTTAAAAACTCACTGGGAAACACAACACCACCTAAACCACACAAAACATGGTGCGTTCATCATATGAGGATATCCTCTAGCCAAAACAAAAAAAATCTACCTCATCTGAATGGAGGAAGAATGAGGGAAGAACTCACTAACTCACTATAAAAAACTCCCAAGAACCACCCCTCATCAGGGGGGATCAAAGAGAGGAAGAGAATAAATGAATCCCAAGAACAACCCAAGATTTTCTACACGCCCCCACCATTTTTGAAGTATCTAGTTTTTTATCTAAATTATACTCATATTCTTTCTCCCCTAACTTATATAGCCATCCTTTGGATTTTAAATAGGATGAATATAAATAAATAATGGATGAATGCCAATCGGTTGACAAAAGAGTGTGAAGAAGGCGTGAAAGAGTTTATCAAGTTTGCAAAATATCATGCATATGACCCTTCTAAAATCCTTTTTCCGTGTTTACAATATTGTTATTCAAAAACATTAGTCCATAGAAATTGGAAGAACACTTGATCTGTCACGGAATAGATCAGAGTTATACATGTTGGAATAAACACGGGGAAACAACGAATGTAGGTATTGGTTAGGATAACACTGTGTTTTATGGATCATCTGATATGATTACAAGTATGAACAATGAAGATGAACATATGGAGGATGTGATTACAGATGTGAATGATGATGAAGATCGTATTGAGGAGATGACAAGGACCGTCGAAGATGAATTTCATGATTTCCCAAAATTGTTTGAGAAGTAAAAAAGTTGTGCTAAGAAGACATTGTATGCTGGTTGCACTAAATATACAGCACTATCATCCATACTGAAACTATATAATTTGAAAGTAGACAATGGGTGGAGTGATGCCAGTTTTACGGAACTAATTGCTCTTTTGAATGACATGCTTCCAGCAGATAATGAGCTCCTGAGCCGAACATAGGATGCCAAACGAATTTGACGCTCGATGGGTATGATCTCTGAAAGAATAAACGCCTGCCTGACTGACTGTACACTGTTTTTAAAGGACCAAAAAACACATAAAGAATTCCTGAAGTGTGGTGCTTCTTGATAAAAGAAAGATGAATCCATTAATAATAAAGTTTTATGGTACCTTCCAATCATTCCAAGGTTTAGGTGCCTATATGGAAGTGAGGAGACTGCAAGACAATTGACATGGCATGAAAATACAATAATTAAAGATTGGATACTACGTCACCCAACAGACTCTCCTCATTGGAAGAGAATTGATCATGAGTATCCAGAATTTGGAAACAAGTTGAGAAACCTTTGTCTTGCGTTATCTAAAGATGGAGTGAATACTTTTGGTTTTCAAAGCATCATTCACAATACATGGCTGGTTATGTTGGTAAATTATAAATTACCACCATGGTTATGCATGAAAAAAATTACATCATGTTATTTATGCGTATATCAGGAACAAAACAACTGGGTAATGATATTGATGTTTATTTATCTCCATTGATTGAAGATTTGAAATTACTGTGGGATTCAGGTGTTACATTGTATGATGCTTACAAAAATGAAGATTTCTCTTTGAGAGCCATGTTGTACGAGATGATAAATAAATTCTTTGCTTATGGAAATTTTTCAGGATATAGAATTAAAGGAACTCAAGGGTGTCCTGTTTCCGAACAAGGTACACAATCAATTAGGTTGAAACATTCATCGAAAACCGTGTTTCTAGGACATTGCAGATTTCTACCCTGATGACATAAGTACCGATCTTGGATGACATCATTCGATGGAAGTTTAGAATAATGTACAACACCGTCTCCACTAACAGGTGATCAATTGTTTGGGAATGTTAAAAATTTGGACACTAATTTTGGTAAACCATCTTCAAAAAACCTTACAAAAATAGGTTGGAAAAAGAGATCAATTTTTTTGAATTACCATACTGGAATTTTCTGCATGTCATACATTTTCTTGATGTTACGCATGTAGAAAAAAATGTATTTGATAGTGTCATCGACACGTTGCTAAATACACCTGCAAAAAAAAGATGGAATTAAGGCTAGGTTGGACATGGTTGAGATGAGAATACAAGAAAATTTGGCACCAGTGAAGGGTGAAAATGAACATTTCTTCCTCCTACTGCTTAAAATAATTCTAGGTAGGAGAGATATCAGTTTTGAAACTTCTTGAATGATGTAAAGGTTCTAGAGGGGTATTCTTCAAATATCAGGAACCTCGTGTGAATGAGAGATTTGAAGTTAAAAGGTCTGAAATCACATGACATGCATGTTTTGATGAAAGATCTCATTCCTATTGCTTTACATTGCATTTTCCCAAGAATGTCCGCCATTCATTAACGAAACTGTGTTTTTTCTTCAAAGCTATATGAAGCAAAGTTATTGACCTAGTGAAATTTCTATCTATGGAAAGAGAAATTGCTGTCATATTATGTGAATTAGAAATGTTCTTCCTGGCTTCACTTTTTGATATGATGGTTCATTTGATGGTCCACTTGGTGAGAGAGATTCAACTATGTGGTCCTGTACATTACATATGGATATACCCCATTGAACGATATATGATGATTTTAAAAGGGTATGTCAAAAATTGAAGTCGGCCAGAGGGTTGTATTGCATAGCGATATATTTTTGAGGAAGCCATTGAATTCTGTACCGAATACTTTTCTGGTGTGGAAAGCATTGGCCTATCGAAATATCGTCACACTGGGTGTCTTGAGGGTAAAGGAATTTCTGGAAGACAGGTTGTAACAATCAATATTATAGATCGGGAGCAGGTCAACCTTTATGTTTTGCATAACAATTTCGACGTTGACCCATATGTTAAAACCCACAAAGAAATTATAAGGCATTTGAATCCATCTAGGGATGAAAAATGGATATCAGATACACATAATCGATAGTTTATAAGATGGTTTTGAAACCATATTTTTAAGAAGTCAGATGAAAATCCAGAGTCAATTTTAGACCGACTTCTATGGCTAGCCGGAGGACCAAGTGTGTATGTATTATCTTACAATGCCTATGTAGTTAATTTTTATACATTTTATACTAATGAACATGATAAATACAGTACCATGTAGAATAGTGGAGTTACACTTGTGGCTAAAGCGATGCATGTTTTCGGTGCTAAGGAAAAAAAATCCAATTTATGCGAATATGTCATACTTTGGCATCATGAAACAAATACGGGAGTTAGATTATATAGAATTCCAAGTTCTGATTTTTCAATGAAAGTGGGTTGATGACGGGAGTGCTGTTAAAATAGATGAATTGGGATTCATGAAAGTTGATTTTAGTAAGGGGAGAAAGTAGAACAATTTATAATGGCATCACAGGTAGTGCAAGTATTTTATGTTCCATATCCCACAAACTGAAACTGGTCAATTGTTCTATTATCGACCAAAACAACTGAAGGGTCAGATGAAAATTCAATGGAGGATGACCCTTTCATTGGGACTTCACAATCATTTCGCAGTGGTCCCAATGTAGACGATGGTTTGTATTCCAGAGGAGACCACAATGAAGGGATATGGATAGTCAATAGAGGGGTCAAATCCCTTCAGCCTTAAAAATGGAAAGTTCAATAATTAGGTTAATTTTTTATTGTAATATAAATTGTGTTACATTATGTTATTATCTTTTCGCTTATACTTTTATGTGATCTAAATTAAATGTTAAACCACTTCTGGAGATAATGACTTCTGTACCTGCTGATGCACCCAATCCCGAGACACAACAAGTTTCTCAACCTGTTGCAGCTGGTCCCACTGCTGAGGTACAACAGGTCTCTCAACCTGTTAGAACTAGTCCCACTGCTGAGGTACAAAAGGTTTCTCAACCTGTTGCTACTGGTCCCACTACTGAGGTACAATAGGTTTCGCAATCAGTTGTTGCTGGTCCTAGTGCCGAAGCTAGCGCTTCATAGGAATATAATAATAATGCAGAAACCAAGGAAATGGTAGGTAATGAAACCCCAACAGCACAAAAAAAGGTACACTATAGTTTTAAAGTTTTATCCAAAATACTTTAGGTAAAAGAAAAAGGTATAAAATATGATGTGGGATGGAATAAGTGAGGCCAGCATGTAAACCCCAACAAAGCCATGTTTAGTAGCCACATGGGAATCGTCACTCTGGGAGGGCACCTTCACCCCACCCATTCTATATCCACATTTAATATCATTGCAAGCTCATGTGGATATGAAAATGAAAGGTGGAAATAATCACAAAATTCTTTGTGTAAAAGATATGTACGGATAGAAAACATTAGATTTCGTTAGTGCTAACGCTGTAGCTAAAATCAACACATACGACTGGCTAGGAGCCTCAGTTATAAATGCATACATGAGGTATTTTTTCATGATTTGATATTATAGAAGCTAATAGACTATGATAATTATGGCTAAATACATTTCCTATTTTCACAGGCGTATATATTAAAAACAATTGAATGGATTTGGGCGTGAATACAAATTTGGACTCGTTAGTCCTCACACCATGTCTACACAACAAAAATAAATAGATTCTGATTTTCAGGCTGAATTAATGTCAAACCTTCTCAGAACATTTCAATGCAAAATTATGAATGACATGCTCTTTTTAATACCAACGTTTCAGGGGTAAAACACTACATTTTAATCATATCAATTATATTTTCATTTCTATCATCACTTATTCCTTTTTGTGTTTTTAGGCAGCATTGGACGCTCATTGCAGTCAATTTGGATACTCCAAAGATTTATTTTTTGGATTCACTACAAGGATATCCAACAAACCGACCACACGTGATGGTGATTGTCAATTTGTTATACACTATTTCCAACATTTTAGAACAAAATATCTAGTTATAGAATTTATATTATCTTTTAATGAGGATTCTATTATGATAGGGCAGTGTATGAATATCCTCTAAAGGATGGAATTAATCCAGGGTCTAAGGATGACAAGGTGCACGAGATCTACAAATGGACAAGTATCAGGGTATATATAATTATATTTCACTATCCAAATACATATAAAAACATATTACTTATTTTTCATGATGTTTCTGTAGTGTCTGAATCAAAAAAATGGAAAGGACTACGGTTATTATGTTTGTAAATTTATGAAAGAGATCATATTTCATGAAAAAAATAGCATCCATGAAGAGGTATTTTTGAAAATAATTACTAGTGCATTTAAAATATTTATTAATTCTTTGCGTATTTATATTTTTTTAGTAAAACTATGACTGTCGCTAAAACTCCTATTTACAAGATGATATAGATGTGTTTATAAATGAATGGGCATCATACTTGATGGAAGAATGTAAAAAAAATAGTACAATGAAGTTGAATTCCTACTACTTATGTTATCCTTATATGATCATTGATATCTCCCTTGTTTACACTTATTGAGCATATATGATCACCCTTTCTTATGTTTCATATCCTTAGATTATGAAAAATGGTTTTAGAAATGATTTGAGTTTCTAGTAAAGAATAACTTAATGAGAGACTCTTATGAACTACTAACATACAAAAAACTGAGAAAACGCATTAGGATTGTTTTGATACTTTAGGACAACGATCCATGAGTCATTTGTGACATGTAAAAATTGACCGCGCCTCAATCCGACACACGGTGTGAACGATATGGCTAAAAGTGTCTGATATGAGTTTGAAATTGACATTAACTTTAGCAAACAACACTAATGACATACAGAATACCAAGAAAATGTTTTCGGATTATTTTGATACTTTAGGACAACGATCCATGAGTCATTTTTGATGTGTACAAATTGATCGCACCTCAATCCGACCCATAGTGTGACCGTTATGGCTAAAAGTGTCTGATATCAATTTCAAATTGACATTAAGTTTAGAAAATAACCAAAGTGACATATGGAAAACTGGGAAAATACATTTGGATTGTATGGATACATTAGGAAAACGATCTGTGAGTCATTTTTGAGGTGTAAGAATCAACCACACCTCAATCCAACGCACAGTGTGACTGATATGGATAAAAGTGTCTGATATCAGTTTGAAATTGACTTTAACTTTAGAAAATAACACAAGTAACATACAAAAAACCAATAAAACGCATTCATGTTGTTTTGATACATTAGGAAGATGATCCATGAGTCATTTGTGATGTTTGAGAATCAACCACACCTCAATCAGATGCACGGTGTGACCGGTATGGCTAAAAGTGTCTGATATCAGTTTCAAATTGACATTAACTTTAGAAAACAACACAAGTGACTTATGGAAAATCCAGAAAAAATGTTAGGATTGTTTTGATACTTTAGGAAAACAATCCATGAGTCATTTTTGATGTGTAAGAATCAACCACACCTCAATCAGATGCACAGTGTGTCCGGTATGGATAAAATTGTCTGATATCAGTTTGAAATTAATATTAACTTTAGAAAACAACACAAGTGACTTATGGAAAACAGAGAAAACACGTTAGTATTGTTTTTATACTTTAGGAAAACAATTTATGAGTCATTTGTGATGTGTATGAATCAACCAAACCTCAATCCGATGCATGGTGTGACTGGTATTTCTAAAAGTGTCTGATATTAGTTTGAAATTGACATAAAATTTAGAAAACAACACTACTGACATACATAAAACCAAGAAAACACATTCAGAATGTTTTGATACATTAGGAAAACGATCCATCAGTCATTTGTGACATGTAAGAATCGACCTCACCTCAATCCGACGCACGGTGTGACCGGTATGGCTAGAAGTGTCTATTATTAGTTTGAAATTCACATTAACTTTAGAAAACAACACAAGTAACATATGGAAAACTGAGAAAACGTGTTCATATTGTTTTGATAATTTAGGACAATGATATATGAGTCATTCTTGACGTGTACGAACCGGAAACACCTCAATCTGACGCACGGTGTGACCAGTATGGCTAAAAGTGTTTGATATCAGTTTCAAATTGACATAAACTATAGAAAACAATGCTAGTCACATATAGAAAACCAAGAAAACACATTCAGATTGTTTTAATACATTAGGAAAACAATCCATGAGTCATTTTTGATGTGTTAGAATCAACCGCACCTGAATACGATGCACGGTGTGACCGGTGTGGCTAAAAGTTTCTAATATCAGTTTGAAATTGACATTAACATCAGAAAACAACACAAGTGACATACGAAAAACCACGAAAACACATTTTTATCGCTTTAATACATTATTAAAATGATCCATGTGTCATTTTTGAGGTGTACCAATCAACTGCACCTCAATCCGACGCACGATGTGACCGGTATGGCTAAAAGTGTTTGATATTAGTTTGAAATTGACATTAACTTTAGAAAACAACACAAGTGACATACAAAAACTAGATAAAATGCATTCGGATTGTTTTTATAATTTAGTAAAACAATCCATGAGTCATTTGTGATGTGTAAAAATCAACTGCACCTCAATCCGACGTAGGGTGTGACCGATATGGCTAAAAGTGTTTGATATCAGTTTCAAATTGACATTAACTTTAGAAAACAACACAAGTGACATATGGAAGACCGAGAAAACATGTTCATATTGTTTGGATAATTTTGGATAATGATTCATGAGTCATTTGTGACGTGTATGAATTGACCACACCTGAATCCGACCCACGGTGTGACCGGTATGGATAAAAGTGTCTGATATAAGTTTCAAATTGACATAAACTTTAGGAAACAACACAAGTGACATACAAAAAACCAAGAAAACACATTTGGATTGTTTTGTTACTTTAGAAAACGATCCATGAGTCATTTTTTATGTGTAAAAATCAACCCCACCTCAATCCGATGCATAGTGTGACCGGTATGGCTAAAACTGTCTGATATCAGCTTCAAATTGACATTAACATTACAAAACAACACTATTGACATACAGAATACTTAGAAAACGCATTCAGAATGTTTTGATAATTTAGGAAAATGATCCATGAGTCATTTTTGACATGTATGAATCAACCTCCCCTCAATATGACGCACGGTGTGACCGGTACGGATAAAAGTGTCTGATATCAGTTTCAAATTGACATTAGCTTTAGAAAACAACACAAGTGACATACGGAAAACTGAGAAAATGCATTCAGATTTTTTTCATACTTTAGTACAATGATCCCTGTGTCATTTGTGACATGTACCAATTAACCACACCTCAATCCGACGCACGGTATGACCAGTATGGCTAAAAGTGTCCGATATCAGTTTCAAATTGACATTAACTTTTGAAAACAACACAAGTGACATACATAAAACCCAGTAAACACGTTCTAATTCTTTTGATACTTTATTAAAATGATCCATGAGTCATTTGTGATTTGTACAACTCAATCAAACCTCAATCTGACACACGATGTAACCGGTATGGCTAAAAGTTTCGGATATCAGTTTCAAATTGACATTAACTTCAGAAAACATCACAAGTGACATATGACAAACGAATAAAACACATTCAGATTGTTTTTATTCTTTAAGAAAAGGATCAATGAGTCATTATTGACATGTATGAATCAATCGCACCTCAATTCGACGAACAGTGTGATCAATATGGCTAAAAGTGTCTGATATCATTTTGAAAATGACATTAAATTTAGAAAACAACACAAGTGACATACGAAAAACCAATAAAAAGCATTTGGATTGTTTTGATACTTTAGTAAAACAATCCATGTGTCATTTATGCCGTTTACGAATCAAACACACTACAATACCATGCACGATGTGACCGGTATGGCTAAAAGTGTCTGATATCAGTTTCATTTTGACATTAACATTAGAAAACAACACAAGTGACATATTGAAAAATGAGAAAACAAGTGCGGATTGTTTTGATACTTTAGGAAAATTATACACGAGTCATTTGTGATGTTTACAAATTAAACTCACCTCAATCCAACACATAGTGTGACCGGTATAGATAAAAGTGTCTGATATCAGTTTCAAATTGACATTAAATTTAGAAAACAACACTACTGACATATAGAATATTGAGAAAATGAATTCGGATAGTTTTGATACATTAGGAAAAAGATACGTGAGTCATTTGAGATGTGTACAAATCAACCACACCTCAATCTGATGAATGGTGTGACCGGGATGGCTAAAAGTTTCTGATATCAGTTTGAAATTGATATTAACTTTAGAAAACAACACAAGTGACATATGGAAAACTGATAAAATGAATTTGTATTGTTTTGATACTTTAGTAAAACGATCCATGGGTCATTTTTGACGTGTAAAAATCAACCGCACCTAAATACAACGCATGGTGTGACCGATATGGATAAAAGTGTCTGATATGAGTTTCAAATTGACATAAAATTTAGAAAACAACACTACTGACATATGGAATACTGAGAAAAATAATTCGTATTGTTTTTATACATTAGGACAACGATCCATGAGTCATTTGTGACATGTACGAATCGACCACACCTCAATCCGACGCACGATGTGACTGGTATGGCTAAAAGTGTCTGATATCAGTTTCAAATTGACAATAACTTTAAAAAACAACACTACTGACATACGGAATACCGAGAAAACGAATTTGGATTGTTTTTATACTTTAGGAAAACTATCCATGAGTCATTTTTGATGTGTATTAATCAACCACACCTCAATTCGATGACCAGTGTGACCGGTATTGCTAAAAGTGTCTGATATCAGTTTTAAATTGACATTAACTATAGAAAAAAACACAAGTGACATACGAAAAACCAAGAAAATGCGTTCGGATTGTTTTGATACTTTAGGAAAATGATCCATGAGTCATTTTTGAGGTGTATGAATTGAACGCACCTCAATTAGACACACGGTGTGACCGTTATGGCTAAAAGTTTCTGATATCAGTTTCAAATTGACATTAACTTTAGAAAACAACACAAGTGACATTCAGAAAACTGATCAAACATGTTCATATTTTTTTGATACTTTAGTAAAATGATCCATGAGTAATTTGTGACGTGTAATAATCAATCACACCTCAATCTGATGCACGGTGTGACCAGTATGGATAAAAGTGTCTGATATCAATTTCAAATTGATATTAACTTTATAAAACAACACAAGTGACATACGAAAAACTGAGCAATCACATTCAGATTGTTTTGATAATTTAGGACATTGATCCATGAGTCATTTTTGATTTGTTGGAATAAAACGCACCACAATATGACGCACATTGTGACCAGTAAAGCTTTTCATTAGCTAAAGAATCAGTATTTATTAAATGATATAAATCATCCAAAAAGATATTGATTTTACATTATTCCCTATCATTTCTATTAGAATGAAAACATTTGAGTTTATTATTTACATATTTTAGTTTCACATTTCCATATGAATGTATTCTTTCATATTAATGTTTTAATTTTTTTCATTATTGTATTACTGAGATAATATTTGTTTTCTTACATAGGTGAATTTTTTCCTTGAGTTCGGATGCTTTGTTCGGCAACAAATACCATGAACAATAATTTTTGAGAGAGGATCACCGATATCAAAGGATGAAACATTAATGTTTATAACTGTTGTTGGATAATTGTAATTTTAGCCATGTAAAGAATTGTTTGAAATGTATATAGTAGTGTGTTTTTTTTGTATTCATTATGTTAAGTAAATGTATATAGTATTGTTTTTCAAAATATTGTGTTCGAGTGCTATTTTGTGCAGGTGTGCAGGTCCTATTTTTTACAGGTGTGTAGGTGCTGGTTTGTGTAGGTGTGTAGGTGCTGGTTGTGCAGGTTCAGGGGAAGGTGACTTTATCAGTGCTTTTTTGAACGATGATAAAGGACACCTTTAACAGCGCTAAAAGAGCGTTGATAAAGGGCCCTATTATCCGTGCTCAAGATAGAACTGATAATGTAACCCTTTATCAGTGCTAGAAAAACACTGTTAATGTCATCATAGATAAAGGGGGGGGGGGGTCCCCTTTATCATCACTCCAAAAAGATCTGATAAATAGGACCTTTATTAGTGTTAAAAAAAGCTCTGATTAAGGGGTCCTTTATCTGCATTTTTTAGTGCTGATAATGGTCGCCTTTAGCAGTGATTTTTGGAGCACTGGTAAAGGGGACCCCCCTTTATCTACTCCAGCATTAACAACACATTTCTAGTGATGTTAATGTTGGTTTTTAGCACTGATAAAAGGCTAAGTTGTATTAGTGAATGATGGTTGAAGATCTCAGTAATAAGCTGGTAGTTAAGGAAGAAGAAGATAACATGTTTGAATAAAAACATATTGAGTCAGAAAACACCTTGAGGAAGATGAATGAAAACATCAATAAAGCTTCGTAAGTAAAATTTGAGCCTTATAATGTTTATGAGAAGGCTCAATACAAGAATTAGGTGAAATATTCACTCAACAAAAATAATGTTTTACCTGATTATTTTAATGGTTTAGTTTCTGAAAAAGGTTTTGGTAAATCTTGGGTGGATAAATGATGTGGGAAACCTATCAAATCTAAAAAAGTAGAAAACTCACAAAAAATAAATTATGGTCCACATACTTAGTATGTTAGAGTTGAAATAAATTACCAACATCAACAACGTTTCTATAGAGAAAGATATTTATTGAATATAAAATAAATAAATTATGGCTATTTATGGTGTTTTGGAATCAAAAGGAATAGAAATTATAATTGTTAGAAAAAATTATCTATACCTAGAAGAAGGTTTGAGAAAAGTGTAAGAAATAGTGAAAGTATAATGAGTAACTTTCCAAACATACAAAAAGTTGAAATGGCGAATTATAAAAATATTTGGAAATTTACAACAAAAAATCAATTTGAATTATTGGAATAAGATTGTGGAATACGTGATTAAGGTGGTAATCATGCTGAAAGATGTATGAAACTCCATTTAGAATAAGTTTTTTATGATAGAAAAGAAAAAGAAGATGAAAAGAAGAAAGTTGAGGAAAGATATTTTGTTGCTGAGACAACTTTTTAAGAAATTAAAAGGAACAAACCATGGAAACATGATAGTGGTTGTTCTTCAGAAATGAAATAAGATATAAAAATATTAAATCATTATGAAATTCATGATGGAGTAGTAGTTACCAATCGTAATGATATTTCCTTAAAAATTAGAGGAATCAAAACAACTGGGATTGAAGAGGAAAAGTTGAAATCTAAGGAAGTTTTAATTTTTTATGAGATAAAACATAACTTACTTAGTGTAAGTCAACTTTATAATGGTGAAAAATATGTTTTTTTAGAAAATATTTTTGTATCATCAAAAGTGTGAAAGACATAAATGTTATTAAAAAATATGAAATAACCAATGAGAATCCCTTCCAAATAAGAGAATTCAATAACTCCTATTACTTGAGTGCTTAAGATGAAAAATATTGTGGCATCGAATACTTGGGAAACATGGATAGAAAAGTATGAAAAAACAATATAAATTTGATATCATTAAAAGAATTATATAATTGAGTATAAAAGAATAAGATGCTTGTATAACTAATCAAGAATGAAAGATGACTAATGAAAGTCAAAAAAGAGTTGAGATTCAATCTTCCAGATCACTTGAGCTTATTCATTATAATTTATGTGTGCTGATGATACATAAATAAAAAAGGATATTTATAATTTATCACTTTTATTGATGATTTTACTCAGATGAAAAACATCATGTTTATGAAGCAAAAGTCAGATGCTATTGAAATGTTCAAATTATTTAAAAAAGTTGTTGAGAAAGAAATGGGGGTTTCCATATAAATATTGAGAACAGAGAATGGTATTTAATTCACAGGAAATAATTTCGGAACTTATATGAGAAATCATGGTATAAAACATCAGTATAGTGCTCCCTATACTCCACAATAAAATGGTTGTGTAGAAATAAGTAATAAAGGTTTGGTGGAAATAAGAATAATTATGGTAGCTAATAAAAACATTCAAAATTTTATTAGAGATAAGCTGTTAGTACTATTGTACATGTTCATAATAGATGCTTCTTGATACTAGAAACCAAAATGAATCCAAATTAAATGTTGTTTAATAAAATATATTCATTGAAATGATTCAATGTTTTTGTATGTCCATGTTTTCTCAAAATAAAAAAATTGAATATAGGAATGTTTGATGAGAAAGCTAAGGAAAGAACTTTTATGGGATATTCACGCAATTTAAGAAGTTATAAATGCTAGAAAAAATGTTTATAAAAGTTTGTGGAATCATATGATGTGAAATTAATTGAAAATAAAAATTCATTAAAAATATTTCTTGAAAATTATAAGAAAGATAGTTTACCTTATAGCCTCAATATCTAATATTGTTTATGTGCTGAATTTGTGTTTCAGGTATCAAAGTAATCCAAAATAATCACATATTTTTGAAGAAAAAAGAATTTTGGGACATTTCAAAGGAACAACTTCACATGATTTGTTATACAAAAGAAATAGTGAGATGAAGTTTCATGAGTTTACTAATACCGATTGGGATGGATATTATAATGATATAAAATCAACCTCTGGAGGAACATCCTCCTTGGGAAAATGTTGTGTGAGTTGGAATAGTAAGAAAAAATGTTCAGTAACTTTGAGAATAACGGAATTTGAATATATTTCAGCCACTCAGTCTTGTACCCAAATGTTGTGTATGAAAGTTTAGCTGGATGATTTGAGAGTAAAATTTTCTAAAGCATTTAAGATAATTTTTGATAATCATAGAACAATTTATCTTACTAAAAATAGATTACAATATTCAAGATCAAAACACATTGATATAAAGTTTCACTTAATAAAAGGTAATGCTGTTTCTAGAGATGTTAAGTTGGAATAAATCTCAATAAAGTATCAAATTGATGATATTTTTACCAAATCCATTTTGAAAGAAATATTTGTGGAATTGAAGCTGTAACTTCATGTCTATCCTCCTCCCAATAATTCATAAACCTCATAAGTAAGAACCATCACTGTGGTTTAGATTTTGTTGACAAAGCGGGAGAGAAAGTAATTAATTTTTTACCTTGTATGTAGTTTTTAGTTATCATTATTTTATGAATATGAAGTTGTGGTTAGCATAAAATGGGGGAGAGAAAAAGAAAATTGATATAGGAGAAGATAAAAGTGAGGAGATTTTATCTTTACATGGTTGAAAAATTTTCATTCCACCGAGGAATGGAATCCCTTTTAAAAAATTACTTTTTCCAGTAATGTCGTGTCTAGACACTCTCTTTTGGGAAAGGATTTATTTTGATAAAAGTAAAAAAGTCAATTTTTGAAAAATTGTGAGATTTGGAAAGAGTTTTTAGTAAGGTTTGTCAACAAATACAAAGGGGTAGATTTAAGAACCTTGGTGAATTTTTTTTAACAAAGTTTTTATTTTATTTTTGAAAACTAACCTTTTTGTATAAGAATGTTTTTTTATTCCATAATCAGACCCATCCATCATACTGAGAACGTTGAAATTTTCTAAATGTTAAATCCGAAAACATAAAGGGAGAAAAAGTTTTGTTTTTAAGAAAGATGTTTTTTTGGAATCTAAGGATCAGACTGAGAAGTACCAGACTCAGAGTATTGGACTCAGTGACATCAGACATAGAAGGTTTAAGGAATATTTAAGTTTTAAGTTCTATAGTTGTTGATCAGATTCATCTACACTAGATTTAGATAATCAGATCCAAAAGAATCAGAGGATTTTTTTTTGTTTTCTGTAATTTTTCCATTGTAATTAATATGAGAAAAAAAAGAACTTTTGGAGTTATAAATTCAGATGTTCCTATTTGAAGAAGTATTATTTTTATTGAATATTTTTTAAAGAGTATTGTGAAGTTAAGAGTTTGAAAGTTTTCATTCTTTCTAACATAAATAAGATGATGCTTTTCTGATCAAGAAGTTTTCACAAATCATGAAAACTATCATGATAAAATCCTTTTAATAAATAGAGGAATCGTAAATATTTCATCGATTCTAGAAGTCAAGAAAAAGTCTCCATCATATTCATAAGTACCAAAGGCAGAAGATTTTATAAGAAATAAAGTGTAAAGCTAATGAGGGTTGGAGAATTTCAAATTTGTAGAGTAATGAATCCAATCATAATGTGATGAAAAATAAACTTAAATCATAATGAGATGAGAAGGAAATATAAATTGTAATGTGCTAAGAAGGAAATAGATTCATAATGAAATGAGAAGTAAATAGATTCATAATGAGTTGAGAACGAAGTGTATTCATAATGAGCTGAGAAATAAACAAATTCATAATGATATAAGAAGGAAACATATTCATAATGAGTTGAGAAATAACAAGTTACTAAGGAGTTGAGAAAGAAATAGATTTTTAATGACCTAAGAACGAAATATATTTTTAATTAGTTGAGAAGTAACTAGATTCTTAGTGATCTGAGAAGGAAAAAGATTCATAAGGAGCTGATAAAGAAATAGATTCACAATGAGATGAGAAGGAAACATAATGTAATGATATGGGAATGAAAAAAATTCGTAATGAGTTGAGAAGGAAACATATTCTTAATTTGCTGATTATGAAGAAGAGAAAAAACAAAATTCTAGATGTTTTATGTATAGTTAAATAGGTAAAAACTTGCAATTAAATTTTTCATAAATATCAGAGAAATATGTGGAGGATTGGAGAAGTAAAATTCAAAGTTTAAATATGAGTAATCTTCATAGTATTTTAAATATAAAGAAGTGTGTAATGTTTTCATGTATCCCACTCTTACTTTTCTATGTTTACTATAAATATTTTCTCAGATGTTTCATTTATTATCACTTTTATATAAGTAGAAAATGTGGAGCGCTAAAGTAATTAAGAAAAATATATTTCTGGACAGAGATCTTATGAGAAAGATCAAACATTTGGAATTTTTCTTACTAGATTGAGCAAGATAGTATTGAGAAGAACATATTGAGTTGATCAGACTAAGGAAGATCATACTTAGTTTATGATCAGAGTTTGAGAAGAAGAGTTTGAGAAAGGGGGAATTGTATTGATTTAATTAGACTAAGTTCAACAGATCTAACCTCATCAGATTGAGAAAATCAGATCTAGCTAAACTTGATTGAGGATTTGAAATGAGGAATTGTGAAGCAGTTTTAAAAAAGTTTTTATTATTTTGTTTGGCTCAATTGACTTATAAGACAACTTTTTAAATTAATTGGAGTTAGTATAAAATTTCAAATCAGGATATAGAAGGTGTTTAATGGGAGTTTTTACAAGTTTTATTCACGTTTTCATTATCACTAACCAACCTAGGTCGACCCTAAACCATTCACCCGAGCCAATCCATGGTAAGACCCGAGAGGCATTCCTGATCCTCTCAAGATGTAAATAAGTGCCAGGTCATTAATAGTAAACAAATGGGAACAATTTTTCCCAATAAAAAAAATAAATTAGTAGAAAAGGTAGAATAAAATAAATTTGATAAAAAACACGAAAAAGAAAGAGCGACCAACAACAACACACTAACCTGGCCCTGACCAAAACTCCTTGTGACCCCAAGAGTCACTCTCCAATCCAAAACTAGCTCTCTCCCACAACAAATAAGCTCGATTAAAACATACAAAAAACTAAAAATAGTAAAATAAAATATTCAAGAGTATTAAAACTCTATAGGAATGTCCAAAAATCTATTCCCGAAGCACTAACATTAGATAATGAATTAAATAATTCCAAGTTTGAACTACAATTTATAAAATAATGTTTTTTTGTAAATTTTTTACTTGAAATAATAGAAAAAACCATTGACCTTATTCATTTTCAATATTATATTCTTTTCATTAGTTCCAATATCATTTTCTAAATGGAAGTGATGCTTAAATTTTCAGATTTGTACAACGAGAATAAAACACTTTCATTTGAAAACCATTTTTAGAAAACTAGTCAAAACCAGACCACCACATTCCAAGAAGAACAAAATAAAAGAAGGAACAATAGTAGTCACACATCAAGGGAAATGTTGGTATATATATATAAGCATCATGTTCATCTCTGCAAGAAACAAAAATCCAATTGACATGGGTTTAACCAAAGGGATCATGAACAATATAGAACATACTATACTTGGGACTCTTCCAAAAGGCATTCCCTACTCAATGACGTCATAACACCATAACGCCCGACCATCTCCCTACCTGGCCTAGTCGAGGGACCCAATCCCATAACAATAATAATAAACATCCCCCTACCATGGGCCACTATCTAGTGTGTAATTTGGACTAGTGTAGAAATCATTCATAGAAAATTCACTTACTATGTAAGGTTCCCATGTCGAGTACTAAATGAAAAGAGGGGTGAGCCAACAATGTCAATCAAGTAACCAATCACGATGAAAAAAAATCACACAAAACAACTCACAAAATTTATATACACAACAAGATCACCCCTGAGTCACCCCAATGAGATTTTTCAAACTAATTTATTTTATTAAAGTGCCTTCGGGGCTTAACCAACCATTCAACGCCAAACTATTTTCATAATAACCCACACATTCCACTTTTAAAGAAAAAATCCACTTAGACACCCATTTAAGAAAAGAAAATCAGCATTTTATAACTAATAAATAATTATAAAGGCTAATGGGGAATTTTATCATCACTTAGTAGCACATTTAATAAACATTTTCTGACAATTCTAGCCTAAAGAGGAAACTACTCTCTTTCACAAAAAACATGTATTGTAAAACTAATTATTTAATATTATTTACCATTTATTTACAATCAATTAAATATCAAGAAATTAATAAATTCTAAATATAATGGAATGTGATGTGGGGGACCAACCTCGACTCACTGTCCAAACAAGATGACTCGACACACCTCACATAGGATCATAAGCATGCGCAAGCCGATGCCTGTAGTATCACAGAATTACCTTTCTAACATGCTGCAACAACTGGAAAAATAATTAAAAAAACATAAAAGTTGATTTAAAATAATTCAAGAAAGAAACAACACAAATACCCCCTCAACCCCAATACATGAAAATCAGTGCGAACCCAAACCGCTCGCCTTCGATGGCAGGTGTTTGTTGCATGAAAGAAACATGTAGGGGTTAGTGCGAGGGTGCACTCAATCAGAAGGATCATGCAGAAAATTGATGGTGAGGATGCCAGTGAAGGTCGCGACCCAGTTGGGAGGGTAAATGATGGCCGAACAGGAGGTGTGTCGGTTGGAAGCATGCACGTCGCACCGATAGGGGCTGGCTGGAGTAATGGGGGTCGCGGTTCCAACAGTTGTCCACCGGAAAGGGAATTCACTGGGAAAACATAGTAGGGGGTCTACCAAACAGAGGGTGTGGAAGTAGGGATGTCACACATCTTCTGGGAGTGGTTGGACGGAGGAGGGAGCAGTGTTAGTCTACCACTGAGTAGGGGGTGGGTTGCACATCCGGTTTGAGAAGGAGGGGGGGGGGGGGGGTCGCACCTGCTGAGCAGGAGGGAGGGAGTTGGGGTGCTACTCCAGAGGAGATAGTCATGATGGTAGGAGGTGTATATGGACAACGTGTAGAGTGAAGAAGGAGGTCTAAGGTTGTGCCACTGGGGGTTCGCCGGAATGAGTGCAAGGAAGTGCACCATTGTGGGTCACACATCACCAAAGAAGGAGGGGGTGGGGATATGGTGCAAGGCCAATGGGGGGAGAAACCTTAGTAAAAAAAAACATAAAAAAAAGAATAAATAAAACCTATTAGTACAAATAACCTAATAAATAATAACTATAATCCATAATAATAACCTACAACAACAAAAAAAAAATAATAATAATTAAAATAATAATAATATTAAAAACTTTAATCAATAATAATGATAATATTAATGGAAATAATTATAATAATACACGTAATAATACTAAAAAAACTTTAATAATAATATAATAATGATAAAATAATAATATTTATAACAATTTCATTAATAATATTAACAATAATAACAGTAACAACAACAATAACAATAATAATAATAAAAATTTAATAATAATAGTTTTAAAATTCTTGGTAATGCTAATAATTAATGATTATAAATAATTATATCATTTATAATAAAAATAATAATAATAATAATTATAACCATAATAATTTAAATAAAAATATTTCCATTATTCGCAAATGAAAACCGATTCTTATTTATTTAAAGTGTTGGGAAACTACACGGTTACCCTGTATGTTTCATAAAAATTTTAACAAAAAATATAACAAACACTTTAATGATAAAAATATAAAGACATGGTCCGAGTGTGGCTCACGTGGCCGTGCGTGAGTTGTGTGGCAGTTTCTGTACCCTTTTGAGGTCGTCACATAGGTACCTGGGCTGACCGTACGGTCCGCTAATCGTGTTGTGGCCACACGCTGGCCTAAATAAAAAAATAACAATAAATAATAATAATAATAATAATAATAATAATATTATCAATAAAATTAATAATATTATTAATTATTTTTATTATTAAAGAAATAATTTTAACATCTATTTTAACATTATTTATTTATACTTTTAATTTTTGTTAATTTAATTTGAAAACCGAGTATGCCGCACAATGTCCAAACCTTGCCCTGCTCGTGCGTTCAGTGCCGTTATGCCCGAAACACTAATAAAAATTTTAAAATTTAAACAAGGTCTCCCCAAACCCTAGACCAAGTTGGAACCAAGGCAGAAATTAAACTCGGATGTGACATTCATACTTGTTAACTTCCATAGACCCATGGGAGTGGCTCTGACAAGGATGTAGATTCTCATAATGAGTCTAAACATTGGAAATATTGTGTTCTTTACTTTATTTCCTATATTTTCATGCATGAGGTGTTTTAAAATATCATAAGGAAATAGATCTTAAAATGTTACAGGGGTTATGTTTTGAAAAGTATTGAAACTTAAAAAAAATTAAAACAACTGATTCAAACCCCCTTCTCAAATATTATTCGATCCTTTAGAACTTCAAATTCTATAGCAGTTTTGACTCCTCCAGACAATGGATATTTCTATGTAATTTTTATGACATAACATTTTTGGGTTTGGATTGTGTTTTTATGAAGGGTGATCATGTGTTAGGTGATGGTTTTAGAAATTTTAGGCTACATGCGAATAATTATCTAACCCTTGATCTTGAACTCCCAACTCTGATGAATGATCTTAAGAGTTGGTGGAAATAAATTTTCATAGAATGGGTTACCATTTATTTTGTCCAAGAAATATTGAGTTATATATTCTCACAAAAATATTTTAACATATGGAAAAGTCTTTGGGTTGAATACCTAAAATCGTTCAATTTTGAAATTTCCTACTACCCTAGTATGTGGAATGTCATCACCAATGCATTGAGTAAAAAACTTTTGACCCTATCCATGAAAGAATCACCAGAAGAGTGAAATATGATGGCTCTATTTAATCATTTGTATTTGGGAGTATGAGAAGATATTATTGAGTTTTTTTGAATGAATTTTCAGTTGAAACACACTCTTCTCAAGATGATTCTTTAGGAGGAGAAGCTTCATGATCAACTCTATTGTTTTAGGGACTCTATAAATGTTGGATATACTATCATTGAGTGGTTTATCTCTTCATAAGGTATCCAATGTTTTCTAAAAAGGGTTTTCACCTTTTCCAATGAGAAAGGCTATGATGGGGTATTTCAATAATTCCTAGTGGGAGGGGAAACCAGGTTCCACATTGAGGTTCTATGACATTCGATAATAATTTTTGTGTGTAGTTATGTGATAAGAAATTTTTAATTTTGTTTGTTATTATTGTACAAGCCAATAGGTCAAGACCGAGCACCAAAAACCCTAGGGTTTGCTTCTTCCCTTTATTATGTAGACTTGGAAGTGAGAAGAGGTTTCTATGGAATTTTTGGTTTGGTTTACATGTACCCATTTGGTGAAGAATTAGATATAGGTTTTCATTTATAGTCTGTCTAAATTATCACACTTTATACCCATTTGAGATACAACCAATGTTGATTAATTGAAAAGTATCTATGTGAAAGAGACTTTTTGTTTTCATGGAGTCCCTTATACTATAGCCTCTGATAGGGATCCCAATTTTACTTCATGTATTTGGAGATGCCTCTAGAATAAAATGTTTTACTAGGTACATTTGAGTTTGGAATATCACTGATAGATGGATGGATAGACAAAATGAGATATACAAGTCTTTGAATATAGAATATGTACTTGTGTTATGAACTCTAGTGGAGCTTGGGATGACTATTTGGGATTGATTTATTTTTCTTATAATAAATGCTACCAATTCAATATTACAATTTATCATTTTTAGGTGTTTTATAGATGTAAATTTACATCTCCCCTTTGTTGGATGGAGGTTGGTGAAGCTTTATTGGTGGGTCCATGTTTGGTTAAAGAGACGAAATTAATGATCTAGTCAATTAATAAGAAAATGGTGATGAAACCGAGGAAGTATAAATCATTTTCTGATCATCTTCGCTAACATTTAGAGTTTTCAATTGTAAAATAGGTTTTTTTGTAGTTTTACCATGGTTGGGTCACTATAATCAAGGGAAATAGGGGAATCTTTCATCAAGGTTTGTGGGTCCTTTTCAGATTATTGAGCAAGAAGGAAAAGTGTCTTACTGTTTCGAAATTACACTATAGATGAATTTTATCCACAATATGTTTCATATATCAAATCTCATGAATTATCTTTCTTACCCTTAATATATCCTGAGTAGGGAAGACCTTGATACTGAGGCTGATTTATCTATGACTAAGCATCCAGTCAGGATTGTTGATTCTAGGACAAAATTTATTTTCAGGAAGATGATAAATTTGGTCCATGTGTTATGGAAACATAGTTCTGATTCACATGATACTTGGTAGAATGAGGTTCTTCTGAGAGAGTAGTGACCACATATTTTTGATATGGAATCTTCTTGACAAGATTCTTGGGAATATAAAGTGTTTTTATTGGGGAGGTTGTAACATCTTGTTACCATATTTTAGGTTCTTATTCACCTTTTTAACCCCACATATTTCTGTATTATATCAAGATATTTTTAGTGAAATTTTAAAAAATTTAGAACCTTTTTGGGGCTATACATTTTTGGTGATTGTTTAGTTCAAATAATGAGGTTTGGCCTTGAAAAATGTGCATCCATGGTTGATCCACTGGATGGGGGTTCATAGTTTGTCCAAACTGTTTGGCCACCCAACCAAATTATAAAACCTAAGGAAAAATGGTTTTTAACAATTATCACATAGTTAGTTTAACCATATGGCCAAACCGTGCACCCCTTCTGGAATTCCAATTGGGGATCACAATTAGTGTGCACATTTATTACTAACCATGCGACTGATATTGTAAATAGTTCACACAATTTTAATTCCCCTAAAATTTTTATTAAATATAACAGGAACTAAAGTTTAACCCTTAAACACATTCATTTTACCCTAATTCAATTCCTCAATCTTTATAGGATCTTAAGAGGAGATTTTGAATCCCCCAACCCCTTCTCTAGGAGGTTCGAAGTATCAGTGATTATATTCGATCTCCTTCTGATAAGTAAATATAATTTTATGTGGGTTCTTCCAATATAATATTCTATCCTCCTTATATGGTGATATATCCTCATGTTATTGATGTATATAATATACATTTTTATGGATCTTTATTCTAGGCTTGATTTCATGATCACCTTCACCTCTGTTCTTATTGAAATTATTATTTCAGGTGATGAATTGATCTCATGATTAGAGGTATGTGGTTTCATAAGTATTTATGCTACAATTGAAACCATATATTGCTTGATTTATTTGGAGTGAGTTTTTAATTGATTTAAAAACCTTTATTTGAGATGATTTCATGTTTGATTTAAAATGTGCCTAGAATTGTAAAAACCCCCAATTTCAATGGAAATGAAATTATTGGGTTGATCGTGAAAAAAATGATGCCTTGAATTGAAACTATATTTGATGAATTTTTTTATGTTTATTCCTGATAAAATTGGTTTAAAATAAAAGATGATTTGAAAATGCATGAATTTGATGAAAACTTATGATTTGGTTTTGAAATGAAAATTCATGTTTAAACTAAAATTCTGAAATTGAGCTGGGAATGATTAAATGATTTGAAATGATTTATTATCCCATGATTTATAGATTTATTATTTATATAAAAATTGATCTTGGGTATTTAATGGGTGGTTAGTACATGCACACTAGGACTCTGAACCCCTATAAATTGATTGGCGATGAAACACTAACTAAAACAAGTTCAAGAGAATTTCTCATGATGGACCCCCTAATGGGGTATTGATTTATTTCTCGTAATGGGTACCCTACTATTGTTTTTTATTTTATTGTACACATATATCTTGATCCATGATTATGATTGAGAAGTCGGAGAATACTATTTCTAGAAACTAACTCAACTCAGGTCTTATAAGCATATAGATTTATTTTTTCCGACTTGATTACATGCCATTATTTATAGGTATATTTTATTCATGAAAACTATTTTATAAAACTATTTTATATATAAAATTATTTTAATTATTTTTTGATATATCTTCCATCTTTTTGATTTGAAATCATGTTTTTTTTGAAAATATATACATTCCTTACCATGCCTTGTTTTATATAATTTAAAACAATAAATGGTTTATTATAAAGGAATTTCTTATCAAATATTTGGTGGTATCATATTGGGAACTTTTTATCACAACCTTACTTTTTCCTTTATTCATTTTTAGATTTTATTATTTTAGGTACAAGAAAAGGTAAATCACCATATAGAGGTGGTTGTTGTATTTGATTCATGGGATCTAGAGTGTTGGAGGTGGCCAATGTCAATGTGATCCACTTTTTGCAAGGGTTTTTAGATCATTTATTTATCAGATGTTGTGTATTTTGATAATGCACTATTTGGTGATTGATTTAGCAGTTGGGATCTTGTACATTCTCATTTAGGAGTGTTTTTATACCAACTTGTATTGTTATCTTCAACTATTTTTTGGAAAAATCATTCCCTTTTATTTCTTGTTTGATTCTGGGTGCTAGTCCTCACCCATGGGGATCAGAAATTCCCATTTGGTTATGTTAGGACTGCTTTGAGTATCAGTGTACTACGGTATTTAGGATGGTTCATGACACATAAAACAACTTAACCATAAATAAACCCCCATTTTAAAACAATGAAACACTTTTCTCCTCCAAAATGTGATATAAGAAAAAATTATACCATATTAAGATATATTAAATAATTTAACCACCTTTTTAAACTGAAAAAGATTCTCCCACTTTGTGATTATAATAAATAAAAAATTGTATGCAAAATCCAAATATATTTAAGGATATTTAATTTCAAATTTAAAAGTGTTCAAAATCAAAATAAGAAAATGGGAAATGAAAATATTTTAAAACAATAAATTTTTAAATAATAATATATTCCCTTTTAAATGATAAAGAAAAATTTATGAGAGAGAGAGGAGTGATCAATAAATTAATTTCAAGAGAGAAAAAAATGTTTAATAAATAGAAAAATATGATCTCTATGTTGAAAGTTGATCATTAGAAAATCCACCAATTGATAATAAGAAAGGTGCCCCCTAAAATGGTGCATTTAAAGAGGAAATTAAAACTTCAAAAAAATATAGAGTGAGGTTAATAATAATATAAATTATTTTATGATAAAATAAAAATAATATATAAATGATTTCATGAAAATATATTTTTGAAAATATTCAAGAGGAAAATTTAAAAAATCTCCAATGAAAATAACATTCCAATTATGATGGTGATTTTTTTAAAAGGTGAACTCCCTGATATTAAAACATTTAAATACAGGAGTAAAAATATCATTTTAAATAAATTTCAGGAAATAATATTTTAGACCATCCCATATGGTAATACTTTCAATAACATACTTATATATTTAATCAAATAACACAAATGATATTACAATAAAACACATGTTATTTTCTTATAGAATAAATTATATAGAATAAAAGATAAAGAGGGGTAATAAAAAATCACTATTATATTAATCTCCATAAATAAAAAACCCAGTTCTCATTAATCAATTATAACACTAAAAATAAAAATGAAATACAATTAAGCCTGATTTATTTTCCATGAAATACATTAGTGTTCATTGATCTAATTGAAGATAATACATTGTTTGATATGATAATTAATATTAATGATGTATTACTATAAAATATCACTTATGACTACCTTTTGGTATCCATGTGATCTTGGGTCTGAAAATATTAGATAATAAGGATTTATGAACCCAATCTTGTTTAGTATGAAATTTCTTTTATAATTATGGGAATAATGATGAATAGATTTTGGTCTCACATATTTTGACTTTTTTTCAACCACACTTTTAAATAGGATGTCTCAATTTATAAAAATAATTAATTTTTTTGGAACAATCCTTTACAAAATTCATTTTTTTATAAAAATTATTTGAATTAGAAAAAAAAATTCAGAATTACTTTTTTGTATAACATTGAGAATCAAAAATAATATTAAGGTATTGATAACAAAGGGTTAATTAAGAAAGATTATTTTTATCCTCTTTGATTTGGGATTATATATTATAAAAATTATGTTTGTAATTTAATTTCAAAACCAAATGATCTTTTTCTTTATAAAGGATAACATTTTCATTAATATTTTGATCATTTTCAATAAGAATTTCTTTGTATTTGTGGTGAGTTCTTTGTATTTAGACTTGAGTTATTCATAGAAAATATCATGTTCATTTAGTTTACTGGAAGAGAATGAAGAAGATTATGAATGAGTAAAGAGGAAGAATGAGATGTAGAGTGAAAGTAAGAAAAAGAGATAAGAGAACTAACTTCATCACCTATCTTGAGATGCACCATGCGTCATTTAACACTCACGTAACTTTATGTTTCACACCATGTTATATTGGTAGATTATAACTTTAGGTCCACTCTTTTTGGTACCATGGATTTATTTCATCTTATTTGGGAGTTTATTAAATTTCAGGGATAAATATTCAGTTTGAGATTCAATTTAGTATGAATCTTCATCATCATAATATTTGAAAGTAATAGTATTTTTATATTATTTAGCTTATTTTAATTATATAACTTCTTTATCAATATGTATATTCATGATTATTTCATAGGTCATATTATATACAATAAGGTCTTCAAGTGGCATATTTTTTATGTATTTCACTTCTTGTATTGCCTTAACCTTGGGTTCTGAAGAGTTAAGAAATAACTAAATAATTGTTTTCACTAATGTTTTTTTATAAGAATCATCACCAAAATAATTTTGACCATTGAAAATGTCAATAAAATTTGTAAAAATATCAACAATAGATTCATTTGAATATTTAGATTTTTTTGAAATCTTTATTTTAACATATCTAATTAGGTATCTTTAACATTATTCGCACCTTAATTCACGACTTCATGTAACTTATATATTTCATGAGTTGTTTTATAGGAATAAAAAATATTGAATGCATTTTTGTCAAGCCCACAGTGAAAAGAATTCATCAATTTTTGATTAAGTTCAAAGGCTACAATATATTATAGTGTCCATTTATCTTATGATTATTTTTGAGGAATGAATTCATACATAAAATTTTTATAAATAGGATAAAACATACTAAAAATAAATTTATACATGATAAAAAATCTATGCATGATATATTAATGAGAAGAGTAATTAGTTCCATTAAAAAATGGATCACATCCTGAAGAGTGTTCTTTCGGACCACTTTGAATATTTTAGGTAGAATCCATAGTATACTATCTTACTTTGAAACTAGTTAAGTCTTAGTTCAAAGATGTATATAATATCAAATGAAGTCCTGTGTATTATAGATAGAGTGAGGTTGAGGTTGAATTACCTTTATTAAATAAAATAATTAAAGTATTATGGAAATAAAAAATTAATACAATATCAAATAATGTAAATAGTATGAATAGTAGAATCATAAAATTTTATATTGATTAAAACAAAGAAATATTAATTAATTGTATTAAGATATATCTTAATTTGATCGAATAAGAACATTATAATAATGTTAAAGGTATCAAAATTCAATTAATCAAGTATATAAAATATAAAGACCAATTAATAAAACTAATTGATATCATTGATTGTGTAAGCACGATGGTATAATAAAGGTATATCAATGTAAATTTATTAAAGCATTGTGAATATAAATAGTGATGCAGAAATAAATAGTTGATATAAGATTTGACAAAAGAATTTGATGATATCTCTGTATGATCACCAATGTATCCTCCCCTAGGTTTGAGAGGTTTTTATAATTATCCATTTATTTAAATGGAGATCATTAAGAAACTCCTAAATTTTATTTTTTTAGTTTTTAAGAGAATCCCATCTCTGTTACTTTAATGGTATTAAAAACATGATGATAATGATTTCTGACATTGTGGATTTTGATCACTCATTATCCCTTTCTGTTTAAGGGTTGTAGAAAGAAACCTATTAGTAGAATGTATAGGTGATAAGGTAAATATTTTTTTAGCAAAAAAAAAATACAAAGTTGATATATTATCTCTTAAGAAGGATAATATTATTTTATTGGAGAGATATATTGGTAATATAGAAGATATCCCAAGAGATTTAAAATTGAAATTTGATCTAATGAGTTCTTTGAGAGTAGTAGAGATGATCACTTCGATATTTCATTGGATCATTCCAATTTATTGATCATTATGAAGATATTTACCAAGCCTCTAAGAAAATATATTTATATACTCGAATAGGTTTTGGTAATATTTTAAAATTCATGTAAATTTATTGAATTAAAGGGAGACCAAATTAAAGATATTTGGAGTATAATCAATGAAGGTGTTAAATTCCTACTTGTCCTTTTTGATTGATTAAACTGAAATTTCATGACATGAACATATTTATTTACGAAATTATAAAATTATCATTGATTTATTCGTGGTGTGAAATAATATTCATGATTTGAAATAGATTTATTTAATAATAACACCATCATTACTCCCAGTGAAAACCATTTGATACATGAACTGAAATTATCACTAAACCATCATGATGTAAATAAGGTTTCATAGTGTGAATAATTCATGATTCTACCAGATTGAAATTCCAAAACTACTTTGAACTCCTTAATTTGTTTCATCCTATTTAACAGAAGATATGTCACCATAGAAACTAAAAAAACTCAAAAAAAATTATTATGTGATTTTTTTTATTGTTTTTGATCATGGAAAGACCATAAGAGAGAGTGGTTAAATAAAATTAGTGTTTATTGATAATGAACCCACAACCTAATAATAGGCCATTAAGAGTTATGATTCCAAGAAATATCTATGTTTCATGAAATCAAAAAATGGGATCCATAAACACTAGCAAAGATTGTAAATTTATGGATACACCTGGAGGGGAGAGACCCATGGGGCGTAAGTGGGGGCTTTAAAAGAAATATGACATGGATGATAGAGATTGTACCTATAAAGACCTCTTAGTTTTAAAGGGTTATACATAAATTTATGGTATTTACTATTAAGTGAACTTTTCTATAGTGGAGATGATAAAGTATATTTACAAATTTCATTCTATAACATCTAACTATGATTATGAAAATGATTAAATGGATGTCAAAACCTCTCTCCATAATATAAATTTACTTTAGAACTTGTATATGATGAAACCTAAAGGTCTTTAACTTCCAAATGAGATTTATAAGGTGTGAAAATTTCACTGATCTAATTATGGATTGAAGAAGGATTCCAATAATTGGAATAAAAGGTTTTATAATGAAATAAAAGAGACAGGTTTCAAAAAAATGCGTATGATAATTGTGTATAATAGTGGATTAGTGGGAGTGTTGTGGTATTTCAGATATTTTATGCGGATTAAATAATTATTATAGAAAATTAGATCCAAACATGACACTCTATAATGGTATGATTGGGAAAGTGATTCTCAATAAAAGACATGGGTGATGAAACCTACATACTAGGTATAAATATCTATATAGATAAATCAAATATGATACTTTTATAGATTTAAAACATACATATTGGTATCGTGCTATGATAGTTTAGAATGGAGAACTCTAAGAGTGGGTATTTAGTACTATTTTAGAGAGTGAATCTTAAGAAGAATCAAAATCCTTATGAAGAGTTAAAAAGTTTAGAAAGTATTATTTATGCATCCACCATAGTATTTATCATCTATTCCATGTTGTGTACTTTACCTAATTTTCTTATGCATTGAGATTAACTAATAGATACCTATAATGACTTGGAAATTTATTCTATTTTTAATAAAAGAGTTCTATTTTTCTCGTAAGGGATGTTTTATTATATTTCACAATAGATGTACATAGAAATACCCATAAAATATAAAAAAATATTATTTGTCATGTAATAATACCAATGGCTACAATGAAGAATAGTATGTGGATATAAAAACCAAAGAATAATGACCACTCAATGGGGTACTCCATAGGATCTAACTATCCCAATAGGATTAAACCTATAATGAAAAGTATTTAAATAAAAATACATGTTAGTAATATAATTTTAATTATTAAATTAATCATAAAAAACATTCAAAATAAATTATTAAATGTTGATTAATGTTGAAGTATATATAGAGTATAAAGGGAAAAGTGACCATTGGGATCTGATTATTACCTAACTGATGGCCTATATAACAATTAGTTAGTATGTTTGTTGGGTATTATAACCATGGTGATAATGTTAACTTTATAATTAGTGTTTATGGAGGGTAATAAAAATCATAATTGATACATAAAGGAGAAACAATAGCCTCAACTAGTAGAGTAATTCATTTTGAAGACCATTTGTCATAATATGGGAGGGAGGTAATGTAACTGTTTTTCACACTCTAATAATTCCAAGCGGATCTTCAACAAGTGAATATCGAATGAAATCAACTATAGGATAAGTTCTAGTTAGTATAGATCACCACTAGGTTAATGTTTGTTGAGCCACCCCATAAAACTACCATTATCACACTACTTACCCTTAGGGAGAAAGATGGTGTAATAAGGGGTTATGTGTATAGAACTTAGTATCATAATAGAAAAATTTCCTTTGTATAAATTAAATGTTTATTTAGCCCATCCCATTTTAGTATATTTTTTTAATAAAATATATGTGTATACAAGATGAATTTGATGAATTTATTATTGGATATAGATAAAATTATATTTTTAGAAAATATATCCACTTTCATAATAAAATATGGTATTATAAATAATATTTATATTCATGAAATATCTATTTAAAAAACTATTTATTTAAATACAAATTTAAATATAGTTTTACAAGGTCATAATAAATTTTTATATGTGATAGAAATTTGATTATGTCATAAATTTTTTTATTTTTCAATAAACAATGAGTTTTAATTTAAAATATAAATTAATCATATTTATTAAATTATTTTTATAAAATTAAATTTGTATTTGAATTCATCATGTCTAAATTAGGTTAGGGTGAATTTTCAAGAATGATCTAAAATACTTTATTTTTTAGTTAATAGTAAAAATCCAGTTTTGTTTTTTAGTGTATTTTATGACTTCAAGTATATGTAATAGTGATTTATTAACTAATTTATTATAATCCATGAGAAAAAATATTTTATTTTATTTATATTTTGTATTTTAATGGATTTAAATCAATTTTATAACCTATAAATGAATTTCCAAAGTTGAAAAAAGGAATTATTATTTTAAAAACTAAGTTTTGTGGAAAATATCTTTTCTATTTCCAAAGAAATATTAAAATTGGTATTTAGGTTCTAATATATTAAAATACTATAAAAAAGACTCTAATGTCTAAAACCGTTGGAAAAAACCATGTGAAGACCAATAGTTTTTTATTGTCCACAACATAGAAATCCATGACCTATATTTGGAAATTATTAAACAATATTTTCTAGTTTTCCAATAAATACCCATCCATACCCCATTAATCTCCACTAAAAATCTATAAGTCCCAATGTTCGGGTCATTTTAACTCCCAAATAGTCCCTCCAAGGTGTTATTAACCCCTTAAGGTTCCATCGTCATGTTTTTGGAAGCAAATCATCATTGTTAGGGAATTTCCCACTTTCACTTTTCTATTAAACTACCTCTTTTGTGGAATGTTTTATAAATGTTTGATTACAAAATGTTTATACCATTTGTATTATCCTATTATATCCAAATTATTTTTTATTAACAGGACACCTTTACCTTCTCCCATTATTCCATTTTCTTAATCCATGTTTTATATCTTCATGATGTTGAATTAATTTCTGGAATTTATCTATTTTATATGAAATATTATTATATTATAAATACCCAAACCCCTTACTTATATTGGAATAATCTACTAAATGTAAGTATAATTTATTGATTCATGGATTTACATGTAAAAAACCCATATCCCCTTTCCGTGGGTAAAAAATGATGCAATGTTCTTGCCTTTAAAAAATTATTATATTCTAAATGATTTTATATGTTACAAATTATTTATTATCATTATGTTATTGATTAAATGATTTATTATGATTGATGTGGATCACATGAATTAAGACATATGGAGGTTCCTCCCTGATAGTTCTCCAATGCGATGGCTAAATAATTAATCTCTATAGATGACATATTTTTTTATTCCATGGTGAATAACCTTGGTAATTATGATTAAATGACACCTCGATGACAAACCTTAGTGATATGCTTATAAATGTATACTTTTTATGTTTTAGACACATTTAAATGTTATGATTCAATATCTATAAGTTATGATATTGCCAATTTTCTTATGATCATTCCTTATTGATATGTATCATGGTAAAATGGTAAATATATCCTTTGTTTATTACCTTACTGGTCTTTTTTGTAACACATTTATTTTGATGTATATCCCCGGGATATGAGATTCTATAAAATTTACATAAGATGGACCTACAAAGAATAATTTAAAGTTTATTAGAATTTTATTTATGTTTTTCATGTATTTTTTATAATTTATAAGGAACTAAACCTTAAAATATATTATGTGTTATTGATTATTTTACTCTGTAATGAATGTTTTATGTACTAAAATTGTAGGATTCCAAAGTTGGTATCAAATTACAATTTAGTTATTTATTGAAATTATAATTAGAAAAAATTAGTAACAACCCTATGTATAAGTCTAAATATAGGAAATATTCCTTGAATTTTTGTGAAGTATAAAGAGAGTACCTTCCAATAAATTAAATACCTATCTAAATACTATAACTGGATGTGGATTTGAAATAGATATACCTGGGTGTAATAACCTTGAAAAGGGTGTATTGAGATTTTATTGATAGTCACTTGGAGTGCGACAAAGGGCCTTGAAACACAACTAATTTAACTCTCCAAAGGGATATTTTTGGTTGATCACATGGTTTGTATGAACCCTTATGAAGGATATATAGAAAATTTAATTTTTATTCGAGGATATATAATATTAATATCTTTATGAATTTTTGTTTCCATACATTAACTACCTTTATAATTACAATATTCTTACAAGTAAATGTTTCCCACTAAGGTTTTGTTCTTCTATAAAGTATAGGGAAATTAGAGGTACTGCAAAAATGATGAGTGCAATGGATGATTCACCAATAACCCTAATAATATAATGAAATATATTATAGAAACGTCATGTGGATGATAAATTAATTATCTCAAGATATGCATTATAACCTGAATTATATGGAGTGGAAAAATTAACCTTAAAGGGAATAACTTGTAGTTGAGTCCTTCATGCATCCATTACCACCTTCCTTTAGAGGATTTGGTGATCCATTAAATGAAAAAATGGATTACCCCTGCAGAAAAGTTAATATCTATACTCAAGTTTTCAGATCCAGAGGAATTCACCTTGATAGTATACAAATTAAAAGGATAAGTTGATTATTGATGGACACTGATTAATATCACGAAGATAACAGGGGATATTTATGTGATGGAGTGGGAGTTCATGAGAATATTTTTCAATTAATATTTTTCTAATTTAATGACAACCATAATAGAAAATAAATTATTATACTTTAATTAGAATGAAAATGAATTGATATGAAGATATGAAATGAATTTTACAAGAGTTTTTTGATATAAATATAGATTTGTTATATATCTAAATGGAAAGGTTGATATATCCTTTGGTGGAGTGAGACCCCATTAGTAGGTGAATCTATCCAATGAAGACTATAAAATCCATGAATTGAGATCAAAGAGTTATTTAATGTTTTAAATTAATATTAGAGAGATCTAATGGTCACGTTGGACAAATGGAAAGAAGGGTGAAATGGATCCAAGCTTAGGGAATAGTTTTGATCATAGAAGAGGAGGAAAGAAACTACAACTACCCACATGAAATAAATGTTGGAAGAAACATTATAGGAACTAATTTATTAGTAGTTCAATGTACGAAAAGTGTGGAAGATATGTCCATATATCTTGTAATTTTCAAAGTGAGGTAAAGCCTCTATATCACAATAAAATTAAAAAAGTGAAGATGGTGCAAGCACAACATGAAGACCAAGGATTCATGTAAAGACCACACCTATAGTAACCCAGATATGATGAATACTTTATTACATTGGAACTAGATACATGGAATCACATAATGAATGTCTAAATTGTTTAGTAGTATTGGTAAACAATATAAATATTTGAAATTAAAATTGTAATTGAAAACATATAATACACAAAGTGTTTTCTTCTAGAACACCATATTTCACCTTATCATATCCCATAATATAAATTAAAAAATAGTTCCAGGAATATTGAAAAAAAACATAAGAAAGGGGTGGGCTAAAATAATTAGTAAGGGTAATTATACCATAGAAGCTATCACGAATAAATAATCATAATCAATATGAAAATATTAATAACTTACACACTCTCAATTTTAATAATATCATGAGCATAATATAGAAGGAATAAATGATGATCAAATAAATCCATATAAATAATCACATGATATTGAAACATATCCTTGGATATTGAAGCTAATTTAATAATTACATGGGAATCAATAACTGATCTCATAATGAGGGAATTTATAATGCTATACATCTTAAATGTAATATCAAGACCTTTCACAATATAGTTTTAATATGTGGGTAGAAACCCATCTAATTTGGCCAGCTGATTTATCTCATAAGAGATATCAATGCATTGTAGGGATATCTATAATTGTGGCCCTCCATAACTTAATAATTATAATGAATTCATCATATAAAATGGTTGAAACATAATCAACATAAACATTCATAATGAATCCAAAAATAATAAATGTTATTAATTACCCATACCAATTAAAAAAAATCAAAGACCATCCAAAGTAATATGGTGAATGGTAATTAAATTGAAAATACTTAGTAAAAATAATCAAAAAGAACCCAAAGAAATAATAAGGTTGATTTCAATACAAAAAATCCCCACTGAATCTTAAATACAATAAAGGTTTTATTTCATTGATGAATTGAGATTCTATATGAATGTCAATAAATGTTTTTTTTAAGAAAATAAACTTTTGAATTTGAAAATCACTTTTTTTAAACTAATTTTTCACAAAACAATTTGAAAAAACTTGTCTTTGAAAATAAAATTTGAAACATATAAATTAAGTTTAAAAAAATTGAGTGTCCATGATGACAAGAAATTATGTTCTTAGTGAACACATTAAAACAATGATTCCTTTCACATTTTTAGTAAAAACCAAATGGACCTAGTTTTGAAAATAACATGAATATTACTTACAGTTTTTTAATTTAAAAATGGGTAAAAAGTTCTTTAAAAAATAATTTTTTATAGGTAAAAAAACTTTTCAAAACATTTTTAGAAGACATGTATTTTTATGAAAACGGATTATCAAATGAAGTGATAAATAATGTCATATTTTCCTAAAAAACATTTCTCAATAATTTTAAGTAATAATGAATGGGAAGTGGTAATATTACATGAGAAATTTATGTATAACAATTTTTTAAGGAAATATATTTGTTTTATGATAAAAATGTAAAATTATTCCCCCAATGGAGACTTAAACAAAAACAACCCTGAATAATGATGGGATTGTGAAATAAACCCTTACCACTTTGGTAACTTTTGAATCATAATCCCCATGAAATAAATAACCTCAATTTAAACTTTAAATATCATGAATAGAAATAGATTAATGATATAAAATATCAAAAGGGGTATTATATACATCACACAAAGGAATAAGTGGTTAATATGGTATATGAATCACATAAGTAAGAGTGACACGAGAAGCCCTTACCCTAGGTTTGAATCCCTTATATGTATTCAAAAATACTATATGATAAATATAGTATTATTATAAATTCCTTAAATATCCAAAATATTATATATAATACTATATATTATCCTCTTATAACATTTTACCACCCTTTTATTAATAATATTTCACTGTTTTTCATTGTTTTGGGTGTTAGTTGCCTTGTTTTATTATGCATATTTTGTAAGGAAAGATTCAATTATTATATAGAGGGTATAGTTACATAATAAGAATGTTTATATTAATGGTATGAATATTATTATTTCAATATATACATCCTTAGAACCATTCAAGAAAATTGGATATAGAAAATGAATTGCATCGCTTTGTGAACATGATAGGCTGTATGTACGCACGAGTGATGATATAATTCTATTAAAGGGTGAAAGGGTTAGGTAGTGTACGATATATTAATTATATAGAATTGATATCATTCCATATATATCACATATATTCATTAAATTTATCCTTATTACATATCATGTAAATGAATCACATCGCTTTGTGAGGAGGTAGTCCTTTGTAGACACGAGTGACGATATTATATTTTAAACAGAATGGAAATTAATAAGGTATATATGATATTATATATCTAAGAATATAATCAGGCAATAAATATTATATATATTCATTAAATCCAACCATGATAAATTTTTATGGAAAGTATGTTACATAAGTTCACTAGGCAGTCATAATTGATGATTTAATTTCCCTTTTGGTAGAAGTGGAGGAGGATAAATATTATTTAATCAACATAATAACATACCCTTATTGGGTATATATTGGTGTTATTATATTGTAAATTTTAATACATAATTTAAGGTTGTAAAATAAGGTAGAAGAAGAATGAGCTTAGTGAAGACAATTACCTTATCTTAGAGAATCATCCTTTGGATCTCTTTTTAAGGACCCTAGGGTTGGTATATTAGGGAAAAAAGAAGATATATAATTAATATAAGAATTTATTTGAGGTATTTTTCCATGTTTTGGTTAATCAAAATGGCTTGAGATGTGTAAATAAGTGATGGGAGTGAGTACCATGTTATAACTGTGGAGGAATGAATTTTTTGTAAATACCCAAAAATATTGAATATGGGAAGTCACCCGCACAACAAGTGGCTCTAAAATTTATAATTAAAGTATTTTAAGGATTATATGGTCTATAAAAACAGAAAGAAACATATTTTTTTTTAAATATTTTGTTCCATAAAATTTTATGTTTTCTTACTTTTCCATTTTAATTATTCACTACGGAAACTAGTATTTTTATCCTAGGTAATTTATCATTTTAGAATAAAATAAAATTGCACATATTAGATAATTTTAACCCATGAATTATAAATATTAAACCCAATTTATAAAATAAAAGTACTATTTGTGTTGAAAATTAATTTAAACACAAGCACATGTAATGAAAAACAACACTACTTTAACATTAATCACAATAATTATGTTATTACTCTTTAGGGGTCAATATAGTCACTATAAAAGAAAAATTGGTCCATGAATGGATCATAGATAATATTATTAGAAATTTATAAATATAATATTATAATATTTAAATTTAATTAACTTTAAATCATTTAATAAAATATCATTTACTATAAAATAATATTAATGTTAATTTTTTTACATTGTTCATTTAATTTAAATTTAAAAATTAAGAAGACAATGATTGAATTCAAATGTTTTTTTAAAACCAATATAAAATGATATATATGTATATAAAATTAATTAAAAACTAAAATTTAGGCAATTTATTTTAATAAAAATATTATTAGTACTATTTATTTTATTTTCAAATTAACTAAATAATTACTACATTGGATTATCATTAGAATTTAAAGTAGTTATATGATTACTAAAAAGGAAACATAAATTTTCCTCATTAAATTAATTTAATAAAGTTAAAAATTATTATCCATATTCTTCCACATCCTATTTTTTCCATATGTGAAAACATAATTGAAATTTAAAATTAGGGGGGGTGACATTTTTTCTTTTTATTAACATAAATAATTATATTAGTCAATTTAATGAAAAGTGTCCTAAAAACTCAGAAAAATAAATCCGAAGGTGATAAGGGTAAAAAAATTACTAGTAAATAGGAATTTTATAAATTTTTATGTTATTTTAACCCTTATATTTTTAGTTTAAGCCCCTTGTAAATCCATTTTTACCTTAAAATAGATAATTAATCTTTATTATTTTCACTATTCATTATTGTCAAAAATTAAGTTGATGTTGTTAGATAAAATAAATTATTATAATTAAAAATATGGAATAATTTTTTTCAAATTCGATTAAAAAATATTGTAGAATTTAATTTAAAATTAAATACTTAGGAGCGTCGAAAAAAAAGTTTTTCCAATGAAAAGCAGTCAAAAGTTGAAGACATTTTTATATGAAATTTATTAGTATTACCTAAATTTGTTAAATTTTAATATAAATAAAATAATTTTACTTTAAAATCATTTTAAAATATTATTTAACTTTTAAATAATTTAAACAAACGATTGTATTCAATAAAAATTATCATTTTCACTATTCATCAAAAAATTAATATTTTTAAAAAATTATAAAAAATTCACCCAAAGATAGAATTTACACGCATATTTATAAAATAAATTTTAATATGTTAAATAAATTTTCTAAAAGTGTAAAAATTAATTTTAAGTTATGTGCACAAAATACGACTAATCCACCCTCTAGAAATAATACAGTTTTTTATGAAAATATTCCATTCTCTTTCAAATGGTTCTTATTTTATATATAATCAATAGATAACCATTGAATTTATTTTGTAAATGTATAAACCATATAATTTTCATAATTTAGTTATTTCAATTCATACTATCCAAATTAATGACTATATTAAATGGTTATAATAATATTTTAACAGAGTATCACGTTTCATTTAAACCAAGTGTTACATGCATCACAAGATATCAAAGAGATTGAATTTATTTAAAAAGAAATATATTTTAAAGTCTGGGGTTGTTATATTCTATTCTAATATTGGTTTTCAATTTAATATATTCTATTAAACATGATGTTCCTCTGTTGAAATCTCAGGGTGTTGTATTCTACCGCCTTAAATAAATTGCTTCCTCATAATTTAATATTGATCTCAGAAATCAAGGGATTTAAATTTGAAAATACATTTTTAGAAATTCACATAATAAAAATGGATAACCAAAATTTCTCTTAATAAGAGATAATTGGAAGTAAAAGTTTATCTTGAATAGCACATACTTGGTTCCAAATAGGTAAAAATTGGGGGCAAGTAAATATATGGACATGGAAGAAAAGTATAAATAATTTTGGAGATTTATAGAGTTAATTTATCAAAATAAAGTGAATGATCAAGAGAACATTAAAAATCAAAGATAAATAAATCTATGATGGGAATGAATCTAATGAGATACCATTTTCACTTCAATATCCATTTATTAATGTTAATGGATTCTTTTACACTCTCGACTAAGAACATAAAGAAATATAATTATTTGGTATATTTTTAATTCATAGTCTCAATTTCATCTTTTTGTTGGGACTCAATAATTTTATAATTCATTTCTTACTCATATAATTGAATATCTAGGATGATTTTTTTTGCTCGATGCACTAAAATGAACTTTTAACAGATCACAAGATCCATAAAATAGTGATAAGTCCTTCCATATGTTACTAAATATTTACTGAATACAAAAATGGGTTGAACGATCCATACAATATAATACATTAATATATAAACCTCAATAGTAACAACCAATTTTCAACATAATCCATTTCATCAATAGTTATTCTTCGAAAATATCTCTAACCATATTCAATGTCCAAAAAACTTAGAATGAAGGTCACTAAATTTCTCAAATAAACATAGAATTATATTTTCCAAACTATATAATGTATCCCATAATTTCATATAAGAAAAATTTTAATACCTCAATCACCATAAAAACTTAATGAAACACACATGATTCTAAAAATAAAATCTTAGGTCGCTGAATATATTCCATAAATCCATACATTTATTAAACTCCCACAAAGATAACATAAATTGCTAACAAATTTCAAGGCTATCAACACTATCCCATAAACATATATTTATCATTATTATCTAAAAATTAACCACAAATTAAGGGTTATCCTCCCTCAATCATGAATTTTCCAAAAATATCAACTCTCCACTATATCACTTCTCTTGGTCATCAATACCATTCAACATATGTATTCAAATATTATAGAAAAATACTACATTAAAATAATTAAATGTTTTATGTTTAATATAATTGATAAAATAATTTTACAATATAATTATTGAATCCAAATACATAATAAATTTAATAATTATACTTCATTTGTAGTAATAACATAATATTGACCATGATCCCTTATATTATTTTAAGGTATATTCCCTTGATGCTTTGGGAAATTGTTTGCGTAGTGGACCATCTCCTTATAGTTGAATAACTGAACGTAAAAGGTTTATTTATTACCCTTTAAATAAAAATCACGGTGGGCTTTCTATACAAAATTGTAGTAAACACCTATTCCCTTCAAACATGTACCAAGGTGTTTGTTTCCACAATTATCACATGTGAGAAAACCCATCTTTCCCTTCTACCACTTATCTATTTTTTTATCTTCCTTACTCTTTTACTTTTGATTCCATTTGAGTCCATAGTACTTATTTAATTATTTATCTCTATTTATAGAATATGATATAATGTATTCATATGATGATAATATTTGGGTGACTAGTTTCATTTAAAAGATTGTCTAAAGCCCATAAAGGAAACAATCATTCTTACCATTTGGATTATGTGAACTGATACAGTTCCCCTTCCTTTTATTAGGTATGACTTACAAACAATGGAATACAGTAGATTATATCATAAAATTATGTATCATAATGTAAAATCACAAAACAAGTGAAGCACATAACATAAATTACAAATTTTATGTATGGATAATCTCATAATCATAAAATTGTTTTCTTTGGGAAATTTTTGAAATATTAAAAATATTTTAAAATCATTCATAATGGTTGGTAATGAAAATGTGAATTAACCCCAGAATACTCACCAAGAGTGTCAAACCAGGTGCATAATAAGACCAATTTTCATGTACCATCATTATTGGAAACTTAGGCTATACCAACCATTTCAAACTATTGGTATATGTTGGAAAAGTGTTGGGTGTTATCGCATGGGTAAAGGCCTATACTAATGATTATTCATCATCCATTGGTATACGACCTTGGAAATTACACCAAAACTATACCAATAGTTTATAAGCTATAGGAATATTTTTTTACCAACATTTTTTGATAACCATTGGTAAAGATTTCTACCAATGGGTTTTCAACCATTGGTTTAGATCATGGGCATTAAAATTATACCAGTGGTTTATAATATATAGGTATAGAGTTCTCTACAATTATGGAAACCATACCCCAAATATTTTTCCAAAATGACATCCAACATTCCATACAGAAGACAAACCTCCTTTTCAAAAAGAATAAACATCCTCAAAAACACTAAAATACCATATATAGAATTTAAAAAAATAATACAACACCTGAAAACACACTACAATACAACGTACAGAATTCAAAAAAACTAATGAAGACAATATAATGAATAATCTATGATGGATTTAGATGTTTATAATTCTTTCATATCCAATTGTTAATGATATCATTATGAAAAAACACCACACTAGAAATCACAACATGCCACTTGATCTCAAATTTTATACCTATCCTTGGAAAGTGAAACATTCTAGAAACATATATAGTTTCTGAATTTCAATGACAACATACATTTTTTCATATTTGATTATTCACATATGGTACATATATTAATTTTTTAAATATATGTTTTCTTTTTATAATAATCATACATTCATGGAAAAATAATAAAACTCAACATAAATGTAAATTGAATAATCAAAACTCAATGGAAACGATTTAATATTCTTCTATAGTCATTCACTATGGTCAATTAATAGTTTTAACTATTTTGGTGACACATATATTTGAATAATTAATATTAATTATGTACAGATGTGGGGAAGGATGGGAATATACATCCAAACAATATTCAATCCGTTTCAACCTTGAAAGGTAGGGATATCATTCGAGAAAGAAACCATTGAATTGTTTTCTTGTAATTTCATTGAATTAATTTTTTAATGTGGTCAAATGTGTTCCTTGTGATTTGAAATCATTTGGGTGGGTTAATAACAAAGTGAATTGGTCTATTTTTTAAAAATTGTGAAACACCCCAGCCCGACTAGCATGAATAGTGATTTATACTAGTGGAGTAATGTGACCTTAGTCATTCCTCCCACTAGTCTAATCATTGAAAAAACTCAAAATAATAAATATACTCAGAGGATTTAGAATATCCTTGATCCTCTACTCAATTAAATACCAGAACACCATTGAGAATATGAAGTATGATAATTCTTTTGATTTATTTCTTGAACATCATAAAGGTGTTAACCCCTATAATAATTCCCCTGATTCATTTATTTCTTGTTAGTTTGATGGTGTGGATATCTAATGTGAGCATATATATATTAATATAGTGACTCTCAGTGTAATCTTATGGGTTATTTTTGATCTTCAAAATAGTTTTATGATACCTGGAAATCCCTCTGTGATTGGATAAATTACTCAAAAACTAAATATGTTGTTTAAAAAATAGATACAATTTCCAATGGCACTTAAAAATGGACTAGTTTTTTTCCTATAACGGTTATATATTCAGCCAAATAGAGGTTCAATTTCCACTAAGTCAGTTGGTTCCCTAAAAAATATTTCCTAAATCATACCTCTATTAGATCTTTCCTAAATTCCATCATAAACTAAAGTGGTCTTATTCATGAATGGAACAATGGGGTAGTGTTGGACTAATTCATATACAATAGTGAAGGTATTATTACATAATAGGAAGATCACTCTATGTTGATTTTTCTAATTCATTATAGGACTAGGAATATTATTCTCTCAATGATATATGGTATCTTATCAATAATAATTAATTTCATTAAGGTACATATCAGACACACTGTTCTATAGTGCTTATGATTTTAGAATGAAAACAACTCCTTTATAAAAATAAAATTCCTTAAAAATATCTGGATTGAGTTAAATATAGTGGTGGATTTTTTATATTTAAAAGGAGTTTAATCCACCCCTCATACTATTTTTTCATCCATTTTATATTTATCTACTAATTATAATTTAGTTGTGGCTAGTCATGCTCCAAGAATATATTTTTTAACTCCTGGTAAAATCCCTGATACATTTTCCCAGTGTAAAACCTAAGAAGTATTTAAACGTGACTCTTCCCATGTTTTTTAAATCTCCCCATTTTGGAAAACCTATATAGTGTATTTTATTTAATTAACTCATCTATTAATTAATTAATCAATCCTCAGTGCAAAAACCTAAAGTATTGTATTCTCTATATTATTCTACCTAACTCAATGGTATATTGTGATGTTCAAAAATAAATCTAATACTAACACTCACACCATATACTTTCAAACATCCATGGTGAAATTTATTACCTAATGTTTTCAAATTAAAATTCCATCATACCTCAAGTGATAAAGAACTACCTGAAATGCAGTGCACCTCATGGCCCCAACACCAAAAATGCCCATCAAAACTACCTACAAATAGAACACAATTCACCAACTACCAAAAAAACTACCTAAAATGAAATGAACCTGAAATAAAAATATTGAAACTTGATTCACCTAAAATCATAACTACAATAAATAAAAACAAAACACATAATGATTTAATTAACATCCCACAATAATCAAAACACCAACACAAAATCCTCAACCCACAATGAAACCAACAAAACATTCTCAACAAATAGATCCTTGAATACAACCAATAGAGTATCCTCAAATACTAGCTAACCAATACAGAAATAATGATAATAGAAAAAACAAATCAATGCATTTAACCAATGGTAAGAAACATACAAAATATCACAAACATATTCAGTCAGAGAAAATTATCACTTATCAAATGTCATAAATATTAGTAAAAAATAAAATGGATTAATCTGTCCCTCATTACCATCACTATCATCACCACTATCATTAGCCACATCCTCATCCTCATCACCATAACCATCATAATCCTTATCATCATCCCCATCCTCTTCCTTGGCCTCATCCTCACCCTCATCCTCCACCATGGCCTAGGCCTCAGCCTCATCCTCATCCTCAGCCTCATCATCATCCTCAGCCTCTTCCTCACCATAATCCTCACCATCGCTATCTCCAGGATCTAAATTTTCTCAAACACCCCTAGGACTACCACTCAATGCACTATATAATGAATTCATTGACGACATATAATAATCAAAGTCCACAGTGGTATTTAGTAGAAGTTATGAAAAAAAACTTTTATCAGTTTCATAAATTCAGTATTTTCCCTTTCACCCTATTATTTTACTCATGTGACCCTTTTTGACCTCTTCTGACTTAGCCAAAAACCCTAATGCCTATGTATGAACCTTTTCCAACTCAGTGGTACTACAAATGGTACCTAAATTTTTCCAAAAACTCATCAGGACTATACTTTTCTCAAGTCGACAATATACTCTACGATGGTTCTCATCTCCCAAAACTTGGTGTAAGTGATCATTTGGCACAAAATTTTTAGGTTCTTGGGTATCAATGGCATCTAAAGAAGCATGATAAAAATACAAATTGATTATTAAGTTAAAAATAGATATTAAAATTTGAAATAAACAAAGTAAAACATATAATATGCTACTGTTTTAGTTCATTTACCACACTTCCATCTTTTTTTCTTTTTACATGAGCCAAATTGTTTTTCTTCAGGCGTACATAATTCAATATTAAATACCTCCCTTTGAAATTAAATTGAATATAGGAAACCATAATTTAAAATAGTTCAGTTTATTTCATTTTTGTGTGTTTTGGTTTGATATTCAATTTCCATGGCTCTACCAAAACTTTAGAAATCGAATGAATTATGGAGGAAATAATAAAAATTGAAAGTTCTTAAAAAAATTTATCAAAGATTGTAGTACATTCTTCTTCTCATAGTCCTACATCATAGTCTTCCCTAATGTGTGGAGGTACTTCTTAGGATCAATTTTTTTTTAATTTTTCTGGATGATTTTAAAAAAAATCAATAATACGAAAGGTAATATTAATGAAAAAACATGAATATTTTCATTTTAAAACCTAAAATTTGATTAATAACTTGAATATGGTACTTGTCTAATGATTAATAATTTTTTGATATGATTCTTTTAGAAAATAATCCATGATAGGCATGGCCAATAAAACTTTTCCAACACTATCACGCCTGCCAATATACAACTAATGATTATAGGCTCCCCACAACTGACCTAATTCAATTAGTCATGGTAGCCTCAAACCCTCACCATCTGGAAAATAAAATGAATTTGTAACTAAAATATTAGATCATATAAATATAAGAATAATATAACAATAAATACAACATAATTTTACCCATATATGTGCGCAATTTCTATCCTTTACATTTTTGGCAGGTGTCGCCAGGAGAATGGACTAATTAGAATGATGTTAGAGTATTTGTAAAGTATCCCAAAAAAATATAATATTCCTACCCTATTTTTCCAATAATTTTTTTGTCTTCACTGTAGTCCACCATCAACTATGTTTAGTGGCTCCACACCACACACATACATATATTCCCACACCACCAATTAGTAGATCTAGCTGTTATAGAAGGAAAAAAGTATTATATCAATACATATTTTAATGAAAAGAAAATATAGTGAAAATTTTTATTTGGATTCTATAAATATACTTGTGATAGTTTGATCAATGGGTGCCACTGCATCTGTAGGCACTGAAGGAACATCACCCTGTACAGATGGAGTGGGTCCTAGTGTATGCTCCACATGCTCAGAATGTGTCGATGTATGAGTTAAAGAAGAATGAATGTAGAATCTTGGAGATAAGGAAGTTGAAGGAAAAGAAGATGGCATATATTGCTATCCAAATGCCTGATATAGAGGAGGAGTATGAATCATTATCATATATAGTAAAGATTAGTTAGAAGGTTCAGATGTAAATGCTAGTGAAAATATGGGTGACCTAAATATCCTATGTGTCCCTATTGACATTGAGAGATCATAATGTGAAGTAGATGGTACATCAGTGGGTGGGGCATGGTCTAATCATGTATGATGACTAGAGCACCTAGCTCTAGTACCACCACCTTGTATCACTGACCTAAGTACTAATACCAATAGTATACTCGTCGAATAACTTGCGCCTAAGTGGTGGATCCTTCATAAAAGTTTAAAACAAAATTAATCACTTGAAATTATATGTTATATATATATACACACATATTAAATAAAATACTCACAATAATCACTAATGGAGGAACTACCATCATAGCCATTCAGTGATTTTTTTTCAATCATCCTTTTTCATTGCATCTCATCAACAAGATTAATTTCTTGTATTTGAAAACAAATATGGAATCAATTATAAATTGACAACTAATGTGTAACCCAAACAAAAAAATATGATACATGACTTAATTAAGGAATACCAATTTTCAAACCAAATAGAAGATATATAGTGATATAACAAAAAAAATTTAAATCTATTGGTAAGAATATCAAAATAGAAGACATGTCATAAAATAAACAATATGTTCAAATTCAGTTGTTAAGTATAGATAAGAAATAGGTTCTTTATATTTTCAATTTGATCCAATTCAATTTTGGTTAGTTCATTTTTCTGTTTTTATTTTTATGTTAGTTGGTTCATTTTTTTTCAAATGATTCAGTCATTTGTATGTTTTTATTTCAATTTAGTAATTTGGTTAAATTTTGTTAATTTATTAGGTCATTTGTTCATTTTTTTCTTAGGTCATTTGGTTCATATTTTGGGTTATGTAATTTTGTCATTTTTTGGTTAGGTCATTATTATTTTTTTCATATCAATAAGTTTAATATTTCCAAAAAAAATTATCTTGTTTTTTTTCTAATTTAATTGTTTCATTTGTGTTTTCTTTAAGGTTTGAATAAAATAAAACTCAAATAAAACTACAACCAATTAATATTAAAAATTCACAACAAGGTTAAGTCAGATACAAGAAATTTTTAGTCAATAGTAAATAAATTTGAGTAGTACCAACCATAAAAACCAATGTTGATCTAAACAAAAATAACTGAGAACATAGATGAATGAATCTATATATTTCCCACTAAGACATGAGGTTCACTTTCAACTCTGACTATTGGAGTCATAATAAGTAATAAATAGATCAGGTCCAATGGCAATAGGGATGGTGTCAATTACATCATCACCATCATAGAAAATATATATTGGAATTACCTAAATAATTACACCAAATTTGGGTCTAAGACGACCTTTGACATAAAAATTTATTTCTCCCTTGATTCCAATACGTATGGTTTATTGATAGAAAGAGTTCAAGTCATGTTAATAACTCAAAATCCATAATCATAAATAAATTTTACATGCCTCATCATTGAACCAAACCACATTTCACCATAGTGTCTTGACCATGATAGTGACAATCCAATTTTTTTTTCAATGACTCCATAATAAGAAACATTTTCAAATTGAGGTCTACTATCCAATGCACTGGTATAATAGTCTATTATTGCATTTATCATAACACCTTATGTTGTGTTCTCATGTTATTTTCTCATTTAGTTATAATAAATCTGTACCCCTTGATTACAATTGATTTACAATCACAAACCATGATATTCGGACAAAAGGAAAAGATATTATTTCCTTAGAGACATAGTCAATAAGAAAACTTAATACATGAAATATAAATAAATATTAAAGTTAATTAAATATTTATTTTATTAATTTATTATAGTAATATATCTACCTTAAATTTCAACCAAGCAGAAAACTCTTTGCTGTGAAAAGATTATCTCCTTATCAAAGATAAAGAATGGTGCATTCCATTTATCATTTTTTATGTTCCCTAAAGATAAAAATATGAATATTTTAATATATATTTAAAATTACATGAGATGAGATATGTTATACATGTTTAGTTTAATTACTTGATTATTTTATTGAATAAATAACAGTTGAACAGAATAGTGTGATGTTCCATATCCCGCTCTTCAAGGATTAATATTGTCAATGTATATGATCAAGGAATTCCTTATATTTTATGAAGTGATGAAAATCCAGGATCAATTTTCTCATATTGTTCTTCTTTATTATTCATTGGTTTGTTCATTATCATAATAAGATCATATAAATACCTTGAACAGAAATCAATACATTCTTGATCCAAGTAACCATTCATGATAGTACATTATGGATGATTCATGTTCAATATATAATAATTCAATGTTTACATATTTATTTTAGTAGTATACATCCAATAAAAAGAAACAGGACCTTCAAGAAGTATTTTGGTTGGAAGATAGATAGTCAGATGCAACATTCATGTGAAAAATGAATGAAAAATTATTTTCTCTAACTTACATAAAATAATTAGATCATTTTCAGAAAACAAATTCATTAAATACTTGGAAACATTCATAGCATAATGATCTCTATGAAAACGACACAATTTAATAACTAACACCCTTACATTATTAGGAAAAATATGATGGAATGGTATTATAATCAACTCATGAAAAAGGATGTTATAATCATGAATCTTCAATGATTTCAGCTTTAACTCTCTTTTGTTGACTCATTTTTATATGGTGCTTGAATAGCCATCAGAAGCACTAATAGTCTATAGTACATCCATTTTTTTCTACAAGAATCATCATATAAGAATCACACGGAACTTGCCATTTATTTTCACTAATACACACAAGATGAAATTTTGGTGTGATTCACAAATCCACCAAGTCAAACCAAGATCATGAATCCTCTTTTGTCTTTACTTTGAAATTTAGAAGAATTGAAAACAACATTTTAAATATATTCTTTTCAATGTGCATTATGTCTAAGCAATGGAATAACAAATATGTTGACCAATAAGGAAAATCAAAGAAGATACTCCACTTCTTCCAATTGTAATAGGTTTTATTGGAAACAATATACCTCTCTCTATATTCCATTTGACCGTTCCCAAATGAAAAAAATGAAATCTTTAAATTCATTAATCACATCAGTTATAGACATACATAGAGGTGTATGATCAGTCTCCATTGTATTTTCAAATTTTTGATGATTATTTCTATATGAATTTTCCATTATAAAGAATCATCGATGTCCCATAAAACTGAAACTATGATTATATTTCAGTATTCTGGATCATGTATTCATCATAAAAGTAGGAAATGATAGTTTTCCATTCATTATACATCAATAAATCATTTCATAATCAGGAAAATCATTGATCATCCACATAAGTACAACATGCATCTGAAATATGTCTTCCGATCTTGTATCATATATTGAGACACCAACATCATAAAGAAGTTTCAACTCTTTTATTAATGGTTCCATGTATAAGTCTGTATCATTTCTAGGATCATAAGGGCTAGATATGAGGATACTCATGAAAGTGAAATGTTTTTTCATAGACAACCATGGGGGAAGGTTATAAATTTCTATGAAAACTAGAAATGTTCTATGTAATGTTAGAATATTCAAAAACAAATTAAAACAATCACATGAAATACCCAACCTAATATTACACATGTCAGCTATGAAATTAGGATATTGAGAATAGAATATTTTCCATGAAAATCCATCTGTAGGGTGAACCAACTCATTGTTACTCTTATTTCTCTTGGTATCATGCCATCATATTTTTTATTAATATTTTATCAAACATGAAAAGATTCTGGATTCAAGGGTTAAATTCAATGTGACAGATTACTTTTTGTGGAAGATGTGATGGTGTTCCTTTAACAATTAGCTTCCATTGGCATGTGACCCATTTTATAAAATCATTTTATTCAGTACATTCCACCCAAAATAAGCTGTAATCTTTCAGGTAAGCATGAATTTTATTTTTTCAAATTCTAAGTTCCTCAACTAACTTCCATACCATATAATGGTTTAAGGGAATATCTATATCATCTGGATGTGAGTCCTTCAATAAGTTAAGAAAATAATCGAAGGTATTATTAGAAATACAAAACATGGTTTTCCCAAGAAACAATCAGATTAAAAATTATAGCCTTTTCATTTTACCACATTGTTGATATGTTGGAGTCATGGCAGTATCATTCAATTTTTTTACCCCATCAACACCATCATTTTCATTAGGCATGCTGTGCATTCTTATATCAAAGTATTTTTTGGTTTACATCCTTTCCTTTTCATGATGGTGAATAAATATAAACCGATCATATAACAAATTCTTTAATCTAATCATAGCATTTGGATCATTAGAATTTTGAGATTCCATTTTCTCCTCATCGGGATACCACACATAATAGTTTTTTTTTGAAAACCATAATTGGTAATATGGTAGAAAACTTTTTCACAGCTCAACCAAGGTCTTCCAACATAATTATTACATGGGCGGTGTATGTGACCATTTTCCGAAGCATTGTAAATTTCAAAATCTAAAAAACTCTCCAACTTGTTTTGTAAATCTCTTGAGATTCGATCAGTTTCATACTTCCAACTTCTATCTATTTTGTAAAAAATTATTATAAGTCATTTCGTAAAATAAATTCAATGAGATTGAAGTTTAATCAAAAATATTTTTTAGTAAACAAAGATTGTTCATTTTATATGAAACCATAACTGACACACTACTCTATATGAGAATCAAAATATAAATGAAAACAATATATTATATGTATAACAAAATACTATAAATATAAAATCATTACATATAATTAAATTATAAATATAATACAATGATATTGGTTGTTTTTTTATATTATTTGGATTGGGTTAGTGCATGCCTATTAGGGGTTTATTAAAGATTGTTCAAGTCAACTAATATTTTATCATTACTATATTATTTTCTTTAGTTAGGTTCAATTTAGTTCACTTACTTTTATTTATGTTCAGTTTGAATAATTTTAGTGTTGTTTGTGTCTACTAAAATCTACTTGGGTCAAATAAATTCATTTCAATTAAATTCAGTTGGTTTGGTCAAGTCAGTTCAGTTATTATATAAATAGGATTTGTTAGTTTAGTTATCTTTTAGTGAATAAAGAGTTTATAGGTTTAGTTTATTTTTTTCAAGACTAGTTAGGGCGATATAGTAAAATTTAGTTTTCTTAGGGCCTGATCAATTAATTTCAATTTAGTTTATTTAGAAAGTCATCATAATAAGGAATAAAAAATGAGATTCTGTGAAACATAGTGGTTTTGATGGAAAATAATTCTATAAATAAATATCTCTTTGGGATAATTTTGAGAAAATAGTTGGGATTAATTATAGATTTATAAATATCACTGTATTGAATAATTAATGATATTTCTAATCCATGGTGACCCTCATGTAAAGATATTTTTTTAGTGTAAGAAATAAAAATTGTGGTATTGGCGATCAATGATTTCATAGTAGTATATTTTGATAATATACATCTTATAAATAAGGTTGATAAATTATATAGTTTATAAACCATTGAAGATGATATTTTCATAGGGTTTTGGTTAACTAATCTATCTTGGAAAATTCATTTTTTGTGGATTTTTATTTATTGTTTTTTATTCTATTGATTGTTAGTGATTTTCATGGGGATCGTATGGTTTTATATAGGCCTCTATTGGAGTTTGAATTCCACTATAGATGATTATTATGATAATCTAGGATATCTTATAGGATATGATAGGATTACCCTTGTATGTATATTTATGGAATATTAAGGATTATCTAATAATGTGACTATGAATTTCATATTTTTATACACTCCAATAGTTATGTATATTCATGGAATTTTTCACTTAAGGCACTCTCTAATATTTGAGGCATTTACAATACAGAATATAATACCCTATATAATGGAATTTTATAATAGTGAAGGATTTTTAAATATGATATCATGATTTAACCTATTGATATATAATTAATTTTAATCACAAAGGGTAAATTTGTTTAACATTCTAAGAATATAAAATAATTTTCCATCACCTTCTCAAGTTATTATTTAATTTTTAAATATTTAATAAAATATTTATCAAGCTAGTGTAGTTGAGGTTGAGGTTTATGTTGTCTCTAAAGGTCAGAGAATTGAGACAAAACACCATATTGGGGGATGATGTTCTTATATCCTAGATATGAAACATCCCATATATAACACTATATTTTATCTAAATAATTTCACAATAAAAACCAAAATGTAATAACATGTATGAAAAATGATATTATCATTATTTATCAAGTATTATAGTGCCATAAAAATTAAATCTTTATTCAAATAATAATATAGCATGTATATATCATTAAATACATTTTCAATCATTATATAAATATCATAAAAATATTTATTCCTTTAGTTATAGAAATAAAAACTTTTCTGTGTCATTATAACCGCATCTCCATAGCACTGATCTGTGCTAAGAAGTATTCATATGAATCTCTTGAGAACAACAGTAGTCATCGAAATATTGATACATGGTCTGAATCTATACCATCCTTTTGGTATGATTGTGCCAATACCCTACTCGAACCCAAAATATTTCATAACACACTATAACACTCCCTTTTACAACACACACTAGATATTTTATAAATAATCAGTGTATATGTTCATACTATCCATAATAGTCGATTATATATGAAAGTGAAACCTAGAAACTCACTACACCAACTTACCTAAAAAACCATGATGGATTCAGTTGTACGGTTTTATCTATTCCCACAAACTATAAAAAACCCTATCCTTATAAGATATAAAGTATTTAGAACATGAAAATTTATTATTCAAGAATATTCAACTGAAAAACATAAAGTATGAGACTTCATAAGATGCGAAATTAAAAAAACAAAAATAAATCTAGGAAGAAGATATAACTCAGTTAGAATTTACTGATCTGAAGAGGAAGAAAAAATATGACTTCAAACAATGATATATCGTCATCTAGGAATAAAAATAATCGAATAAAAATATTTACAGAAAGTATTACAGAATATAGGAATGAAGAAAACCCAAATAAATATAGGTATAAGACATAACTCAGTTAAAACATACCAATTATAAGTGGAATAAAAAAATATTCAAACCAAGGATTGAATAATGGAGGGAAGATGAGGAGTGCAGGTGGGAAGAGAGGAGCGCATGGTCAATTAGGAAAAAATGGGGCTAATAAATTCTGGGTAAATAGGGATAATCCATCTCAATGGTTGCTAGAAACTGTTGGGAGTGATTTTGTGTTAATTTATCCCAATGGTTTAAGAAACCATTTAAATAGACACCCTATTCCAACAGTTTAACAAAACCATTGGGATATCCTATTGTAGATTTTCTGGGGAAGTATTATGGGGAACCCTTTCCCAATAGTTTCAAAAAATCATTGAGATAGGTTTCTCTATCCCAATTTTTTTTCAAAAATATTGGAAAATCCTACCATTAATTATCATATCCTAATAGTTTAAGAAAACCATTGGGTATGGGTGTTGGCATTTGAGGGACTTCTAGTAGTCCAGGTAACACTCAAGTAAATCCCAACACAACATTTTGTGATCTATTACCCCTAAGTACATATGTTTAATAACCAAACCAACTTATAGTATCTAGAAATGAATTTATTTCTCTGAAAACCACATAATATCTACCTTAAAAAACCATTAGGATGTTATCCTATAAATATAATTATACTTGAATAAATTCATATGGTTATATTTCCTACTCTATATTTTCTTATATCTAGTTCCCAAAGTTTCTACTAAATTTTATTTGATACCAACTATAAATATCCCAACCCAGTAACCTAGATATAATGCTTATATTATTACATTGGCACTAGATTTAAGGAATCACATCCCAAATGACCAAATTTTTTATTAGTATTTCTAATATAGATACAAACTTGAAATTAAAATAATAATTTAAAACAAAAAATACACAAAGTTTTTTCTTTGAGAACTCCATATTTCCTCTTAGCATATCCATGCATATCAATTACCAAACCCTTCCTAGTATACAAGGAAAAATAAAACTTATGAAAGGGTTGAGATCAAATGATCATTAAAGGTAATCATATAGTTAAATCTATCATGAATAAATAATCATAATCAATATAAAAATCTGAATGACTAAATCAAATTCCATTTAAATAATGACTTGAAAATAATATGAAAGAAATTAATGATGACAAAATAAAGCTATATAAATAATCACATGAGCTTGAAAAATATCCATGGATATTATAACTAATTGAATAATCACATGGGTATCAAAAACCAATCTCATAATAGAGTAATGAATAATTCTAGACATCTGAATCATACTGTTATGGTCTTTCACAATATAATTTAATTATGTGGGTAGGAAACCATCAAATTTTGCCAACTGATTTATCTAATGAGACTTGCAAAAGCATTGAGGGGATATCTATAACTAGCCCTACCCATCACTTACTAAGTCCAATTCATTACTCATATTAAAGGGTTGTTACATAATAAATCAAAACAATCATATCGAACAACTAACATATAAAATGCTAATACTTACCCCAATCAAATAAAAATAATCATAAACCATCTAGAGTAATATAGTGGATGGTAATAAAATTGTATATCCTCAGTCAAACTGATAAAAACCCATAAAAATAATGAATAAGGATGATATTAATATGATATAACCTAAGTTTATCATAAATAAAATAATGGTTTTACGTCTTTGATGAATAGATATATTGTAATAATGTCCCTAAAATTGTTTTTGAGGAAAATAAACTTTCCACTTTGAAAATTGAATTTTTAAAACTAAAAGTTCATAATATATTTTTAAAACACTATTAATGGAAAATATATTTTTAATATTATAATATAATATTTAAAAAATTGAGTGTTCATGATGGTAGGAAATTTCATTCATCTTGTACTCATTAAAAAAAATATTCCATTCACATTTCAGTACAATACAAATGAGCTTTATCTTGATAATGGCACAAAGATTCCTTTATTTTTTTAAAAATGTAAAAAATGTGTATAAATATCTTTAATAAATAATTTTTAATAGTTTAAAATCATTTTTGAAAATATTTTTAGAATACATGGATTTTGATGAAAAAGGATTTTCCATTTAAGAGAGAAATCAAGTCATGTTTTCTTAAAAACACTTTTTCAATAATTTTGGGTACCAAAGATTTAAAAAATGGTGATATTAATTTAAAATTTCTTGAATAACATTATTATGAAGAAAAATATTGGTTTTATGTTATAAATATAGAATAATACCCTCAGGGAGACTAAAACAAAAACAATCCTGAATAATATTGAGATTGTGAAATAAACCCTTACCACTTTGGTAAATTTTGAATCATAAGCCCCATGAAATAAATAACCTCAAATGAAACATGAAATACCATGAAAAAAATGAAATCATGATATAGAATATCAAAATGGGTGGTATATACACAACAAAATGTAATAAGTGGTGAATATGATATATGTGTCTCAGATGTCAAAGTGAGATAAGAAACCCTTACCTTAGTTTCAAATCCCTTTGTATGTGTTTGAACCTTATATATAGTAAATATTGATTTACTATATATAAATTATTGAAAAATATTTATATATATCATACCATATATTATCCTCTTATAATAATTTTGCAAACTTTTTTTAATAATATTTCTTTATTTTTATTATTTCGGGTGTTAATTGTCTTCTTTTCTCATGCATGTTTTGTGATAAAAGTTTTAGTTATTGTAGATATGATATAGTTCCATAACCACCAGAATTACATTAAAATTATAAATATTATTATTTTTTCATTATATACTACCTTATAACAATTAATGAAAATTGGGTATAGAGAACGGATTACATCACTTCGTGGAGATGGTTGGTCGTACATATGCATGAGCAATGATATCATTCCCTTAAATGGTCAATTGGTTAGGAAGTGTATGATATATTAATTTTCCATAATTTATATAATTATATATATATAATATTCATTAAATATATTCTTATTACTTTCAATGTAATGCATAAATGAAAAACAAATCACATTGCTTCGCGAGGCGGCAATCCACCACACACACAAGCGATGATATCATGTTTTAAAAGAAATGGAATGTAAGAAGGTGTATGTGATATTATAAATAAATGATTAAAATTATATCATAAATATTATATATTCTCCTTAAATCCCTCATTATTTCATACAACGAGAAGTGTTGATGGAAAATGAGTTACATCAGTTCATGAGGTGATAGTACACCGTACACATGATTAACGATTTAATTTATGAGTTGATGGAAGTGGAGATGGTTAAATATTATTACATAAATATAATAACATATAATTATATGGTATATATTTGTTTTATTATATCGTTTGTGTTAATACATAATTTAAGGTTGTGAAAGAATAATGAAAAAAACGAGCTTAGTGAAAACAATTACCTTCTATTAGAAAACCCACATTTGGATCTCTTCTTAAGAACCCTAGGTTGGTATTTTAGGGAAAAAAATCTCTAGAATGTCGATAAAGATTATTTGATGGTATTTTGGAATGGTTTCATTGATACAAATGGATTTATAGGTGTGAATAAGTGAGTAGAGTGAGTTCCCATTTATAATTGGGGAGGAGTGGCCTTTTTGTAAATACCCAAAACTGTTCAATAATGGGAAGTCAGTCTCACCCAAAGTGGCTCTAAAATTGATATTTAAAGAGTTGAGTGGATTATATGGTTTATAAAAACCTTTAAAATAGAATAAAACAAATGTTTTATACATTTTGTTCTATTACTTTTATGTTTTCTTACTTTTTTCATTTTTATTTTTCACTATGGTAACTAGTTTTTTTACTTATGTAATTTATACAATAAGCCTAAAATAAAAAGATATTTAATAGAAAATTTAGACCCACTGAATATAAATTTTAAATCAATTTTTTAAATAAAAATACTATGTGTGTTAAAAATTAATTTCAACACAAACACATGTAACATAAAAAACACCTCTTTAACCTCAATCACTATAACAATGTTTTTACTCTTTATGGGTTAATATATTCACTATAAAAGACCAATTGGTCCATTAATTCACCATATTTGATAATTTAAACATTTAAAAATAAATTTTAGGAATATAGTATTTTTATTAATTTCAAATAATTTTATAAAATACCATTTATTATCAAATATCATTAATGTAATTTTTTTACATTATTCATTTAATTTGAATTTAAAAAATATCAATAAAATGATAAAATTAGAATATATTAGGTTAAAACATGTATAAAATTATATATTTATCTAAAAAAATAATGTAACACAATAATTCTTTCAATTTATTTTACTTTTAATACTTTTAGTATCATTTAATTTATTTTTTATTAATAAAATCATTACCGTGTGGGTGCTGCTTAAGAATTTAAATTAATTATATGATTACTCAAAATTAAAAATAAATTGTCCACATGAAATTAACATAATTATACTAAAATTTATCATACATATTCAATCCCATATTTATTTTCCCCATAAGTGAACACATAATTGAAATTTAAAAGTGAGAGGTTAAAATTTTGTCTTTTTATTTACTTGAATTATTAAATAGGTCACTTTCAGAAAAAAAGTGTCCCAAAAAAATATATATAATAAGGGGATAATAGAACAAATATTTCAATTAAATATAAATATCATATGTGTTTAGGAAATTTTCACTCTTATATTTTTTTAACCACTGATAAACTCATTGTTACCTTAATCAGAATAATTAATTTTTACCATTTTCACTATTCCTTAGGGTAAAAAATTATGTTGAACTTATAATATAATATATATTATTATGATTCCAAATATGGAATCCATTTTGTTAAATTAATTTCACAAAAGTGTTAGAATTCAATTTAAAATTAAACTTACAGGCATGTCGAAAAAACAGTTTTCCCAAAAAAAACATTCAAAAGTTTTAAAAGTTTTTATATAAGAATTCAACATGAAATTGATTAAAATGACCAAAATTAGCTCAATTTTAATATAATTGAACTATACATTTTTTAAAACCAATTTAAAATCTTATTAAACATTTTAAATAATTTAAATGGAAATGTAGTTTTCAATAAAAAATAGTATTTTTCAATATTCATAAAAAAATTAATATTTTCACAAATTTATCAAAAATAAACCAAAATATATATGTGATATTTAGATTTAAAAAATTATATTAATTTTTAAAAATAAATTTTCTAAAATTTTGAAAGATTAATTTTAAATTATGTGCACAAATCACGGCTAATCCGCCTTTTAAAAAAGAATATTGTTTTTTCTGAAAATATTTATTTCTCTTTAAAACGGTTCTTATTTTATTTATAATAAATATATAACCATTGATATTTTTTTATACATGTGTTAAAAATATAATTTCCATAATTTATTTATTTCTATTCTAACCCGATAACTTAATATCTAGGTTATAATTTTTATAATAATATTTTAATAGAGTATCATGTTTCTTTTAAACCCGGTGTTGCATGAATCATAAGCTATAAAAGAGATTTAATTTATTTAAAAATAAATATATTTTAGAGTCTCAAGGTGTTAAATTATTTTATCGTCTTTTTTTATGTCATATATGCTATCAAATATGAATTTCCTCTCTTAAAATCTTAGGGTGTTACATTTCAAGTGTAGATAACTAGGACACTTTGTAAATCAGCACCCAAAACAGAAGATAATAGAGGAAAACCAACATCAACCTAACCATTTTCCAAAGGATAAAGATCTTATATTCAAAATCATAATTTCTTAAGTAGAGGTTCCAAATGTTGTGGTGGAAGGTGTACTCATTGTGATCTTAAAACATTAAAGTACTTTGTTTGACTCTGATTCTATACATTCCATTATTTCATCTGTGTTTGTAAATAATTTTGAATCAAAACTAGAACTTCTATAAGTAGAGATATTAGTTAAATCTTTTGGATAAATTATTAAAGACTCAAAGGTGTATATAAATTCTAGTATCAACTTTGGATAGTAAAATCTCATCACAAATATAGTAGTTATTCCCAAGTTTGAATTCAACACTATACTAGGGATGTATTAGATCTCAAAGTTTAATGCTAAGATCAACTGTAGAAGCAAGTAAATTTCATTAGACTTGAATGGATAGCATAGAGTTATTTTCAAATGAGATATATCCCAACTCAATATTAGTATATAATAACTTCCCTTGTCCTTTTTTTTGAATATGGTCAGCGATTATGGAGAATAAAATGAATGTATAAAGATAGAAAATTCGCCCATTGTTCAAAAATACATTACTGAATTTCCTGATGATTTACCTAGACCTACCCTATAAAGATATGTATATTTATCCATTTAAATCATAGATATATCCAAACTAATTTCAAAGACTCCATATGGAATATAATATGCGGAGTTTAAGAATTAAAGAATAAAATTCATGATCTTTAGGGGAAGGGTTTTATTTGAAGAAATGTGTATCCTTGGGGATCATGTGTTCTATTTTTAAATTATATGGAGGGATAAATGTGGTTATGAATTTATTATAGAGAACATATTGGGATTATAAAGGAGAAAAATTTCTGATTCAAAGGATTGATGTTTTTTTGACCACCTTCTTGGGGATGAATTCATTTCCCTGATCGACCTCCTATTGGGGTATCATCAATTATGGGGAAGAAAGAAGATATCCCAAATACCATCCACTAAATAAGGTATAAGAATTATGAGTTTTTATGACCTTTTTATTAACTAACTATCCTTTCATATTTATGGATATGATGAATTGTGTCTTTAGGGACTTCCTTGAAAAATTCATAGTGTTATTTATTAATGATATTTTGATATATTCAAAAATAAATGAAGAGAATGAGGATAATATAAGGGAAATATTAAAAACTTTTAGGAATAAATATATGTTTGGTAAATTTAAAAAATGTTATTTTTGGTTAGAACACTTAACATTCCTAGGAAAATTCATTATTAGTGAAAGAATATTAGTGAATCCATAGAAATACAATTCTGTAGATAAGTGGAAACATCCTATAACTGTAATTTATCTTTATAGTTTCCTTGGTCTATAGGGAAACTATATAAATATTTTAAAAAATTCTCATGTATTTCTAATCCACTAACCATGTTAAATCAAAAGGGAGTTATGTTTGTATAGATAAAGGATTCTGAATAATGTTCCATGAACTGAAGAAGAGATTGGTTAGTGAAACTATGATAACTGTACCCTCTACCAGAGAAGGATTTTTTATCAACGGTGATAAATCCTTAAAATCACATGGATGTGTACTAATGAAAAATGAAAAAGTTACTGATTATGCATCATAATATTTTAGGCCTCACAAACGGAACTATCCTACCCATGACCTAGAGTTAGTTGTATTTATATTTTCTATGATGATGTAGAGACACTATATTATAGAGAAATGTGTGATATATACATAGACCACCAAAGTTTAAATAATATATTCACACATAAGTAACTGAAAAACATTCAATGAAGATAATTGTATCTTCTAAAATACTATGATTTTCAATTCATAATCACCTTAGAAGAGAAAAAATGTTACAGTTTTTTGAGTAGGATAGTACCTAGTGTTATTTTAATGAGGAGGATTGAAGGAGATCCCTTGATCAAGGAAATAATAATGTTGGTCATGGGAATAATAAGGTAAGGGAAATCATCAATCCTATCCCAAATTATTTTCTCAACTATCATTACTAGAGAAGATAAAGAAATCTCCTAGAGAAGATCCTTTGATGAAAAATAAGATAATTGATGTGAAAAATAGAAAGTTTCATGAATCCAATATTGATCAAGAATGTGTACTAAAATTTTATACAAGGATATATATTTCATATATTTAAAATATAAAGAAGGATCTACTAGATATATATTATATCTCTACATTCACTACACATATCAAAAGCACTAAGATGTATATGGGCCTTCGTGATCCTTATTGGTGGGATTATATGAAAAGGGAGATTTCTGATTAGACTGTATGGAAAGGGAGATTTTTGATTATACAAGGATATATATTCCATATGTTTCAAATATAAAGAAGGATCTACTGGATAAATATTATATCTCTATATTCACTACACATATCAAAATCACTGAGATGTATATGGGCCTTCGTGATCCTTCTTGTTGTGTCAACTATTGATAGAAGAAATAAAAATTCTCAGGGGCACTACAACGACTACCCGTAACTATATAGAAGTGCGATAACATCAATATTTCTTTTTTTCATAGGCCTTCAAAATAATTACAAGGGTAATAATGCTCTATGGGTAATCATCCATAGATAGAAAACGTTATCCCATTTCATTTAGATAAGAGATGGTTTAGATCTAGAATTCCTAGTTAGCCTCTATATTTAAGAATTAATAAGACTCCATATAGTACCACTATTAATCTTTTCTGATTGAGATCCAAGATTTACTTATAAACTTTGAAGAAGCCTTCAAAAGGATATGAATATTTAAGTACACTTTATCACATCCTATCATCCTAAAACTAAAGTTATGTTTAAGAGGAATATTTAGACATTGGAATACATGTTACTATGTATATCACTCTATTTTATTGGGATTTGGGACCAACATATTCTAGTTTTTGAATTCTCCTATAAAATTTTTTTTCACTTGACAATTCAAATTGAATGTTTTGAAGATCAATATGAAAAAACGTGTAGAACCCCATCATGTTGGGATGAAGTTGGATAAGGTAAACTATTAGGGCTATAAATTGTGAGGGATACCACAAAAATGGTACAAGTTATTCAAAAACACAATAAGGATTCCTAGATTCGATAGAAATGTTATATTGAAAATTGGATGAAATACATAGAATTTAATATTTGGGATCAGGTTTTTTTAATATTTCACCATGGATGTGAGTCATAATATTCATAAATAAAGGGAAAATAATTCCAAGGAACATTAGACCATTTTAGAATCTTGATCATGTTGAGGTGGTTTCAAATAAATTAACACTACCATCAAATCATTCCAATGTCCATTATGTCTTCCATGTGTCCCTACAAAGAAATTATTTGTCTGAACTAACACATGTATGTGATACTAATGGTGTAGAGTTTTAAGTTTAATTTTCAATTGAGGAGGAAGCAATCCATATCCTTCATAGAAGGAAAAATGTTTTGAGGAACAAGCCAACAAAACTTGTGAATGGCATGTGGAGAAATAATAAGTTTAAAGAGGATTCTTATGAACCTAAGGAAGAAATGAAGGATAAATTCCCTGATATGTTTTAATGGAAAGAGTAAAATTTAAAGGATGAAATTTATTAAGGGGGGGGGAATGTAATAGTATAGTAATTTATTCAATTATTAATAAAATATCTATCTTTTTTTATAAGGAAAATTTTAAAATATTTCACAAAAAAAGTATATATAAATATTATTAAAATATAAAATAAATATTATATGTCATGTAATAATACCAATTACTAATGTTAAGAATAATACAAGGATAAAAAATGAAAATAACATTGACATAAAATAGTAAACTTCATAGGATAGAACTCTCATAGGACGATTAAACAAACCATGAAAACTATTAGAATAAAAATAAATGTTAGAAATATGATTTAAATTATCAAAGGAATCATAATAATTTTGGGAATCAAGAAGTAAATTTTTATGAATGGTTGATTATATATAGAGTATAAAGGGAAAAGTGACTATTGGGATCTGACCGTTACTAGACCGATGACTTATATGACAATTGGTTATTATGTTTGTTCTAGTTTATATACATTTATAATAATTTTACCATTATAATTAGTGTTTATAAATGGAAATGTAAAATGAAAATTGATTCATAAAGGAGAAGTGGTGGCCTCAACCACTAGATCTATGCCTTTAATGAAAATTTGTTAGAACATGAGAGGGAGGTAGCATCACTGGGGTTCAAAAATGATCAAGTTGAAGTGAATATTCAAAAAGTGAGGATCATATGTAATAAACTATATGATAATTTCAGTTTAGTAGAGATCACCACTAGGTCAATGATAGCTGATACATCCCACGAAACATCCACCAATGCACACCGTTCCCTTAGGGAATATGCAAGTGTAATATAGGGTTATGTGTGTATACTATAGTATCATAAAAGTGTAATGTACTTTCTTATAAATGAAATGGTCACTTTTAATCCAATGTTCCTTAAATTTATGTTTAACAAAATATATGTGAATATAAGATGAATTTCACAAATTTAATTTTTGGATATAAATAAAATTATATTTTTAGAAAATATATACACTTTTATATAAACTAAGGAATTGTAAATAATATTTATTTTCATTAAATGTCCTTTTAAAACACTATTTATTTAAATATAAATCTCATATAATTTTACAATGGCATAATAATTTTTTATATGTTCCATAAACCTGACTATGTCATAAAAACTATTATTTTTCAATAAATAAAGAGTTTTAATTTAAAAACTAAAATTAACCAAACTAGAAAATTATTTTGATATAATAAACAATATATTTGAGATCAACATATAATAATTAGTTTATAGTGAATTATTTATAATTTTCTAAATACCATTATTTTTTAGTGAATAGCAAAAATACAGTTTTGTGTTTGTAGTGTGTTTTATGACTTCATGGATATGTAATAATGATTTAATAATTAATTTTTTAGTGATCTGGTTTTTTCTTATAAGACATTGGAATATTTCTCCATATATTTCTAGAGGTAGGCACTGAGATGATATGCAATTTCGAGGCACGATGTGCCCAGAATAAATTTTACAAAAAAATATTTAGTATATTTTATAATATGAACATGGATGAAATAGTATATCTCTCAAAATAAAGCTCAAATAAGAAATAAAATGAAACAATTGAGTCCAAAACGTGGTGTTTAACCTTGGCGGGGCATAACTTTTGTTGGCACATGACTTATATGAGAAAAGTCACCCAAGGGAAAAATCCTAAATAAAATAATTAAACATAATTATTTTACCCATGATTTCATATCAAATAACTACTGAATGGTGAATCTAATTTAAAATTAGAGACTTCCATTGATCTTGATATGGCATGTTTCATCTAGGCTTGACATAAAATTAGAGGGCACAAAAGATTCAGATTCTGTGATCGTTGGCAGGGCTTTCGATGCTTTTCTATAAATAAAAAATTAAGATACTGTAATTTGGGTTAGACCCTAATTATATATATCTCTCTATCAACATCTATATTATTTGATGAGTCAAGAAAAAACCACTTATGGGTCTTTGATGAATCGCCGTAGGAGCAAGGAGAACACGTTGACAATGATAAACAGATCAATAGAGGTAGGATTCTTGTTGAATGTTTTCACACCACTGATTTCAATTCCCATGTTTTCTATAATTAATCATAAAATTATCTATTTTAAAAATCAAGGTGATGAAAAATTAACATGGAAATCATCCAATCTCCATTTTAAATCCCCTTTTATCCACTTTCTTTGTCTGTTCTTCACTACTATTCCCATTTACTTTTTGGCAAACCAAATCACCATCAGATCATCGAGCGAAGTTTGGAGCTATGAAGATCTTGTCTCAAGGATTCATGATCCTTTTTAGATATGAGATCAGGAAACTATAGGGGTTAATATGTCATGCATAAGGAGGTTTCAGCATGATTCTGGCATGGTGGTGCTGAAGATGGCACATGGCGGCATCCGTAGTTGCCGCAGGTTAAGGCAGTGGCGACTGTACGGTTCGGGGAGGCTAGATGCGATGTGAGGATGACGGTGTGGTCAGCCAGTGTAGAAGGTTAGAGTAGGCAGGTGGCTATAAGCAGGGGCAGTGACGCAAGGTTAGAAGGTAGCTCCGTAGGGTGGCCCAGGAAGGCAGGTGACAGATCGGGTTATAGGGGGCGACACAGTGCACCGTGTAGAGACCAAGTCGGGAAGGGGTAAAAGATATTATTATTATTATTTATTTAAACACTTGTAACACCCTTGTGTGGAGTCTGATTGACGTGCCATCAATGGTGATGTAACCCTATTTACAATACAGTCATTTTAAGATCATTTCAGAGAATTTACCCCGACTCACGGTCTGGTACCATGAAATGCTCATGAAACATTATATTTAATATTTTTATTAAATCTTTGACACGCCATAACTCCTATGTGTGATGTCATATTAACATGACTTCATCAGCGATATGACCCTATATTTAATATGGTCGATTCGAGAGTATTGTTCCATATTTAATTTAGGTTCGTGGTTTGGTTCCATGAAACACCCAATATTATTATTATTATTATTATTGTTGTTGTTGTTGTTGTAGAATCTTGCATATGTAGTAACTCTTCCATACGACATCATATTTGAGAGCCATAGGCAGTGTGGTCATCATGACATTGAGAAGACATTTTTGAGACTAATATCAAGATTTTAAATGAAGATCTAGGTGTGGGCCCCATGATGTTCAGTTCAGGCGTCTTGTAGTGAAATGAAGTATTTTCACCGGGTATCTGTTTTGGACGAAGGAGTAGTCGATCATATTTTATTTTCAAGAGGCTTGTAATGGTGTGGCCATATAATTATTTTGAGGACTGATTAATGGTCCCCCTGGGATGTGTTTCAAGTGCAATATAGTGACATATGACTTTCCCATCAGATGTCAGATTGGGGCGAATTAATTGTCGATCTTGCGTGTTTTTTCAAAAGGATCACCATGGTGTAATCCATTTGGATGTGTGGATACTTATTCATGATCTAATTTATTTTTGAGACATTAAATGAATATCAGTGTATGTTCCTTCTGATTAATTTGATGAGAAACCACAGCTTGGGTCAGCATCAACCCATATGGGATTGGAAACAATGTATGAAGAGATGCAGTCAAATGTTCAAGGGTCCTTTGAGGAGGTGTGTTAGTAAATTATGTTTTTTCCCTCCAGATCAATGATGTGAATCGTGCACTCATCTAACTTATAACTAGATGTACCATGTACTCTAGGAGTACCTTATAATGCTTAAGGAACTTTTTAACAATTTAGTACACGACTAAGGCTAGGTACACAACAATGCGATGAGGTTGGATCACACATCGTGTGGCCCCCATACACACTGTGTACCACCACTTTATGAATATTATATCACTGATATATCCTTCTTTTGGACTCTAGTTTTGGCTCGTAAGTAGCCTATCCAAAGTGTTTTTCGATGCGGAATATGATGGTGCCCTCCGTAATAGATTCTAAGATACGATGCGAGGTGTTCTAGGTGTTACGCCTACCCAGTGCAACACCTGATGACTTCAATGAAATTTTTTTGAGAGGCAACATCCAGTAGGGATGACCGCAGTGGTTCCTTAGTGATTTTTTGGAGGTTACCATCCAACAAGGATGGCTAGTGTGTTTCCAAGATTACCTCCAACTGGGTTGGGCAGTGGTCCCAGATGGATGTTTCTAGGCTTATGCCTAGCTGGGCTGGGCAATGGTTCCTAATGGTAGTTCTATTCTTACCCTCAAGCTGGGCTGGGTAGTGGGTCCTCATCGACTTGTGGCAAGCCCTATCGGCTATGTGATGGTGATAACATATGATTTTAAATACCTTTGTACTTATAAGGGAGAGGGGAACTTTTTCCACCAAGATTCATCCTTGTAACACGAACTAAAATCATTAGAGAGAGACAATTCTGCACAAAGAGGAATGTTTCAAGGTGTGGTGATTGAGTCCCTTTGACTTTCAGTTTAGGGTAGATTTGTGGAATACTAGGCATCAATGGTGGTTACTTCTAGGAATGTTGGATAAGTTCTTTCTTGTGATGAGTTTTGAGATGGATATCCCCTTACCCTCCTGTTTTTGTTTCTTTGATTGAGCATATATATATATATATTAGTTCCAGTTCCCACTCTTTGGGTTTTAGTTACTCTCCTTCTAGGAGAGGCGAATATGTGATGGGTATGCCATGTGTTTTTCGTACCTAGCTTCTCATGGATGGATGGGTCTAATCTCCTAATATAGGTAGCGAATACTCGAGGATGAGTTCATATTCTCTCTATTTCTAGATCTTTGTGTTTGGATGAGCTTACTTCACTCGGTTGTGGGGTTTATTTTCACTCCTTTTACTATACCTTATCATATCTACTAATTTTCTTTTTATGAGTATCTCTTACAACACCCTCTTCTGCAATTTAGGGTATCCTACTGAGAATTTTTATACTCACCCCTACAAGGGATTTTCCCACACGTGTCATTACTTATACAGAGGATGAACATGTTGATCATGACATCAGAGGAGAATAGGGATATAGGTTCTAGGATCGAGTATTGTTGTTGTAGCTTGGGATCCAGGAGTGGGGCTCTCTCAGTTGTTTTAATTTTTCAATTACTTCCAGTTTGTATCATTTTTCTGGTTGGGTGTTTATTTTTCTGCTTATTCCCCTTTAGTTTAATTATTTGTACTTTTACTGTTTAGAAGATTATGCACGCTTGGTTTATTTATTACAGTGTTTCATATTTTGTTCCTTTCTCTCTGAACATTTTCATTGAGTTGGATATGTGTGTGTGTATAGGATATTAGGCAAAGCCATCCCTGAATTTGTTGTGACTTCGGTGCTAGTTTCCACCCTTGGCCTATAGAAGTGGGATTAGGGTAGTTGTAGCTTGAGCCCCGACATGTTTCGGGTCGTGAAGTAGTGGTATCAGAGGTGGTTCGACCATTTGGATTTTTTTTGATATTTCCCTAAAAAGGATTTGGTCGGAGTGGATACACAAGAGGGGGGTGAATTGAGTTCCAATTAAAATTTCTATTTAAAAACTTTGTCTTAAAATCCCCCAAATAAAACACAGAATTAAACTGTAGTGAATTTATATCAAAATAAAGTTTCTATTAGGTTCTCAAAGGATTGATTATTTCCCAGTCAATCAAATCAAAAGAATTGATTAACTTTTGGAACTAACTTACTAATTTACAACTAATATAAACACTTGTGAGTTTAATTATCAAAGTGAATTTAAAACAGTTTTGGCTTTAATGTAGTTTTCAGCGGAATAAAAATAAATTTTAAAATAAATAAGCACAGCAGGTTTAACCAAGAGGTTTAGTCTCAAGCTGAGACTTAGTCCTCTCAAAAATTTATATAAAAGTGATCCACACCCTGGATCGGGGATTACAATAGTATGCAACTGTCCAGGTCCAAGAACTCTACCACTGTTATCCGTGGGAACAAAAACAACAGCTCCAGCTGTCCAGGTCACACAAGACCTCTACCTCTATCCCATTGGAAAGTAAAAGATGTAAGAGTTTGAGTGAGTATTTAAAGATCCTCCAGTTAATGTACAGGAGACAATGTGTGTGTTAAATACAGCAGATAACACACACTGCTCAATATGTAAAACGTAAATCACAGAGGCAAATATTTAGAGTTTAGAAATGGCTCTAGTGATTATAGTGTAGCTCTGGACTCCTTTGGATTTGACCAGAATTGGTTCTGAGTCCTCTTCAGGTTTTTTTCTGGAAAATAGAGTGTCGTCTGCTTCCTTGACTTCTAGGTGTAGAGATAGAGAAAAAGGTTGTCGATGAAGTTCTTGTGTTATGTCCTCGTTCTCAGCTATTCACTGGTATGCAGTAATGAATGAGTTCTTTGTGTATGTTCAGTCATCTCTTTTCATTCACACTTGGTTGCTCTTCCAGCACACCCGTGGTATGTATGTCTCTGTGCATATTGTATTCATTCCCATTCTTTCATTTTAAAGCATGAGCTCCAGCAAGACATGATTTCCTTTTTGCAGGTACGAGGTACAGTTCCCTGACATCCAACAACACATATTAAATAAATGTCAGTGTATTAAAATATACCTGATATGACCGTTGGTTAGATTAAATAATGATAAAGAAATTAAAGCAGCATTGGGTTCTGTCTCTGGAACGGCAGCTTTGGATATCGGTAGGTAGATGTCACGGTAGGCCTGAGTAATGGTATCTTCTTGTGTAACGATATACTTGAGTAATGGTAGCCTTTATATAGGTAACCTTTTTATATCATTAGCGGTAGCTCTGTCTTGTGTCGGTAGATCTATATCGGTAAGTCTGTCTTGTATCGGTAGCTGTAGGTCTGTCTTGTATCGGTAGACTTTGATGTATCGGTAGACTTCCTTTGATAATAGTAGCTTCAACATATCGGTGGACTTGTGTGTATTGGAAGCTCTGTTCTGTAACGGTAGCTATTATCTGTAATGGTGGACTTTAATGTAATGGTGACTAGTCTGTATCGGTAGCTCTCACATAGCGGTAGACTTAACAGTATCGGTAGCTATTATCTGTAACGATTGACTTTAATGTAACGGTGACTAGTCTGTATTGGTAGCTATCACATAGCGGTAGACTTAACTGTATCAGTAGCTATTATCTGTTTAAGCATTCTATTGGCAGAATAGGTTAAGTCAGAGTGTACAAACATCCAGTAACCGAAAGACTAATATTTAAACATAGAACAATAGAACAATACTTAAAGAAAATAAATAGCTAGATTCCCAAATAAGTATTTAACCATTTATCAACTAGGGATTTAAAAAATACAAATAATCATAATTTGTATTATCAAAATATAATAAATCAACGAGATTCCCAGAGGGTTCAATAATATCCCTCTTTTTGATAATCACAACTTATGCCAAGAAAATTGAAATAGTATCAGAGGAAAAAGTGGAAAAGAAATTAGCATCATAGGAAAAGGTTCTTTTGTTTTGTTCAGAACAAAACTTCCATATTCCTCCCCCTATCAATTTAACTGCAAGATTTTCTCTTAAGTCTTATTGTCTCAAGTCTATGTTTCTCATTCCCCCTTTGTGTGTTTCTCCCCCTTTGTTAAATCTTAGGTCTCATTTCTTATTTTCTCTCATTTTATCATTTTCTCATTTTCTCCCCCTTTGTGATTAACAAAAATAAGGGTAGCAGAGAAAAGATAAAGATTAGCAGAGAATAAATGACAAAGTAATAGAAACTCAGTAAAGTAGAGAATGAAGAGGAATTTGATTAATATACAAAAGATACACTGATAAAATCAGAACAAAAATACACGTGAATCCTATCAAAAAGATCTAGAAACACTCAATCCTCCTCTGGAACAGGTGTCTTTCCCTTAAGATCAGCAGAGGGTTTCGGAATATCTGAAGGGACAACTGGTGGTTCAGCTATAGAAACTGTACCGGATCTGAAATCCGTAGTCCTTTGAGTGAGCATTGGTGTCAAGCTGCGAATAGCCTAAACTGGAGTCAATTTAGGGGTAATCCCAGAGGCAGAAGCAGGAAGTGCAGGAGGTACAATTACAAGTCTGGCATCCACATGCAGGAAGGGAAAAATAGGTTCATGAAATCCATTATAATGCTTCCTCCTCTCTCCATTGCAGACACAAAATCATCTCTATTTTCAATGAATTTGTCCAAAGCCGGAGTAAACTCCCTGAGCTTACTAACCTATTCTCTGAAGGCCTAAGTCACTAGAGGTAACTTCATTTTCTCAATCAAAAGCTTCAAATGGTTTGTCATTTGTTGCTTGGTATAAACCTTCTTGAAATAAGCATCCACATTATTATTGATTGCCTCTTGAGAAGCAGTAGCTACCCACAGGTGATCACGAACAAAACTACTAACTTCCCTAGTGGTAGTAAGAATCTGAGTATCTGATGCACCATTGGGACTAGCCTTATCCAATTCTTCCTGAATAATAGTGCAGATCTGGTCAAGGTTCATACTTGTGCTAGATGAGGGAAGAGGTTTCATTGAGAAGGCCACTGTCTCCTTGAAGGATTGAGTCAGACTACTAAATACCTTCTGAACAATTTCATCCTGACTATTCAGATGTTCTTTTACTGACTTCTTAAAGTCCTCAAAAACTTCCACAAATTTCCTGACCACTTATTTGATATATCGATTGTTAGAGTTTACTTGATTTCGATAGCTATGCATGGTAGTCATAGAAGCAATCAATTGTCTCAAAGCAACTACAGCTCCTGTCCAACTATCAATCTGAGTGTGGCACACTTTAAGGTCATCCATCATTTCTTTCACAGGACTGGACACACCACATCCAATGGATAACTCAAGGGATTTCTCTACGCTTTTCATCTCTTCAACCATACTTTTCTTCATATCTGACACTGATTCCCTTATTGATTCTTTCAATTCAGCTTTTAAGGACTCAAGGTCCTCCTTGGTTGCCACATTTTCAGCAACAGTGGGTAAGGTAACTGATTCCTTTTGGGGTTGGTCTTACTCATCCGAATCTCCATAAGAAAGTACAAGAATCATATATCCGGGATCTGATGTCCAACCTTCAATGTCATATAACACTAATACTTAGCCAACATTCTCCCCCTCACTTGGAACATTCTCCTGAGGTATCTCTTCCAACTGTCCTTCTTGAGGTAATTCTGCAATTTCCTCTACAATTGTAGTAGATTCAATAGCCATTTGTTCTGAGTCATTAATGACTCTCTCATAAACAGGTGCTGCTGCTACTTCTTCCTGATCAGGCACTGTACTGACTGTACTGACTATTAGAGGACTCAAACTGAGCTCTTGTTCAACATTTTCCTCATCATCTGCTTCACCATCAGCCTCCTTTTCTTCATTAACATCATGATCAGATTCAGTTGCCTCATCCTCCTCAGAGGTGTCCTTGACAACGTACTGTCATGCTTCTTCTTCTTCTTCTATAGTCTCTGTATCATTGTCCTTCAAGACAGTTTCTCTATTTGGTAGTTCTTTTAGAGGGCTCGCTTCTCCATAAGAAATAAGTTGATGCACATGGCTAGGGGGTAAGTCTTGGTCTCCTCCTTCATCTACTGATGTCACTTCCTCCTCAGCTTTAGCATCACTGTAGACCGGTTCTGGATCATCTGGTCCAAGACCCGGATCCCTCACATCCTTTGGTCTATAAGGATGATCCACATGAGTATACTTGTCATATATTTTTCCATAATCATTCACCCATGATTTCTTCAAAAGATTCCAACTAACTTTCATGTATTTAAAGACAGTTTTTGTAATACAGAAGTTTTCCTTAACCACTACCAAATCATACTGAGGTCCAGTTACCTCTTTCACTTTTAACATCACAGAAATCAGCTTTGAGAAAAACAGTGCATTTGATTTGGACTTCGGTCTAGTCATATCTTCCACTTGAACCATAATCAACCTATATAGATTGATTCTCAAATTGTGCTTCAGAATATATAACAGATATATGTCTTGGAATCTCAATGTAGAAAAATCTCCTCTTCTAGGACTAACAACATGCTGAATAAATTTAAACAACAACTTATCTTCTCCTGTCATCTCTGCAGCAATCACCTTTCTAGGGGTCCAATTCCCTGTAAGCTCCAGCAAAGCATCTTCATATTTAAACACATAACTGGTCGAAGGTACAGACTTTGAGTAGAACGCATAATCTCCTTCATGTGGAACTCTTAAGTTCCTAGCCCATTCCACTGAAGTAAACGATACTTCCTGACCATTTAACAAAGATATCATTCTGCTTTCCTCTTCAGACTTCTCAAAATGAACGAATTCATATAACTATTTCACCAGGCCTGGAAAATAAGGTACATTGTTGTTCGCGAAGCACTCAGTCCAAACTTGTTCTTCTAAATCTTTAAGAACCAAGGACTTGCTCTCCATGAGACATTCTAAACACACCTCTTTCTCAACGACAGTCTCTCGTTTCGACAAATATGGGTTTAGAAGATTTCATTGAGCTACACTTCTACTTCCACTTCCACTGGCATCAACACTAGATATCTTTTGTCTTTTTTCTACTGGCGCATCACTCCCATCTGTGACTTGGGGTCTCTTGACGTGGGCCATTACAGATTCTAGGTTTAGGGTTTTGCGGCTTGAGAGGGTTAGGTTGGAGGGATTAGAACAGATGAGTTCGTGGTGAGATTGAGTGAAATCTAGTATCAGTTTTAATATCATTTAGGATCCATAAATAAAATAAATCTTATATAAAAAACGGTTCGATGTATCGGCTTTACAAAAGTTAAAACAACGCGAGATGTACCGGTAAAGTCTTCTAACGATGAGGATGTCCTAACAGTGAGGTCTCCTAAAGGTGAGGATTTCTAACGGTGAGGATTTTCTAACGGTGAGAATTTTTTAACAGTGAGAATTTTCTAATGGTGAGGATTCTCTAACTGTTTAAGGGTAAGTTATCATTCCTAATTCATGTCTAATGAAACTTAATCTTTTTGAACTTAAAGGCTTAGTGAAAATATCAGCTAATTGGAGTTTAGTGTCTATAAATTCAAGTGTTATGTCACCTCTTTGATAATGATCCCTTAAAAAGTGGTGTTTAACATCAATGTGTTTTGTTCTAGAGTGAGACACAGGGTTCTTGGAGATTTTGATCACACTAGTGTTGTCACAGTTCATTGAAACATGTTTAAAAACAAATCCATAGTCCAATAAAGTGTGTTTCATCCACAGAATCTATGCACAGCAACTACCAGCAGCTATATACTCTACTTCAGCAGTAGATAATGCAACTGAGTTCTGTTTTTTACTACACCATGATAGCAGGGACTTTCCAAGTAAATGACATGTTCTAGAAGTGATTTTTCTATCTAACTTGCATCCATCAAAGTCAGTATCTGAATAACTTATTAAATCAAATGATTGTCCTTTTGGGTAAAACAATCCCAAATTAGTAGTATTTTTTAGATATTTGAAAACCTTTTTAACAGCAAGTAAGTGTGACTCATTAGGTTTAGCTTGAAATCTAGCACACATACATACACTAAACATAATATCAGTTCGACTAACAGTAAGATAATGTAAACTCCCAATCATACCTCTATAATTAGTTTGATCAACTAGTTTACCAGTTTCATCAATATCCAATTTACAGGTGGTACTCATAGGTGTATCACTTCCCTTAATACTATCCAAACCAAAACACTTTAATAAATCCTTAGTATATTTACTTTAATTCAGAATAATTCCATCTTTAGTTTGAAAAATTTGAAAACCAATAAAATACTTAAGCTCTCCCATTAAGCTCATTTCAAACTCATTTCTCACAACCTTTGAAAAATCAGTACATAAAGAATTTTTCGAAGATCCAAAAATAATATCATCAAAATAGATTTGTACTGTTAAAACATCTTTTGAAATTATTTTTATAAAAAGAGTGGGATCAGATATTCCTTTTGAAAATCCTTTTGAAATAAGAAAGTTTGAAAGTCTTTCATACCAAGCTCTTGAAGATTGTTTTAAACCATATAAAGCTTTAGAAAGTTTAAAAACATGATTTTGAAAATGAGGTTTTGAAAAACCAGGTGGTTGTTCTACAAAATCATCTTCAATAATAAAATCATTTAAAAAATCACTTTTTTACATCCATTTGATATAACTTGAAATTCAGATGTGATGCATAGGCAAGTAAGATCCTAATAGCCTCTAATCTAGCTACACGCGTAAAGGTTTCCTCATAGTCAATTCCTTCTTCTTGATTGTAACCTTGTGAAACTAGCCTAGCTTTGTTTCTAATGATGTTTCCAGATTCATCAAATTTGTTTCTAAACACCCATTTTGTGCCTATGGTTATAGTGTCCTTAGGTCTTTCTACTAATTTCCAGACTTTGTTTCTTTCAAATTTATTTAGTTCTTCTTGCATAGCCATTACCCAAAATTCATCATTGATAGAATCATTGATATTTTTAGGTTCTAACTGTGAAAGAAAAGCTTGATGTTCAACCTGATTTCTTAGAGAAGCTCGAGTCTGTGTTCCTCTATCTAAATTACCTACAACAACATCTAAAGGATGGTTCTTTAGAGTCCTAGTTGGTCTAGAAAAGGTAGGACTAGAGATTTCAGATTCATTTACAGGTTGATGTTCAACAAAAGCAGGTTCTGGAAATTTTCCAGAACTGGATGTTTTAACTATTGGTCCACTGTCTTTATCATTAAGGTTCAAAACAGAGATATCATCTTCAAGATTTTCAAGAGAGGTCTTAGGTTCATGTGGATCAGTTTCATCAAATTTGATGTGAACATATTCCTCCACACATTTGGTTCTTTTATTGAAAACTCTATAAGCTTTACTAGAAATAGAGTAACCTAGGAAAATTCCTTCATCACTCTTTGGTGAAAACTTGTCAAGATTATCTTTAGTATTAAGAATAAAGACTTTGCAACCAAAAAATCTGAATTAGTTAACCTTAGGTTTCCTATGGTTCCACAACTCATAAGGGGTCCTTTTAAGAACAGGTCTGATCAAGACTCTATTGATAACACAACAAGCTGTATTTACAACTTCAGCCCAAAAGTAAATAGGTAGGTCATACTCATTAAGCATAGTCCTAGAAATTTCTTGAAGGGTTCTATTTCTCCTGTCTACTACACTATTCTGCTGAGGTGTCCTAGGGGCAAATAAATTGTGACTATAGCCACCGTGTGAGAAGTAGGATTCAAACTCATGATTTTCAAACTCATGACCATGATCACTTCTCAGGGTTCTAATCTTAAGTCCACTTAGATTCTCTACAAATTTGGAGTATTTAACAAAGTAAGAACAAGCTTCACTTTTGTGAGCTAGAAAATTTACCCAAGTATATCTAGAAAAGTCATCTACTAAGACATAGAAATAGTGCTTCCCATTTAAAATAGAAACTCTAGAAGGTCCAAATAAATCCATGTGAACCAACTCGAGAGGTTGAGAAGTTGAAACTTCTTTCTTTGATTTAAAAGAAACTTTATGTTGCTTTCCCTTTTGACAGGGATTACAAACATTGTCTGCTGGAAATTCAAGTTTGGGTAGGTCTCTAACTAAGTTCTTCCTAGCAATTTTTCTAAGTGAATGTACATTGCAGTGTTCTAATCTTCTATTCCAAAGCCAAGACCCTTTATGAAAAGCATTTAAACAAGTAATATTTTGCTTAGCTAATGAATTTAAATGAACAACATAAAAACTTTCATTTCTTAAAGAAGAAAATACTAAAACATTTTTATAATTAAAAACATTGCAAGAATCATTTTCAAATTTAACATAAAAACATCATCACATAACTGAGAAATAATTAACAAATTATATTTCAGTCCATCAACAAATAAAACTTTAAAATTAATACTGAGTCGGTGTTACCAATTTGGCCTAAGTCGATGATTTTTTCTTTTGAGTGATCACCAAAAGTGACAAAAACTCCATCAACTCTGACTAAGCTTTTAAAGAATGAGAAGTCTCCTAACATATGTCTTGAACATCCACTGTCCAAGTACCAAGTCTTTCTACAGGATCTCTTTAAGCAGGTTCCCTAGAAAAAAAATTTAGATAGGAAATAATTTTGGTACCCAGATCTTCTTGGGTCCAGACAGGTTAGCCAATAAAACTTTAGGTACATAGATTTGTCTAATGGGTCTCATAAGATTTTTAGAATCAACGGATTTTGAAAGGTAAACCTTATTAGATCTGTAACTATGAATATAACTAGTTGAAGCATATAAATGTCCAGAACAAGAACTAGCAATATTCTGTCCAGATTTAGGAATGAATTTAGTTTTGGTAAATTTTCTCTGTCCTGGTTGGTATCCTATACCAGTGGTGTATCTAGGTGCTATTTGCTTACCTAGCATTTTAGTAAGAGTATCTTTACCATTTGTAAACTTTTCTATGTCTTTCTTAAGTTTATCATTAGATAATTTCAGTTCAGTGTTTTCTTTAAGAAACTGAGCATTATTTTCCATTTCAATATAAAGATCAGATTTATGTTTAATAGTTAAAGCATACTCTTTCTTTAAACCTTTGTATTTTTCTTTCAGCTCATTACAAGTTTCTTCTAACATTTCACAATATTCAAACAGTTCATATTTTGACATGTTTTCTGAGTCGGAATCATCTACAGAATAATATGAATTTAAAGAAGGAGTTTCAGATGTTACCTCAGATATGTTTGTCATGAAACACATATTTTCCTTATTTCTGAGTTCAGTTTTAGAGATTTTAGATTCACTGGAGATATCCTCAGAATCACTCCAAGTAGCCTTCATGGATTTCTTATACTTATTTTCCTTTTATTCATACTTCTTCTTGTATTTCAACATTAGACAATCTGCTTTTATATGTCCTTTTCTTTTGCACTCATAACAGACAAATTCATCTATTTTGTCAGATTTCTTCCAATCCTTTTTCCAATGAACCTTTCTGTCATACTTACCTTTGTAATTTTATTTTCTGAAAAACTTTTTTGTTCCTATAAAACTTCTTAAACCTTCTAGAAATGTGAGCCATCTCAGCATCACTATCAGAAGCACTTTCACTGTCTTCATAGCTTGAACTCTCATTTATAGTTTGAAGTTTCTCCTTATCCTTGTTCTTTGAAGTTGAAGTCTTGAACGCAACAGACTTCCTTCTAGGTTCATCTTCTTCTTTGTTCACTTTGAGTTATTCTTTATACATCATCAGCTTGCCAATTAATTCCTTGACTGGCAGTTCACCAACATCACACGACTCTCTAATTGAGATAGAAGTTCCTCTCCATCTTTCAGGTAGACATCTCAGAATTCTCATAATTTGTTCCTTTGATGGAACATCCTTTCCCAGAGAGATCATTGTGTTGAAAATTTCGTTGAACCTGAGATACATGTCAGAAATGGGTTCATCAGGCTTCATCTTAAAATTATCATACTTAATAGTATAAGTGTTCAATCTCATTTCCTTAACATTAGTTGTTCCTTCATGAGAAACAACTAAGGTATCCCAAATTTCATAAGCAGTTTCACAAGAAGATATTCTATTAAATTCCTCATCTCCTAAAGCACAGTACAGAGCATTCATGGCTTTACAATTATTATTGTAGGATGTCTTAGTAGCTTCATTCCAAGTAGATCTAACAGTAGTGTGTATTTTATATTCTGATTCTATAGGAGGCCAAATATCAAAACCCATGCTCTCTAAATGAATTTTCATCATGATTTTCCACTGATCATAGTTTGTGCCATTGAAAAATGGTGGTCTATTGGTAGAAACACCATCAAGTCTATTATCCATGTTAACTAACTTAAAGCAAATATTTTAAAGAGATAAAAATTTAGAAATTACAGAAATTTTAAGAACTTTAAAATACAACTAAAATCACAGTTGAAAAATAGAGTACTTTAGAAAAATATTTAAACCTTCCTCTGATACCAAATATTGTTCGGAGTGGATACTCAAGAGGAGGGTGAATTGAGTTCCAATTAAAATTTCTGTTTAACAATTTTGTCTTAAAATCCCCCAAATAAACCACGGAATTAAGCTGTAGTGAATTTATATCAAAATAAACGTTCTGTTAGGTTCTCAAAGGATTTATTATTTCCCAGTTAATCAAATCAGAAGAATTGATTAACTTTTGAAACTAACTTACTGATTTATAACTAATATAAACACTTGCGAGTTTAATTATCAAAGTGACTTTAAAACAGTTTTGGTTTTAAATTAATTTGCAGGAGAATAAAAATAACATTGAAAATAAATAAGAACAGTAGGTTTAACCAAGAGGTTCAGTCTCAAGCTAAGACTTAGTCCTCTCAAAACATTATATAAAAGTTATCCACACCCTGGATCGGGGATTACAACAGTATTCAACTATCCAGGTCCAAGACCTCTACCACTGTTATCCGTGGGAACAAAAAAAACAGCTCTAGCTGCCCAGGTCACACACAACGTCTACCACTATCCTAGTGGAAAATAAAAGATGTAAGAGTTTGAGTAAGGATTTACAGATCCTCCAGTTAAAGTGTAGGAGACGGTGTGTGTGTTAAATACAGCAGATAACACACACTGCTCAATATGTAAAACTTAAATCACAGAGGCAAAGATTTAGAGTTTATAAATGGCTATAGTGATTGCAGTGTAGCTCTGGACTCCTTTGGATTTGATCATAATTGGTTATGAGTCCTCTTAAGGTTTTTTTTCTGGAAAACAGAGTGTCGTCTGCTTCCTTGACTTCCAGGTGTAGAGACAGAGAAAAAGGTAGTCTATGAAGTTCTTGTGTTATGTCCTTGTTCTCAGCTCTTCACTGGTATGCAGTAATGAATGAGTTCTTTGTGTATGTTCATTCATCTCTTTGCATTCACACTTGGTTGTTCTTCTATAACACCCGTGGTATGTATGTCGCTGTGTATATTGTATTCATTCCCCTTCTTTCATTTTAAAGCACGAGCTCTGGTAAGACATGATTTCATTTTTGCAGGTACGAGGTATGGTTCCCTGACATCCAACAACACATATTAAATAAATGTCAGTGTATTAAAATATACCTGATATGACCGTTGGTAAGATTAAATAATGATAAATAAATTAAAGCAGCATCGGGTTCTGTCTCTATAACGGTAGCTTTGGATATCGGTAGGTAGATGTCACGGTAGGCCTGAGTAACGATTGATTCTTGTGTAATGGTAGACTTGAGTAATGGTAGCCTTTCAATCGGTAACCTTTTTATATCGGTAGCAGTAGCTCTATCTTGTATCGGTAGATCTATATCGGTAAGTCTGTCTTGTATCGGTAGCTGTAGGTCTGTCTTGTATCGGTAGACTTTGATGTATCGGTAGACTTCCTTTGATAACAGTAGATTCAACATATTGGTGGACTTGTGTGTATCGGTAGCTCTGTTCTGTAACGATAGCTATTATATGTAATGGTGGACTTTAATGTAACAGTGACTAGTCTGTATCGGTAGCTCCCACATAGCGGTAGACTTAACTGTATCGGTATCTATTATCTATAACGGTGGACTTTAATGTAATGGTGACTAGTCTGTATCGGTAGCTCTCACATAGCGGTAGACTTAACTGTATCAGTGGCTATTATCTATTTAAGTATTCTATTTGCAGAATAGGTTAAGTCAGAGTGTACAAACATCCAGTAACCGAAAGACTAATATTTAAACATAGAACAATAGAACAATACTTAAAGCAAATAAATATCTAGATTCCCAAATAAGTATTTAACCATTTATCAACTAGGGATTAAAAAAATACAAATAATCATAATTGGGATTATCAAAATATAATAAAGCAACTAGATTCCCAGAGGGTTCAACAAAAGGTATTGGTTGGGTTTAGAGAAATAATGTAGATGTGTATCGAGAGCGGCTCTCAGGGAAGGGAGTCTAGTGGTGGTTTGAGCAACAAACATATCCATTCACCCGGACCCTAATTACCCTATTTTTGACTTGAAACCCTGAGAAATATGTTGTAGGTAACAATGGTACATGCATCATCTTGTATTCAGTCTTTTACTGCCCTTCTTGAGTCAAATCCCCATTATTGTTGATATATATATATACACATATGACTGCAATACTCCTTGATGACATTCAAGACTCCTCTACAACAGTAGAAATCCAGGATACTAGCTCCAGTTCGTGATGAAAACCTTGTGAGAGATGAGGCCTCAGTTCAGGATCTATCATGAGATCCCCTTCCTCAAGGTGGGTAGGTAGTAGCACCTCCACCCATTGAGCATAAGACAACCCCAGTAGGACAATTTGGGGACATGTGTAGGCTAAGACCACTCTGCGAGTTCCAGCACCAGATACCTCTAAGGTTCCACGGTGAGCTAGACCCTCAGACAGCAGAGGTTTGGATAGAGTTGGTGGTTTTCCTCTTTATGCTTGTACGAACACTGATAAATCATATGGTGGATTTGGCAGCCAACCTTTTCCATAGAGTAGTTGAGCATTAGTGGAGCCTAGATACTCAGATACTTGATGAGTCGACACTCTTGTGGGATAAATTCTAGAAGCTATTTCATGTCAAGTACTACCCCTCCCTCTTGCAGTCTATTCAGATTCAGGAGATCCTTCAGTTTTAGTAGGGAGGGATGATAGTGGTTGAGTACACAACTAGGTTCACAAACCTTACACGCTACTCTTTGGACATGCTCCCTGATGGATACCTCTGAGAAAAGAGGTTTGAGTCGGTAATCCTTAGAGAGATATGTTCTATCATAGTACCCCTTTGAAACCTCACCTATTTTGGGGTGTTGGAGAAGGTACTGGATATTGAAAACTTTCTGTCAGAGGGATTCCATACAACTGTTCGTGGTAGTGGGTGAAATAGAGATGTGACGTTTTCTGCATCTATCATGCATCAGGAGACAAGATCATGAAGTAGTAGACCTTCTAATGATTGGAATTAAGCATGTGGTCAAGAAACACTAGGTCATCCCAGAGATAACAAATTCCATTCTTATGATGGGAAATGTCACATGGAATGATACTACCCAACCAGACATAATGAGAACACTAGGCAGGCAGCAGGTGGACCGCCATGGTAGAGACAACGTGGTAATCAAGGATAGGGTGGTCCCTAGGGAGGTGGTGCTGGCATAGGAACAAGAGGTGTTGGAGGTGGGGGATGATGTTATGAGTTTTTTCCACCACTTCTAGGTGGCCCACATCAAGCTTAAAAGCTAGCAGCTAGGGCCACAAACAACCACAAGCTTTGGATGTCTACTATCCTACAAAGCATGAGACAATAAGAGGTACTCACTATGTCTTTCCAACTTATTTATAGTATAACTTGTTAAACACTATGTGAAGTACTCTTTTCTCCTTGATCCTTGAGGTTTTACTGAGGTGTCATGGGGGTGTTGTAGTAACCTTGAGTTGGTGTTGTTTGAATTATATTTGAATACATGTGGAAGATAGGTCCATCCCCTACCGAGACACGTTTTTGTGATTCGAGAAGAACCATGAGGGAAAGTCAATGCTGCCCAAAGAGGATATTTTTAAGGTGTAGTGGAAGTGTTCCTTTGACTTGTGTGTTTAGGGTGAGGTTGTTGGATGGAGTCTTGGAGCAGTTCCTAGAATTGTCAATGGAGTTTTCCTTCTTGAAATTTTTTTCTTAGGATGTCACTAGTGGGTATAGAAGAGTATCTGGTTTGGGGTTACTCTCCTCCCAAGGGAGATGAAGACATTTGGGGTATTCCACGTGATTTCCATGTATAAATTCTTATAGTTGGATGATTGTAATCACCTGCCATTTTTTTGGTAACTTTTCGTGCTCAACATAAACCTTGATACACCAATTATCAATTACTGGTCGAGGTGATGAAGATCCCATGAACAGAACTACATGAATCACTATCAGATGCTAACAATGGTGATCTTCTCCTAGAGAATGTAGAGAAACCATCTTTTAGGAGAGTTATCTTTGGTTTCTTTAGACCAATAGAGATTTAGGTATGTCTCACCCAGAGAGACATGACCCTAAGGCGACGACACTGGTTGGACATCCTATATGACCACGACTTCAAGATAGTCTACACTTTGAGAAAGGGAAACAATGTAGCTTATTCCCTTAGAAGGAAGACCCAACCTAGTGTGGGACTTTTCAGAGAAGTTAGCCTCCCTGTAGCTGACCTTGGTGGAGTAGGAGGGTACAATCATTCTTCAGTCTATGGTGTTGACTCCTTCACTTCTCGAGCATGTAAGAGAGTCCCGATTGTGATGCATCGACTGTGAAATCCAACGTGACCAGATATCCTTAGGTGTTTCACTAGATGGATATTATAAATGAGGGAATTACGAGACCCTATTCAGGGGACAAAAAATGATTTCATTCGAGATGTGGGTGTAGAGGTTCGATCGAGGAGGCAAACTATTTCCATGAGTTTAATTGTGATGTTTGAGACTTTGAAAATGGGTTAAAGAGGTTTCCTACTGCCTTTACCTACCCCAATAGAAGGAGTGGGCACACAATGTCTCTCACATGTAGTAGTTGAGGAGATACATGCATGTTCCAATGAACGTCGTCGACATGAGAATACCTTATAAGGATGATTAATAACTTTGGTTTGGGTGATGTGGTAGCACATAAATGTTTAGGTTTTCCTTCGAGCAAGAGATTCAGGTGCATGCTCAATATCCTGAGTTGTTTCCCAATTTTTTCTTTTTAGGGGCAACTATATTAAAGGGGGGAATGTTGTAGAGACCCAATTTTTTTTACTTGTAATACATTGGAATATTTTATCATATATTTCTAGAGATAGGTGCTGAGACGGCGTGCAATTCTAAGGCCTGGTGTTCCCAGAATAAATTTTAAAAAAATTTGTATATTTTATAATATCCATTTGGAGGAAAAAAATATCTCTAAAATAGTAACTTGGATAAGAAATATGAGGTCACATTTGAGTCCAAAACATGGCTTTTACCCTAGGAGGGGCATAAATTTTGTCAGTGTGGTACATGTGTGAGAAAAGTCACCCAGGGAAAAAATAATAAATAAAAAATGAAACTTAATTATTTAAACACTGACGTTGTTTACAATAAATCTTGATTGGGGACTTGGATTTTAAATATAATATGACCATTGAGTTCAAAATGGTTTCTTTTTTCTATGAATGATATAAAATGATAGGACTTATATGTTTCAGATTCGATGACTGTTGATGGTGCTTCTGACATTTTTCTATAAATAAATACATAAGAGATTAGAATTAGGGTTAGCCTGTAATTATATATATATCTCTTTATCTCTACCTCTCCATTATTCGATGAGTCAATAACAAACCACCAAAGGATATTCAGTGAATCTCCACAGTAGCAAACAAAATGCATCAACAATGATAAATAAATCAATCGAGGTAGTATTGTTGTTGATTTTTTCTCAAACCTATGATTTAAATTCGTTCGTTTTGATCAAATAATTGTCACATTATCTATTTTGAACATTAAGGCGATGGAAAATATAACATGTCCATCATTAAATATCCATTTTGAATTCCCTTTCATCTGCATTCCTCGTCCTTTCTTCACAGTTGTTTCCTTGTCATTTTCAGCACACCAAATCACCATCAGATAGTTGAGTGGAGGCTACCACTGTGAAGCTCAGGTCACAAGGATTTCTGATCCATTTTTTTATGTATTATTAGGAAACCAGAGGGGCCAATATGGAATTTAGTAGTAGGTGGTGGAGCGGGTCCAATGTCCATGCCCCAACAGTGGTGTACGACATCATCTGCAGTGGTTTCAGGTGAAGGCAGTGGCATCCACATTGTTCAGGGAGACCGGGTACGAGGCGAGGCCAATGGTGCAGTCAGTCAGTGCAGCAGGGCAGAGTAGGCTGGTATCTTCAGGCAGGGGTGGTAGCGTGAGGTGGTCAGGTGGCTCCAGAGGGTGGCCCAGGGTGGCAGACGAGAGATCAGGCTATAGGGGGCGGGGCAACACACTACGTGGAGACTAAGTGGGGAAGGGAAAAATAGAAATAATAATAATAATAATAATAATAATAATAATAATAATAATAATAATAATAATCTAAACTCCCTTAATTTTCTCATGCGGCGTCCGAATGACGTGCCATTAGTGGTACCATAACCCCATTTACATCAGAGTTTTTTAAGACCGTTTCAAGTAATTTACCATGACCCACAACCTAATCCCACAAAAATGTCATGAAACATTATATTTAATAATATTTTTAAATCTTTGACTCACCATAACTCATGTGTGTGACGTTCAATTGACGTTCCATCTGTAGATATGTGACCCAATCATGAATACATTTGATTCAGGTATAATTTTGGATATTTAATTTAGGTTCTTAGTTCGAGTACATGAAACACCCAATAATAACATTAATAATATTTTTTATAATCTTGCATCTATTGTAACTCTTCTATACAACATCAGATTTGTGAGATATCAGTGACGTGGTGATCCTAAAATTACGAAGGCCTTTTTGAGACCAATATTTGGATTTTAATTTGATATTGAGGAACACCCCCATGAATTTGGGTTTGGGCGTCTCCTAGTGAAATGAATCCTTTTCACTGGGTATCTGTTTTGGATGAACGATTTGTCAATACCATGTGTCTTCCATGAGGATCACAATAGTGTGAACCATATAATTATTTTTGGGACTAAGGCATATGCCCCATATGATGTCCTTAAAGAACAATGCAGCGATATATGAATTTCCATCAAATGTCCAATTAGGGAGAATATATCGTCGACCGTGTGTGTTTTTCTGTAAGGATCACAATGGTGTGATCAATTTGGATATGAAGAGCCTTATTCACGATCTCATTAATTGTGGAAGCATGAAAAGAATATATTTGGATTATTATTTTGATGTGTTTGAAGAGAACCCATGGCTTGGGTCAGAATCAACCCTTGTGAGATTAGAAAATATGTATGAAGTTATGCGGTCATATGTTCTAGAGCCATTTTAGGGGGTGTGTCAACAAATTATGTTTTTGACCATCTAGATCAATGTCGAGAATCTTGTGCTTATCATCCATCTGACTCAATGTTCCATTTACTCTAGGAGTACCTAGGCATTCCTAAGGGTACATTTTTTAAATTTATTACTTAAGTATGTCTAGGTACATGGCCATGCGATGAGGTGGGCTCACACATCATGTGGAACCCATACATTCCATATACCACATTACGAAGATACTATCTCTCACATCTTTTTCTTTTGGACTCTGATTTTTGCCTGCGAGTAGCATATCATGAGAGTTTTTCTATGTGGAACAAGATGGTTCCATCCTTAGTGGGTTCTAAGATATTTTGTAAGATTTTATGGGTGTGACACCTACCCAAGGTGGCACCAGATGAATACACTGTCATTTTTCTGAGAGGTACTATCTAGAAAGGATGGACAGTGTGGTTCCTTGGTTCTTTCTGAGAGGTTATGATCTAGTAGGGATGGACAGTGTGTTTTTGGCCTTATCTCTAGCTGGGTTGGGCAATGGTCCCCAATGGATGTTTCCAGGCTTACCTCTATTTGGGCTGGGCAATGGTCCCAAATAGCCATTCTAGGATTACCATTTTGCTGGGCTGGGTAGTGGGTCCCTGTCAACTTGTGACATTACATCTCGACTCTGTGATAATGATGAGGAATGCTTTGACATACCATTATACTCAAGAGGAAGAGTGTCACATTTCCCACCACGGTGTATCCTTGTGATGCGACCTAAAAATGTGAGGGTGAGACAGTTCTTCCCAGAGAGGATAATATCTAGGTGAAGTGATTGAGTCCCTTTGACTTGCAGTTTAGGGAAGATGTGTGGTTTGATGGGCATCGATGATGGTTACTTCTAGAACTATTTTCTACTTGCATTCTTGGGATGAGCTATGAGATGGTGATCCCCTTAATATATTATTTGGGTTTCTTTAACTGAGCATATATATATATATATAAATTATATTTCTAGTTCCCACTCCTTGGGTTTTGGTTACTCTCCTTCCAGGGGAGGCGAAGATGTATGGGGTATGCCATGTGATTTCAGTGTCTACATTCTCATTGTTGGATGGGTCTACTCTCCTACTATTGGTAGTGGAGACTCGATGAGAATTTAATCTTCTCACAATTTCTAGATCCTTGTTTTTTAATGAACTTACTTCACTCTCTTGTTGGGTTGAGCTATACTCCATTTACTATACCTTATCCTATCTACTGCTTTCCATTTTATGAGTATCTCATATGACTCCCTCTTCTCTTTTTCAAGACATCATACGGAGTATTTTTATACTCACCCCTACATGGGCTTTGCCAGAACGTGTAGTGCTATATATAGACAGTAGATAGGTTGATCATAACTTCATAGGAGTATACAGATGCGGGTTCTTGGACTATGTACAATGGTCACAACTTGGGATTCTAGAGCGGGGCTCTCTCAGCTATTTTACTTTTCTAGTTACAGGTAGGTTGTGGAACTTTTCTAGTTGGGTGTGTATTTTTCCCCCCTTTTCCCTTTCAGTTTACTTCTCTATACTTATACTATTTAGCAGTTCATGCATGCTTGGTTTATTTATAGAAGTGTTTCATCTTTTTTTTCCATTACCCCTAAACTTTTTCATTGATTTAGTTGTGTGTGTGTACATATTCTTGGGCAAACGCCTCTCAATGTTTTTGTGCCTTCATCACTAGTCGCAACCCCCTAGCCTTTAGAGGGAGGTTTGGGGTAGTTGTGAATTGATCCTCTAAATGGGTTAGTTCATCAGAACTTTAACATAATACATGACCTATAATATGTTCTTTTATTTATATTATGTATTTTAATTAATTTAAAAAAAATTCATACCTAAAAATTAATCTTGAAAGTATAAAATGGAAATTCAGATTTTAAAAACTATATTTTGTGGGAAAAAAAATAAGTTTTATGGGATAAAAGTAATATTAAAAAATAGATTTCAGTTCAAATTTATTAAATTACTATAAAAAACTAATCAAATTTATAAAAGTGTTAGAAAAAACCATAGTCAAGATAATTTTTCTATATTTTTCATAACCTATAATTCCAAGACTAATATTTGGATGTTAATAAACAATTTCATCCACTTTTCCTATAAATACCCACCCATAACGCATTTCTATCTGCCAAAAATCCATAATAAATTAATTTATGGCCATTTGTATACCAAATAATCCCTAAATGGTGTCCTTATGTACTCATAATTCCATCCTAAAGTATGAGGAATCAACTCTTCAAGGTAAGAGAATTCTTTACTTCAACTTTTCTATTCAAGTACCTCTTTTGTGGAATGATTTTTAAATGCTAGATTAGAATCTTTTCATACCATTTTTATTGTCCCATTACTTTAAAATTATTGATTTATCAATGTAATACCTTCATCCCCTCCCATTATTCCATTTCTTCAATCCACATTGTATGTCATCATGCTGCTAAATTCATTTCTTGAATTTCTCTCTGTTAGATGAAATATTCTTATATTATGAATACCCAAACCCCTTTTTATTCCATGGGTTTTCACCTAGATGTAAATATAATTTATTTATTCTTTTATATACATTTATGAAACCCGCATTCCCTTTCCGTGGGTTAAAAATGTTGTAATGTTCATTCCATTAAGAACTTATTATGTACTCAAGGATCTTATATAGAGCCCGTTTTTTATTATCCTTGGGTTATTGATGAAATAATTTATTATGATCGATTTGGATCAAATTAATTAAGAAAAATTAATAGTGCAGAATGATATATCTCTAATTAATTAGGTAAAAAATAATCTATAGAGATGACACATTTTATTATTCCTTGGTGAATAACATAGGTAATTATGATTTACGAAACATTTGTGATAAACCTTAGTGATATGTTTATGAATGTGTCATTTTTATATTGTAGCCACATTTCCATGTGAGTATTCCCAATCTTTCTATTATTATAGGGCTCATTTTTTTATGATCACACCTTATTTATACACCTCCTTATAAGATGCTAAGTTTCTCATTTTTTATTACCTTATTATGATTTATGCTCACCACTTTATTTTGATGTATGTCCCCAGAATATGGGATGTAGTAAAATTAACTTAGGATGAACCTATGGAAAATATTTTCAAGTGGATTATAGTATTTTTTATGTTATTTATATATTATGTTTCTAATTTCCAAGAGACTAAACCTTAAAACATCATACGTTTTATTAAGTGTTGCACCATGTAATGAATGATTTATGTATTAAAATGGTAGGATTCTATATAACAATCCAATCCCAATGTGATTCAATTTATTATTGTCAATAAAATCCTTATGTACTTGAGAAGATGTAGGGACATGATATTGGTATTTAGATGATATAATGAGATCATTGTAATGGGTTACAATGATGTAATCATCCAATCCAAAAAATATTATATGATATCTAAACCTAGTTTCATGGTTTTTTATGAAGTGGAGAAATTAGATAGAAGAGTTCCTAAAAATCAATTGTAGCAGACCATACAAAGAAGAAAAATTACATCACCACATCAAATTCTATGAAGGGAGTTGTTTAAATCTAGAAGTTCATTTCTATACTTGGGGTGATTCCTAATATCAGGGGTTCTATTGAGTTTTACAGGGAAAAAAATAGAGTTATTTATTATGATAAGGAACCTTAGTCTCACCAAATGACCAAGAAAATCCTTCTAAAATACCATATCATCAATGTTATCTTTGAGAGGTGTGACATAGAGATCTATCTTGTGGCCAAAAATGAAAATGTAGTAGATCCTTTGAAAAATACATTAGCATAATAAAATAATAAGGGACATGTTGAATCAATTTTTATTAGATACTAGAGATATTGGTTGTAATGGTTATAAAATATATCATGGTTTTATAATATAGAAAATTTCTATTTATAATTTATTCATGTGTGCTACATTTATATTACATGAACAATATAATGATAATATACACTCAAAGTATTATATTGAGTTATCCCTAAGTGACGATCATCGTAAAGTATTATATTTTGTGAAAATATGTTAATATTAGAATGAGTAGAGTCCTATAATTTATAAAAATAGTTTTATATGATATTCAAATAATAGAATCATGAGATAATAAGTTGATGTTTTTTATCTGGACATACTCACCAAAGTATATCTCATGTAATTTTATATGATTAATCACATACTTAGGGTTTTATGATTATTATGAAACCTTATTACCTAAGGTTGTAAATATACCTCATATGTAAACATCGAGGCATAGCAAATCAGGTGGGGGGTGGGTGGGTGGGTATATTGACGATCATATCATTAGTTAGTGATCAATAAAGATGAGAGTTTTCCATTTGTATGATGAGTAAAGATATATGGGACCTTGATTTAATTATATTAATTAAATTTATGACTATTATTAGTTTAGTGGCATATTATATTCTTAGATATTTATAATAATGAAATGTGATGTATTATTTCATGCTAGTTATTATATATCATAGAATCATGAATGTATGGGATGGATTATATTATATTGACATGTTCAATGTATAGTGGTCACTCAATGTCATAGAAAAAAGAACTATATAGGTATATATATTATTTATATGATTCATCTTGTGGATTCCATGTTCATAATAAGATATGATTATGTTTGATCAAGATCACACTGGGCCCCTTTATAGATTGAGTAACAAATATATTTAGAAAGAGACCTCTCTTTACATACATCTATAAAATCATAATTTCATATTATTTCTCAATTCTACAAAGGCACATAGGGTCACTGATTCCATCCTGAAAATAAGGGATAAATTTTGAACAAAGTGTTTATTCCAGAAAGAAGTGATGTTAATAAAATATATCTAAAACAGTTTTTGTGGATTCATAAAGAGTTATGAGGTTTTGAAAAAATTATTTATGGTATTATAGTATAAGTGGGTTTTATTTGGATAAACACCAAAAAAAGGATATGATATTGTATGAAATCCACATAATCATAACCTATTATATTCATGTGATACATATAATAGATATGGGATATTAAGATGTCATTCTTCTACCAGTTTTCCCACACAATTACTTTAAATTATGAATCATTAAGATAATTCATTCATCGATTCACATAAATGTTATAATCATTGAATTATTCTATGATTATGAAATCCTAAAGAGCACACATTATCATAGAGTATTTTGGATTCCATGTATTATAAGTGATCATTAGATTCCCATCATTGAATGAATTGAAAATATATAAGGATGGGGATCCTCATATTTGGAAAGTGTGTCTAAGTTAATCCACAATTGAAACTCTATTATCTCACGGTTCTCCTTTTGACTTTGAAGAAGATGGTATAATCACAACATTTGAGTTCAAGGATCCTCACACAGTATGTGAGTATTCCTATGGCTGGTGTCATCCTTATATAGGTTAAAGTCCTTAGGCTATCACTTGGTAATAATAATCAAACAAAATATATCATGGTAAATAGATATGGAACTCAATAATACTATGGTATACAATTTATATTATAATTTTCTTCATTGTATATTGTTTTGAGAATGATATATCAAGTAGTAAAATGGATTTCTTTTATTGTGATGATTATGAAATATTACCAAAAAATTAATAATGAATGATATATGAGTATTTTCGCATGAGTTAATTAGAGTAAATAATCTAGAATACTTTTTAGATGCATCTTTGTTTTTGTGCTTATGTGCAAGTGTGATATTGTTTTCCCTACTATCGGTTGTCACATAGTTGGGGTATTCTTTCATTAGTTAACAATTTGGTTGAAATACGAATGTTACCTCAACAATATGCAATGTAAAACCAGATAATTCAATCTATTAGGGAAAATCACTAGAGTCATTCTAGGATATATTAGTTTATTTTATCATTAATTGTATTCTTCGGTCCATAAAAATGAAATTTATTTCATACACTACATTATTGTGATTTTAGTACATTATAAATTTTGTATTGGTATTCTAATGTAACAAATACCATGTATTAGACGAAATAAAGTGATGATGAACTATTTATTAAGTGGAATATAACATCAATGGATGAAACAATTAAGAATAAACTAAAAAATGGGTCACTACCGGTGACTTATGTAAGTTTTTTAATGCATGTTTTATTTTTTATGACCTAATAATAATTTTCCATGACATTAAAATTTAAATGACAATAGGTTTTTGAAGTTATTAATCATAATGTTGTTGGCTCATACTGCACACCCCAACCTCACAATGTGAAAAATTTAAATAAAGTTTTCATTTATGGATTTGAGTGAAGTGGCAGTGATTCCAAATGACATTTTAAAATGATAGAGGTTTAAATTGAGAAATTAAAATAGAATGTTTAAATTTTTTATGTTAATGTGAAAAAACATAACAAGAAAATCCAAAAAATAGAGAGATAGGGCTGGTGTAGAATCAACAGATATATAAGAGGAGTGGCTTGAAGTTGTGCCAAAGGATAGGGGAAATAAATAAGGATTCATGAATGTAATGTGTGAGGGATTATGCTATTATGAAGTAGAGATGATAGTTGGTGTGTCCATATTAGGTAATGAGGACATATCAGTAGTAACCATGATGGTAATGGAAGATGGTCAAAGTTGTGATGATGAATAATATAACATCTCAAAAGGTGAAATGACACAGTACACATCCTCTATACTTTGTTTGAAAGTTTAGTATATTAAAACTCAAACTTTCAGAAAAATATCCATGATATAAAATTTTAATTTAAGAAAAAGAAATATAATGAAAAAAATTTACATACATATATGAAACAAAAATAATAAAAAGAATGGTTGTTGAGAGAAAATGAAGAAGGAAAAAAATATATGACTTAAAATTTTGTTTTTTTATTGATATTTATACCTAGAATAGCGAATCAAGGAAGCATTTCCCCATTAAATTCAAGATTTTCAAAAAGGTGAAACAAAATAAATTGTTTAAAATTATGATTTCAATTTATTATGATAGATTTTTTAGGTGTATATTAATTGGTATGCTTTTCCCAAAATGTTTCTTTAAAAAAATTATAAAATTATATTGCATTCTATGTTTATATAACTATAGTATGATTATAGTAGTGTTTTATGTGAGGATGAAAACTACTGAAATTTTGTTTCAATTGATGATATATTTGTGTTTCAAAATAAATACATGACTAGAAGCGTGGTGAGTATTAGTGGTACAATTTTGTAATCATACCAATTTGATCAACCCGCCTATATAATGTTTTTTGGTGTATGATAGAGGAAATAATTTTTTTATATTTTTTTATAGTAAATTAATTTTATTCTCTAATATTTATTAATTATTTTATTTGTAGAGTTTTTTTAATTTAAAAATAATTTCACAGGATCTTGTGAATATTTATTAAAATAGATAAAAATATGAATTTAATCTATTAATCTAATTTCTTGAATAAAGGTGTTGACTAGATATTGATTAAAACATTGAATTATTATTTTTAAGGAACAAAATAATGTGGTTAATGTAGGTTTTCTCGAATTAAATTTCAAGAAGTAAGAGGATGAAATTTCGGAACTTATTGAAGAAAATGGGAAAAGTATGTCAATATGTAAGAGTTTGTGAGCGAGGAAAAAATAGCTAAGGACTACAATTACTCTATATAGATCTCTAGGAATATAGAATATATTTGTTGTTACATAAATATTCTACCTTTTCCTCTGAAGTGAAAATTTTAAACTTTCCAAGGATGCATAAGATCTTCAGATCATACAAAACAAAAATGCCTTTACAATTATAAGTTGTAATCAATATATTAAAATTTTCACGATACATAATATCTCTAGATGATGTGAAATATTTTCCCCTTTAACTATAGAGTGTAAAATAATGTTTTTTACTCAAACATTAGTTTTTTATGATGTATAATATTTTTTTTAAAGTTGTAAGGGATACATGAGGTTTTTTACTAGAGATAATTTCAGCCATGATGTTCACATAAATATTTTTGATTTGATAAATTGGGATAATGATGGACCATGTGGGGATAAATAATTTTAAATAACCATAATGAATTAAATAAATTGATATAATCTTGATGAAACATAGATCCCTCACATGTAGATGAAACTATGATAAGACCTTTGAACTAAGGAAGAATGAATTCACAATCAAAATATCATTCGATCAAGGGAGGAAAGAATTAAATGACACATATTTATAAGAATCCTAAGATCTCAATTGGGATATTAAAAATAAAAGGGTCAATAATATCATGAGATTTGACTATAATTAAAGGGGAAAGGAATAATATAAAAAATAGGATGGTGGCTGATAAAAAGGGATCAAGGTTTTGAATTTTATTTTTAAACTACTATAGAATTTTTTGTTTTACCTTTTTCCACTATCTATAACCTATCACATAGAGGGTTACACTATTTCAATGTTTCGTCTAGGGGGAAGGAGAACCCATTTTTAATGATTGATTATGAGCTTAAATGAATAAAAATTCTTCTTTTATTGATTAATTTCTATATTCCATGGAAGGGTATCGTTTGAATGTAATTTTTTCCAGTTTATTATCCCAATGAATTTGTGTACTTCTTGGGTTGATAACCTAATCACTCCATATACTTAGTTTTACTTATATATAATTTTATAGATAATATATATTTATGAGTGTTTATATTGGTGATACATTTTTTAAAGGTAGTGAGTTATCCTTGAATTACTCAGAAGAAACATAAAGTGATTGGGAGTTTCTTGAGTTGTCTAGGGGTAGTTTACAATAGATGTATTATCCGATATCATTCACACACATTGGAATAAGGGTTGATAAAAAATGGTTACATCTAAGTTAATCCAAACAATTTCTCTCAACCAAGGGATAAAGATAAAGTTATTAAATATTGTTTCACTTATTAGTTAATAAGAATAAGATTGAACCATTTTTAATACTATGTTAACATTAAAATTGATAATCCATCCCTTAAAAAAATAACCTATCATAAATTTGATAAAATATACTTTCTTATGTTTTTTTTCTAGTTCCATCAACTTGATTTCACCAAAACCCCTTTTTAATAATTATGAAAAAGAAATTTACATTCCTCCTTGTAGATAATATTTGGTCTCTAATATGTTATAGTACATCCTTTGTTAGTTAATATATGTTCTCACTATCCCCTGATAGGTGAGAATTTTTTTTCACCATTTATGAGGAATAATTGTAGAAATTATAACTTTTAATTTGAATAGACCATTCAAAAATTGACCATATTTTCTATCTTAATCTATATATTTGGATAACCTTTAAAACCAAACATAGAAAATGAAATTTAAGAATATATTTTAATGAAATTTCACAATCAAAATGCAGTGAAACTTCAAGTGTTCACTATAAATATATGATCATGTAAGAACACCCTAACCATAATATAATGGATTTTTGTGCACCTCACTTTATTAATTGGAATAACTAGATCTTCATTCCCACACTATATACTAATTATTAATTAAAGACTAATTTGATTAAATCTTTACCCAGATTTTATGGACTTTGAAGTTAATATATCAGTAAAAATGTCATGTAATTATCCATGGTATATGCAAAAATAACTTTAAAAGAAGTAGTTAAAGAATAAATGAAATAGAGAGCCTTTCCATTCTATTTTAAGGAGCTACCAAATAATGGATATACATATTTTATTCTAGGGAAGTGAATGATTTCGATTAATTTCAAAGTAGTTTCTTATATGAGTTCTTACAAACATTAAGGAGTAAAACTGTAAGAAAATATATCTATTACATAATATAGTAATAATGAGAGAATCTCTATAAGTATTGTTAAAGATTCAATAAGTTATGTGTAATATTTTATCACTTATAAATATAGGAGTACAATTTTTATTCTGGTTCTATCAAGTTATTTTTAATAATTATAAAAATATAATGGTTTCATTATTAGTGGAACATTTTTTTAAAAAAGTTGAGAATGAAGGAACTTTTTTATTGAAATAAAGTAACACTTTTTTGTGGTATAGGAGACCCCTTACATGTCCCGTAGGCCCAAAGTGAATTAATTTACATTACGTGACTCGAATTCCCATATTTTTATCCCAATGTAACCTATAGTAAATAGTAATACTATAGTACTCATACTTCTATAACACCTATTATAGTACATAAACTAATATAGTTCCTTCTATAGTGTCTGCCACTTCTACATGGTCGTTGGTTCTCTAGTTCCACCACTGATATAGTTCTGCTACAATATCTATTACAACACTACTACAGTACTTGTACCCAATGGGTTTTGAACCCCTAACCTTGATTTAATTTTACGGAGTGCTTACCACTAAAACCAATTCCAACTACATTATTAGGGGGATCATTGATTAAAAAGTCACCAATATAATCCTGAGGACTAATTGAGAAGATAACATAGAATTCTTAACAATTTGTCATAAGAGTGTTGGATTTGGTGCCCTATAACCAACATATAAGTACATTATGATTATTTTTATTCATTTTTTTAAATATTATTAAAATTTATTATCATCTCATGATTTTTGTTCCATGTTACTTAACATATGATAATGTAATAAAGGTACTTTTCACACTAAAAGGTCATAACAATTCCCCACAATGCTGAAATCTTAGAATTTATATGATAGTGTTATTAAATATACGTTCTATAGCTAGATGATATTATTTCATGGGACACAAATGATACATGATATCAAGGGTGGAGACTTATAAGGATTTGAGGCACTTTATCATTATGTAGTCCCTTAGTAGTCTTTTGAATGAGAAATTATGAGAACGTGACCCGCCAATAGAAAATCCATATTTATATGTTTCATTGGAAATTCCTAAAGATATATGTGTGCAATGATCCTTAGAATATAAATTATTATTAATTCATTTCATGAGTCACAAACATTGATGTATTATTGAGAAACATTTAAATATATGCTCACAATGGGGTAGGGGTGTTTCACTAGTGACGTTGCATTAATAAATATTGTGAGAAAGAAATTTTCCCATCTATTTTTAATTAAATTTGATATATAAAGCCCTTTTATTGGAATTGAACTGTCGGATTAAGTCTATGTCCATGATGATGTTGTCGACATGTTTATTTCTAGAAATTCAATAAAAGGTACTTCAAGCATATAGTTTTATGAAAGAAGTATGAAACCATCTTGATTAGAGATAGATTATATTACATACTTTACATTCGTAGGAGGATATATTTTGTAGTTACATTAACTTGTTTCAATATGGAATCCTTGGCATGTTTCTAGATTCTAACCTTGGACTTTAGGTAGTGTATCTTAATTACACAGATGGAGGGGTCTAGAGGGCCACCTACTAAGTATATTCATAACCTCTATTAAATTCTATATGACTTTAAAATTAGGGATAAATATTATTCTCTCACATTATTTAATTATTTTTAATGTTATTTTGATTTAAAATATTTAATCACCAGTAATTCTGGAGAACATATATACGAGTTGAATATTTAATAAATATTTTTCACCAGTTAATTATATATTTAATTACATGAATAAATAATATTTAATTATTCATGTTTATAAACATAGAAACAAAATATTTATTTATTTAGATATGTGAATTTTTAGTAAATATATATTCACTAATTATGTCAATATAATATTTATATATTTATTGGTGAATAATGTAGTGAAATTTATTGAATTAAATAAATAGTAATTATTCATGGGTCGTTAAATATTGAGGAGAATTGAAAAACTGAGTTTGATGGTTCAATTATAAATTTTATATTAAATATTATTTTAATAAAATTTAATTAATTTACTCATGAAAACAAAATTTATTTTATCCATATGTTTGGTGAAAGTCAATTAAATAAAAATAATTTTGTTATTATTTATACATGGGGTTCATCAGTGATTAAGTAAATAATAAGGGTCCTTATGTAATTATTATTTTCTAACCATAATACTATTTAATCCTGATAATGACAATTTATTATTAACAATGACACATTCTTTCATCATGCATAATGAATTATAGAGATGATTCTCTTAAGCCCAAGATAGTGCTCCCCTAGGACACTCTAAAGAATGAATATCTTTTCTCCTCCACCACTAAATCGAATCCTTTTTCTATTTATGTATTTTTGTTGTGATCAACATAAATCACCATAAGTGATAGAACCTATGTGATAACACCCAAAGGATTCTATATCAATGATCATAGGTTCAAAAAGCACACATGGATCATCACTAGAAGAAATTTACCCTTGACTACACTGAAAAAAATGATAGTATGGAAATTGGTATTCATACGATCATTTAAAATTAATAAATAATTCAACAAAATATAATTATTTAATTATATAAATTAATTATAAATTATACATGAAAGGATCCTTGCTTCTGGGTTTTGAGTTCTTTTTAATTAATATTCATATTAATTCTGTTGGTCATGGAAATACTTCATTATGTACATCACAGAATAGTCATGGATTACAACAAAAATATGAGTAGGTAGCAGAATAACTGACACATATTATCTATTCAGAACCTTAAAGCTGTATCAAAGCAGTCATATAATAATTTATTATTTATTGATCGATTATATGCAATTATTGTCAGTTTTTCCCTTATACTTAACTCATTATAAAATATAGAGTTTAATTAACATGTTTTTAATATATTAATATACATTATTGAAGTTTCATATCATCTCAAATAGATTAATAATTGATGAAAAAAATTGGAGATATCATCGAGACATGCTGAGGATTCTAGACTATAGAAAAAACATACTATGTGTAACCAAAATTACATATTGTGTACCCAAGTTCACTTCACATGGATATGTTCTGAGATACACGACATTATGAGATGTAATAACATGTGGTGTATATAATATATACTGGGTACTGACTGAGATACCCTAACACATGGTCTATTGGACTACATGACTTGTAGCTGACATACGCACCATGTAGTCTACATGGTTTGGTGAAAAAAATCATTCTAACAATGTGGTCAAATACACAATATAAAATGCATGGGAATGACAAGATGTATCATTAATGAGATACATGTCATGTAGATGGAATACATGATGTGTGACTAATTATTTCCCACTTTTTAAGAATAAACCAAGTCCATAGGCATGTTATGAGAGAACACAAAAAGTAAAACACACAACATGTATATCTTTCGTATATATTGTGTAACCTGGATAAGATAGACATAAAGTCCCTAATAATTTATCCCATATACATGGTAAGTGATGAACATGGAATGTAACATGTCAATATTTTCTGTGTAGTTTCATAGTAAAGAAAATAAATAAATTATATATAGAATAATTAATTTTATCATTAAAAACATAATTACACTATTGTAATCAGTTTTTTTGCCTATGTATTAAGGTTTTAAGAATTTAAAAATGCTTATTAAATTCCACAAAGTTGTATATAAATACTAGTCAGTCCATTTATTTTCCATGTTGCGTTTATGATGGGAATATCGAAGAGAATTCAGATGGTCATTACTATAAAAGGAATTAATTACTTAATTGATTTATAAATTGAATAAATTCAAGTGTTTTTAACTTAATAACATATAATGAATTGAATTGAATAATATTCAATGTAATTTTCATATTTGTTTCATGTATGTGGATGATCATGATCTTTGACCAACCTATGTATGTGATTTATTGATTTAATTTATTATTGTAACATGGATTTTTTTAGTAATTTATTAAATTAAATAATGGAATATGAGTCATTAATATCCTATCATTATGTGAGGTTATACATGCCAACTATTTATTTTTTGTAAATATATTTAATGAATCCTTCAGTTCCTCCCACTAGTGTGTGAGTAAAATATTATAATGGATGGAGCTCTTAGGTGAGTATAGGTTTTTCAAGTTCGAATCCAAGGGAAAACCAATCTCGGAGGTACACATGAGCATATGTATACTATGGAAACTCAAACCAAACAAGGTATTAGGAGTTTATTCACTTAGTTAACAGGTTGGTTTATTATCTCATAGATAAACCAATCAATAGAAATGATCTTCCTCATACCACATTATTTATATTATTTCTGTCAATTGTATGGTTAATTATTTATAGTTCTTTTAATTATTAAACTAATTATTTAACAATCATGAAATATATAATTAAAATAAATATTATTACATGGGTAAAATTTATCTATACAAGTTTAATTACTTAAATAAAATCCACTTAACATTAAAAAACATGAAACAATACAAAATGGGTAGTTTACACATAAAGATAAAAAACCCTCAAATTAAATAGTAATCCATTATTAACTTCCTCTAACTATGTTAAAATCAAACCATAGCTTAATTTTTTTAATAGACCGAATTTAGGTGCTTTTAGTTAAGGGAATTTCAATTTGAGTTCTTGGGTTGACATACATTAGCTCACAACAAGGGTTGAGTCCCCAAGTAGGACTTTGTGTAACTAATAGAAAAAACATTGAGGAAATTATTATCTAGGAATTTAGTATTGGGTAGTCCACTTAATAGATCAAGAAGATGTGAGTTAATTTATTTGGAAAGTTACTCCCACCTAAAACCCTTCAAATAACTTCTCAGACCTAAGTATGAGTTATGATTAGGGAACTAAAAATCATTTCTATAAGAATATCTATGCGACATGATATTCTAAATCTATTTTTTAGGGATATTATGATTAGATAAAATACTTGGAGACAAATAAATTTAAATTATATTATATAATTTAATAATCTAGATAAATTACTAAAATTATAATCTAATTTATTATAGAAATGGAAACCTGCATGACTTAAACAACATCACTATAATCCATTATAGTTGATGATAAATATCTCAATAGATCAGATTTGTTTTAAATGGTATAGGTGTTTAAGTGTGATAATACACCATGAATAAAAATTACATGTTCTAAAACAAATATCTCTGATGCGCCTAGAAATGTGGTTAGTGAGGAAAAATGGTCTCTCTATATGAAACATTCAGATGATTCCAAAAATTCCCAATGTTTTTTTGATATAATCCAAATCCATTAATCTTTTAAATAAACATAAGGATGTGTATTTTTATATAATCTTGTGCCACCCTCGTGATATTAATCAAGATAAGGTGAGATATGAGAGATATGAGATATCAATTTCACTATTCACATGAAAACATAGAGAGTTAGTTCTAGATCAATCGTATGTAGTCAAGATGATTGGATTTATTGAGCACAATTATATATTGGGATTTAAGAACCCTGATAAATTACATACATATCTCATTATTTCCTTACCAACTAAGAGATTTTACAGTTTCATTATTAATTATATTATATGTAATAGTGAGAAGTCTATCTTGAAACTCTTTATATAGATTCAAAAATTTGATAAAGACATGGGGAATGAAAATCCTATGGTTATTATGGTGAATAATAAAATGAAGAACAAGGAAAAAGGTTCCAAGACTCATTCTAATTATAAGAATCCCAAGAACCATGCTTCTGACAAAATGAAAATACAAAGATAGGTAAAGGAAAATGATGAAGTATATTTTGTATGTGGATGCTTTAGGTGACTTTGTTATTGATTCTAATATCTATATATCCGAACATTATGTATTAGATATGGTTTGTGGTAATCATATCTACAATAAAATTCAAAAACCAATTATATTTCAAATTATATCCAAATGAGATGTGGATATTCATTACGTCAGTGGTGTGTGGTTGGATACTATAGCCATTAGATACTACCACCTTCCATTTCCAACTAGGACAATGATGGTTTAAAAATATTTTTATTATATACCAACAACTTACAAAAACATTTTTTCAATATAAAAACAAGGTATATATGTTTTTATTTTCAAATTTGGATATAAATTATGTTCCTTTTATAATGAAAACACATATTATGGAATGTAACATTTAATTAATGTTCTTTATGTATTATATTATGAATAAAAAGTAATAAAAATTTGTAACGAATTAAGTTCACACAACTCATTTCTCACTTAGACAAGGAATCAAAATCTAAGTCACGTAAACCAGATGAATTTGAAAAATCTATATCTAGATGTTTACTTAGAAACATTTTTTTAAAAACTACTTGATGGATTTCATGTATGTTTACAAGAAAAAATTACCAAGCTACCATTTGGTGGATAAGGGAAAGGGTCTATATATCTTCAAGAATCATTACACACTTATCTTTGTGGTCCTTTTCCAATAGAACATAGAGGTGGGTATTCTTAATTAATTACTTTTACAGATGAATTATGTAATTATAGATATACATAATTGATGAGGTATAATTCAAAATCATTTAATAAATTAAAAGTGTTCATCAATGAAGCATAGAATCAAATTGGTAAGAAGATAATGAAGCTCCGATCTGATCAAGACGGTGAGTATCTTAAACAATAATTCATTGAATTTTTATGGGAGTGTGGGATGCTGTCCCAACTCAGTCATCATTATATACCATATTAGAATAGTGTTATAGAAATAATAACCATACCTTTCTTGAAATGATAAGGTCAATGATGATCCTTGCAGGTCTTATATTATCCTTTTGGGGATATAAATTACATACTAAATTATAAATACTAAACCGTGTACCAAATAAAGTGAAAAATGAAATTCATGTCAAGTTATGGAGTGGAAAGGGACACAATTTGTCACATATTCATGCATGGGGTTGTGAGGAATTTTTTAAGGCCAAATATGCAAAAAATATCACCTAAATTCCTGAATTTTATATTTATAGGGAATCTTAGGAAAACAGAAGATAATATCTTTAAAACCCCTCATATAAAAACAATATTATTATAAGACAATCCATTTTTATTGAGAGGGAGAAGATCCTAAATAAAGATAGTGGGATAATGATGGCTTTGACGAAGTTGATGCTAAAGATATAAAAGTATTAGTAAAGGAACATTATAGATAGTTCCTCAAGGAATATGTAGCTACTAAAACAAAAATACTACATTAGAGCACCAGAGATGTTATAGAAATAGAAATATATGATTTTCTATTCATCAAAGATGGTGAATCATTACTGGTTGAAAATAAATATCCACATTCCTAAATGGGGGTATTATAGAGCTCAAAAGCTACAAGATGGAAATAATACATGAATTATGAGATAGATTCCATGTGTTAGAACCAATTTTTGGTTCTTTTTAATCCTCCATTTTATGTAAATACTATTGTGTGAAAATGGGTATTCAAGAGAAAATTAGACATAGAAGATAAAGTGAGTACCTATAAAGTATGTCTTGTGGATAAAGGGTTTAAATAAATTCATTAATTGACTCGACATAACCTTTTCTCTAGTTTCCATATTTAAATCCATTAGAATTATACATATCATAGTACCCTTCCTTAACTATGAGATTTGAAAAATGGATATCAATACTATTTTCCATAATGAAAAACGTGAGGAAGATGATTATATGACACAACCTAAATAGTTTTAACTCTAGGGGATTTTAATAAGTTTCATAGATCCATCAATTGGTTTAAAAAATCATCTAGGTCATAGAATATTCAGTTTGATGAAGCCATAAGAGAATTAGGTTTCATAAATAAAAAATTTAATCTATGTGTTTATAAGTGATTTAGTGTGAGTGAGGCTATATTCTTAGTATTATATATTTTTTACAAATTACTTATTGGAAATGACATACCAATATTTTAGTTAGTTAAGGACTAGTTAAATTAGTGATTATCTATGAACTAATCAGGTAAATAACCCAATATTAATAGAATCAAGATTAATTGTGAATTATCTGAAAGGATTCTTGGACTAAATCAAATTCAATACATTTACTACACCCTAAATAGTTTTAATATGGAACAATCCCAGATGTTATTGGTTCTGGTTCCACATAGTATACATCATTCCAAGAAAATATATCCTAAAAAACAACATGAGATAGGGAGATAATAAATATGATCCCATACTCATTTTATCTAGGATCTATCATGTATTTCTGTTATGTACTAGGATTGATGTTTTTTATACTCTAATATTGTTAGGTAGATTCCATGTTGTTCTAAGAGAAAAACTTTTGCCCACTATTAAGGATATATTTATACATACTATGGATATGTTTATAGTATATGTAGGATACAAGGAACACAATTTTATAGGTTATATTGGTGCTAGCCTATAAACACATCATAATGATTTAAAGTCACGGTCACGATAAGTATTCAATCTCAATAGATGAGCTGTGAGCTATAAGAGTTTAAAAAATTTGGTGTCACTGATTCTATAATAATACTTTAGTATATAGAAACTTTTTATTTAGACAAAAAGTCCATTTATATTCACAAAAGCATACAAGAGATTTATGTGGTGACAAGAATTAATGACCCTATCACATTGTATTGCGACAATACAAAAAATATGGCTCTTGAAAAGAAGCCATGGTCACATCAATGGAATAAGTACAACCTCTTTAAATATCACATATTAAGGGATTTATACTGAAGGTGTGAATTCACTATGAGAAATGTTTCCATGGAAGAAAACATGGTGGACCCCTTGACTAAACACTTATCACAGCAGAATGATGAAGATTGTGTTATTGTTCTAAGACTATAGGTTATTAGTAGTTTTCCCTAGTGAAAGTGGGAGTATTTTGGATTTGGTACCCTATCACCAACTTCTATGTACTTTATGATTAGTTTTATTCATGTATTTTTATATTAATAAATGTTTTTATCACATTATAATTTCCCTTCTATACGACATAGAATGTGATAATATCTTAAGGGTAATTGTCGCACTAAAAGGTCCTAACAGTTACCTACTATGATAAGAGACTTAATTTTCAACAAAATTATTCTATAGTATAAGTTTAATAGATTGATGATATCATTTTATAGGACACAACTGATACATGATATTAGGGGTGGAGACTCATTAGAATTTTAGACACTTTCACATTGTGTATTCCCTTGTTAATCTTAAGTACATGAGATTATGAGAACATGAAACTCCAATAGGAAATCAATCTCAACATGTTTCATTGGATATTCCTATCCATTTATGTGTGTAACAATCCTCATACATTAATATTACTATTAATTCATGTCATGTGTCATATAATTTAATGCATTGATGAAAGCCATGAAGACATATTATCTCAGTGAGGAAGGATGTAAAATCTTGACCTGAACCACCAGGTCTCAAATGAAATGCTACATGACCTAATGCGCACCTCCACATATGCAAGAGGCTTCTAACTAGAAGAAAGGTATTCAAGTGGAACTTTTGGGAGACTATACCCTCTATATCGGGATATATGATCAATAATAAAAAACTATCATATAAATAATCCAAGTAATGTGAGAAAATGTAAAGATGACACACATTTAATGTAATAACCACAAAAGTTTAAAGAAAAAACAATTAAGAACTATAAGGAAAACCAATAATTAAATAAAAAATCATCAAGGAGTTCTGCAGTTCCTGTGATGGTCTATTTAAACATTATGCTCCATTGCTCAGCTGTCCGACATAGGGCCATTACCCTTAACCAGATCTCTGGTCACAAAATCTACAAGTGCACCAAAATTCCCTAGTAGGGTGTAAGTACAAGACTCAGTAGGACACCAACAATGTGTCCTATACCTCATATTATCAAAATAAAAGTGTATTCCATAATAAATAATGATAAGTAGACACAAAATCCGAAAATGAGTGGTTATACACTAACCAAGATTCCACAAGCCCCGATCATATCTGCTTCTGCTCTAAATCGGATGGATAACCAAGGTGTCCGATGAATTAATTATTTTCCACTAGGATAATGAATCATATTTCTCATCATCTTTGTGTGACACAATATCAATTATCTACAAGAAGGTATGTACTTTGAGTGTAAAAGGGAAACAAGATCTAATCAACTTCCCTTAATGGTCGAGTTGACATATTGAGGACCGAGAGCTAATCGGTATCCTTTAGTCATCGAAGAACACCATCGAGTAACATTATAGGGACCAAGATCTAATTAGCATCCCATGTTCATTGAGTGAATCCATAGGCATCACCATGTGCCCTCCTCTAGTATTGGACCCTCTTCGTCAATCATGTGCATCCCTCCTCCAAAGGGTACCATAAGTCATGGGGGTCCACGACACAACATCTCCAAGTTATTTTCATGCGCCTACCCCAGAAAGAGTAATAATATAATGATGACCACCTGTCAAGTATACACAAAACAATCCTCCCAAAGAAAACATGACAAGTCATAGCATGATAAAAACCATAGCACATATCCTAAGAAACATTGCATCATCATATACATCAACATGTGAATCAAAAAACTACATGGAATTAAGATATCACATAAATATTATGGAAAAAACATTCTATTATATGGGCCACACAAAAACCTACACGCGATCACATCCAAGAATGATTTCAAGTAAGAAAACACATAAATTAAATATAGAAACATGTGTAAAATAGAGCTCAAAAGGATACAAATATTTCTACCTCACGGTTGTCCAAGCGGACATCGAGGTTTATAAAGGTTGTCATCACCTGAACCACACTTACACATAACATGAATACAATCAGATTTCTATGAATCCTTCAACCATCCATGATAAAACATTATTTAGAATTATATTTATATTTTAGAATTAAAAATATTTATTAATTCTAATTAAAATACCTCTTCACATTCAAAAACAATCTTAGGGATAAATTTCAACTCATCGAGACGAATCCATTGGAAAAGACAATGAGTCAATCTGATCAATACGAAAGAAGATATTGCAGAGAGATATTATGAAGAATAAAATAGAATAGGTGAGAGAGGGAGAAAGAGGGAGGGGAGTGGTGTGAGAAATGGAATTCCTACCCATTCCATTCACACCATCGCAAATCCAATTTATTATACCTTTTCATCAATCAATTTAGTAAAATTTATTAATATCTCCTATTAATTCCATGAGCTAACCCATCATCATATTGGATGTTTCATGGACTTGTACCATGATACCAAATTTAATATTTCACATTGGTCTTCAAATGAATGCCTCAATTTTAGGGTCATGTTACTGCTGATGGCATGTCAACCTGCCACAAATACAAAGAAGTTACCTCATAAATGATATTTTAAAATAATAATAATAATAATAATGATTTAATAATATGATATATAAATATATTTAAAAATCTATCCAAGTCATATTGGGATCTCCCTGTGGACTACACCATGTTATATTTTAATTTATTTAATATTATTAGTTTTTATTAATTATGATATTATCAAATAAATGGGATATTAAATACAAAAATCTCTAGGAAATCATTAAGGAGGTGGTGCCCCTTCATTTTTTATATGCTGAAACTATCTTTAGGTACCTCTTCATTCCAATTTAATTTATTAACTCTTAATTTTATTAATATTATAAATAATAACAATAACACAAATTTAATAATAATAATTATTATAATATTAATAATAACACAACATTTATAATATTATTTTTCATAATTAATAATAATAATAACAATAAAAAATATTATTTTTATTATTAGTTATCTCTAATCATTGTCACTATTTACATTTCAAAGAAAACCATCATTAAATACCATAAATTTAAAATGCATATTTAACCCATGTCTTAATGTAAAGTCAATGGCAGAGTGTCTAAATTCATCCATTAATGGAATTTCATATTTTAAATTAGTCAAAATGGTGTAAATTTATAGTTTAAAAAACTTTTTTTGGAAAATAATGGAGTTTTTATCATAAGGTTAGAGATGAGTGAAATTCCATTTAAATAGTTAAATAAATTTAATTATTTAACCAAAAAATTAAAAAACACCTAACATGTGTTTTCTATATTATTTATTCCCCATTTATGAAAAATCCTCAGTTATGAACCTAAAAATGGTCTCAGATTTCTCAAATGACTCATTGTTTGAGAGAAATTAATTATTTACTATTTAAAAACAAATTTAATAACTACTTAAAAATAAAAAGTTTTTTTTATCACGTGTGATGTTTCCAAACACCTGATGCACATAAAAGTTACACCTGACCTATGAAAAAACCCCCATTCCAGACCTAACTATGGTGTCAGATTTCTTATATAAAGAAGCATTAGTGAGATATTAATTATTTAATATTAAAAACAATGGATTGAATAATTGATTAAAAATAAAAAGTGTTTTATCACGTGTGATGTTTCCAAACACCCAACGTGCATAAAAGTTATGTCACGACCCGTCCTCGGGGACCATTCCGTGACTACCCCAAGCCCACCTTCCATAGGCTAGGGGCTGATGACTAGCACCAAAGGCGTAAATCCCGATATCTGGGAAGGCATTGCCTATATAAAACATAAACACATCCAACTAGAGTACAAGCGGAAGTAATACACTAAGTACAAAAGAAAGGGCTGAAAAGTAAATGGTCCAGAATACCAACCCAACTGAGAAGTACAGCTACAACTAAATGAAACTACAATAGAAAACACAAACAGCTGGAAAATAGAAGCAGTTCTTGGGCCGTCCACCTTGGATCCTAACTGAAGGGTAGGTACATATATACTCCACAATGATCTCACTCGCAAACCAACTTCGTGTACCGTCTCGTTTTGAAGTCCACCTCCAGGTACTATCTCATCGTGTGGTCCACCTCCAGGTATTGTCTCGTCCTAGTACTGTCAATATCTGTCAGTGATGTCCGTCGTCTGCATCCAACACAACGAGGTGTGGGCATAGCCCGTGCAGGGGTGAGTATAACGAGACTCAGTAGGGACCCCGAGACCCTCAAGGGCTCACTAAATCCAACAAGAATATCCACAAAGAAGTATCTCAACAGATAACCATTACTTAGGTATAAGCCAACACTTATACCTTAGTTCTCAAGTAACCCATCTCAATCATGAGGAAACACAACGGTTATGAAATCAAAGGATAACCACTAATTAGGTATATGCCCATACATATACCTATGTTATCAAGTGACCCATCTCAATCAAGAGGTAAACACAATGTCATTGGCTCAACTCAAACCAGGATTTTCATTATCGAAAACACAACTGCTGGAGAACTCCTCCTCTGTCAAGTACAGTAGCCCTGTCATGACTCCGAGGCGCTACTCACTAACCATAGACTGCTAATATACTCCTCTCGTTGAGTACCGCAGGTCTGCTTCCAAATACCGGGCGCTCCATCCGTTGTGGGTCTGCCGCCAAATACCGAGCACTCCCCCTAATAGCCTACAGAGGTACTCCTCTTATCGAGTACCGCGAGTCTGCTTCCAACTACCAGGAACTCCGTCCGCCATGGGTCTGCTACCAAATACCGGGTGCTCCGTCCACTGGGCTAATCGAATCACTCCAACTCAAATTGGTCAAGCAGTCATCAGGTCTACAGTTACTAGGTCTCTGCACTCTATACGCTCATCTCTAGGAGGGTCCGCTCCACGAGAAACTTGTAACGACCCGAAATTTTTAAATAAATTTTGTTTCCTAATTTTATGTGTTATTGTTATACTCAACAAAAATGTTTCATTTGGTAACATGAGTATAATTAAAATGAGACTGTTGGGTTTTGACTATTATTTGACCATTGGTCAATATGACCGCTGGAAACTAAACATTTTGACTATTGTCTCTAAATACAAGCAATCTTGGTTAATTAATATAGAAAGAAGATTCGATGGCCTCACCCAGTAGTCTTGTACCGATCGAAGCCCATCTAACAGAACTTGGGAAGGAGGTAGCACCACTGGGCTTTGCTCTGGAACAAACCCAAGCCGAACTTCATCGTATAAAGCTAGAACGGGATCGCCTTCGCGAGAAGTTCAAACTGATAGAAATTACTACTCGTGCGATGTTGGTCGAGCCTCCCTCGGATTCTCTCACCTTAGCACACCTTACACTTAGTTCCTATGATGGTGTGATAAGGGGCTATGTAAGGAGACCGTAACTGTCTTGTGTAATCCTTTGTTTTAAATAAAATTTCGATTTCTTTTATGAATTTTCAAATGACCGGATAAATATAGTATGCAAATTTTTGATGAATTTTAGAAAAAGGATATTTTAAATATGTTTATGTAAACCCTAAATAATTAAAAATGTGTAATGATTCTCAAAAAATGGTCTTCTGCAATTATGTAAAGTACTAAATTCAGAGTCTAATAAGATCAACTTGATTTTTGATGAATAGTAAATTATGAATAGTGATTTTATGATTAGGATTAATAATGTGTCCAAATGGATTAGTAATCTCACTTAAAGAAAGTATTAAAATAAGCTAGGAACTTTGATTAAGTAATGTGTTTCAATAAAATGGTTAAATAACGGTTTCATAAATTATTATTCAAGTATTAGTTTTTTCGGATGAATAGTGTTTTTTAATTAAAAATTTAATTAAAAATAATTAGAAAATTATTTTTATAAAAATGACTTTATTTTTGAACTCAGAACATCAATATTATGTTATGGTAATTTTTGGGGATTTTTCTGAAAAAAATGAATTTTCGGTGAATAGTGTATTTATTTAAAAATAAAATTAAAAATATTTAGAAAATTATTTTTATAAAATGGAGTTCATTTTTGAAATCGGAGCATTGATATTTAGTTAAGGTGAAAGTTTGGGATTTTTCTGAGAAAGATGAATTTTTCAGTGAATAGTAAAAATGCAGTTTTAGGGTTTCGGTATGTTTAATGACATCATAATTGTGTCATGATGATGTCATGAGATATTTTAAGGGTTGGCCGGCCAAGGGTGATGAAGTATTGTTTTGGGGGCCCCATGTGGCCTAACTCCATGATAAATGCCAAGGGAGACCACATGGGTTTGAGAAAAGCACATGTGAGGTGTCCCTTGGCCATTAATGCCTTGTCCCCTCACTTTCCCTATAAATACCAAGACCTCCTCTCATCCATTCGACTCCCCACTCATTCCCAACGAATTTCGGGTCTCATTACCTCCCAAGGAGTCCTCCCAAGGTGCCCCCAAGCCCTCAAGGTCCCAACCTTTGAGGTTTAAGAGTTACATTTTAGGGTAAGGGATCCGACCTCTCTCTTTCTTTTCAAGTAATCTCTTTTATGTCATTTCTTTTATACTCCATGTTCTTATGTTGGAGGATGTTCTTCTATATTCATCCTACTGCCTATTTCATTTTCATATGATGAGAGACCCCCCCTTGCTCTCATCAATTCGTTTTAAGAATGTTTAAGTGGCGCCGTTAGGCTGCCGAATTTTTAAGGGATTCTTTCACCTTCCTCGTTTTCAAGTTCTATTTTCATTCAAGTCTTTCATGTTCCTTTTTAATATGATAGGGTATGATCTCTAAATTATCATACTGATCTTTTATGATCATATGATGAGATACCCCATTTGATCGCTTCAATTTAGTATTTTGAAGTTTTAAGTGGCGCCGTTAGGCTGCCGAATTTTTAAGTGGTTCTTCACCCTTCTCGTTTTGAAGTTCTATTTTCATGTAAATTATTTAAAGTTCCTTTTTGTTATATTGGTGTATGATCTCTATATATATCATACTGTACTCTTATGTTCATATGATGAGAGACCCCATTTGATCTCTTCAATTCATTATTTTGATGTTTTAAGTGGCGCCGTTAGGCTGCCGAATTTTTAAGTGGTTCTTCACCCTTCTCGTTTTGAAGTTCTACTTTCCTGTCAATTCTTTCAAGTTCCTTTTTGTTATGTTGGGGAATTATCTCTATATCTATCATAATGAACTCTTATGTTCACATGATGAGAGACCCTATTTGACCTTTTCAAATCATTTTTGTTGATGTTTAAGTAACGCCGTTAGGCTGCCGAACTTTCATAAGAGAAATCTAATTTTTTTTCTTCCTTCCATGTTTTTCATTTCAAATGGTATGTCCTTGAAATTTAATTACCATGATCATGTATCCTTCTTATTCTGTCCATGTACTATTTTATGGGTCATTTATGAATGTTTGACCCATTTTACCTCTCTTTTAATGTCTTCTAAAACCTCGGAACATTGCCGTTATGCTGCAGAATTTCTGTCTCAAAATATCTATCTCTTTTTCTAAAGTTCTTTTATTTTATTAAGTGAATACTCAAAGCTCTTTTATCTAAAGGGGTATCCACATATATACCAAAATGTTCTATTTTAAATTCTGGGATTTACATACATGAGACCCACCTTCCTTTTCTGTGGGTTTTAAAGTAACGTAAAGATCATGTCTTTAAAGCAGTTTTTAAAACGTTATGATTATGAAATGAAACCCATTAATTTTATGCTATATGGGTTATTTATGAAATGTTTTATGATGATATATGTGGCTCACATGATAATAAAGGCAAATTTAAGGGTGCGCCCTGATAGCGCTCCAATGCATTGGGTAATGATGTAACCACTAGAGATTACAATTTTCACGATACCTTGGTGAATAACCTTGGTAATTTTAAAATGACACCTTGGGGATGGACCTTGGTGATATGTTCATGATTGTCTATGTTAAATGATGTAGCCACATCTTCAAGTTATGAAAAAGTTTTATTTTTATTATGATATGCCTCATGATTTCATTTTCATGCCTTAAAGTTCTTTTCATGACTTTATTGATGTATCTCAAGTTCATATGTAAAATGTTTCACTTGTTTCCCTTGCTGGGCCTTCTGCTCACCCTTCCTTTTGATGTGTGTCCCCAGGTTATGAGATGCAGTAATGAGCCTAGGGTGAACATGAGGAGAAGCCTTTCAAGTGTTTAAGAAGAATGTTTTTTTTGTTTCATGTTTTATGTTCCTTGTTTCCAAGACACTAAACCTTAAAGATCCCCAGTTCCGTGTAATGGAATGAAAGTTATGTTATAAAAAGACGGGATGCTATAGTTGGTATCAAAGGATGGTTTATTTATTTGTGGAAATTAGGATATGAAAAATCTAGGAAGAACCCTATAGAAAAGTTTAATATAGGAAATCTTCTTGGTATTTTGGTGAGTATTGAGTAAGGGGTTGCCAAGAAAATACATCCATGTCTGGATACGAGCAGGTAGAGGTGGCTCTGGCACAGATGTACATAGGGGTAAAACCCGAAAACACCGCTTTGAGCTAGACTCGAATAGGAACTGGTACACGACAACGGGCCTTGCTGCACTCTTGGTTACGACACTCCCGGGGGATATGCTTTGGTAAATTCATAAGCTTGGTATGAACTATTGTTAAAGGAACAAAGATAAAATAAAATAAAGGTTCACATAAGAATATATGATCATTCATAACCTAGATGGGAACCTAGGAGATCACAAGTTAGGGTATACCTTTCATATACAAGTTATCCTTATATGCTTTCAGTTCCTTTTCATGATTATTAGCTAAGTACTTAAGCCACTAATTATGCTTTCTCTTCTTAGTTAATGGTAGGAAATGGAAGAACATGTTCCGACAACCAATGTGATAGGAAATGCGATGATTTTCATATTAGTATGACAGGGATGATTAGGGGATTAAAATATGATTATTATTTTGGAAGACGTTCATTATTTTGGGAACCATATTTGATCGAGGTAAATAGATTACTACGGTATTTTCATTGAGGAGTAATGTTGACTTATATTTTGAAGAATCGATGAATTTAAGGTGAACTTATAGTAATTTAGGTCACTTATGGGAATGAATAACCTATCTTGGGTAAAATATGTTTAGGTTAGCTACTTTTTTTATAAGATGTTAGGAGTGGTTGATGTTGTCTGGAGATGAACAATGAAGTTGTTTTGGAAGACTATGTTATCAAATCCTTCTTGTATTTGGGTTTCAATCTTAGTTTGGTTTGTTTTGAGGAATTTTAAGGACCGTTATTTATGGAATGGTCTATGATGAACTTTGGGTAGTACCATGGAACTTTGATGATTTAAAAGTAGTTTCCATTCCTATGGGATTCTTTCTTTTTGAAGAGTTGTTTGACCTTAACCTTTCTGTTTTTGGGATAATGATTAAAGATAGAAGAAATAGATAGTTAATATTTTGTAGATTATGTGATTCTATAGAAGATGATTCTTGTGATTTTATGGGACCAAGTGTTTTTGAATTCTCATCATTTGGAGAAAAGATTAGTGTTGGTAGGGACTTGTTAAAGGATGAAACTCTACTTGAAGGTAGGTATATTTTCTTATGTTTTTGTTCTATGTAGTAAATGAAATCCTCAAAATTTTGAAAAGAAACGTAAAACAAAAATGTTGTTGGTTTACGTTTCCTACTAGGTAATCAAAGACCGTTTACACACATCATAATTTTGGGATTTTCTTGTGGTTAACTTTCTCCTAATCATGTTCTCTATCACTCTCCCTCAGAACATGACCCTTTGGTTTCTCCTCCATGTCCATGTTTTCCTACATGGAACCCTAGTGTGGGTTAACTCGGGTGACCTTTGTACTTCCCTTTCTTTATTTTAAAGTAATAGTTTTACTGACTCCTTTTCCGATGTGGGACTTTCAATGAAATTTCAAAACCCAATTTTAAAATTGCGAGGACGCAATTTCTTAAGGTGGGAAGATTGTAACGACCCGAAGTTTTTAAATAAATTTTGTTTCCTAATTTTATGTGTTATTGTTATACTCAACAAAAATGTTTCATTTGGTAACATGAGTATATTTAAAATGAGACTGTTGGGTTTTGAATGTTATTTGACCATTGGTCAATATGACCGCTGGAAACTAAACATTTTGACTATTGTCTCTAAATACAAGCAATCTTGGTTAATTAATATAGAAAGAAGATTCGATGGCCTCACTCAGTAGTCTTGGACCGATCAAAGCCAATCTAACAGAACTTGGGAAGGAGGTAGCACCACTGGGCTTTGCTCTGGACCAAACCCAAGCTGAACTTCATCGTATAAAGCTAGAACGGGATCGCCTTCGCGAGAAGTTCAAACTGATAGAAATTACTACTCGTGCGATGTTGGTCGAGCCTCTCTCAGATTCTCTCACCTTAGCACACCTTACACTTAGGTCCTATGCTGGTGTGATAAGGGGCTCTGTAAGGAGACCGTAACTGTCTTGTGTAATCCTTTGTTTTAAATAAAATTTCGATTTCTTTTATGAATTTTCAAATGACCGGATAAATATAGTATGCAAATTTTTGATGAATTTTAAAAAAATGATATTTTAAATATGTTTATGTAAACCCTAAATAATTAAAAATGTGTAATTATTCTCAAAAAATGGTCTTCTGCAATTATGTTCAGTACTAAATTTAGAGTCTAATAAGATCAACTTGATTTTTGATGAATAGTAAATTATGAATAGTGATTTTATGATTAGGATTAATAATGTGTCCAAATGGATTAGTAATCTCACTTAAAGAAAGTATTAAAATAAGCTAGGCACTTTGGTTAAGTAATGTGATTCAATAAAATGGTTAAATAACGGTTTCATAAATTATTATTCAAGTATTAGTTTTTTCGGATGAATAGTGTTTTTTAAAAAAAAATTTAATTAAAATAATTAGAAAATTATTTTTATAAAAATGACTTTATTTTTGAACTCAGAACATCGATATTATGTTATGGTAATTTTTGGGGATTTTTCTGAAAAAAATGAATTTTCGGTGAATAGTGTATTTATTTAAAAATAAAATTAAAAATATTTAGAAAATTATTTTTATAAAATGGAGTTCATTTTTCAAATCGGATCATTGATATTTAGTTAAGGTGAAAGTTTGGGATTTTTCTGAGAAAGATGAATTTTTCAATGAATAGTAAAAATGCAGTTTTAGGGTTTCGGTATGTTTAATGACATCATAATTGTGTCATGATGATGTCATGAGATCTTTTAAGGGTTGGACGGACAATGGTGATGAATTATTGTTTTGGGGGCCCCATGTGGCCTAACTCCATGATAAATGCCAAGGGAGAGCACATGGGTTTGAGAAAAGCACATGTGAGGTGTCCGTTGGCCATTAATGCCTTGTCCCCTCACTTTCCCTATAAATACCAAGCCCTCCTCTCATCCATTAGACTCCCCGCTCATTCCCAACGAATTTCTGGTCTCATTACCTCCAAAGGAGTCCTCCCAAGGTGCCCCCAAGCCCTCAAGGTCCAAACCTTTGAGGTTTAAGAGTTACATTTTAAGGTAAGGGATCCGACCTCTCTCTTTCTTTTCAAGTAATCTCTTTTATGTCATTTCTTTTATACTCCATGTTCTTATGTTGGAGTATGTTCTTTTATATTCATCCTACTGCCTATTTCATGTTCATATGATGAGAGACCCCCCCCCCCCTTGCTCTCATCAATTCGTTTTAAGAATGTTTAAGTGGCGCCGTTAGGCTGCCGAATTTTTAAGGGATTCTTTCACCTTCCTCGTTTTCAAGTTCTATTTTCATTCAAGTCTTTCATGTTCCTTTTTATTATGTTGGGGTATGATCTCTAAATTATAATACTGATATTTTATGATCATATGATGAGAGACCCCATTTGATCGCTTCAATTCAGTATTTTGAAGTTTTAAGTGGCGCCGTTAGGCTGCCGAATTTTTAAGTGGTTCTTCACCCTTCTCGTTTTGAAGTTCTACTTTCATGTCAATTATTTCAAGTTCCTTTTTGTTATATTGGGGTATGATCTCTATATATATCATACTGGACTCTTATGTTCATATGATGAGAGACCCCGTTTGATCTCTCCAATTCAGTATTTTGATGTTTTAAGTGGCGCCGTTAGGCTGCCGAATTTTTAAGTGGTTCTTCACCCTTCTCGTTTTGAAGTTCTACTTTCATGTCAATTCTTTCAAGTTCCTTTTTGTTATGTTGGGGAATTATCTCTATATCTATCATACTGAACTCTTATGTTCACATGATGAGAGACCCTATTTGATCTTTTCAAATCATTTTTTTTGATGTTTAAGTAACGCCGTTAGGCTGCCGAACTATCATAAGAGAAATGTAATTTTTTTTCTTCCTTCCATGCTTTTCATTTCAAATGGTATGTCCTTGAAATTTAATTACCATGATCATGTGTCCTTCTTATTCTGTCCATGTACTATTTTATGGGTCATTTATGAATATTTGACCCATTTTACCTCTCTTTTAATGTCTTCTAAAACCTCGGAACATTGCCGTTATGCTGCAGAATTTCTGTCTCAAAATGTCTATCTCTTTTTCTAAAGTTCTTTTATTTTATTAAGTGAATACTCAAAGCTCTTTCTTCTAAAGGGGTATTCACATATATACCAAAATGTTCTATTTTAAATTCTGGGATTTACATACATGAGACCCACCTTCCTTTTCTGTCGGTTTTAAAGTAACGTAAAGATCATGTCTTTAAAGCAGTTTTTAAAACGTTATGATTATGAAATGAAACCCATTAATTTTATGCTATATGGGTTATTTATGAAATTTTTTATGATGATATATGTGTCTCACATGATAATAAAGGCAAATTTAAGGGTGTACCCTGATAGCGCTCCAATGCATTGGGTAATTATGTAACCACTAGAGATTACAATTTTCACGATACCTTGGTGAATAACCTTGGTAATTTTGAAATGACACCTTGGGGATGGACCTTGGTGATATGTTCATGATTGTCTATGTTAAATGATGTAGCCACATCTTCAAGTTATGAAAAAGTTTTATTTTTATTATGATATGCCTCATGATTTCATTTTCATGCCTTAAAGTTCTTTTCATGACTTTATTGATGTATCTCAAGTTCATATGTAAAATGTTTCACTTGTTTCCCTTGCTGGGCCTTCTGCTCACCCTTCCTTTTGATGTATGTCCCCAGGTTATGAGATGCAGTAATGAGCCTAGGGTGAACATGAGGAGAATCCTTTCAAGTGTTTAAGAAGAATTTTTTTTTGTTTCATGTTTTATGTTCCTTGTTTCCAAGACACTAAACCTTAAAGATCCTCAGTTCCGTGTAATGGAATGAAAGTTATGTTATAAAAAGACGGGATGCTATAGTTGGTATCAAAGGATGATTTAGTTATTTGTGGAAATTAGGATATGAAAACTCTAGGAAGAACCCTATAGAAAAGTTTAATATAGGAAATCTTCCTGGTATTTTGGTGAGTATTGAGTAAGGGGTTGCCAAGAAAATACATCCTTGTCTGGATACGAGTAGGTAGAGGTGGCTCTGGCACAGATGTACATAGGGGTAAAACCCGAAAACACCGCTTTGAGCTAGACTCGAACAGGAACTGGTACACGACAACGGGCCTTGCTGCACTCTTGGTTACGACACTCCCGGGGGATATGCTTTGGTAAATTCATAAGCTTGGTATGAACCATTGTTAAAGGAACAAAGATAAAATAAAATAAAGGTTCACATAAGAATATATGATCATTCATAACCTAGATGGGAACCTAGGAGATCACAAGTTAGGGTATACCTTTCATATACAAGTTATCCTTATATGCTTTCAGTTCCTTTTCATGATTATTAGCTAAGTACTTAAGCCCCTAATTATGCTTTCTCTTCTTAGTTAATGGTGGGAAATGGAAGAACATGTTCCGACAACCAATGTGATAGGAAATGCGATGATTTTCGTATTAGTATGACAGGGATGATTAGGGGATTAAAATATGATTATTATTTTGGAAGATGTTCATTATTTTGGGAACCATATTTGATCGAGGTAAATAGATTACTACGGTATTTTAATTGAGGAGTAATATTGACTTATATTTTGAAGAATCGATGAATTTAAGGTGAACTTATAGTAATTTAGGTTACTTATGGGAATGACTAACCTATCTTGGGTAAAATATGTTTAGGTTAGCTACTTTTTTTATAAGATGTTAGGAGTGGTTGATGTTGTCTGGAGGTGAACAATGAAGTTGTTTTGAAAGACTATGTTATCAAATCCTTCTTATATTTGGGTTTAAATCTTAGTTTGGTTTGTTTTGAGGAATTTTAAGGACCGTTATTTATGGAATGGTCTATGATGAACTTTGGGTAGTACCATGGAACTTTGATGATTTAAAAGTAGTTTCCATTCCTATGGGATTATTTCTTTTTGAAGAGTTGTTTTACCTTAACCTTTCTGTTTTTGGGATAATGTTTAAAGATAGAAGAAATAGATAGTTAATCTTTTGAAGATTATGTGATTCTATAGAAGATGATTCTTGTGCTTTTATGAGACCAAGTGTTTTTGAATTCTCATCATTTGGAGAAAAGATTAGTGTTGGTAGGGACTTGTTAAAGGATGAAACTCTACTTGAAGGTAGGTATATTTTCTTATGTTTTTGTTCTACGTAGTAAATGAAATCCTCAAAATTTTGAAAAGAAACATAAAACAAAAATGTTGTTGGTTTACGTTTCCTACTAGGTAATCAAAGACCGTTTACACACATCATAAGTTTGGGATTTTCTCATGGTTAACTTTCTCCTAATCATGTTCTCTATCACTCTCCCTCAGAACTTGACCCTTTGTTTTCTCCTCCATGTCCATGTTTTCCTACATGGAACCCTAGTGTGGGTTAACTCGGGTGACCTTTGTACTTCCCTTTCTTTATTTTAAAGTAATAGTTTTACTGACTCCTTTTCCGATGTGGGACTTTCAATGAAATTTCAAAACCCAATTTTAAAATTGTGAGGACGCAATTTCTTAAGTGGGGAAGATTGTAACGACCCGAAATTTTTAAATAAATTTTGTTTCCTAATTTTATGTGTTATTGTTATACTCAACAAAAATGTTTCATTTGGTAACATGAGTATAATTAAAATGAGACTGTTGGGTTTTGAATGTTATTTGACCATTGGTCAATATGACCGCTGGAAACTAAACATTTTGACTATTGTCTCTAAATACAAGCAATCTTGGTTAATTAATATAGAAAGAAGATTCGATGGCCTCACCCAGTAGTCTTGGACCGATCGAAGCCCATCTAACAGAACTTGGGAAGGAGTTAGCACCACTGGGCTTTGCACTGGACCAAACCCAAGCTGAAATTCATCGTATAAATCTAGAACGGGATCGACTTCGCGAGAAGTTCAAACGGATAGAAATTACTACTCGTGCGATGTTGGTCGAGCCTCCCTCGGATTCTCTCACCTTAGCACACCTTACACTTAGGTCCTATGCTAGTGTGATAAGGGGCTATGTAAGGAGACCGTAACTATCTTGTGTAATCCTTTGTTTTAAATAAAATTTCGATTTCTTTTATGAATTTTCAAATGACCGGATAAATATAGTATGCAAATTTTTGATGAATTTTTGAAAAAGGATATTTTAAATATGTTTATGTAAACCCTAAATAATTAAAAATGTGTAATGATTCTCAAAAAATGGTCTTCTGCAATTATGTTCAGTACTAAATTTAGAGTCTAATAAGATCAACTTGATTTTTGATGAATAGTAAATTATGAATAGTGATTTTATGATTAGGATTAATAATGTGTCCAAATGGATTAGTAATCTCACTTAAGGAAAGTATTAAAATAAGCTAGGCACTTTGATTAAGTAATGTGATTCAATAAAATGGTTAAATAACGGTTTCATAAATTATTATTCAAGTATTAGTTTTTTTGGATGAATAGTGTTTTTTAATTAAAAATTTAATTAAAAATAATTAGAAAATTATTTTTATAAAAATGACTATTTTTGAACTCAGAACATCGATATTATGTTATGGTAATTTTTGGGGATTTTTCTGAAAAAAATGAATTTTCGGTGAATAGTGTATTTATTTAAAAATAAAATTAAAAATATTTAGAAAATTATTTTTATAAAATGGAGTTCATTTTTGAAATCGGATCATTGATATTTAGTTAAGGTGAATGTTTGGGATTTTTCTGAGAAAGATGAATTTTTCAGTGAATAGTAAAAATGCAGTTTTAGGGTTTCGGTATGTTCAATGACATCATAATTGTGTCATGATGATTTCATGAGATCTTTTAAGGGTTGTCCGGCCAAGGGTGATGAATTATTGTTTTGGGGGCCCCATGTGGCCTAAATCCATGATAAATGCCAAGGGAGAGCACATGGGTTTGAGAAAAGCACATGTGAGGTGTCCCTTGGCCATTAATGCCTTGTCCCCTCACTTTCCCTATAAATACCAAGCCCTACTCTCATCCATTCGACTCCCCACTCATTCCCAACGAATTTATCGTCTCATTATCTCCCAAGGAGTCCTCCCAAGGTGCCCCCAAGCCCTCAAGGTCCCATCCTTTGAGGTTTAAGAGTTACATTTTAAGGTAAGGGATCCGACCTCTCTCTTTCTTTTCAAGTAATCTCTTTTATGTCATTTCTTTTATACTCCATGTTCTTATGTTGGAGGATTTATTTTATATTCATCCTAATGCCTATTTCATGTTAATATTATTAGAGACCCCCCCTTGCTCTCATCAATTCGTTTTAAGAATGTTTAAGTGGCGCAGTTAGGCTGCCGAATTTTTAAGGGATTCTTTCACCTTCCTCGTTTTCAAGTTCTATTTTCATTCAAGTCTTTCATGTTCCTTTTTATTATGTTGGGGTATGATATCTAAATTATCATACTGATATTTTATGATCATATGATGAGATACCCCATTTGATCGCTTCAATTCAGTATTTTGAAGTTTTAAGTGGCGCCGTTAGGCTGTCGAATTTTTAAGTGGTTCTTCACCCTTCTCGTTTTGAAGTTCTACTTTCATGTCAATTATTTCAAGTTCCTTTTTGTTATATTGGGGTATGATCTCTATATATATCATACTGGACTCTTATGTTCATATGATGAGAGACCCCATTTGATCTCTTCAATTCAGTATTTTGATGTTTTAAGTGGCGCCGTTAGGCTGCCGAATTTTTAAGTGGTTCTTCACCCTTCTCGTTTTGAAGTTCCACTTTCATGTCAATTCTTTCAAGTTCCTTTTTGTTATGTTGGGGAATTATCTCTATATCTATCATACTTAACTCTTATGTTCACATGATGAGAGACCCTATTTGATCTTTTCAAATCATTTTTGTTGATGTTTAAGTAACGCCGTTAGGCTGCCGAACTATCATACGAGAAATCTAATTTTTTTTCTTCCTTCAATGTTTTTCATTTCAAATGGTATGTCCTTGAAATTTCATTACCATGATCATGTATCCTTCTTATTCTGTCCATGTACTATTTTATGGGTCATTTATGAATGTTTGACCCATTTTACCTCTCTTTTAATGTCTTCTAAAACCTCGGAACATTGCCGTTATGCTGCAGAATTTCTGTCTCAAAATGTCTATCTCTTTTTCTAAAGTTCTTTTATTTTATTAAGTGAATACTCAAAGCTCTTTCTTCTAAAGGGGTATTCACATATATACCAAAATGTTCTATTTTAAATTCTGGGATTTACATACATGAGACCCACCTTCCTTTTCTGTGGGTTTTAATGTAACGTAAAGATCATGTCTTTAAAGCAGTTTTTAAAACGTTATGATTATGAAATGAAACCCATTAATTTTATTCTATATGGGTTATTTATGAAATTTTTTATGATTTTATATGTGGCTCACATGATAATAAAGTCAAATTTAAGGGTGCGCCCTGATAGCGCTCCAATGCATTGGGTAATGATGTAACCACTAGAGATTACAATTTTCACGATACCTTGGTGAATAACCTTGGTAATTTTAAAATGACACTTTGGGGATGGACCTTGGTGATATGTTCATGATTTTCTATGTTAAATGATGTAGCCACATCTTCAAGTTATGAAAAAGTTTTATTTTTATTATGATATGCCTCATGATTTCATTTTCATGCCTTAATGTTCTTTTCATGACTTTATTGATGTATCTCAAGTTCATATGTAAAATGTTTCACTTGTTTCCCTTGCTGGGCCTTCTGCTCACCCTTCCTTTTGATGTATGTCCCCAGGTTATGAGATGCAGTAATGAGCCTATGGTGAACATGAGGAGAAGCCTTTCAAGTGTTTAAGAAGAATGTTTTTTTTTGTTTCATGTTTTATGTTCCTTGTTTCGAAGACACTAAACCTTAAAGATCCTCAGTTCCGTGTAATGGAATGAAAGTTATGTTATAAAAAGATGGGATGCTATAGTTGGTATCAAAGGATGGTTTAGTTATTTGTTGAAATTAGGATATGAAAACTCTAGGAAGAACCCTATAGAAAAGTTTAATATAGGAAATCTTCCTGGTATTTTGGTGAGTATTGAGTAAGGGGTTGCCAAGAAAATACATCCCTGTCTGGATACGAGCAGGTAGAGGTGGCTCTGGCACAGATGTACATAGGGGTAAAACCCGAAAACACCACTTTGAGCTAGACTCGAATAGGAACTGGTACACGACAATGGGCCTTTCTGCACTCTTGGTTACGACACTCCCGGGGGATATGCTTTGGTAAATTCATAAGCTTGGTATGAACCATTGTTAAAGGAACAAAGATAAAATAAAATAAAGGTTCACATAGGAATATATGATCATTCATAACCTAGATGGGAACCTAGGAGATCACAAGTTAGGGTATACCTTTCATATACAAGTTATCCTTATATGCTTTCAGTTCCTTTTCATGATTATTAGCTAAGTACTTAAGCCCCTAATTATGCTTTCTCTTCTTAGTTAATGGTGGGAAATTGAAGAACATGTTCAGACAACCAATGTGATAGGAAATGCGATGATTTTCGTATTAGTATGGCAGGGATGATTAGGGGATTAAAATATGATTATTATTTTGGAAGACGTTCATTATTTTGGGAACCATATTTGATCGAGGTAAATAGATTACTACGATATTTTCATTGAGGAGTAAGGTTGACTTATATTTTGAAGAATCGATGAATTTAAGGTGAACTTATAGTAATTTAGGTTACTTATGGGAATGACTAACCTATCTTGGGTAAAATATGTTTAGGTTAGCTACTTTTTTTATAAGATGTTAGGAGTGGTTGATGTTGTCTGGAGATGAACAGTGAAGTTGTTTTGGAAGACTATGTTATGAAATCCTTCTTGTATTTGGGTTTCAATCTTAGTTTGGTTTTTTTTTAGGAATTTTAAGGACCGTTATTTATGGAATGGTCTATGATGAAATTTGGGTAGTACCATGGAACTTTGATGATTTAAAAGTAGTTTCCATTCCTATGGGATTCTTTCTTTTTGAAGAGTTGTTTTACCTTAACCTTTCTGTTTTTGGGATAATGTTTAAAGATAGAAGAAATAGATAGTTAATCTTTTGAAGATTATGTGATTCTATAGAAGATGATTCTTGTGCTTTTATGAGACCAAGTGTTTTTGAATTCTCATCATTTGGAGAAAAGATTAGTGTTGGTAGGGACTTGTTAAAGGATGAAACTCTACTTGAAGGTAGGTATATTTTCTTATGTTTTTGTTCTATGTAGTAAATGAAATCCTCAAAATTTTGAAAAGAAACGTAAAACAAAAATGTTGTTGGTTTACGTTTCCTACTAGGTAATCAAAGACCGTTTACACACATCATAAGTTTGGGATTTTCTCATGGTTAACTTTCTCCTAATCATGTTCTCTATCACTCTCCTTCAGAACTTGACCCTTTGTTTTCTCCTCCACGTCCATGTTTTCCTACATGGAACCCTAGTGTGGGTTAACTCGGGTGACCATTGTACTTCCCTTTCTTTATTTTAAAGTAATAGTTTTACTGACTCCTTTTCCGATGTGGGACTTTCAATGAAATTTCAAAACCCAATTTTAAAATTACGAGGACGCAATTTCTTAAGGGGGGAAGATTGTAACGACCCGAAATTTTGAAATAAATTTTGTTTCCTAATTTTATGTGTTATTGTTATACTCAACAAAAATGTTTCATTTGGTAACATGAGTATAATTAAAATGAGACTGTTGGGTTTTGACTGTTATTTGACCATTGGTCAATATGACCGCTGGAAACTAAACATTTTGACTATTGTCTCTAAATACAAGCAATCTTGGTTAATTAATATAGAAAGAAGATTCGATGGCCTCACCCAGTAGTCTTGGACCGATCGAAGCCCATCAAACAGAACATGGGAAGGAGGTAGCACCACTGGGCTTTGCTCTGGACCAAACCCAAGCCGAACATCATCGTATAAAGCTAGAACGGGATCGCCTTCGCGAGAAGTTCAAACTGATAGAAATTACTACTCGTGCGATGTTAGTCGAGCCTCCCTCAGATTCTCTCACCTTAGCACACCTTACACTTAGGTCCTATGCTGGTGTGATAAGGGGCTATGTAAGGAGACCGCAACTTTCTTGTGTAATCCTTTGTTTTAAATAAAATTTCGATTTCTTTTATGAATTTTTAAATGACCGGATAAATATAGTATGCAAATTTTTGATGAATTTTAGAAAAAGGATATTTTAAATATGTTTATGTAAACCCTAAATAATTAAAAATGTGTAATGATTCTCAATAAATGGTCTTCTGCAATTATGTTCAGTACTAAATTTAGAGTCTAATAAGATGAACTTGATTTTTGATGAATAGTAAATTATGAATAGTGATTTTATGATTAGGATTAATACTGTGTCCAAATGGATTAGTAATCTCACTTAAGGAAAGTATTAAAATAAGCTAGGCACTTTGATTAAGTAATGTGATTCAATAAAATGGTTAAATAACGGTTTCATAAATTATTATTCAAGTATTAGTTTTTTCGGATGAATAGTGTTTTTTAATTAAAAATTTAATTAAAAATAATTAGAAAATTACTTTTATAAAAATGACTTTATTTTTGAACTCAGAACATCGATATTATGTTATGTTAATTTTTGGGGATTTTTCTGAAAAAAATGACTTTTCGGTGAATAGTGTATTTATTTAAAAATAAAATTAAAAATATTTAGAAAATTATTTTTATAAAATGGAGTTCATTTTTGAAATCGGAGCATTGATATTTAGTTAAGGTGAAAGTTTGGGATTTTTCTGAGAAAGATGAATTTTTCAGTGAATAGTAAAAATGCAGTTTTAGGGTTTCGGTATGTTTAATGACATCATAATTGTGTCATGATGATGTCATGATATCTTTTAAGTGTTGGCCGGCCAAGGGTGATGAATTATTGTTTTGGGGTCCCCATGTGGCCTAACTCCATGATAAATGCCAAGGGAGAGCACATGGGTTTGAGAAAAGCACATGTGAGGTGTCCCTTGGCCATTAATGCCTTGTCCCCTCACTTTCCCTATAAATACCAAGCCCTTCTCTCATCCATTCGACTCCCCACTCATTCCCAACGAATTTTGGGTCTCATTACCTCCCAAGGAGTCCTCCCAAGGTTCCCCCAAGCCCTCAAGGTCCCAACCTTTGAGGTTTAAGAGTTACATTTTAAGGTAAGGGATCCGACCTCTCTCTTTCATTTCAAGTAATCTCTTTTATGTCATTTCTTTTATACTCCATGTTCTTATGTTGGAGGATGTTCTTTTATATTCATCATAATGCCTATTTCATGTTCATATGATGAGAGACCCCCCCTTGCTCTCATCAATTCTTTTTAATAATGTTTAAGTGGCGGCGTTAGGCTGCCGAATTTTTAAGGGATTCTTTCACCTTCCTCGTTTTGAAGTTCTATTTTCATTCAAGTCTTTCATGTTCCTTTTTATTATGTTGGGGTATGATCTCTAAATTTTCATACTGATCTTTTATGATCATATGATGAGAGACCCCATTTGATCGCTTCAATTCAGTATTTTGATGTTTTAAGTGGCGTCGTTAGGCTGCCGAATTTTTAAGTGGTTCTTCACCCTTCTCGTTTTGAAGTTCTACTTTCATGTCAATTATTTCAAGTTACTTTTTGTTATATTGGGGTATGATATCTATATATATAATACTGGAATCTTATGTTCATATGATGAGAGACCCCATTTGATCTCTTCAATTCAGTATTTTGATGTTTTAAGTGGCGCCGTTAGGCTGCCGAATTTTTAAGTGGTTCTTCACCCTTCTCGTTTTGAAGTTCTACTTTCATGTCAATTCTTTCGAATTACTTTTTGTTATGTTGGGGAATTATCTCTATATCTATCATACTGAACTCTTATGTTCACATGATGAGAGACCATATTTGATCTTTTCAAATCATTTTTGTTGATGTTTAAGTAACGCCGTTAGGCTGCCGAACTTTCATAAGAGAAATCTAATTTTTTTCTTCCTTCCATGTTTTTCATTTCAGATGGTATGTCCTTGAAATTTCATTACCATGATCATGTATCCTTCTTATTCTGTCCATGTACTATTTTATGGGTCATTTATGAATGTTTGAACCATTTTACCTCTCTTTTAATGTCTTCTAAAACCTCGGAACATTGGCGTTATGCTGCGGAATTTCTCTCTCAAAATGTCTATCTCTTTTTCTAATGTTCTTTTATTTTATTAAGTGAATACTCAAATATCATTCTTCTAAAGGGGTATTCACATATATACCAAAATTTTCTATTTTAAATTCTGGTATTTACATACATGAGACCCCCCTTCCTTTTATGTGGGTTTTAAAGTAACGTAAAGATCATGTCTTTAAAGCAGTTTTTAAAACGTTATGATTATGAAATGAAACCCATTAATTTTATGCTATATTGGTTATTTATGAAATTTTTTATGATGATATATGTGGCTCACATTATAATAAAGGCAAATTTAAGGGTGCGCCCTGATAGCGCTCCAATGCATTGGGTAATGATGTAACCACTAGAGATTACAATTTTCACGATACCTTGGTGAATAACCTTGGTAATTTTAAAATGACACCTTGGGGATGGACCTTGGTGATATGTTCATGATTTTCTATGTTAAATGATGTAGCCACATCTTCAAGTTATGAAAAAGTTTTCTTTTTATTATGATATGCCTCATGATTTCATTTTCATGCCTTAAAGTTCTTTTCATGACTTTATTGATGTATATCAAGTTCATATGTAAAATGTTTCACTTGTTTCCCTTGCTGGGCCTGCTGCTCACCCTTCCTTTTGATGTATGTCCCCAGGTTATGAGATGCAGTAATGAGCCTAGGGTGAACATGAGGAGAATCCTTTCAAGTGTTTAAGAAGAATGTTTTTTTTGTTTCATGTTTTATGTTCCTTGTTTCCAAGACACTAAACCTTAAAGATACTCAGTTCCGTGTAATGGAATGAAAGTTATGTTATAAAAATAAGGGATTCTATAAAACTGGTCGATACTCCAAGCATCAAAAAGTCCCACGAAGATTTATTTCAAAGGTCCGCCCCATGAAAGGTGTCTGAACGAACAGACGGTGTGTCAATCAGACGCCCGGTCTGTGAGTTATAAGCCTTTTACTCCCGGGGGCCCGGTTGGTTTCATGTACGAACCAAATCGACTGCATCTCAACAGTATCAAAAACTTTCATGGGTATACTCAATGGAACCATTTCTCAACGAGATTACCGATGTCGATGACGGTTCGTCAAACAGACGTCCGGTCTGAGAGTTATTGGTTTTTCCGTACAAGGGGGCCCGGTTGGTTTATAAGCTAAACCAACCCGACCGTACTCCAACTACGTCTGAACCTTGATCAGAGTATGCCAAAAGATATGTCTCAATAAAAGGAAACCAACTTAATTAATGGCACGTCAATCGGACGTCCAGTCATAAAGTTATAAGCATTTCCACTCTGAGGCCCCGATTGGATTCATGTTCGATCCAACCCGGTCGTACCACAAAAGTCATCGGTTAACCAAACTGGTCACACCGTTGCAATCTATACTGAAAAATACACGAGATGGACTACCCATTGGTCCAAAACAGATAGCCGGTGAAAAAGTTACATTTCACCACAACACGTGCGAGCCGGGCCTCATGGGGCCCGTGCCCCGACCACTACGTAAATATCCAAAATGTGTATTGAAACATCTTTCTTAATTCTAGGGTCACAACGTAGCAGACAGTTTGTCATTCTGACACCGTATGAGAGAGATATATCAGGTACAAATCCCGTAATAATAATGATAATATTATTATTCGGTGTTTCGTGGAACCGATCCACGAACCAGAATTTAGTATCCAACATTCGACTTGAATTGAACGTTTTATTAGTAGGATTACATCGCCACTGACGGAAAGCCAATCGGACGTCGCACGCATGAGTTATGGCGGGTCAAAGATTTAATAATAATATTAAATCAATTATTTTTCAAGCGTTTTGGGTACCCGATCCAAAAACCCGAAAAAGACATTCAATATTGGACTCGGAATGTCGATCTCAAAATCTGGGTCGCACTACCACAGACGGTTCGTGAAACCGAGGTCGCACGAATAAGTTGCGGTCGAAAAAGTGTTTTATCAACAAAAATAATAATATGACTATTATATTATTATTTTTAACTGATTTTACCACAAAAAACACAATGTCACGCGCCACCACCCTCTCTCTCCAATTGGTGCACCTAACTCCATTTCACGCATGGAAATACTTAATTAAATGGTGTGCACCACATTCATTGGATTCCCTTTCATTCTTTAATTTTTAATTTATTTCCTTTAAAATTTTTCTCTCTCCAATATCTTTCTCCATTCACTTTTTCTTCTCCACCAAACCCTACCAGTCTGGCCTTCCCACGACTGCCTCCCACGTCGGATCTACCACCTCCAGCCTTCCACCATCCTGGCTTCCCTCCGCGCCACCACACCGCCCCCGGCTACCTGCACCGGTGTGCCTCAAACCGGCCGCAATGCCTGGCCACCCGCCCACCCGCCCACTCGCCACACCACCTCCCATTACAATGCACCCGACCCCATTCCGCCGCACATCAAGAACATGTTGGCTGTGGGTCTGGACTTGTTTGTAGTCCGTACCCACTGCATTAGTAGTTCGAATAAACACCAAACAGAATATTCTTCCATGCTCGAGGGAAATAATCACCTAAACTTAAATAAACAAAAACCCCCTACCTCGGTAATTAATGTAGCACTTCATTGATTCGTGGAATGCGGCATCACGAATGATGGATGTCTATTCCATTGACATCAGGGTGTGTCCGAAGTAGAAACACCGTTGGAGAAATCCCCTACGTTCTTCACTGTAGAGTCATTCGTCATTGAAGGTTTGTGTTCTTCGTCAAAGAAGAACACTTCCTTCTATGTCTTCTCAAGAGTTCCTCCACCAATATAGCCAACCCCCAAAATAATTAAAAGGCTCTCCATAATATAAAATTCCATGTAATTCAAACCTTTGATGGAATATTAATTAGGGAGGTGATGGGTTTCCATAATAAAAAGAGTTGTCACATTAAATTGGAGAGATGTTAAAGGGGGGTTAGAGAGGGTTAAGGAAGTTGATAGGTTGGGTATCGTGTGGGCCCCACCTCTCATTTATACACAATTTGAAGAGTTTACTTTCCAGGATATAAAAATAAAATTGTTCAACAATTTTATTTATTTTAAACTAAATCCCCTAATAATAAAATTCAACCCGCTTATAATGCAACTGCTGTAAAGGTCCCCTTAAGTAATTATCGGCGCTGCGAGTTCATCGGTGCCCTCATATTTTAATTCCGAGCACCGGTTCAAAAGATAGAAAAACATGCTTGGTTGTTCACTGAACATACCCTAGCTAAACTTCGGAAATTGATTCCGGGCACACTGGGCCTCAGATTTAGGTGCCGTCAGAAACTGCGTACTCATAAAATTCCAAAGAAATTAAGAAAAAATTTCCTCTGAAATTTCCGAGACATTACATTACTCCCACCTCAGGTATTTACGTCCTCGTAAAGCTACAACACACACTAGGGAAAAACAAAAGTGGTACTGAGCACGCATTTGAGCCTTCTGCTTCCATGTGCTCTCCTGGAGGTTCCCGTGCTGCCAACAAATGCACACTAAAGGAATCGACCGTCCACGTAGAACCCACTCCTATCATCCCTCGAACTATACTAAAACCTCTATGAATGTCTCCCCGTCATCAATGTCGAGCTCCCTGTGTGGTCGATAATGTGTGAAGGGTCATGCATGTATCTCCTCAGTTGAGATACGTGGATGACATCGTGCACCCAGTGCAACTGAGGTGGAAAGGTCAAGCGGTAAACCAACTCTCCTACCCTACTGAGGACCTAGAAAGGTCCATTGAACCTTGTAGATAACTTGCCGCTTTGTCTACATCTCCGTAGACCTCGTGGAGGTGAGACCTGTAGGAAAGACATGGTCTCCATCCTCGAACTTCATTGGTCTCCGTATCCTATCATTATAGTATTTCTGCATGCTTTGTGCATTCTTCATCTACTCCTGGATGATCTGCATCTTCTACTTTGTAGCTTGAACCATCTCTGGTTCTACACGTGTTGAATCCATCAACATCCACAAAGAATATTTGAAACGTGGACAGCTGTTGTCTTTCCACCCCTAACAGCTGAATATCAGTCCTCCTACAGAGCGCTTCCGCATCAATGCTCACCTTCCAAGGAGTATAGAATATCTTGAAGTCATAGTCCTGGAGTAACTGGAAACAAAAAACTCTTTTCTATCACAAGGGTAAGGCTAGTCAACTCAAGAGTGATCAGCCGCACCCTCCTAAGCATGAGTTTATAGTTGTGATACCTGGGTTTTCTTTTTTTGCAGACCATGGAAAAACCTCATCCCAACATTGTAGATACACCACAACCTTTATTCCTAATACCGTAAATTTTTGTATGAACTGTGGTTGCCCAGCCCATACTTAAACTAACGTCATAAGGCCTCGACGCTACCACCAAGAGCTTCCAACTGAAACTCTCACCTCAAGGGTCAGATCACACCATCGGCATAAGCGTGATTATCAAGTCTCCTCCCAAAGGTATCTCCAGACATGAGGATCAAGTCAACGGCTTAACTGGAAACTCTAGGCTTGGGACAAGATTCGTGGAAGAAAGGAATGATTGGTATCTATTTCTATTGATAAGGCAGCTCATAGTAGACACAGAGCATACCTCGAATAATTCCTGGAGCCCCTGGGTCACACTCCTTGATAGCATGAAGCTACTCTCTTCCCCTGCCCTGCTGCTCCCTAAGCCTGACGGGAACTAAAAAGGCGGGTGGTTGCAACATGTCAAAATGTTCACCACCCCATGATTCTCTCCTAGATCTGCTTCCACACCTGTTGGCCTATAGATTCATCTATCCTTTTCACTTCCTCTTCTTGAAACATTTTACACGCCTAAGTCTCCGAGACTGGCTCTAGTTTCCTGCTTTCCCACTGCCAACCTTAACTGGCTGCATCCACTCAACCAAAGAATTATCAACCACAAAGGTTCTCTCTAGAACCATAGTATAAGTAGGAATGCATAGAGAAAGAAGTGCTGGCTCGGATGTCCTTTAGACACACCTCACTCAGAAGTCGGAGCCCTGAAGCACTGATCACATCGTATTCATCGAGTACCAGGAATGGTTATTATGCCCCGATGAATTCTCAGCTACCGACATGTCATCCTGCCGAAGATGTATAAGCTCTAGAAAACACTCTACCACCCCCTCAAGGCAGTACTCAGCTGCCTGTGAGTTGGGATCACCTCGGAAGTTGATGGATATCTGGTGCTGAAACATAAGTAAGGCACTAAGCCTACTAGTATCCTCTACTGGTACCACCTGTAGTGTCTCCTGACCAACAGGCAATGATATTGCTGGAACACTACCTGATGGTACTATCTCGGGCATTGGTCCACGTGTCGACGCCCCATCACTATACGGACCAACCTCATGGTCTCTCACTGGAAAACACAAGTATTTAAGTCCACTATCTTATCTACTAGTGTCTAAACTAAGTGTAAAACTCTAGCATTCGCCTCCATCCAGCCCACTACTGCCTGGGAATCTGTCTCGCCTCGTAACCTCGGAGGCCTCTGCTATTGGAACTCGTGCAACACGCACTACCAGCGTGCACCGTACACTAGTATGGCTGGTGTAATCTACTGACTAACGTGTGGTGGTGCTTCTGGTACACCACCTGAAGGTGCCAACATAGAAAGAGGGCCTTGCACCGGAGTCTCGTCGCTCTGTGGGCCATCATCGAGTACTCTCTCGGAACTCCAACTAACTGCCTGTGTGGAGACATCCTGAACAGTTGCGACATGGTCAAAGATTTATACCTGGTGAGATGACCTGGTTTGAGAAGACTTTAAAACTTTTTGGAAACACACAGGCAGTTAGTGTTTTCATGTACTAAGTCGGAAATTAGTAGTCAGGATCCTGGTGTATGGGTACATCAGCCGCCACACCAACAATGGAATCCCTGAACTGAAGACCACACTCGGTACCCTTAACACTATTTCTTCATAGAAAGGAATGATCAGTGTTCTGAGTTCTGCGGTAGAACCAACTCCTCTAATACCAATTTTTTACGACCCGTCCTCGGGGCCCATGCCGTGACAACCCTAAGCCCACCTTCCATAGGCCTGGGGCTGGCGACTAGCACCAAAGGTGTAAATCTTGATATCTGGGAAGACATTGCCTTTATAAAACATAAAAACATCCAACCAGAGTACAAGCAGAAGTAATACACTAAGTACAAAATAAAGTGCTGAAAAGTAAATGGTCTAGAATACAAACCCAACTGAGAAGTAAAGCTACAACTGAACAAAAGTACAACAGAAATGGCAAACAACTGGAAAATAGAAGCAGCTCTTAGGTCATCCACCTCGGATCCTACCTGGAGGGTAGTTATAGATAGCCTCCTCAACGCTCTCGCTTTCCAACCTCCTCCTTGTACTGTCTCATTGTGAAGTCCACCTCTGAGTACTATCTCATCGTGATGTCTACCTCCGGGTACTGTCTCATCCTAGTACTCTCAATCTCTGTCAGCGATGTCTGTCGTCTGCATCCAATACAATGAGGTGCGGGCATAGCCCGTGCATGGGTGAGTATAATGATACTTATTAGGGACCCCAAGACCATCAAGGTTTCACTAAATCCAACAAGAATATCCACAAAGAAGGATCTTAACAGAAAACCCTTACTTAGGTATAAGCCCATACTTATACCTAAGTTATCAAGTTACCCATCACAATCAATTGGAAACACAAAGGTTATGAAATCAATGGATAACCACTACTTAGGTATATTCCCATACATATACCTAAGTTATCATGTGACCCATCTCAATCAAGAGGTAAACACAAAGTCATTGACTCAGCTCAAACATGGATTTTCATTATCGAAACCACAACTGGTGGGGAACTCCTCCTCCGTCGAGTACAGTATCCCTGTCACGACTCAGAGGTGCTACTTACTAACCTTAGACTGCTGATGTACTCCTCCCATCGAGTACCACAGGTCTGCTGCTAAATATCGGGCGCTCCGTCCGCTATGGGTCTACCGCCAAATATCGGGCGCTCCCCCTAATAGCCTACAGAGGTACTCCTCCTGTCGAGTACCGCAGGTATGCTTCCAACTACTAGGTGCTCCGTACTCCATGGGTCTGCCACCCAATACTGGGCACTCTGTCCACTGGGCTAATCGAATCACTCCGACTCGAATCGGTCAAGCAGTGATCAGGTCTACAACTACTAGGTCTCCGCACTCTGTACGCTCGTCTTCGGGAAGGTCCACTCCACGAGCCACTGGTCAATACTCCAAGTATCACAAAGTCCCACAAAGATGTATCTCAAAGGTCCGACTTGTCAAAGGGGTCTCAACGCAACAGACGGCACGTCATTCGGACTCCCGACCTGTGAGTTATAAGCCTTTTATTCTCGGGGCCCCGGTTGGATTCATGTACGAACCAACCCGGCCGTATCTCAAAAGTATCCCGAACTCCCATTGGTATACTCAACGGAACCATTTCTCAACGAGATTACCAATGTCGTTGACGGTTCGTCAAAAAGACGTCCGGTCTGAGAGTTATTGGCTTTTTCGTACCAGGGGGCCTAGTTGGTTTATAAGCTAAACCAACCCGACCATACTCCAACTGCATCCGAACCTCGAGTGGAGTATGCCAAAAGTTATGTCTCAACAAAAGGAAACCAACTTAATTAACGGCATGTCAATTGGACTTTCGATCATTAAGTTATTAGTGTTTCCGCTCTGAGGGACCAGTTGGATTCATGTTTGATCCAACCCGGTCGTACCATAAAAGACACCAGTTAACCAAACCAGTCACACCATTTCGATCCATACTGAAAAAATACACGAGATGGACTATCTATTGGTCCAAAATGGATAGCCGGTGAAAAAGTTACATTTCACCGCAACACACGCGAACCGTCCCTCATGGGGCCCGCCCCAACCTCTACTTAAATATCCAAAATTGGTCTTAAAACATCCATCTTAATTCCCGAGTCGCAACTTCGCAGATGGTCCATCATTCCGACACCGTATAAGAGAGATATGTCAGATAAAAATCCCGTAATAATAATAATAATAATAATATTCAGTGTTTCGTGGACCCGAACCACAAACCAGAATTTAGTATCCAACATTAGACTTGAATCGACCGTATTATTGACAGGATTACATCGCCAATGATGGAAAGCCAATCAGACATCGCACACATGAGTTATGGCGGGTCAAAGATTTAATAATAATATTAAATCAATTATTTTTCGAGTGTTTCAGGTTCCCGATCCAAAAACCTGAAAAAGACATTCAATATTGGACTCGGAATGTCCATCTCGGAATCTGGGTCGCACTGCCGTAGAAGGTTCGTGAAACCGAGTTATCACGAATAAGTTGCGGTCAAAAAAGTGTTTTATTAACCAAAATAATAATATGATTATTATATGATTATTTTTAATTTATTTTACCTCAAAAAAACACAATGTCACGCACCACCACCATCTCTCTCCAATTGGTGCGCCTCCCTCCATTTCACGCATGAAAATCCCTAATTAAATGGTGTGCATCACATTCATTGGATTCTCTTTATTTCTTTAAGTTTTAATTTATTTCCATTAAACATTTTCTCTCTATAATCTCATTCTCCATTCACTATTTCTTCTCCACCAAACCCTACCAGCATGGACTTCCCGCGACTGCCTCTCACACCAGATCTACCACCTCCGGCCTACCACCATCCTGGCCTCCCGCCGCGCCGCCGCACCGCCCCCGGCTACCCGCACCGACATGCCTCAAACTAGCTGCATTTCCTGTCCCCTCGTTAGCTCGTTGCGCCACCTCCCATTACCACGCACCCGACCCCATGCGGCCGCACATCAAGAACAAGTTGGCAGTGGGTCCAGACTTGATCGTAGTTCGTACCCACAACGTTAGTAGTTCAAATAAACACCCAACAAAATATTCTTCCATGCTCGAGGGAAATAATCCCGTAAACATAAATAAACAAAAACCCCCTAACTCGGTAATTAAAATCGCAAGTCATTGATTCACGGAATGCGGCGTCGCGGAAGATGGACGTCTATTCTTTTGACATCAGGGTGTGTCCGAAGTAGAAACACCTTTGTAGAAATCCCCAGCATTCTTCACGGCGGAGTCATTCTTTGTTGAAGGTTTGTGTTCTTCGTCAAAGAAGAAAACATCCATCTAAGTCTTCTCAAGAGTTCCTCCACTAATATTTACAAACCCCAAAATAATTAAAAGGCTCTCCATAAGATAACATGCGATGTAATTCAAACCGTTGATGGAATATTAATTTGGGAGGTGATGGGATGCCATAATAGGGGGAGTTGTCACATTAAATTGGAGAGGTGTTAAAGGGGGGTTAGAGAGTGTTAAGGAAGTTGAGAGGTTGGGGATCATGTGGGCCCCACCTCTAATTTATCCAAACATTGAATAGTTTAACTTCCAAGATATAAAAATGAAATTGTTCAATAATTTTATTTATTTTAAACTAAATCCCAAAATAATAAAATTCAACCCGCTTAAAAAACAACTGTGGTAAAGGTCCGCTTAAGAAATTACCGGCGCTACGAGTTCATCGGTGCCCTCTGATTTCAATTCTGAGCACATGTTCAAAAGATAGAAAAACCTGCCCATTTGTTCACTGAATGTACACGAGTTAAACTTTGGAAATTGATTCCGGGCATACAGGGCCTTGGATTCAGGTGCCGTTAGAAACTGTGTACTCGTAAAATCCAAATCAATTAAGAAAAAATTTCCATTTAAATTTATAGGACATTAAATTACTCCCACCTCAGAGCATTACATCCCCATAAATCTACAATACACACTAGGGGAAAAAATTTGGTACTGAGCATGCATATGAGCCTTCTGCTCCCATGTGCTCTCTAGGAGGTTCCCGTGCTGCCAACGAATGCACACTAGAGGAATCTACCATCCAAGTAGAACCCACTCCTGTTGACCCTCAACCTCTACTAGAACCTCTGTGAATGTTGGCCCGTCATCGATGTCCAGCTCCCTGTGGTTGATGATGTGTGAAGGGCCATGCACGTATCTCCTCAATTGAGATATGTGGATGACATCGTGCACCCAGTGCAATTGAGGTGGAAAGGTCAAGCCGTAAACCACCTCTCTTACCCTGCTGAGGACCTAGAAAGGTCCGTTGATCCTTGGATATAACTTGCCGCTTCGGCCACATCTCCATAGACCTCATCGAGGTGAGACCTGTAGGAAAGATGTGGTCACCATCGTCGAACATCAATGGTCTCTGTATCCTATCATCATAGGATTTCTGCCTGCTCTGTGAAATCTACATCGGCTCCTGGATGATCTGAACCTTCTTCATCATAGCATGAACCATCTCTGGTTCTACATGTGCTGACTCCATCACCATCCACATAGAATATATGAAACGGGGACAGTTGTTGTCTCGCCACCCCTAAGAGCTGAATATCAGTCCTCATACTGAGCGCTTTCGCAACAATGCTCCCCTTCCCAGGAGTATATACTATCTCGAAGTCATAGTCTTGGAGGAACTAAAAACTAAAAACTCTTGCTGTCACGAGGGTAAGGCTAGCTGACACAAGAGTAATCGGCCGCACCCTCCTAAGCATGTGTTTATCCTTGTGCTGCCTGGGTTTCCCTTTTCACCGACCAAGGAAAAACCTCATCCCGACATTATAGATAAACAACAACCTTTTTTCCTAATATCGTCAATTTTTGTACGAAATGTGGTTGCCCAGTCCATTCTCAAACTAACTTCATAAGGCCTCGACGCTGCCACCAAGAGGTTCCCACCAAAACTCTCACCTCAAGGGTCAGATCACACCATCATCATAAGCGTGATTATCGAGTCACCTCCCAAAGGTATCTCCAGACATGTGGATCAATTCAACAGCTTAATCGGAAACTCTAGGTCTGGGACAATATCAGTTGAAGAAAAGAATGATTGGTATCTATGTATATTGATAAGTCAGCTCATATTAGACACAGACCGTACCTCAAATCATTCCTAGAGCCCCTGGGTCACACTCATTGACCGCATGCAGCTACTCTCTTCCCCTTCCCTCCTTCTCCCTGAGCCTGTCGGGAACTACAAAGGTAGGTGGTTGCAACATGTCAAAATTTTCACCACCCCATGCTGCTCTCCTAGCTCTGATTCCACGTCTGCTTCCCTACAGATTCATATGTCCTTTTTCATTTCCTCTTCTTGAAACATTTTACGTGCCCAAGTCTCCGAGACTGGCGCCAGTTTCTTGCTTTCTCACATCTAACCTTAACTGGATGTATCTACTCTGCCAAAGAATTATCAACCAAAAAGGTTCTCTCTAGCACCCTAATATAAATATGAATGCATAGAGAAAAAGTGTTGGCTCGTATTTCCATTAGACACACCTCACTCAGAAGTCCGAGCCCTGAAGCACTGATCACATCGTATTCATCGAGTACCAAGAATGGTTTGGTATGCCCCGATGAATTATTAGCTACCGACATGTCATCCTGGAGAAGATGTATAAGCTCTATAAAACTCTCTACCACCTCCTCAAGCTAGTCCTCAGCCACCTGTGAGTCGAGATCACCTCAGAACTTGAGGGATATCTGGTTCTAAAACATATGTAAGGCACTAATCCTACTAGTATCCTCTACCGATACCACCGGTAGTGTTTTCTGACCAACATGTAGTGATATAGCTGGAACACTACTCTAAGAACCCGAATCTTCGTTAAGGTATGTTTTACCTTTTTCTGGAGTTTTTAAGGAAAATAAATTTTCTGGAAATTTCATAAGTACACGCCGTGTACTTTCTGAGTACACACCGTGTACTCTGTTCCGGCTTGAAGCCGTGTGTCGGTCATGTCCGGGCCACACACACGGTGTGTAAGGCTGGGGTGGAGGCCGGTTAATTTGGAGTATGGAAAAATTTAAGTACACGTCATGTACTAAAGAAGTGCACGTCGTGTACTTTTTTTTCATTAAACGGACCGGGGTCACGCCTAACCCCTATTTCCATCTTATTCTCCAGTTTTCGACCATCCGAGAGTGACTGTATGACCGGATCTTCGACGCAGTCCCTCATCATCGTTCGTTCTCCGATTTGACCACGGTCAATTGCGTTGGAATCGCAGCGGTGAGTTCTTCCTTCTACTTTAGCCTTGTTTCTTTATTCCTACTCATTTCCAAGTTATCATGGGATGAATGTTTTGTGTGTTTTCTCAGATCTACATTGTTATAAGAGGAATCTATCCTCTAGGTTCGCTTATATCGATCTCTTTGGATTGAGGTAGGTGGTTTGTGCCTTTCCGTACAAAGTTGATGAATATTTTGTGAAATTTCCACCAATACCCATGAACGGGGTGTTGTGTGTTTCCTGTTTTTCCCTTGTTGCTTTCCTGATTTGCTTGATTGCTTTAGTAGAGGTTATTTCTTGTGATTAGAGTAGTTTTTTTGTGATCAGATTGCTTTTCCATGCTTGTTCTGCCTGTTTGGCATTTTTCCAGTTGCCAAGCCTAGTCGTAGGATAGTGGAACTGTTGTTTTATTATTGTTGTTGAGCCTTAGTTGATTGCCAAGTAGTTCATGAGGTTTACTTGGATCATATACATGCACTGAGCATGTTTAGTTATACTCAGGACTGTGAGAACCTAGAGTAGTAGACCAAAGAGAGAATTGACGAAAGGGCTTCTCCAGAGTGTCTTTTAATCATGATGCGAGACCAAGGGGAGAATTGATGGAAGGGCTTCTCCAGAGTGTCTTTTAATTATGACGCGGGCTATAGGGGGAATTGATGTTGAGTGCTTCCCTAGAGATCCTTTAGCACGATATGAGACTATATGGGGAATTGACGGTGAGTGCTTCCCGAGAAAGTCTTCTTACTTACGTAGCTGAAACAGAGGGGTGAGACTGCGTGTGCCTCCCAGAGGGTTTCTAGTACTTAGAGGTTGAACCCTAGGGGTTAGAATGTGAGAGATACCCAGAGGGTTACCTATTTTCTTCTTGTTTCAGACTTCTTACTTGTGTGCTTTACTTATTAGAATAGTGGTTCGTAGCTGCTTGTGCTTTTTCGTTTACTGCTTCTTGTTTTATTACTTCCATGTATTCATTGACTATTAGGCACAAATATTTGGGTTATTGCCTACTGGGATTGTTTCTCAGACCCTGTTTGGGCCATGATTTTGGGCCCAAGAAGACTATGTTGCTGCAGGTATATATAAGGGCAAATGCCCTTCTACTTCAGGATCTTGACTGCATCTGGAGCTGGGGAGCATGGGACCGAGCTGTGGATCGTGATGCGGAGGAGATTATTTTGTTTTATTTTTTCACTTGGTTTCATTTGTATTTCAGCATGTTGTTTTGTTTGTTGTTTTTCTTATATACTTGTACCTGATGCATCATTTTCATCATAGTTATATATCTACATTGCTTCTGTTGTTTGGTTTTTGTTGTTATGCATGTCGTTTACTGCTTCCATTGTTTGTTGTTGTTTTCTTACCTTGTATACCTTACCGAATGAGGGAATAGTTTCCCCACTGACTCACCAAGGCCCTCGCTTCTAGTCGGTAGCCTCTGGCATTCGGGGAAAGGGGATTGAGGTCATGTGGCGAACTGGGTACGGGGCACCAGTGGAGGGGCTCTGGACTCGGGATGTTACAAAGTGGTATCAGAGGAGTTCTTTTCTCTTGTCTTACTGTTTGGAGACCTTAGCTAGGGATAGGATGGATTCGGTACTTGGCATTAAGCTCTGATCGGGAGTAGCTAACCCATGTACAGGGAAAATCCATACTACCTCCTTAATTACAGTTTTCTAGTTTTGAGATTTTATAGTTGATCTGATTTCACCTAGAGTGATTCGTATGACTTGTGCAGTTATTGTTTTGATATTTTGGTTCTATTTTTATCGCAACCTGATTATATGAGGGTATTCCATCTCATGAATCATATAGGAACTTGTAGAAATCAAATGTCATGCATTATTTCCATGCCGTCTAGGGTATATTAGCGATTGCATGCTGTTGTGATAGGCTCTGTGTAGATTATGCATGCTGTTGTGATAGATGCTTGATAGATTCTCTATTTTTATGTTAGAAAACTATTTGTTTTGTTCCTTGCTTAAAAATTAATGATGAACTGTGGTTCTTGAGGTTTTATGGGCCCTCACAGATCAGAATTTGGCATCTTTTACCTTGTTTTTAGTGTTTCTGGAATTCTATGCAGTTTCTGAGCTACTGCTCAATAAAACCCAGAATACACGGTGTGTACTTTTTAGATACACGCCATGTAGTTTTTAGGCTATGTCACTGACCGTGTGAGCAGAACACGGTGTCATGGGAGTAACTTCAAGAACATGCAGGGTACCAATGGTACACACTGTGTGAGTTCGGAGCCGTGTACCCGACCGTGTCACTAACAACACGGTCCGATGAAGCTCAGGTAGAACATGCTGTGTCCGTAGGGAACACGCCGTGTAGTCCTGTCCAGGTACCTGGCCGAGTCACAAACAACACGGGTCGACGTGACCTTCTTTTCCACATGCTGTGTCTGTAGGGAACACGCCGTGTAGTCCAGTCCAGGTACCCGACCGTCTCACAAACAACATGTGTCGGCGTGACCTTCTTTTCCGCAGGCCGTGTTTGTTCGGAACATGCCGTGTAGTCTTGCCCAGGTACCCGGTCATGTCACGAACAACACGGGATGGTGTCGCCTTCACCTATGCACACTGTGCTTGTTCAGATCACGCCGTGTAAGGTCTAGCCATGTAGACGGCCGTGTGCTCAACAACACGGACAACCGAAGCCTTGTCTAGTACACACCATGTTTGTTTCGAACACACCGTGTAGCCTTAGGTTGAGTCGGACTGTGTGGGTTAGCTGTGTAAGGAGAATCAGGCAGGGGGATAGTTTTCAAGTACACGCCCTGTGGGGGGGTCAACACGTCGTGTAGTCGGAAGTGTACACGACTTGTAGGGCAGGGGTACACGCCCTTGTCAGTGGTTTAAGAAGACACGCCGTGTAGTTTTATACACACCGTATAGTCGTGTTTTGAAATCTTGTGTGTTTTTCTTCCCCTATTCCTATTTTTCACTCTTGTGTTCCTTTTCCTTGTTTTCCTGATCTAAGGTGTGCTTTTGATCTTTCAAAGCTATGCCTCTGAGACGTCCTCCGGTCGTACGTCTGTCGTCAAGCAGTTATCAGACGCCAGACAGGGCTGATCAGGGACTTCCTATCGATCCCCTAGCCAAGCCAGCCTTGGCACTGGTTGTTGTACCAGTCACAGGCATTGATGCAAAGTTTAGGGAAGGTTTCATGAGGATGATGCAGGCCTTCCCGGGAGCACCGCCTCCTGCCTCGTTTATGGAAGACTTGACGCGGGTCTTTCAGCAGTAGCATCCTCCCACGTTCTCGGGGGAGGGAGGACCTTAGGCTGCAGAGTCATGGCTGGAAGGCATGCTGACTATCTTCGAGCATCTGGAGATGCCTCTAGAGAGGCGGGTCAAGCTCACCACCTACATGCTCCAAGACTCCACCAAAAGGTTGTGGGACATGATCTCACAGGCGGGTTAGCAGCAGGCTATGGCTTGGGAGGAGTTCCAGCGCGTGTTCTATGATTACTTCAACCTGGAGACCCTGAGGGCCGATCAAGCCAAGGAGTTCATGAGATTAGAGCAGGGTACTCTATCTGTCATGGAGTATTCCTCTCCTTTCACTGAGCTGCAGAATTTTACACCCCTTCAGGATGAGAGTGGGGTGTTCTTGGCGAGGAAGTTTGAGGATGGACTCAGGCAGGAGATCCGCTTGCGGGTGAACATCTTCCAACTAACTTCCATTACTTCCATTGTCAACCAGGAACTGATTGCGGAGTGCAATCTGAGAGACTCTAGAGCTACGAGTCAGGGCGGTTCTGCTTCCAGATCTAGCTTTCCTTCAAATGACAGTAAGAAGCGCCGTAGGGAGCCTACGCGCGGTGATGCGAGGAAGCGAGATGCATCATCAGGCAGCCATGTGACATGCTACCTGTGTGGTCAGACAGGGCACACGAGGATGCAGTGCCAGAGAGACCCCGTGGAATGCCGATCTTGTGGCAAGATGGGTCACCTTCAGCATTTCTTCCAGGTTTTCTCACCAGCAGCATGTGACTGGGGTTCTTCTATGACTCCTCGTTCAGGAGCAGCCCCACCATTTTCTCACCAGTTGGGAAACTAGAGTTCTTCTGGCCGTTCGGGCTGAGGGGGAGGTCGAGGCTATAGCAGTCAGCCACCAGTTCCTCAGCACTAGTAGGGAGGTTCAGCTCAGAGTGTTCAGCCAGGGGAACAGGGCCGCGACACGGGCTAGTCTTTTACCATGGAGCAAACTTATCATGAGAAGGATCCCAACCCTTCTACTATTCGAGGTACGATTTTAGTAGCCTTAGTTTTATCTTCATCCCTTTTCGATACTGGTGCTATGCATATCTTTATCTCTGTTGCTTTTGTGGAGAGCCTTGGACTCTGAATCTTTTCTTCTGCCGACTCGTTGACACTAGAAACACCTTTGGGAACAATGACATCTAGTGTACTTCAGTGTAGAGAGTTCCCTCTCGAGATTGCAGGGTATCACTTATTTTGGGATCTCTATGTCCTAGAGATGACAGGCTATGATGTCATCCTTGGCATGGACTGGTTGATTCCCTTTCGGGCAGTCGTCGACTGCTATCGCCGCAGAGTCAGTTTCATTTCACCAGAAGGTGAATCTTTCCTTCATAGAGGCGAATGGGACGTTCGGGCGAGTCTGGCAGGACTCGAGTATCTTGGGCTAGGAGAAGTGACAACCCAAATTGCTAGTATTTATCTAGATATTCAGGGGACTCCACATTTGGACTTTCCTCCAGTGGTGGATCGTTTCAGGGATGTATTTCTAGAGGACTTTTCAGGTTTGCCTTCGAAGCGTGAGGTGGATTTCTCTATTGAGCTCGTGCCAGGAGCGGCACCGGTGTCCATTCCTCCATATAGTATGGCCACACCTGAGTTGCAGGAGCTCAAAAAGCAGTTGGACGAGTTACAGGCTTAGGATTTCATCCAACCCAGTACATCTTCTTGGGGTTCGCTTGTTCTGTTTGTAAAGAAGGCAGACGGTACCCTTCAGCTTTGTGTGGATTATCGGAAGCTTAACCAGTTGATGGTTAAGAACTGATATCCTTTTCAAAGAATTGATGAACTTTTCGATCAGCTTCGAGGAGCCTGGGTGTTCTCGAAGATCGACTTGAGGTCCGGATGTTATCAGTTGCGCATTAGACCATCATATATACCTCTCGCAGCCTTCAGGAGAAGGTACGGTCTTTACGAGTATACAGTCATTCCGTTCGGTCTCACGAATGCCCCTGCTGTTTTCCTGGCACTAATGAACCAAGTGTTCCATCCTTACTTGGATTCCTTCATCGTGGTCATCGTGGATGATATCATGGTGTACTCTCACACTCAACACGACCATGCCACACATCACTGAGAGAGCATCGGCTTTATGCTAAACTCTCGAAGTTCCATTTCTGGATGGATCAGATTCACATCTTGGGTCACGTCATCTCAGAGGAAGGTGTATCTGTGGACCCAAAGAAAGTGAGAGTTGTAGTTTCCTGGGAGCAGCTGAAGAACGTTTTTGAGGTATGAATCTTCCTAGGGCTGGATGGATACTACAGACTCTTCATTCGGGACTTTTCTAGTCTAGCAGCTCCATTGACAGGTCTGCCCAAGAAGGGGGCAAAGTTCTTATAGTCAGATTCTTATGAGTCAGCTTTTAAGGAGCTGAAAGGGAGGTTGACGTCAGCACCGATACTAGTCTTTCCAGATCCAGGAAAGAGATACATAGTTTTCTGTGATGCTTCGGGTATCGGGCTGGGAGCTGTGCTTATGCAGGGAGATGGAGTCGTTGCGTATGGGTCTCGGTAGCTAAGGCCACATGAGAGGAACTACCCTACGCACGATCTGGAGATGGTAGCTGTTGTTCATGCCTTACACTGTTGGAGACACTATCTTCTGGGAGAGCACTTTGTGGTCTTCACTGACCACAATAGTCTCATGTATATCTTCACTCAGCGTGATCTGAATCTGAGGCAGCGCAGGTGGGTCGAGTATCTTCAGTCTTTTGATTTCGAGATTGCCTATACGCTGGGAAAGGGAAACGCCGTGGCAGAAATGTTGATTAGGAGAACTCAGATTCAGGCAATTTAGGAGGACAATAGTGAGTGGTAGCTGATGGGTCTGTTCTCTGAGATGCATTTGGAGGTGCACGACAGACGGGGACAGACCTTTCTATCTTCTTTAGCTGTTTCCTCCACCCTACTTGATCGGGTATGGATGAGGCAGCTATCAGACTCGGAAGGCTTAGTCCTACGGGAGAGTGTGTCAGGAGGGGACCCTCTTCCTGGATGGACAGTGGGCGCGGATGAGATCTTGCATTTCCAAGGACATGTATGGGTGCCAACAGACATAAGCGAGGAGATGATGTGGGATTTCCATTCCTTAGTTTGGGCAGTTCGTCCAGGCATCACCAAGATGTATCGGGATATTCATCGCCAGTACTGGTGGCCAGGTATGAAGAATGATGTTTCTGGTTTTGTGATAAGATGTTCTAATTTTCAGTAGGTGAAAGTAGAGCACGAGCAACCAGCGGGGCTCTTACAACAGTTACCCATTTCGGAGTGGAAGTGGAACGATGTCGTGATGGACTTCATGACTGGGTTGTCGAGGTCACCGTGAGGGAACGATGCTGTTTGGGTTTTCGTCGACAGGCTTACTAAGGTTGCCCACTTCTTACCGATCAAGGATACCTTTAGCATCGATGATCTGGGATGACTTTACATCATAGTGATCATTTGTCTGCATGGAGTTCTGTGCTCTATTGTTTCAGACAGAGATGCATGCTTTACCTCTCGGTTCTCGCAGCGACTTCAGAAGGCCTTGGGTACGTAGGTACTTTTGAGTACAACATACCATCCCCAGACTGATGGCCAGTCTGAGCGCACAATCCAGGTGCTTGAGGATATGCTCAGAGCTTGCATCCTCGAATTTGGCGGTTCTTGGGAGAAGCATATTTCTTTGGTGGAGTTTGCCTACAACAATAGTTTCTAGGCGACCATTCAGATGGCACCATACGAGGCTTTGTATGGTAGTCCATGCCGATCACCCTTATGCTGGCTGTAGGCAGGAGAGGCAGTTTTTCTTGGACCTCGTCTTCTACAGGAGACTTCAGAGCAGATAGAGCTGATTCGGAAGAGGATGGATGCAGCACAGTCTCGTCAGAAGTCTTATGCTGATCAGCGGAGACAACCTCTGGAGTTCGAGGTCGGTGATCGGGTTTTCCTAAATGTCGCACCTTGGTTGGGACAGAAAAGGATTCAGAGACAGGGTAAGCTTTCGCCACGGTACATTGGGCTATTTGAGGTTTTGGAGAGAGTGGGGCCAGTCGCCTATCGGTTGCAGCTACCTCAGAGGTATCAGGTGATGTACGACGTCTTCCACCTCTCTCAGCTACGACATTACATTTCAGACCCTTCTCACATCTTTTAGCCTGAGGAATTCCATCTTTAAGCAGATTCCTTGTTCGAGGAGCATCCTATCTGGATTATCAATCATAGTACAAAGGTTCTCTACATGCGGTCTGGTCCTCTGGTACGAGTGCTATGGCAGCAGGGGCGAGTACAGGACGAGACCTAGGAGAGGGTGGCCGATGTACGATCATAGTTGTTGGAGCTGTTTAGGGATTCTTCTTCTCCTCCTTGATAGGGAAATTCAGGGACGAATTTCTTTAAGGGGGAAGTTTGTAAGAACCCGGATCTTTGTTCAGGTATGTTTTCCCTTTTTCTGGAGTTTTTAAGGAAAATAAATTTTCTTGAAATTTCAAAAGTACACGCCGTGTACTTTTTGAGTACATGTCGTGTACTCTTTTCTGGCTCGAAGCCATGTGCTGGCCGTGTTCGGGCCACACACGCGGTGTGGGAGGTTGAGGTGGAGGCCGGTTAATTCATGGTACAGAAAATTTGAAGTACATGCCGTGTACTCAAGAAGTACACACCGTGTACTTTCTTTTTTTTCATTAAACGGACCAGGGTCTCTCCTAACCCCTATTTCCATCTTCTTCTCCAGTTTTTGACAGTCCGAGAGCGACCGTACGGCCAGATCTTTGACAGAGTCCTGCCTCTCCGTCCATTCTCCGATTTGAGCACGGTCAGTTGTGTTGGAATCATAGTGGTGAGTTCTTCCTTCTACTTTAGCCTTGTTTCTTGATTCATGCTCGTTTCCAAGTTATCGTGGGATGAACGTTTTGTGCATTTTCTCAGATCTACGTTTTTCTAAGAGGAATCATTCATCGAGGTTCACGTATATCGATCTCTTCGGGTCGAGGTAGGTGGTTTGTGCCTTTCCGTAGAAATTTGATGAATATTTTGTGCAATTTCCACCAATACCCCTTAATGGGGTATTGCGTGTTTCCTATTTTTCCCTTTTTTCTTTCCTGCTTTGCTTGATTTCTTTATTAGAGGTTATTTCTTGTGATTAGAGTTGTTTGTTTGTGCTCAAGTTTCTTTCCCATGCTTGTTCTGCCTGTTTAGAATTTTTCCAGTTTCCATACCTAGTCGTAGAATAGTGCAACTGTTGATTTATTATTGCTGTTGAGCCTTAGCTGATAGCCAAGTAGTTCTTGAGGTTTACTTGGACGATATACATGCGCTGAGCATGTTTAGTTATACTCAGGACTGTGAGAACCTAGAGTAGTTGAACTAAGGGAGAATTGACGGAAGGGCTTCTCCAGAGTGTCTTTTAATCACGATGTGAGACCAAGGGGAGAATTGACAGAAGGGCTTCTTCAGAGTGTCTTTTAATTACGACGTGTGCTATAGGGGTAATTGACGTTGAATGCTTCCCCAGAGAGCCTTTAGCACAACATGAGACTATAGGGGGAATTGACAGTGAGTGCTTCCCCAGAGAGTCTACTTACTTACGTAGCTGAACCAGAGGGGTGAGACTGTGTGTGCCTCCCAAAGGGTTGCTAGTACTTAGAGGGTGAACCCAAGTGGCTAGACTATGAGAGATACCCATAGGGTTACCTGTTTCCTTCTTGTTGCTGACTGCTTACTTGTGTGCTTTACTTGTTAGAACTGTGGTTCGTAGCTGCTTGTGTTTTTCCGTTTATTGTTTCTTGTTTTATTACTTCCATGTATTCATTGACTCTTAGGCACAAATATTTGGGTGATTTCCTAGTGGGATTGTATCTCACACCCTGTTTGGGCCATGCTTTTGGGCCCAAGTAGACTATGTTGCTGCAGGTATAGATAAGGGTAAGTGCCTTTCTACATCAAGATCTTGACTGCATCCGAAGCTGGGGAGCATGGGACCGAGCTATGGCCCACGATGCTGAAGAGATTATTTTGTTTTTATTTTGAACATGGATTCAGTTGTATTTCAGCACGTTGTTGTGTTTGTTGTTTTCCTTAGATACTTTTACATGCTGCATCATTTTCATCATAGTTATATATCTTCATTGCTTTCGTTGTTTGGTTTCTGTTGTTATGCATGTCGTTTACTGCTTCCGCTGTTTTTTGTTGTTTTCTTACCTTTTATACCTTACCGAATGAGGGCATAGTTTCCCCACCGACTCACCAAGGCCCTCACTGCTAGTCGGAATCCTCTGACATTCGGGGAAACACGCTTGAGGTCATGTGGAGAACCGGCTATGGGGCACCAGTGGAGGGGCTCCAGACTCGAGACGTTACAACTACCCGATGGTACTATCTCAGGCATAGGTCCACGTGCTGAAGCCCCATCATTATACAGACCAAAATCATGGTCTCTCACTAGAAAAAACAAGTATCTAAGTCCACCGTCCACTCTACTAGTGTCTAAACTAGGTGTAAAACTCTAGCATTCGCCTCCATCCAACCCACTACTACCTGGGAATCTGTCTCGCCTCATAACCTCGGAGGCCTCTGCTTCTAGAACTCATGTAACGCGCTTTGCCAGCGTGCACCGTCCACTAGCACGGCTGGTGGCATCTGCTGCCTAATGAGTGTTGGTTCTGCTGGTACCCCACCTAAAAGTGAAAACATAGAAAGGGGGACCTGCACCGGAGTCTCGTCACTCGGTGGGCCTTCATCGAGTACTCCCTCGAAACTCTAGCTGACTGTCTGTGTGGAGAAATCCTGAATAGATGCGACATGGTCAATGATTTATACCTTCTTAGATAACCTAGTTTGAGATGACTTTAAAACTTTTTGGAAACACACACACAATCTGTGTTTTCGTGCACTAAGTCGGAAATCAGTAGTCAGGGTCCTGGTGTATGGATACACGACCGCCGCACCAACACTAGACTCCCTAAACTGAAGACCACACTCGGTACCCTTAACACTATTGCTTCACAGAAAGGAATGATCAGAGTTTTGAGTTCGGCGATAGAACCAACTCCTCTGATACCAATTTTGCATGACCTGTCCTCAGGGCCCATGCTGTGACTACCCCAAGCTCGCCTTCCATAGGCCAGGGGCTGGAGACTAGCACCAAAGGCGTAAATCCCGATATTTGGGAAGGCATTGCCTTTATAAAACATAAACACATCCAACCAGAGTACAAGAGGAAGTAATACACTAAGTACAAAAGAAAGTGCTGAAAAGTAAATAGTCCAGAATACAAACCCAACTGAGAAGTACAACTACAACTGAATGAAAGTGCAATAGAAAAGACAAACAACTGGAAATAGAAGAATCTCCTGGGCCGTCCACCTCGGATCCAACCTGAAGGGTTGGTACAAATAGCCTCCTCAATGCTCTGTCTCACCAACCTCCTCCATGTACCATCTCGTTGTGAAGTCCACCTCCGGGTACTATCTTGTCGTGAGGTCCACCTCCGGGTACTGTCTCGTCCTAGTACTCCCAATCTCTGTCAGTGATGTCTGTCATCTGTATCCAACACAACGAGGTGCAGGCATATCCCGTGTAGGGATGAGTATAACGACACTCATTAGGGACCCCGAGACCCTCAAGGTCTCACTAAATCCAACAAGAATATCCACAAAGAAGGATCTCTATAGATAACCCTTACTTAGGTATAATCCCATACTTATACCTTAGTAATCAAGTAACCCATCTCAATCACGAGGAAACACAAAGGTTATGAAATCAATGGATAAAAACTACTTAGGTATATGACCATACATATACCTAAGTTATCAAGTGACTCATCTCAATCAAGAAGTAAACACAAAGTCATTGACTCGGCTCAAACCTGGATTTTCATTATCGAAACCAAAACTACTGGAGAACTCATCCTATGTCGAGTACAGTACCCTGTCATGACTCAGAGGTGCTACTCACTAACCTTGAGTACTGATGTACTCCTCCTGTCAAGTACTGCGGGTCTCCTGCCAAATACCGGGTGCTCTGTCCGCTGTGGGTCTGCCGCCAAATACCCGGCACTCCCCCTAATAAACTACAGAGGCACTACTCCTGTCGTGTACCACGGGTCTTCTACCAACTAAGAGGTGCTCCGTCCATCTTGGGTTTGCTAAGAAATACCGGGCGCTCCGTCCACTGGGCTAATTGAATCACTCCAACTCTAATCGGTCAAGCAGTCATCAGGTCTACAGCTACTAGGTCTCCACACTCCGTACGCTCGTCTCTAGGAGGGTCCGATCCATGAGCCATTAGTCGATACTCTAAGTATCACAAAGTCCCATGAAGATGTATCTCAAAGGTCCACCTCGTCAAAGTGGTCTCAACGCAATAGACGGCGCGTCAATCAGACGCCGATGGCGCGTCAATCAGATGCCCGGTCTGTGAGTTATAATCCTTTTAATCCCGGGGGCCCGATTTGTTTTGTGTACGAACCAACCCGGCTGTATCTCAACAGTATCCAAAACTCCCATGGGTATACTCAAAGGAACCATTTCTCAACATGATTACCAACGTCGCTGATTGTTCGTCAAACAAACATCTTGTCTGAGAGCTATTGGCTTTTCCGTACAAGGGGGCCCGGTTGGTTTATAAGCTAAACCAACCCAACCATACTCCAACTATGTCCAAACCTCGAGCGGAGTATGCCAAAAGATCCATCTCAATAAAAGGAAACCAACTTAATTAACGGTACGTCAATCGGACGCCCGATCATTAAGTTATAAGCGTTTCCACTCCGAGGGCCCAGTTGGATTCATGTTCGATCCAACCCAGTCATACCACAAAAGACACCGGTTAACCAAACCGGTCACACCATTGCGATCCATACTAAAAAATACACAATATGGACTACCCATTGGTCCAAAATGGATAGTCGATGAAATAGATACATTTCACCGCAACACACCCGAACCGGGCCTCATGGGGTCCGCGCCCCGACCTCTACTTAAATATCCAAAATTGGTCTTGAAATATCTGTATTAATTCCAGGGTCGAAATGTCGCAGAAGTTTCGTCATTTCGATGCCGTATGAGAGAGATATGTCAGATACAAATCCTATAATAATAGCAATATTATTATTATTTGGAGTTTCATGGACCCGAGCCACGAACTAGAATTTAGTATCCAACATTAGACTTGAATCGACATTATTATTGATAGGATTACATCGCCACTGACGGCAGGACAATCGGACATCGCACGCATGAGTTATGGCGGGTCAAATATTTAATAATATTATTAAATCAATTATTTTTCGAGCGTTTTGGGTACCCGATCCAAAAACCCGAAAACGACATTCAATATTGGACTCGGAATGTCCGTCTCGGAATCTGGGTCGCACTGTCGTAGACAGTTCGTGAAATCAAGGTCGCATGAATAAGTTGGGGTCAAAAAAGTGTTTTATCAACAAAAATAATAATATGATTATTATATTATTATTTTTAATTGATTTTACCTCAAAAAAACACAATGTCACGCACCACCACCCTCTCTCTCCAATTGGTGTGCCTCCCCCCATTTCATGCATGGAAATCCCTAATTAAATGGTGCACATCACATTCATTGGATTCTCTTTCTTTCTTTAAGTTTTAATTTATTTCCTTTAAACGTTTTGTCTCTCCAATATCCTTCTCCATTCACTGTTTCTTCTCCACCAAACCCTACCAGTTTGGCCTTCCCGCGACTGCCTCTCACGGAAGATCTGCCGCATCCGGCCTACCAACATCCTGGCCTCCCGCCGTGCTGCGGCACCGCACCCGGCTACCCACGCCGGCGCGCCTCAAACCATCCACATTGCATGGCCCCCCGTCCGCTCACCGCGCCACCTCCCGTTACCATGCACCCAACCCCATGCCATCACACATCAAGAACAAGTTGGTGGTGGGTTTAGACTTGTTCGTAGTCCGTACCCACCATGTTAGTAGTTCGAATAAACACCCAACAGAATATTCTTCCATGCTCGAGGGAAAGAATCACATAAACTTAAATAAACAAAACCCCCTACCTTGGTAATTAACGTCGCACATCATTGATTCGCAGAATGCGGCATCGCAGAAGATAGACATTTATTCCATTGACGTCAGGGTGTGTACGAAGTAGAAACACCGTTGGAGAAATCCCCCATGTTCTTCACGGTGGAGTCATTCTTCGTTGAAGGTTTGTGTTCTTCATCAAAGAAGAACACTTCCTTCTAAGTCTTCTCAAGAGTTCCTCGACCAATATTTCCAACCCCCAAAATAATAATAAGGCTCTCCATAATATAACATGCCATGTAATTCAAACCTTTGATGGAATATTAATTAGGGAGGTGATGGGTTTCCATAATAAGGGGAGTTGTCACATTAAATTAGAGAGGTGTTAAAGGGGGGGGTTAGAGATAGTTAAGGAATTTGAGAGGTTGGAGATTGTGTGGGACCCACCTCTCATTTATCCACACTTTTTAGAGTTTAACATCCAAGATATAAAAATAAAATTGTTCAAAATTTTTATTTATTTTAAACTAAATCCCCAAATAATAAAAATCAACCTGCTTAAAACGAAATTGCGGTAAAGGTCCCCTTAAGCAATTACCGGTGTTGCGAGTTCATCGGTGCCCTATGATTTCAATTCTGAGCACCGGTTCAAAAGATAGAAAAACCCGCTCATTCTTTCATTGAACGTACCAGAGCTAAACTTCGGAAATTGATTCCGGGCACACCGGGCGTCAGATTTAGGTGCCGTCAGAAACTACGTACTCGTATAATTCCAAAGAAATTAATAAAAAATTTCCCTTGAAATTTCCAGGAAATTACAAGTAATACCCCATCTAGGGTAAAACCCATATTTTAGAGCTAACTATTGTCTTGTATTTTTCATATGATGCTCCATTTGTGAGATATTAATTATTACATATTCGAAAAAATCTATTAAATAATTGATTATATATAAAATAGTTATTTTCATGAGCGATACATCCAAATTCCCGATGATTACAAATGTTATACCCCACCTAGGGTAAAAAACATATCTCAGACCAATCAGTGGTCTCATATTTCTCCTTAAATCCTCTATTTTGGATTTATTCAATTATTTTGAATAAAATTTTCATGATTTAAATAATATATTTAATATTTTTATTCATTCGTCACCGAGTCTATATGGGCCTCATAATCTCACACTGACTCATTGTCTGACTCCAAAAATATTCCATTGAATATTTCAAAGTGTTAACTGATATTTTTCTATTATGCAAATACTTTAACACATTATTAAGTTATTTAAGTTATAAATCTTTTTTTCCACTTAAAGTATTAATTATTTATCAAAAGTTGGTTTTTTATTAACATTTTAAAAATCAAGATATTATAATTATCCTCCTCTATCAACTTCTCATCCTCAAGAAGCATCTCTAGTGGTCTTGATTAATCAACTAAAAACACTATACTTGAACATTAGACTCACATTTTCACATCTTTTCCTGGATCTATCCACTAAAATTGGTATAGTATCATGATTTTCCATTAGAATCATTTCTCACTTTGATTTATAATCCACACATGGAACTGATCATAAAATGATTCATGTTCCAACTCAACATCCTTTAAATCTTTAGTATGCATAGTATCGTGCATGTTCATATAAAGATAAGAAAGGAACACAACATGCATACCTTGATTACAAGAAGGGAGGTTATTTTGATACACTACTGCCCCTATCCACCAAGTGAGTACCTCATCTGTCTCAAACTAAAAGAATCACAGACTCTCTCTCTGTCATATACTTGGGTTTTATTTCATCATTCAATGACGTATTATAGGAAGGTAAGTTATGGAAACAAAACTTTTTCATAAAGTCAAGTCTAGAGATAGCTCACAGATATAAGGAAAACGACAACGTTAAAAAAAGGTATAAGATCAAAGACGTTCTCTAGTCCTTACCTAGTATAATAACAATTTCCTAATAATTGTATGAAGATGCTAGATCCATAGTATAATCATTTTTTTCCTCATATCCATGATCATATTTTCAACTTTCCTAAGTCGTCGTTATCATGGGAGTCTGTATCCTCTACTGGGTTTCTCCACTCCCAGTCTGTCATAACCTCATAGAACACATTTGGGAAACCATTGAGGAAAAACATAAAAGTTGACCAACCTCTCCACACAGGGGGGAAGTCCACTTTTATCTTCCTACAATATGATCTATAATTCCCTCATAGCCCATAATTGTAGCACCTATTTAATGAAGTTCTTCTATGGATAAATTGTGTATCATTTAAGTTGCTTCTGGTATACCTTTATCTTCCTATTATATGATGGGACTCATATAGTAGTAAGGAAAACCTCAGTCATTGGACCACTTTGATTTCTAATTAAGCCTTCATCCTTATCCTCTTATATCCATATCTCAAATATCAGGGCCTTACAAAGCACATGAGAGTATGTCATTATGTCAAAGCCCAAAAACATACGTCTATGATCTGTTCGTAGACCTATCTCAAACTCCCATGCTTTCTGTGCATCATTCCTAGCTAAAATAGGGGAAAACAAATAAACTTTATAAAATGTGCAGAGTAAGAAGAGACAGTCATGTAACATTATTGAAATTCCATGATCTATTAGGAACAATCCAAATTCATCGTGTTTGGGAAGTACTATTCTAGAAACAAATCCTTGAAGGTCATATATGTAAGATCTTATCATCTTCCATCTTGATTCATAATAGTCTACAATCTCCTGGCGGGTACTTGGAACATAATGTTTTCTTAAATTACTCACCCTAACTCATGGGACTGGATTAGCTTGAAAATTATCTTGATATAGTCTAGAAAATCCTATACATCCTATAAGACACCAATACACTATAATGCTAGAGGATATTGAATATGTAAATCCCTATAATGTTCAGTCATAGTCCTCTAAATATCCCTACATAGGATATGAACCAACTGAAAAAGTCTCAGTTGAGTAGTCTCTTCAGCCTAGAGTACATGTGTTGGTATAAGATCATGATGGGGTATTTCCCCTTGTACCATAGGTTATAGAACAATAGAATCACAGGTTTCCATATCTGGTGGTTCCATCAAACATATCTAAGGAAACATCTCGACAATAAAAGGATAATTAAGAACACAATGAGTCCTAACATTTTATGGGATCAAACAAGGTTTTCCTAAGAGTTTACCTTAAAACAAGGTGTAATCCTCCTAGAACTAACCCATTTTTTAATCCCTGCACGTTAGTCACAACCATCATATATATACTAAAAAAGGACATTCTATATTCAACTAATTAATTCCAAAAAGTATAAATCACAAAACATGGAAAGAAAAAATACCATAAAAAGAAACTATTCCAAACAGATAACATAAATTAGGGCATTTATTTAATAGACTACAATGAAACACAACAATATTTATATATATGGAATATTAACCTATGTTCCGAGTCATGAAGTATGAACATACAAAAAATCTCATAAATCACATATAAAATCATTCATGTCACCCATAGTGAATCAATAGTTACAACAGAACATAAATTACCCACTTTATGGAAACTCAGAGGTCCATTATTTAGTGCTGGACAAACACTGTCATAATTCCACTACCCGAGTCATAATTTCTTATATCCTATCTAATCATTACCAACCCAACATAATAGAAGAAACAAGATATTTGGTCGTGATCCTTTGATACCATTTTGTAACATCCTGACTCGGACCACTGGGTTTGAGCCAGAATGCTATATGATCTCATGCACACCTGCTTATATGAAAGAGGCTTCTAACTAGAAACGAGTGTATCAAGTGGAACATTGGGGAGACTATACCCTCTACATCTAGTCATATTATCAATAGTAAACAAAAAATATAAATTATCTGAGTAAAATGATGAAATATGAAGACGACATACACATAATGTATCAACCCCCAATGTGTCAAGAAAAACCATGTAAGCAGTAGAAGGAATACTAGAATGTAAATAAAAAATCAAATACAGAGTGGTCCAGTGCCTTTCCCAGTATGATTTCACTCAATTCTCGACATCTCATCTATCCGTCACAGGTCCCTTACCCTTCACTGGATCTCTGGCCACAAAATCTATAAGCACTCTGAAATTCCCAAGTAGGGTGTGAGTACAATACTCATTAGGACACCACCAATGCATCCTAAACCTTATTTTCTCAAAATAAAATTTTATTAGATAGTAAATAATTTGATGTAAAAACACAATATAAAACTAAAAATACTAGAAAATGGGTCAATAACCATGTATTAATACCCACAGTTTAAAAAAACTATGGGTATATGAGGCATTTTATAACATATACCCACATTTTTGTTAAAATCATGGGTATACTATCCCTGATTTGAAGATTTTACCCAGCTCCCATCTGAATTTGTTACTTCCTCCCCCACTTCTCCCCTAATCTCCAACCTATCTATCCTCCCATACCCTCCCCAACCTCGACCTCCTACCCTTGGATCCTCCTCCCGTCCCCACCTCCCTCCCTCCACGTTCTTGCCTCCGCCTCTACGTTTGTGGCTGCCTTTGCCTCTTTGCCATGCCTCTGCCTCTCATCCTTTCCTCTACCTCTGCGGTCACCTCCTCCTACTCCCAGACTCTACCTCCACCTCCTCCCAACCTCTTCCTCCTCTCGTCCTCCACCTCCCAGCATCCACCTCCCGGACTCAAAAGGTATTCATATTCACCTCACCTCTTTTTTTTCATTTCATTTAATCCCTATTAATGAATTAAATATTTTTAGGTGAATCCCACCTGAGCATAGTGGAATTTATCTTTGATCAAGGGGATATCTATTATCCAATATAAAAGAGGCTATTGTGGGTATCGTACGAACCATTTTTTCTATTTTCATGGCAGGTGACCAAGGTATTTGGTGTCCCATGGTTTTCTAGATTTTATGTTGAAATTTAGGGATAATCTATTTTAGTTATTTGTTACTTTAGGATTGGGGAATTTTGTGTTAATTGTTTTAAAATTTATTAATTAGTTTCTCTTAGGTATTAGTTATTATTTTATTGTAGTTATTATATAAGTGAGTTTATTTAGTGATAGAACTTGGTTTTTTATTTTTTAGGTTATCCTTAAAGGCTGTTTGGAGTATGAAATATCACCTATGGTCTTGGTATGTGATGTTACCATTTTTGATAAAAAAAATGGATAGGATACATTATGAATCACTAGAATTAGGTATGTGATTGTTTCATATTGTTCATTTATATTAATAATTGTATTCCTATGATATTATATATAATTCAATGGGTGAAGTTGAATTTTAAAAATTCTCAATATTGATTGATATTCCTTTGCAGTAATTAATAATATGTTATATGTTCTTTGAAATAAAGTATTGTTTGTGACATAACTATCCTAATGTGAATGATATTTTTAGTTTATAATGATTTTTTGTGACATTATAGGATTGATTATGATTTTATTATAAAAATAGTGATTTTAAAGAGAAACTTATGAAATTTTATAAGTCAGTAATGAGAATATATTATAATTTTATTTATTATAAATTCTCTTTGAACTGAATTGTTTACAAATAATATATTGTTTTTGGGGGAGAACTGTATAATGGAAATTAGGTCTCATTTAATTTGACATCATGTTTAAAATGGTTATGAATAATCATCTATGTTAAAAAGAATAGAGCGAATTGATATTATTGGATTTGTTGAAAATAAGGATTATTTAAATGATTTTTATTAAAACGTGGTTTAAAAAATGGAAAGTTATTTTCAAAAAAGGGATCATCACTAGTTCTGTTAAGGGATTGTGTGGGGTTAAAATAAACATGAGATGAGTTGTAAATTATTTATATAAGAGTTATATGAATGGTAATTTAAGGAAATGATATGGATACTTTTTTCATATATTGGATAATTTAACTACCAAATGAAGACGATTCATAGTTTTAAATATATACATGTGTGAAATCTATTGATTTAAGGATTCCTTTATCCATATATCTCACCTTGTGTTAAATCTATACTTGTATTAACCATTTCATACATTATGCTTCCAACTATTGATGAAAATAGAATTTTTTCCATTTATCTCACCTTTTACTATATTCATTCTTCTATCCCCTTTGATAATTTAAAGCGCCGGACAAAAATATTGGAAACTGATTTACATCTGATCACTTCAAACTGCTTAACAACCTTTTGATTTTACTCTCTTTGGGAAAACAATAAGACCACATTTCTCTAGTTCTTTTCCATATTAATCCCATGAATCTTCCTTAAAACACTGAAATCATTCATTTTAAAAGATATAGATAACTCCCACTTAAAATACAAGAACTATTTAATGCACAATGACACTAGAATTATATCATCAACATAAAACTATATGATGATAGAGGAATAATCATTTTACATTTTTTTGATAGCAACAATGATCTGAGTCACTTTTAATGAAACCCTTTGGAACCATAAAATCATCTGATTTCTAGTTACATTGATTTAGGGCATTTTTATTCCATATAAACTATATTTTTTCTTACACAACAACTCCAAATTTCTATTAACCTTGAAACTAGTTGATTGTTTCTCTTAAATTTATTCCTCAAAATCACCAAGTAGAAATGATAACATTATATCCATTTTTTATACATAAATCACAGATAGTAACCATTCTTAAGATTTTCTACATGGTAGTATGTTTTACTACAGGTTAAAGTATCCCATATAAATACACTCCCTATTTCTATTGAAATAGTTTCACCACCAACCTTTCTTTATACCATTTAATACCATACACTTCTTCATTCAATAAAAATAACCATTTATTTTCTATCTCTTTATTTCCACATGGTAATCTTATTAGCTCCAAGGTTTCATTAGAATATAATGAATCCATTTACTCCTCCATAGATAACTTACATATGATGGAATTGTATACTAATGTTGCCTCATCCATGATTCCAATTTATCCACCATCCATTAGATGTAGATAAAGAAAATCATAGAAATATATTTATAATAGTCATCTGAATTTGGAATAGAATCACAATTCAAAATAATTCTTCGACATTTTGTGTAGCCAGTTTTTTTTTGTATAAACATCTAGAATATGAACATCCAGGGATCAAATTAATGCCTCTAAAGGCCTCGAGCATTTAGGTATATCTATCATCTTTTTATCATAATTTGTTTATCCCATCATCTAAATTCAATGGAACTTGAGTGATTCCAATTCTCTCATCCAGTCCGACAGGAGTGTGGAATATGGATTCCTTGAACCCTATTTTAATCTATTCTATGTTTTGGTATTTATAAAACACCCTTTATTTAAATAGAATGTTTCAATCTCTGATGATCTTTTTAATGTTGTTATCCCATATAGGATAATAAAATTTCTCGTATCTATATAATTTAAATAAATAATTTTGGGAATTATCCTAAATATTTTCCCGCTCATTATCATTATTGATAGCATATGCAATATGGTTGAAAATTTTCATATGATAAATTTTTGTTGGTTTATCAGACTATAAATAATCATAAATATATTTTCTTACTACTGTTTATGGTATTATATTAACTAAATACATAACAAAATTTAGTTATTTCTATAATATTTCTTTAAACATAGTGAAATGAAACCTCATGTTGTGTTCCTTCTCCATGAATGTTATGTTCATCTTTTTGGCCAAACTATTTTATTCCAGTGTACCAAGAAATGTTTTCTCATGCATGATTCACTTATTCTGGAAATATTTACTGAGTATCCTTTTATTATATTCTTCACCATTACTTGACCTAAGGCATTTGATCCATATTATAGTCTCTCTCTCGACCATTGATTTCAAATTTATGAAAATTATTGAAACAGTAAATTTATTCATCAAGAAATAGATCCACATTTTCTTATAGTTTCATCAATAAAAGTGAAAAATGTAAGGAACTTCTAGGATACTAAACTGGGGTTGGTCCCCATATATCAAAATGAATAAGTTCAATATTTCCACATGGAGGTTTCCTTATATAAAACTTAAATAAAACCATCCTTTATTTCCTGAGTATATAAATCTCACAGTTTCTAACATTGGTATCATTAAGCTTCAATGCATTCTTTTCTAAAATAACCTTCATATTCATATCACAAGGATGACGAAGATAATTATTTCATAACTATAGACATAAAATAGTTATAGTTCCAACAACAAAACTTTATCACTAACATTTAGTTAGATATAAGGTTCCTTCTTTAACTTCCCTTTCCCCAAAAATTAATCTTCGAATGAATTTCTATAAACCATTATAAAAAATAGCAGCATATCTCTCCTAATATATATTTCTAATATAAATGAGTTTTCTATATAATCCTAGGATATTTAATACTTCCTTTAACATCTAAATGCATTCATTTGACATCCAAAAATTCACATTACCCTTTATGAAAAACTCAAGAGCCTCATAATCCCCCAAGTGTACCTTGCTGATTTTTTTTGGATACATAATAATTTCTGAAACCATGATCTGATATGGAAATAAAAGATTCTCTAGAATCAAATATCTATGATACCACTGGATTATGAACAATTAACAACAAATCATTTTTATCTTCTACTTGATTTAAATAATTGGAACTTCCAGAAATTGATCTTTCATAATTAGATTTATAATCCTTGTAATCATTATTGAGATTCATCCCATTAATATAGTTCTAAAAAGAATTTCTAAGTTTTTTTGTTAACCTATACTCTCATCTCTGGATTTCTTTTCTTTCTTTTGACTCATTTTCTAGTTTGGTTACCTTCCTCTACAATATATAATAAAAGTATTTCAAGATGTTATTAGACATCCCTCCACCTAATTTCTTCATTCAAGATTAAATTAATTAATTATTAAAAGGATAAGTGTTATTGTCTAATGGAGTTACTAGAAGAAGTGACCATTGCCTCCCAAATATTCAATAGTATTTAAAATTGAATCAATTCCCATACATGATTAATGAATTTGACTTTTAGTAACTTGTTCTAACTCGGGATCATGTTATAGTCATAAAAACGTTTGAATTTGGCCTTCATTCTGTCAATTCATTCCCAAAAACCAATACATCATAAGAACCTTGTTAAATTTATTATATTTTCATACATGTCTATCAAGGTATTAATTAGTGATTGAGTTTTTTCTTCTCTTGAATATTGAAAGTAGCATTCATCACCAATGTATCCCTCACCATTCTGAGTTCCCTATGATCCAGAAAGTCCTATTATGATTTTTCTATATTCTATAACATAATTCTAGTTAATGGAATATTGATTTCTTTTTGGATATAATAATCATCCACCTACATCCTCTATAATATGTAGTTCCTTTGGTGAAACTAATTATCCCTAATATTTAAATGATTCAGTTATGGACATATGCAACACTAATAAGTGGGGTGAATCAATGTTAATGAATTTTTAAACAAATTTAATCTTTTACATCCCATTTATTATTTATTATATTATAGATAGATAAAATAGATATCTCATTATCCATTTTCACCATTGGTTATATATAAAATAAATACAAATAAGCAAACACACAAAAAGGGAAGTGATTTACATGGATCACTACTCAATAATAGTTTATAATCCTTAGTGTGATTGGAAAAAACCTGCAAACAAATGACCTGCTATTAATACACCTATAATTAAATCATTTTCATTTACACTATAGGTTGCATCGATGAATGCTACAAATCCCATATTTGTGTTGTTACACAATTTAATTAGATGAGTGTTTATTAGTTTAAAAACTCTGTCTTTGTTTAATTTCATGGTTCAGGTGGTTAGGGGTAAGGTTTCTTCCAGATGAGAGAGGAGTGACTATTGGGAGATATTCCAAGGAGGCTCTACATTCTCCAACACTTTCTAGGGTTATATTTTATGGTATATAAAAGTCTTATCTCTTATTTCAAATAAATTCATTTATGCTGAAATTGTTTTCTATTTGAGGACAATGATAATATTTTATAGATAGAAAACCAGGGAAATATACCCCCACACACATATAACTAGTTTTTATAATTTTTTGGAATTTAATTTACTAAATATTCATTGAATTTTATTATTGATTCTTTATGATTATTGTACTATGAAATCTCTACAACATTGATCATCATTTGTTGTAATTTATACTCTGTTATCATGTAGATATAGCATTTAAGGGGATATGTTGTTTCCCCATACCAATGATCAATCATTCATATGATATTTTCTTTATAGATGGTCATTATACTAAGTTTATTTGAGATAAAGTTCCATTTCTTCTATATATTGGGACTAATAGCCTTGATAATAATGGAATCCAGTCAAATGATGAGAGGTATTCTTGGAGTATTATCTTCTATAATTTTTTATTAAAATCCTTACCATTTTCTTAAAAACGAACTCATATTCTCTGGTTATAAATGATACATGTTTGATGAATTGGTTGTTGTTGAATGCCAAATACATATTTTTACATTATCTAAAATTTAAAAGAAACTTATTTTATTTGAAAAATCATGTTTATTGTTAGCTTAAATGCATATATAAGTCTTAATTTCACATAATTTATGTTAGAATAGTGGGTAATAATATGTAATGTTTTTAATCACTCATCATGTTCCCTTTGATGTAACTCCAACAAGTAGTTTTGTCATGCTAAGAAAAACATTAGGTTTTTGGAAGATTTATTATACTTTGACTTCTTGAAAATGAAAGGGTTATCTATATAGATAAAGAAATTGGTATTTATTTCAATTCGGTAGATTTTACCACTCCATTCAACACACTTTCAGATTTACATCAACTGAAAGAAGAAGAATTAATAACTTCTAGTCTTCCACATCAATCTATTCAATTTCTACATCATCTTTTGGAATTTAATTCATGTACATGATGCTTTAAAAGGATCCTTAGAATCAATTGATTTAATTTCAATATTAATATTAAAAAAATATTTATCCCTCATGTTTTTGGTTGATGTTTTAGATTCAAAACATTCAGATACTTCTCCATCAATCACATTAAAAATCCATCTTCTATACCAAGAAATAATCATGAACTATTTTCAAACAGTCATGATGATTGTTACATTAAATTATTAGTATAGAATAATCTTATATAACTTATATAATATCATTAAAGAAACCTCAAATTATTCCAAATAGATAAACCTAATGTATTACTTTGATTGTAACACATACATTTTATCTTCCAAGCTATTACATAAGATGCTTTTAATATAATGTATCACTATGAAAATTCATTCCACATTCTTAAGATTTTTTATCTTCAATTATAGTCTTATTACTTTTTTAAAAGTTGTTTTATTTAACTTCCATTTATGCCTCTACTTCCAGTGATCGATACGTTATCATTTGGATAAAAAATAGATTTTTTCTAAGAATCATCTTTCGAAAATGCTTTTGTAGCCTTCTTTCACTTAAGAATATATTTCAAATGTGCACCTTTATTCATCTATCATCTTCTAGAATCAATTCAGATTATCATAAATAAATAATATATTAACTTTGGGACAATAAATTCTATAATTCTTCCGCCTCTATAAATTGTTAATATTTTAAAAATAATGCTTCCAGAAATCATATCTAGATGTTCCAACATCATCTACCATATTATGCACCAGGGCCATACCTACGGTTCCAAACTATGGATTCGTGTGATTTTTATAGTAGTGAGAGTGTTTTTTCACTAACCAAGTTACCACAACCCCTAGCCATATCTCCTTCTGATCTATGATAGATGGATAACCAGTGTGTCAAATGAATCAACGATTATCCACTAGGATAATGAATCATGTTTCTCAGCAACGTAATGTGACACAATATAAATGCTCTACAAGAAGGCATTTACTCTATTTGTGCAAGGTAAATAAGACCTAATCAGCTTCCCTTAATTGTCGAGTTGACATAATAAGGATCGAGAGATAATTGGCATCCATTATTCATCGAATTACACCATCAGGTAAAATACTAGGGACCGGGAGCTAATCAGTCTCCCCTCTTCCTTGAGTGCATCACATGGCATCATTATGTGACTTCATCATGTATTTTACCATCATCGTTGGTCACAAAAATTCCTCCTATAAAGGATAGCACAAGTCATGGTGGTCCACTAGACGTCATTCCTTAGGTATCATCACGTTCCTACCCCAGACAAAGTAATTATATCATGAATACCATTTGTCAAGTATACACATTCCAATCCTCCCAAGGAAAGCATGATAAGTCATAACATGATAACAACCATAAAGCATATCATGAGAAACATAGAATCATCATATACCTCAATATGTGAATCAAACATCATCATGGAATTAATCAATCACATCAATATCATGGAAAAAAATGTTCTATACCATGGGATACACACACACTTACAGGCGATCATAGTTAAACACGATTTAAAGTAAGGAAACATATAAATTAAATATAGAAACATATTTAAAAAAGAGCCCCAAAGGATAAATAACTCCCTACCTCATGGTTTTACAAGTCAACGTCAACATTTATAAAGGTTGTCGTCACTCAAACCAGGCTTACACCTAACTGGATGATGATCACATGCCTATAAATCCATGAACCATCCCTGCTATAACATTATTTAGAGTTATTTCTATATTTTATAATTAGAAATATTTAATTAAATCTAAAAAAATTCCTCTTCACAATCAAAAACAATATTAGGTAAAAATTTCTACTCATTGAGATGAATCCAATGGAACTGATGACATGTCAATTTGATCAATATTGGAGAAGATATTGAGGAAATACATTTTTTAGAATAAAATAAAATATGAGAGAGAGAGTAAGAGAGAAGGAAGTGTCCTGAAAAATAATGTGATTTTTACCCATTCCATATGCACCACCCCAAATCCAATTTTTAGTACCTTTTTATCAGTCAATTTAGTAACATTTATTAATTTCATTTCCCATTTATTACTTTTTATATTAATAATTCCATGGACCAACCCATAATTAATTTGGGTGTTTCATGGGACTATACCATACGAATGAATTAAATATTAAAAACTGGTCTTGAAATTACCACCGCAATTTTTGGGTCATGATGTCGCTGAAGGCGTGTCAGTCCGACACCATACAAAGAAGTTACAATGGAAATGAGATTTTGAAAACAACAAAAACAAAAACAAAAATGATTTAATAATAATATTATTAATATATAAATATATATATATATATTAAAACATTAACCAAGCCACGATGGGCTCTCCATGTGTGCTACACCCATTAATTGTTTAATTTATTTAATATGATCACTTTTAATTTATTATGATATTATCAAATAAATGATATATTAAATCCTCACATCTCTAGGAATTCATGAAGGAGGTGTCACCCCTTCATTTTTATTGTATGAACAAACTATCCCTAGGAGCCTCTTCATTCACATTTAATTTATTAACTCCTAATTTTATTAATATTATAAATAATAAAAATAAAAATTTTTAATAATAATAATAATAATAATAACACACCATTAAAATATTTTCTTTTATAATTAATAAAAATTAAAATAATAATTATTATTTTTATTATTAGTTATATCTAATAATTGTCACCATTTACATTTCAATAAAACCTGTCAATAAATACCATAAATTTAAAAAGCCTGTTTAATCCATGATTCAATGTAAAGTCAATGGCTAAGTGTCTAAATTTATCCATTAATGGAGTTGAATATTTTAAAATTTTCAAAATGGTTTAAATTGAAGGTTTTAAGAACATATGGAGGGAAATTATTGAGTTTTCCACATAAGGTTAGAGGTTAGTGAAATTCCTTTTAAATAATCAAAAAAAATTAATTATTTAACACACAAATTAAATTATACCCAACGCCTATTGTGCATAGATGTTATGCCCCATCTAGGTTAAACACTATATTCTAGACATAATTACAATATCAAATTTCTCAAAAAATACATTTTTTGAGAGATATTAACTATTTATAATTAAAAAAATATATTAAATAATTAATTGTAAATATAAAGTGTTTTATCAAATGTGATGTTTCCAAAAACCTGAGACACATAAAATTTATACACTACCTAAGGTAAAACCCCCCATTCCAGAGCTAAAAATAATCTATTATTTGTCAGATGATGCACCATTTGTGAGATATTAATTATATAATATTCAAAAATATGGATTAAAAATTATTTAAATAAAGAAAATATTTATTTTCAAGAGTGAGTCATCCAAACTTACGATGCTTACATATGTTATACCCTAACTAGGGTAAGCACTATGTCCCAGATATATCAGTGGTCTCATATTTCCCTTATGACACAATTGTTTGGTGTAATTCAATTATTTTGAAAAAATTGTGGGCAATTAAAATAATATATTTAATATTTTTATTTACTCTTCGATGAGGCTTTACGGGCCTCAGAATCTATCACTAACTCAATGTCTCACATCAAGAATATTCCATTGAATATTTCAAAGTGTTAACTGGGATTTTTATCTTATGAACACACTTTAACACATTATTATGTTATTTCACTCATAAATAATTTTCCCCCCTGAAGGTATTAATAATTTATCACCAGATGGTTTTTATTATCAATATAAAAATTGGGATATTACAAAGGATATACTGGGGGAGTCATGAGTGATGTTTTATTAATTAATAATTAAGGAAAGGATTGGTCTATTTTATTTTTTAAAAGAATTTTATATCTCAATCCCTTTGAATGGACTCGAACTATTTGATTAAGTCTATAACTATGGCTTTGTTTTCAACAAGTTCATTTTTGAAATGTCAATGAAATAGACATCGAGCATATAGGTTGATAACAATAGTATGAAACCTATTTGATTCGAGATATTGGGACAAAGAGATTATATTACATAGTTTATGGTCATAAGATGTTACATTTCATTGAAATATTAACTTATTTCTCTATGGGAGCCCTCGTGTGTTGCCAGATGCTAGCATTAGACTTTATAAAGTGTAGCCTAATGCCCCTAAGAAAGGGGCCTAGAGGGTTATAAACCATGTTTAGTCAGAACATTAGTTAAATTCAATATGAACTTAACATGTTGGATAAATATTATTACCAAAATTGGTTTAATAATAATTCATGTTAGTTAGATTATGAATATTTAATCACCAATTATTCAAGAGAATATATAAGTGAGTTAATTATTTAATAAATATTTAATCACTAGGTACTTATTTATCTAATTTTATGATTACATAATATTTATTTATTTTGGTTTATTCACAAGGAAAATTTTTATTTATTCACTTATGTGAATATTTAATGAGTATTTATTCACTAATTTTGTGAATATAATATTTATATATTTATTTGTGAATAATACAGTGATATTTATTTAATTAAATAAATATCAACTTCTTAATGGATGATAAATATTTAAGAGGATTGGAGGACCGGTTTTAATGACCTGATGAGAAATTTCATATTAAATATTATTTGAATAAATATTATTTAATTTATTAAAAAACTAATGTTCATTTTATCCATGATTTTTGAAAATAACAATTAAATAATAATAATTTTATTATTATTTAGACATGAGGTTCACCAAGGATTATGATAATAATACTGTCCCTTATGTAATTGTTATTTTATAATCCTAACACTATTTAAAATTAGTTCCGACATTTTCTAATTAATCTAGCAATATTGTTTCATTGTGCACAACAAATTCTAAAGTGTATTCTATCAAGCCCCATATAGTGCATCCCAAGAATGTTTTGAAGAATGAAAATATTTTCTCCTCTTCCACTAGAGCAGATCTATTCTCTTTTAAATGATTTAGTTTTGATCAACATCGATCATCATAATCAATAAAACCATCTATGCTATAACATATAGGATTCTACGATGATGACAAGAGGTTTTTGAATAATCTGTAGATCACTACTATAGAGAATATATCATTGATTCCTTTAAAATAATGATGGTATGAAAATATATCTTCATTAGATCACTAAAAATAAAGAAATAATTAAATGAAAGACAATTATTTAATTAGATAGATTAATTATATATTATTTATGAAAAGGTAATATCTTCTTGGTTGAGGATTATTTTCAATTATTATTCATATTAATTATTTCTGTCATGAAAATTATTCATCATGTACATCACTAACTATCCATAGATTATGGAAAAAAGAACAGTTGGTAACGGCCAAGCCAATGCTTCTTCTATGACCTAAACCATTAAATAGGTACTGGTACAATAAGATTTCATGGGTAAGGTATTATAAACCATGCTTTGTTGAGTCTAAACATGAGGAACTAACCACTTTTGTTAGACATATGGATCTTAAGAAATCAATTGAACAAGAAGAACCTGGAAAGGTTTGCTGTCTTTGTTCTTCACTATCCCATTATAGTTATCAATGTGTCAAAGTAATATGAATTAAAATATATATTTTTTCCTACCAAAAGATGAAATTTTAGCTACACAATCAAGGATGAAGAGAATATTCAGAAGTCTATTTTTGTTTTTTTAAACCAATAAATCCAATCTAAACCACCCTTTTAATAATAATATCAACAATCCCCACCATTTCAAAAACCATCCATGAAATAGTAAAACCAATAAGCCTCCCAAAAACCAATATTTCAACAAAATAAATCTTTTGAAAAAATATCAACCAATTTAACACCACAATTTGGAAACCAACCTTATCCTAAGATTAAAATTTTATAAAATTACCTAGGATGATTAAATAATAAATTTTAGAGTCTTTTCTAAATAATGAAAAAAAATCTAGGAAAACTACAATATCAAAATATTTCTAATTCTAATGGAAATAAAACATGGTAACAACAATGAGTGGAAAATAAAAACACCGAATTCCTGAATTTTATCCCAAATCACATTTGAAACAACTAAGAGCATCAAATGGGGATGTATAAGTTAGACTTGAGCATAAGAATAATAAATCAGATAAACATTAAAAAAATAACTTAGGGAAAAGTGTGACCTTTCTCTAATTTTTATATAAATAATAGTCAAATCAAAGAAGTTATATAAAGAATAAATCTAAATAAAAATTGTAGAAACGTCCCGAAATATTGAAATCAACATAACTCTACATGAATCTCTCAAATAGATCCCCAAATATGACAATTTAATCTGGGAAGTGTGTACTAAAAAAAGAATACATCTAGGTAATAAAAGAGGGAATTTTTGGAGAAACATTTAATCCTTCATCACACAACAACTACCAACCAAAAATCAATATTTAGGGACATTTTCTATTGCTTATATAATTAAATATATACCCTTCATAGATGAATTATGTGATCCAGTAGCTTATTTTTATTCCATGTCTCATTTTTTTAATTATCTTAAAATGGGAGATCTAAAACAATTAATATTGGTTTTCCAGTTATCCTATAGATCCACTATATTCCTAGATAGAGTTCTTGAGCCAACGAGCCCGTACCCGAGTGGTAAGGGCTCCTGCTTGGTATCTTAGAGACCCAGGTTCAATACCGGGTGGAGGCGAATTTCTGAGTTATGGTAGCAGTTACTGTTCGGTACTGTAGCAGCCTGAACTATTCACCTGATTTGGGCCTTCAGGCCACCGGTTTGGGCCTATAGGTCTCAAGGGCCTTCGGGTCATCAAAGGAATATAGCCCATAGGGCCTTTGGGACATTGAGACCATGGAGTAGACCAATTCACACAGAGATGAACCTAGAAGAGGATAAAAGAAAAAAATAATAGCAGTCACCAGAAGTAGAGCTAACCAGATTGGAAGAATGAGAGGGTATGGAAACTGCCTTCAGGACGAGGCATTGAGATACTTTGTCTAGGGAAATTCTAGCCTATTAGCAATCCAAGGCAGGGGGCTAAGGCAATCAATGATGTAGAAGCTGGGGAGGGGAAGTTCTAGTGGGTTGGGCCTATGGGTCATGTATTGGGCATAATATGCCTCTAGGCATTCATTTCATGTATTGAAAGTCATGTCAAGCCTTGTGCCCTGGGCCTAAGGGTTATATACGCATTTCCCTTCAACCCTTTAAAAGGGATTATCCATAATAAAAATAAAAAAGGAAGGCCTTCGGGCCATTGAGAGTAGATGGAGTTCTTGAATATTTTTTAGTCTGTGTACAAAATGTGATCCTCCCAATTGATTTCTATGAGATGAATATAGAAGAAGATAATAAAATTTCTCAGTCACCCATTATTATTGTAATACCCTTCCAAAACAAATAAATACAATCATAAATGTTCCTAAAAGAAATCAAACAATGTAGTTTAGTGAGAGAACTATCCACTTCAATATTTTTTATTATAAAATGTACTCATAGAAAGAGAATTAATTTTTCACACTTTCATTATCTAAACAACATAATCTATGTAAGGAATATAGTACATTAAAAGAAATTGTGAGTTTTGGTAACCAATTAATATTTGAAAATTATATAGAAAATAATTTTGAAAAACATGAAAATCCCATGTTACCATTTGAAGATGAGGTAAATTTTGATTTATTTGATGAATTTTATTATTTATTTAATGGTGATGGATTAGATACTTAATCTTTTGTATATGAAGTAAAGGTCCTAGAAGTAAGTAATAAAAATTTTATTTCATTATTAATCTAGAATATAAATCTATAATTTAAACTTTTTCCAATAGATTTATAGTATGTGTTTCTAATGGAAGAAAAAAAATACCAGTGATTGTTCAAGTAACATGTCTTCCAACTAGGAAAAAAATCTAATAAATCATTTCATAAAAAGTGTGAGATCTATAGAATGGAATTTAAAAGACATTCCCATGATTTTTTATAAAAATATCAAGCATATAATTATGTTACTAAGTGAGGAACAACCTATCAGATAAGCTTAGAAGAGATGTAACCTAACAATATTGAAATTGGATAAAAAAATTGGAAATTTATAAGATAAAAAACAGTTTTATATATTTTTTATAATCTGTTATGCCAATTCATATAGTTCTAAAAAATATTCACTAAACATTATAAAAAATAACCAAATTAATTAATTTAGGTGAGGGTATAAAAAATTAGAGGGTTTTTATAGATGATAGAATGATGAATAATGTTATATGAATATATAATTTTACTATTACATTTATTGGAAAAATTCTAGAAATATTTTTTGAAAAAAAAAATCATTATTTTTTTAGACGTATTTTTAGGGTACTTGAAAAAGATAGTGTTTTTTCAAACAACTATACAATATTTTTACCCTTGAAATTTAATTATAAAAGAAATAATGGTTTTATGTTGTGGCACTTTCAACTAATATCAGATTTTAATTTTTTTTTATTTCTTTAAAAGGAATAATAATTGGGATTTGTGTGAATTTTATAAAATACTTTTGAACAAAATTTTATAAAATTAAAAAAGAAAGTGAATTTTTTTTGCACCATCTGTGAACCAATGTATTCATTTCAATATAGAAAATTTGTTTTTTTCAATGGAACTTTTTCCATGACATCATGTTTATTTAAAATACTATCCATAAATTGTTTTTTATGATAAAAATATTTCCATTGAAAATGATTTTTTTCATGATTAGTATTTGCGATGGATGTGCTATATGTCGAAAATAGTTTGTGGAAGTAATGGTAAAAAAACTATTTTATAATATCACTCAATATCTCTCTTTCTATGATCACATAAAAAAATCATCAAAACACTCACACATAGAAATATTAAATGCCTCCCTAATGGAGTCTCTCATGATATAATCGATTGGATACCATGAAACCAATAAATAATTAATTTTTGTTATTTAATAACTAAACAATTCTAAAAAATATTATTTATTTATGTACTATTCAATGATCAAACATGCAATGTCAAAAATCGATGAGAACCGGATCCAAAGACACCCATGGACCAAACATAATTTAGTAGAATCACACTCCCCTGCCTAAAATCTATATGTGAAAAATACATTGAAAATAATAGATAATTAAAAAATCAGTATAAAAAAAATTAATAAAAATTAATAAAAATTATCAATTGAACATACCTCCACATGTTTGGATAAAAATAAAGAGATAAACATCACTTGGTAATATGGTCTAAAACCATAAATCTCGCTTTGTTTTTACCCCTCCTAGTCATAGTGTATTTGTATCATCCTGAAGGATTGATGATGGGTCATAGAGCTAATCACTAGGAAAGTCATAATCCTCTAGGGCTTCAAAATACTCATCAATACTTTCTCTAACCACATGAAACACAAAAATTATCTTATATAGAAATTATATGTTAATATAAAGATTAAATATAAAAAAATATACATACTTATTGAATGACTATAAATAGAATGTAATTTCATCCTTATTCATCTTTATATTCACAATTATAGGTGTAAATATATTTAACTTCCTCCCCAACAACATCAATTTCTATACAAGCTTCAATTCCATTTTCCCTATTATTACAAATTCATTGGTTACATCATTAACATTATCAAAACCATCATCCCTTAACTATAAAAATTCATCATTGATGACTATATATCACCATGTGAAATATTCATTTAGTGATGTCTTGAAAAAATTTTGTATCATTCACATCAACATAACTGATTTCATTTTCTATAAACTAATGTTCATGAGATTTCATTTTTATTATAGTCCAATAGTATGTTAAGTATCTCGATGCAACATGGTAATTTAAATAATAAAAATGAAATTCTTTATATTCAATCATAAATTGTTTAATTATTGTGAGAATAATTTTTGTAATTAATTTCAATAATTCAATGTCATGGACAAACACACCACCCTCAATCATTTTCAAAACAACGAAATTTCATCATTGTTGTTTAATTCCAACCCAAAAATCACAACTCAATTATTTGATCCACAATTCCATAAAATCCAACTTCAATTTCTATGTGATGAGATCTTTTAACACAAACATGACTACTCATATTTTTTTATTCACCATATGTGAATGTATGAAATAAAAATCCATTAACCACATATTCATTATATGTTTTAACAAATTTAGATGGTGGGTTACTGAATGTACATAGTATATTAAAAATTTAATTTTCATGTGGTGATATGTAGAAAAACATAAAAATATTATTATATGTAAACTAATAAATAGATTTTATATGTTAACACATAAGCAATTTAATATACCAGTATTTGAAACCATTATGAAACGTTATACTATCAAAATTCTTTAAGGGAAACCTGTGTAATTTTTGTGAATTTTTTTAACATGATCAACATATAATCTCTAAAATAATTAATATTAATTTTTTTTAAGAAATTATATTGAATATAGGTAAAATTTTCTCTTACTTCTCAAATCATGTCATTTTATCACAATTGAGATTAGCATATGTATGAGCTCCGTGTTGTTCATCATATGAAATCCATCATTTATGAACACCACTAAAATAAAACTTAGGATGATTAAATAATGAGAATTTATATTCCATTACATTGTCTACATTTACCTCCTTATGACAGATATGGTTATACTTTTCATGATATTTTTTTAATGTTTATTTGATATATAAAATAATTAGGGAGAGATTATCTTAGAGATATAAGAAAATTAGGGACTAAACACATATAATATTTAATAAAAAATAAAATATGAAAAATTCATAATAATTATTTCTTATGATTAATCCAATAGAAGAGAATTATTGATGAATAACATATGATCAATTCTTAATAAATATTTTTTAGTATTATTATTATTGAAAGTAATAACTATGCAAGGATGATCCATAATTTGTTTTAATTTTTAATAATTTATAAAAATTTATACTAATTACTATAAATTATTGATAATTAGTAAAAATACATCTATTTTCTAATTTTTTTACTAATTATTACTAATTTCTATTAATTTTTACTAGTCACTACTAATTACTACTAATTACTGAAAATTTCCAGCAATTAATACTAATTTATACTAGTTATCGTCAATTTGTACAAATTATTTTAGATTCTTACCAATTTATTCTATTTATTATAAATTTCAATGAATCATTACATATTATTTTGAATTATTAACAATTTATACTAATTATTAAAAATTTCTACTAATTATTACCAATTTCTACTAATAAGAACTAATTTCAACTAATTATTACTAATATCTACAATCTATTATTAATTTATACTTATTATTACTAATTTATACTAATTATTAATAATTTCTGCTAATTATTACTATTTTCTACTAATTATTACAAATTTATACAAATATTTAATAATTATTACCAATTTATAGTAATTATTACTAATTAATAGTAATTATTACTAATTAAGGAATAAAAAATGAACAAATATTAGTTATAATTAATAGAATATAAAGGAACAATTACAGATAGAGAATCAATAATTTCAACTAATTTCTTCATAATTCCAATAAATATTTACTAATTGTTTCTTATTGTTTCTAATTATTACTAATTATTAATTATTACTAATTATTTCCAATTTTTACTATTTTTAAGAATTACTACTAATTATTACCAATTGTATATATTTTTTTTACTAATTATTAATATTTTTTATAATTAATAATAAATATTTTTTATGAATTTGTTTTTATTACTTTTCCCTAATTTTAACCAATTATTACTATTATTTTTTATTTTTTACTAAATAGTACTATTTTTATTAATTATTAAATTTTTTATTTTTTTTTTATTTTTTTTCTAATTAAAATTATTTTTACCCATTATTAGTAATAATATCTATTTTTAATAATTTTTAATTATTATTACTAATTATTAATATTTTTTACTATATATTTATATTTATTCATTTTTATTAACTATTTTTTATTTTTTTCTATAATGTAATTTTTTTTAAATTAAATTTATAATAATAATATTATTATTAAATAAATGAATTTTTTTAACATTTTACATTAACAATAATTTTAAAATCTGATATATATTTTTTATATTCAAAATTATAGTATATAAAACAAATTAAAACATACATTTGGTTGCAATAACTAATATGTGATGAAAATATAAAATATACTAATAAAATAATTAGAAAAAAATATTATAATTTTAAAAATTAATAAATCTAATTAGAGAATATTTTAAAAAAAGATACAAATAATTTATTAAAAATAATGTCTCGATTTCAAAACAGTGATCTTCAGCCGAAACATTTATCCCTCAGAAAACATGAGAGATTGAGATGGATGTGAGATTGAGTGGTATTGGGAGTTTGAGAATAGAGGGGGAGCATTGTATTTAGAGAATTTTTTTGACGACTTATTTGCGACAGATCTCCTGTTTAAAATAACCCATCATTTGTAATGAAAATCTATGACATAATTGATTATTTTCAACATATATTTGCAATAGAGTAAATATCTATTATAATGGATTCCCAGTATACAATATTTTCCCATATATCGAGAAAATTTTAGCAATGGAAAATTTTTATTGTGAATGGACTTGCCGATATATTATTTATGATGAAATCCTTTTTTCATCCCAAATAATTATTCATATTATGCTATTTGGGACCAATATTTGGATTCCATCACAAATTATCCTTACCTACTATTGTGTGCATAGTGGCAACAAAATGTTTTGGGACTAACATCATGTATGCCACAAATACTCATCACTAAAAAAAATATCTCTGATAAAAATGTTTTTCTGTCAGAGAAAAACATTTTTCGACCACTTATATTAATAGACCTGATGCCTATCACAAATATTCCGTTAAAACAAAAACAATTTTCTGTAGTGGTGACTCTATTCTTCTTGATGTGGTCTTATGTTTCTCTGATTTTGAAAGGTATAAATATTCACTCAAAAAACTTGGTTGAATTTCACTAAGTCTCTTTCCTTTATGCATGCCGCATTAATCTATAATAACCTTTGAGTATTGTCATCAATGAACCAACATTTTCCCTTAAAAACAATGCAAAAATACTTCTATGTATCTTCATATTATGATTACATATTTAAATTTCACCCCCATTTGAAAACAAAGGACCCTTATGCATCCGTATATTAGAGGTTTACTTTTAACTATTGAGTGTCATCCCTATGGAAAGAGCATTGAATTTTACATATTAGTTTGGGTTATGAGTTTCTTTTATATATTAGTTGTTGTTACCTTTACACATCATAAGGAATAATTTTGTTTTAATTTTCTATAGAAAATTCATCACTCTAAAACATGGGAAAGTGTGATATTTATGTTAGGTACTCTTACATATCCCTATATTTTATGAAATTATTGAGTCTAGAGTCAAAATGATGATTACATATTCTAGGAAGTGATTTAGATAACCATTATATATGAACTGATTTAATTTTATGTGTCATAGCCCTTTCCTGATTTTACTCTTCAACTTTAGAATGACCCTTATGCCTCTCAATGCTTTATATTAATGAATTTTTTTGTATGGGTTCCCTTTAACTGAAAATTAAAAAAAATCAATGCATGAATTTTCCAATAATTCCATAAAATTAATAAAATAAATAAAAATCATTAATTAATATATTTTCAAATTAAATTTTTAGACATGGGTAAAAAGTAAATATTATTCAATTTATCTTGTATTAATATAACTACGGGGACAAAATCGTTGAATTATAAGGGAAAATTAATGAAAATATATGCTCTATCAATTCCTCCATGTAACGTCCAGGATCCAGGTACCACTCCACAGGTGCCCCGAACCTGGTTGGTCAGCTGACCTCAAGCGCATTTCCCCAAATGCCAGAGGCTGCCAACTAGCAGCGAGGGCCCAGGTCTAATAGTGGGGAAACTATACCCTCATTTTTCAAAGTGTAGCGCAACGGAATACAAGAACAAACATATAGTAACAACAGAAAAAGTAAAACATACATAACATAAATGAATAACAGCAGTAAAAGAACCACCAGTCATATATATATATCAAGATGCATCATGTCACTATTCTTTGAAAACAGCGAGAACATGTTACACAATAGTAAAATATGATACAATGGAAGTTACAGGTACAACAGAATAAAAAAGAACAACCGGCAACATCATGAGCCTGGGCATGCTCCCCTACTCCTTAGCAACAATCAAGTACATGTAAAGCGACCCTTACCCTTATCCATACCTGCAGAAATGTAATCTGTGTGGGGCTGAAGACATGACCCCAAACAAGGTGTAATAAATGAATCCCAGTAGGCACCCACCAATGGCCTGTTCCCAACTATACGTGAAAATGTTCAACAGTAGTGTGCAAAGGTAAATGTAATAAACTATGCATTACTCAAAAGTAACTAACTTTACCAGTTGTATTACCATTTTAATATTCATTTAATCATTCCAATTAAGAAAATCACCACAGTGAATATTCTAAGTAAACAGTCAGTGTCCTCATACATGAAAACCCTTACCCTCAGGCAAAGAGAATCCAATCCCACGAGAATCTTCCCACAGGCATATCGAATAATGCCCTCTGGTGTACGGAGTGTTGCCCACATGCACAAAATCTACTGCCCATAGGCACAAAAGATGTTTCTCTCAGGCTGAACAGAGCACTTCCCACAGGATAATCACAACACTGCCCTCAGGATAAACAAGTAATCGGGCCATGCCCAACATATAAACAATAAATTTATATACAATTCCTCTCAAGGTAATTTTAAACAAGCTAAAATCATGGTATACCCTCGAGTAACCTGGCCAAATGGCTAAATAGAGGAACACACCCCATGGGGTGGTCCTGGATCCAAGAAGTGATCCCAAATAGTAGTTTTACAATTTCATTAAATTATCTATGAAATTATAGGTATTTAAAACAGCCAAGGCCTTAGCCACACGACACCACAACATGGGTTCATTGCACATTGGTACACAAAAACGCACAGTAGTTGGAATTTAAACACCAGACCACCTACCTCGATTGCCCCTGATCGATATACGTGGACGACACTCCTCAAAATGCCCAAGAACAATGTAGATCTGAGGTGAAAATAACATCGTTCAAACTCAAATATATTCTTTTAGAGGAAGAATTTGAAAGAGCTATGCAAGGAGCAGGAAGAACTCACCCATGCGTTTCCAAGGAGATCGACGGTGCAGAAAACAGGTTCCCGGTTTGTGGTCAGGAGATCTCCAAAGCTCCAGACATCCCTCCTGATTTCTCCTCTAGTTCTAAGCCTTCCCAATGAACAGGGGTTGGCTACTTCCCATTTTATGAAAAAATAGACTATACAGTGTGTACTATTGGGTACCCGGCGTGTAGTTTTCATTTTTAACTGTTCCTTCAGCAGATTCTCGCCATCATGGCACTGTTCATCTGTCAACATGAGTACAAGACATATAATACCAGAGTACACAGTGTGTACTATCACTCAGCTAGCCACCACCTTACTATTTTCCTGTCGACTGACTACACGGTGTGTAAATACCCACTACACTGCATGTAGTCATTTTTTACACCCATCATCATCGACTGGCCTACTTGCCCTATGTACTCATTCCACACGGCCAAAGTACACAGCGTGTAGTCACAAAATTTAGGATTTTCTCCCATTTTTCATATTTTCTCAAAAACACTTAAGGAAAAGAGAAACGAAGAAACCCATACCTCAAGAATAAGAACCAGGTTTTTAAAAACTTCCCCCCCTTAAAGCAATTCATCCCTGAATTTCCCTTCCAAGTGTGGTGAAGATAATGCTCAGAACAACTCTGGTCAATGAGCACATACGTCGGTCTCCCACTCCTAGGTTTCGTCCTACACTTGGCCATGCTGCCATAACACCTGTACGAGAGGAACTGACCATCCTCAGAGAACCTTCGTGCTCCTATCAATAATACAAATCAGATGCTCCTCAAAGGATGCATCTATCTGAAGCTCAACCTCCTCTGGCTGAAAGATGTGAGATGAGTCTGAATGATATCAGTGCAACTCAGATACATGGAAGATGTCGTGAATGGCCCGGTACCTCTATGGTAACAACAACCGATAGGAAACCAACCCGACTCTCTCTATAATCTCAAATGGTCCCACATACCTCAGTGAAAGTTTACCCTGTCTCCTGATCCTCCTGTGTCCCAGCATCGGTGAAACACAGAAGAAAACCTGATCCCCGATCATGAACTCTATGGGTCGTATGCGGCAATAAATATAAGATTTCTGAATAGACTGTGTAGTAGCTATCTGCTTCTGATTAAACTGGACCTGCTCAGAAGTCTCATGCATGGAACATGGTCCCAGTAAAGGTGCCTCACCTGTCTCCATCCATCACAAAGGTGATCGGCATGGCCTACCATATAAAGCCTCATATGGTGCCATCTCAATAGTTGCCTGAAAACTATTATTATAGTAAAACTCAACTAAGGGGTATATTCTTCTCCCAGGAGCCCCCAAAGTCTAGGATGCATGCACGTAGAATGTACTCTAGCATCGGTATCGTACGCTCTGACTGACCATCAGTCTGAGAGTGGTAAGCTGTGCTCAGAAGCACCTGTGTACCCAGTGTCCTCTGAAAGCTCTTCCAGAAACGAGATGTAAAATGGGCGTCCCTATCTGAAATGATAGAATGAGGAACCCCATGAAAATGTACTACCTCTCGGATATACAGCTTCCCAAGCTCGTCAACGCCGAAGGTCTCCTTGATCGAAAAAAAGTGAGCTACCTTCATGAGTCTGTCCGAAACAACCCACATGACATTATTGCCTCGAGGTGACCTCGACAACCCAGTCACGAAGTCCATCGTGACATCATCCCATTTCCACTCTAGAATGGGAAACTGCTGTAACAGTTCGGCTAGCCTCTTATTCTCCTCTTTCACATGCTGACGGGTGGAATATCTCGTAACAAAACCAGCTACCTCTCTTTTCATACTCAGCCACCAGTACTGATGTCTCAAGTCACAGTACATCTTGGTAACTCCGAGATGAACTACCCAAGCTGAAGCATGAAAATCCTACATCAAATCCTCGCGTATATCCCCTAGAACCCACACTCATCCATGGAAACATAGTACCTCATCATCACCTTTTGTACACCCAGGAGGAGGGTCCTTACTTGCCACAAAATCCCATAGAACTAGGCCTTCTAAATAAAATAGCTGTCTCATCCTCACTCTATCCAGGAGGGTAGAAGTCACAACTAAATATGAAAGATAAGTTTTCCCCTAACTTTCATGCACCTTCAAATGCATCTTAGAGGAAAAACCCATAAGATTCCACTCACCACTGGCCTCATGAAACACATGTGTCTGAGTCTTCCTGCTCATTGCATCAGCAACTACATTACCCTTACCAGGTGTATAGGAAGGCTCAAAAATCGAAAGACTGAAGGTATTAGACCCACTTTCGTTGCCTCAGATTCAAGTCACGCTGAGTAAAGGCATACTTGAGAATTTTTTGGTTGGTGAAAACCATAAAAATCTCTCCCAAGAGATAATGTCTTCGATAGCATAACACATGGACTACTGCAGCTAACTTGAGATCGTGCATCGGGTAATTCCGCTCATGTGGCCTCAACTACCGAGAGCCATACGCAAGAACTCGATCACCCTGCATCAACATAGCTCCCTGCCCAATACCTGATGCACCATAGTAAACTGTATATCTCTTTCCCTACTCTAGAAGTATCAGGATTGGTGCTGATGTAAAATTTCCCTTTAGCTCGTAGAAGGCTGTTTTGCAAGTTCCTGACTAAATGAACTTCACACCCTTCTTAGTAAAACCCATAAACATCGCTACTAAGCGGTAGACGTCCTCAATAAAAAGCCTGTAGTAACCAGCTAGCCCCAAGAAACTCTGTATCTCAAACACGGTCCTAGGATACTCTCTGGAAACTACTGTTCTCACCTTCTTTGGGTCTACTGCAACTCCGGCCTCTGAGATGATATTACCCAGGAAGTGAATCTGGTCCAACCAAAAGTGGCACATTGAGAGCTTAGCATGTAGCCGATGATCTCTCTCAGTGTACTCGACACGATCTCAAGATTGGTGGCATGGTCGTGTCAAGTGTGAGAGTACACAAAAATATCATCCATTAATACTACCACAAAATAATCTAGATAAGGGTGGAATACACGATTCATCAGAGCCATGAAAAATGCTGGCACGTTTGTGAGTTAGAACGGCATAACCTAGTACTCATATAGACCATACCTAATCCTAAAGGCTATGAGAGGTATATCAGATGGTCTAACGCACAACTGATGATATCCAGATCTCAAGTAAATCTTATAGAACACTCGTGCACCTCTATGTTGATCAAAAATATCATCAATCCTTTGTAAGGGATATCGATTCTTGACCTTCAACTGGTTCAGCTTCTAATAATACACACAGAGTCTGATGGTACCATCCTCCTTCTTCGCAAAAAGGACTAGAGAACCCCAAGGAAAAGTACTCGGTCGGATAAAACTATTTGACTGTAACTCCTCTAACTGTCTTTTGAGCTCCTGTAACTAAGCTGTAGCCATCCTATAAAGAGGAATGGATACAGGTTCCACTCCTAGAACATGATAAATAGAGAAATACACCTTACACTCTGGAGGTAGACCTGAAAAGTCATCTAGGAAGACATCCATGAAACGATCAACCACTGGAGGGAAGTCCTTCTGACAAGTCCCCTGATCATCCAGATATAAAATCACCATCTGGGCTATGACTCCACCTCGCCCACGATGCTATGGTCCAGATCGACTCGCCTGAACATCCCACTCGCCTCTATATAGAAACTGTCTACCCTCTGGTGACGTGAAATACACCCTACGATGATAGCAGTCTAAAAAGGATCGAAAGGGAACCAACCAGTCCATCCCAAGAATGACTTCATAGTTAGTCATCTCTAAGACATAGAGGTCCCAAAGGATGTGACACCCACCAACCTCAAGGTGGAACTCCCTGAACTAACGCACACCAGCTGTTCTAGTCCCCAACAGAGTGTATAGCATCACACCATCATAAAAAGAAGAAACACGGAGCCTAGGGCTCTCCACCATAGGCACAGATACAATGATATGTGTATCACCTGTATCGAAAAGTACTGAAGATAAGACAAAAGATACTAGAATAGTACCTATGACAGTAGAAGGTCCGAGATCCTGCTCATGTTTTGTCTGTTGCACTGAATATGCCTGCCCAGAACCGTGGCCCAGCGACACAGCCTGGCTACCCTGAGCTGTCCCGCCCTACTACCTATGAGATCCTGGTGTCTGGCTACCACGACAACGAACACCATCTCTACTGCACACCCTAATGTATTCCAGTTTTCCGACTGGTATGAAGCTACTGGTCCTGCTCCTACATGTGGAGTATGCACAGAACCCCTCTCACTAGAAACTCGTGGAAACACCCTGCAAAAGCGCTGCAGATGCCCCATCTTTCTGCAAGCTCGGAATTCCACTGGGTCACATGGACACTGTGGTCTATTTTTCCCCTCCTTACCACACTGGTAGCACATGACCTGGCCACCTGAAACATTCTTCTAGCTGGTACTACCATTGTGATAGAAGTCCATATGTCTCTTCCTCTTATCAGTAGACATAGTACCCAAAACTCGTGTTGAATTACCATGGCCCACACCACTAGCTTCCCATGTATTTCGCTCGGTAATCAGTGCATGGTTCACAATATCATGTACAATAGGCATCCTGAAAACATTCACCTGTGCGCAGATGTAATATCGAAGACCATCCTCAAAGTGCCTAGCCCTCAACGTCTCATCACCCACCAGAACGGGTGCAAAATGCTGAAGCTTGGTGAAACGAGAAGAATAATCCATTACTGAGATAACACCTTGCTGTAGATTCATGAACATTCGATCTCTATCTTCCCTCAGTGTCTCTGGGAAGAAGAATTCATAGAAAGCTATCTTAAATTCTCCCCACACCATGTCTCTCTGATGCTCTGACTGGGTGGTAACATCCCACCACCTCTTGGTGGAATCACATAGAATATATGTCGTGAGCTTGACCCTCCACCCTGGAGGCATCTCAAGATGCTTGAAAATAGTCTAAAATGAACCCTGCCAAGACTCCGCAGTCTGTGGTCTTCCATCTATTGAAAATGTAGGTGGATGCTGTTGCTGGAAGATATGTGTCAGCTATGCCATAGATGTGGCAGCTGGCGGTGCTCCCTGAAAGGTCTTCATGAACTGCATGAAGCCTTCGTAGAACTGCGCATCTATTCCTATGTACGGAATAACGGCTGGTGCCGCATCTGGCTCTGTTGGAGGATCCACTGGTAGCCCATGACCTACCATCTCTAGAGTACAATCATTGCCGCTCTCCTGGTGAACAATGCATGGTCTTCTCGGTGGCATGAATCTATAAGGTCAAATACACACCTTAGATTAATATTATCAAAGACTGAAAACAAGGAGACAGAGAAGGAATGTTTTCAAAATTTAGAAAACATGATTACAAGGTGTGTATAAAACAACACAGTGTGTTCTCGCAAGACATTCACATGGGCATGTTACCCTAGCTTATGCTGGTCATGTAACAGCCCAAACTCACGGCGTGCCTTCAAAATACATGGAGTTTTCTAGAATCCTTCTTCCCTGCCCGAGTCCTTGTACATGACCAAGCCACACGACTCACTTGAACAAGACTACACGATGTGTATAACAGCTACATGGTGTGTATGGTTTAATTTCCAACTACCTGTGTCGTTCGTGACACGGACGAATTCTCGGATGATACTACACGACGTGTTACACCCGCACACGGCGTGTACACCACCCCATTTCCCAGACACACGGCCATGTCCACATGGTCTCTCACTGGTAAGGACTATACGACGTGTCCCTAAGGTACACGGTGTGTTCAATAAGAGGTAACACTGACCCATGTTTGTTAGCGACATGGTCGGGTCCCCAAGTCAGACTACACGGCGTGTTCCATGGTGGACACGACGTGTATGTCTCAATGTTTCCTCCGTCCGTGTAGTTTGTTACACGGGGGGACTCTGGGTCCACACTACACGACATGTACATCCGGTACACGGCGTGTTTTTTCCCAAAACATTACCTACCCCGTGTCCCCGCCCACATGGTATATGAAATGGGAAGAGACTAAATGACGTGTACTGAGGGTACATGACATGTAGTTAAAATGTTTACATTTATTCCCGAAGAGAAGAAAACACGTCGTGTGTCCAAGGAACTACACGGCGTGTATCCTAGGTTTTCCAAATATTAAGCCTCAGATACTTCTCCAGAACCCAAAAAATTCTGAAAAATAACACCTAAGTGCCAAATTCCAATCCGTGAGGGCCCATACTCCCCGCAAATCAATGTTTAACATCATATACATGTTATACACAAGTAAACAATTCAATGATCCACTAAATTCCAGTTATTGAGGGCCCATACATCCCAAAAACCAATGTTTGGAATCAATCCTATCAACATGATCACACAAAAAAATACCCTATCACATGGCGGGTATTTATCAAAGCAGATATCACAACAACATGCTTCTCTAGCACAACAACTATCACAACAACATGCAATTTCTAATGCGCCTACATGCCATGGAACTATGCATGGCATGCGATTTCTACTATCTGCCTAAATGGTTCTTGAGATGGAATACCCCCATCTCATGGGGTTGCAACTAAATAATACCCATGAATAACATATAAACAACACAATCATAAGTGCCTCACCCAACAGTGAAAATCAAATAAACTATAAATTGAAAAATCAATAAAATTGCAACACGAGGTAAATTGGCTTTTCCCTGTACACGGGTTAGCTACTCCCAGGAACAACTTATTACCAACTACCATTTTCGTCCTATCACTAACTAAGGCTCCAAACAGTAAGTAAAAGAAATGAACTCCTCTGATACAACTTTGTAACGTCCCGGATCCGGGTAGCACTCCACGGGTGCCCCGAACCCGGTTGGTCACCTGACCTCAAACACATTTCCCAAAATGCGAGAGGCTTCCGACTAGCAGTGAGGGTCCATGTTTGATAGTGGGGAAACTATGCCCTCATTTTTCAAAGTGTAGTGCAGCGGAATACAAGAAAAAACATACAGTAATGACGGAAGAAGTAAAACATACATAACTAAAATGAATAACTGCAGTAAAAGAACTAGTAGTCATATATATATATATATATCAAGATACAGCATGTCACTATTCTATGAAAACATCCAGAACATGTTACACAATAGTACAATACGATACAATGGAAAGTACAGGTACACCAGAACAAAACCGAACAACCGGCAGCATCACGCACCTGAGATCGGTCCCATGCTCCCCTACACCTCAGCAACACTCAAGTACCTGTATAGGGACCCTTGCCCTTATCCATACATGTAGAAATGTAATCTATTTGGGGCCGAAGACATGACCCTGAATAGGGTGTGAGAAATGAATCCCAGTAGGCACCCACCAAAGGTCTGTGCCCAACTGTTCGTGAAAATGTGCAACAATAGTGTGTAAAGGTAAATACAATAAACTAACCAGCACTCAAAATTAACTATCTTTACCAGTTTTATTTCCATTTTAATATTCATTTAACCATTCCAATTAATAAAATCACCACAGTGGATATTATAAGTAAATAGTCAGTGTCCTCAGACATGAAAACCCTTACCCTCAGGAAAAGAGAATCCAATCCCACGAGAATCTGCCCATAGGCATATTGAATAACGCCTAGAGACGTACGAAGTGTCACCCACATGCATAGAATCTACTACCCACAGGCACGAATGAAGTTTCCCTCAGGCGGAATAGAGCACTTCCCATAGGCTAATCACAACACTGCCCTCAGGAAAAACAAGTAACCAGGTCATGCCCAACATATAAATAAGAAATTTATATACAATTCCACTCAATGTAATTTTAAACATTCTAAAATCACGGTATACCCTCAGGTAAACTGGCCAAATGGCTAAACATAGGAACACACCCCAAGGGGTGGTCCTGGATCCAACTAGTGATCCCAAACAGTAGTTTAACAATTTCATTAAATTACCTATGCAATTCTAGGTATTTAAAATATACAAGGCCTCAGCCACACGACACCCCAACATGGCTTTGTTGCACATTGGTACACAAAAACACACAACATTTGGAATTTAAACACCAGACCACCTACCTCGATCGCCCCTGATCGATATACGTAGACGATGCTCCTCGAAACGCCCGAGAACAAAGTAGATATAAGGTGAACATAACTTCATTCAAACTCAAATAACTTCCATTAGGGGAATAATTGGCAAGATCTATGCAAGGAGAAGGAAGAACTCACCCCTGTGGTTCCAAGAAGATCGACGGTCTAGAAAACGAGTTCCCGATGTGCGGTCGAGAGATCTCCAAAGCTCCGGCCATCCCTCCCAAGATATCCTATGGTTCTAAGCCTTCCCTATGAACAGGGGAGGCTACTACCCATTTTAAGAGAAAAATAAGACTACACAGCGTGTTCTATTGGATACACAGCCTATAGTTTTCATTTTTAACTATTCCTTCAGCGGCTTCTCACCAGCGTGGCACTGTTCATCTGTCGACATGAGTACACAGTGTGTGTAACAACCCGAGATTTTATAAGATATATTCATTTTAATTTCTTTCATATCATCTGTTGTATGCTACACCAAGATTATCTTGCGCTATATGCAACACCGTATTAGCTTGCTGTATACACAACACTATTCTTGGATCCTGTTACACACAATTTCATGTTTGTTTGATAGTAGTTATTCTATGAAACATTGAGTATATATATATATATATTCAATGTATTTTTTTATACGCAACAACAAAATAGTCATGAACTACACCCAACCCTAACCTGGATTTCATTACACGCAATCACGTCCATCCTCGATAGCGTGTGTTGTACGCAATACCGGGTTTTACTAAACAATGATATATTATTATAATATTATTATGAACTAGCCGTTATGAATAGTAATAACCACTTTGTGAAATTTTTTAAATTTTATTTTTCAAAATGTACTTCGTTTTTGGATTCGGAATATCAAAATTAGCCTAGGGTGAAATTTTGGTATTTTTCTGGAAACATTCAATTTTTGATGAATAGTGAAAACACTGGGTTACTATTTAAAAATCGACGTTTTATAATTATTTATTTTAGGTCAAAATTGATACATAATACCTATATAAGTTCAATGTAATTCATTGAAGTAATTTTATAATAATTTTAGATATATAAAAATTTTATTGAACATTTCACCGTCTTTTACCCACCTCCTAGGAGAATTTGCAAATTTACATAAAACTTAATTTTACCGCTTCTGTGAGTGGAATTTCAAAAATAAGAGAGACACGGTTGATGTCAGTAAGTAAAATGTGGTTCAACGAGATGAAAATAATTTTTGGTGAATAGTAACTTTTTACTTTTTTTTACCACGGTTAAAAGTAAATAGGGTAATTACGGGTAAAGATGATCTTATTATTACCCTAACACATGCCTTAATTCTATTGGATAAGTGTAATTAGACCAAAAACAACCTTAGGAATAACATATGACCATTTTGGCCCACTTAGATTAGATTAGGACATTAATTATTAGTTTATTTAAAGAAGGGTTAAAATAGTTAAAATCAAAGTTTAATAAGTAAATAATTTTCAATATAGGGTTAGAAATAAGATAAATTTGACTATAAAAATTCATTAGAAAGATACAAATATTTTCTATATAATGGTATTTTTTTTTAAATTTTTAGACATTAAATAAGTTAATTTATTTATTACACAAAGATGATGCAGTAATTATCTTATTAATGGAATATTGACATAATTGATGTTATAAATACCCAAATAAATGAAATTTGAGACTTTTTTTGAATTCCACTAATTTTATAGGTTAATATGACATGTTAGTATTTATTTAATTAACATTATTAGAACCATTCCTTCTGTTATTATTTTCACAAAAATCAATTACTAAATAGTGTCAAAATTGACATCAAATAGTTTTTAGAACAAATATTATATTATTAATTGTTATTTTATTCCTAAAAATCTAAGGTTCGGACAAATGACTTAGATAAGGTTATATATATTAATAATAAACAACTTGGGGTTCTTTTGGCTTGTTTTAGTAAGTTTATTAACCTTATAGTTTAAGAACACAAAAAGACACGGTAAAAGTAAAATTATCTAACTTAAAGTTAAATCTAAATGATAAGGTTATAATATTAAACTAAACGTGTCCAAATTATATTTTATGAGAGGATTTCAACCCATCCACACCTTAGCTTCTAAATAAATCAATTTGGAGCTATTTAAAACCGAATATGACTTTATAATAAATTAATATTTTTTGTTTTTCCAAAGGTGTCCCTCTCCTCCCTTATAAAAAGGGCGCTCGTCCCTTCCTTCCTCACACCAATTTGATCCCTCAAGATCGGCAAAAACCTACCAAATTCTCTTATCCACTTCTATAGAAACATCCTAGAGGTCCTGGTCTTCTTAAAACACCAATTTTAGTGCCCTAAGAGGAGGTCTCAAAGAGGCGCTTCAAAGAAGAGGTAATGTCTGTTACCGATTCTTTCAACTTTATTTCTTATTATACTTATTTTTCTTTAGTTGTTTCATTAGGAAGTAATAACATAAGTATCACTCATATACTGATATGTTATTATAATTATTAAACAACCCTATTTCACCATCTATCCATCCTACGGAAAACGAAATCACCGTGCGTGCGTACGTACAGAATACCGTCTCCACGCCGTGGTGTAATCTGTTTTTCAAACACCACCTTACTTGGATGGGTATAATGGTGTAAAGAATAACTATAAATAGTTATTATAACATAATACTGATTATTATATATTGTATCATCCTATCCAATTCAATTCAATAGTTATGGGAACGATATCATCGATCGTGCGTACGTACGGACTACCGTCTCCACGACGCGATGAGATTAATTCTACATGTTAACCATTTAAGAATGATTATAAAGTATATATAAGAAATAATAATGAAATATATGACATTATAAAGCTACTTGATTTATGTATATATAAATGTATGTCATCTACTTAAATCCATTCAATTCAATAAGGAAACGAAAACAGCGTTCTTGCGTACGTACGGCCTACCGTCTCCATGAATGGTGTATTTCTTTCCATTTATCGATATATTATATAAATATGTATATTCTGAATATATATTATATATAAATAATTTTTTACATTCTAGATGTATGTAACCATGATCTAAGTAATCATATAAATAATTAAAAGTTAAAACACGAAAGACAAATGAAACGATTTTACCCAAAACGATACTTTAACATTAATTTACAAATGAATGGGTAATATAAAGTCATAAGTTAACCATATATGACATAATAACAATGAATATGATTCTGTAATAAGTCAATGAAATTATTTAAATCATTATACAAGATTTTCGGATACGTACGAAGCATATCAGACCTAAGGTAAGGGATAACTTTTCGAATCTCGTTCTTATCCGAGATTGTTTATTCGTAAGTATTTACTAGGGTTATTGTTCTCATCCATGTCCATGTTTCCTAAAAATGGTTTCATGTATGTTTAAAGTCATTTTTACCCATTTTTAATTTTACCCCATGGTATGGAAGGAATATTTGTTTTATTTACCCTACAAGGAACTTTTTGACTTTTCTGACAAAAGTACGAGAAGAATGTTTTTTAACGTATACGAAATGAAAGGATTTTTATGGTTTTATAAAGCCTTATTTTCATGAAGCTTCCTCCAAAATATTTCATGACTATTTTCAACAAAATAATTTTCTTATAAAATTTCCTGACATTTTGTGAAAAGAGAATGATTTTGAAGAAGAAAGGATATTTTCCTTAAGAATTCATTTCAAGTGTTTTATCAAAACTATTTTTCATCTAACATGACATTATTTCATATGTGTATGTTTCAAGTATCATGTATCTAAGATTTACATGGTTTCACTTTTTTCATTATGAAATGATATCCATTTCTTTTATATGGATTATGTGATAATGGGATGATGTTTATGAAACCCTTTTTATTTATTGGGTTATTATGAATGATGTATGTTTATTTTGTGGCACAAGTAATAATGATTTCATTATGAGATGGGTGGGACCTATATCTCCCTCCAATGCATTGGGTAAATATTTATATTTCATGAGATAGACATGGCTGGAACGACAAGTTAAACCGGTTCAGTAATACAGGATTGGAACGAGGAATGAACTCAATTCAAAAAGGGACTTTGTCCACTAAGATGGTCTTGGCAGCAATGCCTTGGCTACTATGGAAATCATATCATGTGCTTAATGGTTGCCACAATTACATGTTTTATTCCCATTCTATTTTATCATTATTAATGTTTCTTTATGATCTATGCCTTACGTACTTCCATGTTTTATGTCATTTTTCAAGCTTTTGATGTTTAAACATTATGTTCATGTTTTCAAGTTCAAATGTATATGGTATGTTTTATTTTATCCATGATTACCCTTACTGAGAATTTGAGCTCACCATTTTTATGTTTTCTTTTCCCCAGGATATAAAGAAAGGTTTTAGGTAAGAAAAAAAAGGGGAAGATCTTTATGGGTGATGTTGAAGATCTTTCACCACGATTAGAAGATTACATTCCAACTTTCCAAAGACACTAAACTATTACGGTCCTTATGTGTCTGTTTTTGTTATGTATTAAGTATTCCGCTAAAGTAATGTAATGTCCATGTATGTCAAGATTTGGGTCTCTACAGTTGGTATTATAGGAAAGGTTTAGTCAACCTTTGGAAACTAGAATGCGAAAACGTTAGTCAGATCCCTAGAGATATTTCTAAGGTATGTCTAGGGATGTCCCTAAGGATAAGTATACATATAGGTTATAGTCCGAGAACTACGGTAATGATCTTAGAATTTAACCTAAGATGTTAGATATTGAGGGTACTCCCCCTTTACTATGTTGTTTTTCCTAGCATGATTTTTGCCTCTCACACTATTGTTTTTGGGTTTTAGAAAATGGCTGGAAACAGGAAGATTCATGATAATGGAGGATATGATAGACAATGGAACGATTTTCCTCATGAGAAACCAAATGAAACGGGTTCTGGAAGTCCAAACATAATTATTATGCCTAATCAACAATGTCATAATATGATCAATAATCTCAACTTTGGTAAGTTTCCCGACTCAGATAATAAGAGAAATATGGAATTTCATGATGATCATAGAGGAAAGAAAGTTCAATTTTCCTCATGTAAATCATGTGGGAAGAGGCATCAGGGAGATTGTTTCAAAGGAATTGGAAGATGCTTTGGGTGTGGAAAAGAAGGACACAAAACCAGTAAGTGCAAAGGAAAAGGTTCAGTTAACACCATGGACAAGGATAATGGTATTGCTACGACATCAACAATGATTAGATGTTTTAAATGTGGAATGTACGGGCATTATGCAAACCAATTCCATAATGGAAAATCTCATGAAGAGAATCAGCATGGTCATATGGGTAGTATTTATGTGGATGATGATGAGGAGACTACAAATGATATATGAGCTGAAAGAAGTGTTGAATCTCTGTCGGTTGTTTTAGAAGGCAGTGGAATGATTGTATGTTTATCGAGAGTTATGTTGTATAGTTAATGGTACTATGGAATAAAGAATCATCTAAGGATTGTTACACTATTGTTTTTCCTAAAAGTATTTGAAAGTATACGTTGAATGGTACCAGTAACCATGGAAGGTTATTCAGATATTTTTGTAAAGTAGATGATATGAGCATAATGACGGAATAAGAAGATAATGAGATGTTTGATTGTATTCATGAGCTCATGATTGATATAAGGTCTAAGTGATATCATGGTTTGAGTATATAGAATTCTGAGGATTTTGGTATGTGGAAAGAGTTAACTTTTGACAACACTCATGTTTTCACTAAGATTCAATGGGTATTCATTTTTCAAGAGAATACGTGATTACGGTATTCACGTGACTAGAATGTGACCAACAAGATATATGAGGGATAAATGATGGTATTTACGTGCTTGTTATATGACCTTTTTAGTAATCGTTCTCTTTATAAAATGATTTTGGAAAAAAGTATTTTGGATAAGACTAAAGATTGGAATGGATAGTATTGTTTAAGAATAGAACTTTTTGTTATAATAGTATTGTTTTAGAAAAAGGATAACCTGCAGGATGGGTGACAACCCGTCACATCGGACAAGGTTGCGGGAATTGAACCCACAACTGAAGTGCGACTGGCCTTATCACCTACCACTGGCCTACAGGAAGTCCTTGGTTGGTAGAAACTAGTTTTAATTTATTAAGAGGTATAATATATGAAGTATAAGTTCAATTTTTTGAATCGTATACGATTAACCACACCATAGATGGACTTATATATATTTGATAACTTTTTCTAACCTTTTGTTTGAAACAGATGGAATGACTCATCATTCTATCTCATGATCTGCTAACACTTCATGAATGGAAAATTCAACTTCATTTCTTTAAGAGATGAAGTGGAAATTGTTCAAGGCATGAAAAACGGTGAGATTGTACAAAAATCAAGTAAATATTTCTTTTTATTCGAAAATTCTTCAACATTAGAGAAATGATCCTAAAAAACAAAAATGTTTTCCTAGTTCTCTTATATCCGATGAATCAGATGGTACCTTAGATCATCGCAAATCTATGGATTTGTGATTTTTGGCTATTTCATAGCCATGTTCTCTACCACTCTCCATTAGAACTTGATGGTTAGTTTTTCCTCCATATCCATATTTTCACCTATAATATCCTATGTGGAAACCCAATGCTGAGTTACCTTGGGTGACCGTTACGTTTCTAAGTTTATTTTTTTAAAGTTATGTTTTAGTATTCCTTTTTACGATGTGGGTTTCTATAAATTGTAAATGATTTATAACCCTGAAGAATTTCGAGGGAGAAATTCATTTTAAGGGGGGTAGAATGTAACAACCTGAGATTTTATAGGATATATTAATTTTAATTTCATTCATATCATCTGTTTTACGCTACACCAAGATTATCTTGTGCTATATGTAACACCGTATTAGCTTGCAGTATACACAATACTATTCTTGGATCGTGTTACACACAATTTCATGTTTGTTTGATAGTAGTTATTCTATGAAACATTGAGTATATATATATATGTTCAATTTATTTTGTTATACGCAACAAAAGTGTCATGAACTACACGCAACCCTAACCTGGCTTTCATTACACGCAATCACGACCTTCCTCGATAGCGTGTGTTGTACGCAATACCATATTTTACTAAACAACGATATATTATTATAATATTATTATGAACTAGCCGTTATGAATAGTAATAACCACTTTTTGAAATTTTGTAAATTTTATTTTTCAAAATGGATTTCGTTTTTGGATTCGGAATATCGAAATTAGCCTGGGGTGAAATTTTGGTATTTTTCTGGAAACTTTCAATTTTTGATGAATAGTGAATACACTGGGTTACTATTTAAAAACCGACTTTTTATAATTATTTATTTTATTTAAATTTATTTTAGGTCAAAACTGATAAATAATACCTATATAAGTTCAATGTAATTCATTGAAGTAATTTTATAATAATTTTAGTTATATAAAAATTTTATTGAACTTTTCACCGTCTTTTACCCACCTCCTAGGAGAATTTGAAAATTTACATAAAACATAATTTTACCGCTTCTGTGAGTTGAATTTCAAAAATCCGAGAGACACGGTTGATGTCAGTAAGTAAAATGTGGTTCAATGAGATGAAAATAATTTTTGGTGAATATTAACTTTTTACTTTTTTTACCACAGTTAAAAGAAAATAGGGAAATTACGGGTAAAAGTGATCTTATTATTACCCTAACACATGTCCTAATTCTATTGGATAAGTTTAATTCGACCAAAAAAAACCTTAGGAATAAAATATGACCATTTAGGCCCACGTGTATTAGATTAGAACATTTATTATTAATTTATTTAAAGAAGGGTTAAAATAGTTAAAATCAAAGTTTAATAAGTAAATAATTTTCAATATAGGGTTATAAATAAGATAAATTTGACTATAAATATTAATTAGAAATCTAAAAATATTTCCTACATAATGGTATTTTATTTTTAATTTTTAGACATTAAATACGTTAATTTATTTATTACACAAAGATGATGCAGTAATTATCTTATTAATGAAATATTTATATAATTGATGTTATAAATAACCAAATAAATGTAATTTGAGACTTTTTATGAATTCAACTAATTTTATAGGTTAATATGACATGTTAGTATTTATTTAATTAACTTTTTTCGAACCAATAATTCTGTTATTATTTTCACAAAAATCAATTACTAAATAGTGTCATAATTGACATCAAATTGTTTTTAGAACAAATATTATATTATTAATTGTTATTTTATTCCTAAAAATCTAAGGTTCGAAAAAATGACTTAGATAAGGGTATATATATTAATAATAAACAACTTGGGGTTCGTTTGGCTTGTTTTAGTAAGTTTATTAACCTTATAGTGTAAGAACACAAAAAGACACGGTAGAAGTAAAGTTATCCAACTTAAAGTTAAATCTAAATGATAAGGTTACAATATTAAACTAAACTTGTCCAAATTCTTTTGGATGAGAGTAGTTCGACCCATCCCAACCTTAGATTCGAAATAAATCAATTTGGAGCTATTTAAAACCGAATATTACTTTATAATAAAATAATATTTTTAGTTTTTCCAAAGGTGCCTCTCTCCTCCCTTATAAAAGGGAACCTCCTCCCTCCCTTCCTCACACCAATTGGAGCCCTCCATCTCGGACAACCCCTGCCAAATTCTCTTATCTAATTCACTAGAAACATCCTAGAGGTCCTGTTCTTCTTCAAAGACCAATTTTAGTGCCCTAAGAGGAGGTCTCAAAGAGGCGCTTCAAAGAAGAGGTAATGTCAGTTACAGATTATTTCAACTTTATTTCTTATTCTACTTCTTTTTCTTTAGTTGTTTCATTATGAAGTAATAACATCAGTATCACTCATATACTGATATGTTATTATAAGTATGAAACAACCCTATTTCACCATCTATCCATCCTACGGAAAATGAAATCACCGCGCGTGCATACGTATGAAATACCGTCTCCACGCCGTGGTGTAATCTGTTTTTCCAACACCACCTTACTTGGATGGGTACAATGGTGTAAAGAATAACTATACATAGTTATTATAACATAATACTGATTATGATATACTGTATCATCCTATCCAATTCAATTCAAATATTATGGGAATGATATCATCGCTCGTGCGTACGTACGGACTACCGTCTCCATGACCCGATGAGATTAATTCTCCATGTTAACCATTTAAGAATGATTATAAAGTATATATAAGCAATAATAATGAAACATATCACATTATAAATATACTGTATTTATGTATATATATATATATATGTATGTTATCTACTTAAATCCATTCAATTCAATAAGGAAATGAAAACAGCGTTCATGCGTACGTACGACCTACCGTCTCCATGAATGGTGTATTTCTTTCCATTTATCAATCTATTATATATATATGTACATTCTGAATATATATTATATATAAATCATGTTTTACATTCTTGAAGTAAGTAACCATGATATAAGTAATCATATAAATAATTACAAGTTAAAACACGAACAACAAATGAAATGATTTTACCCAAAACGCTACTTTAACATTAATTTAAAAAAGAATGGGTAATATAAAGTCATAAGTGAACCATATATGATATAATAACAATGAATATGATTCTATAATAAGTCAATGAAATTATTTAAATCCTTATACAGGAGGTTTGGATATGTACGAAGCACATCGGACCTATGGTGAGGGATAACTTTTCTAATCTCGTTCTTATATGAGATTGTTTATTCGTAAGTATTTACTGGGGTTATTGTTCTCATCCATGTCCATGTTTCCTAAAAATGGTTTCATGTATGTTTAATGTCCTTTTTACCCATTTTGACTTTTACCCCATGGTATGGAAGGAATGTTTGTTTTATTTACCCTACAAGGTACTTTTTTTACTTTTCTGGCAAAAGTACGAGAAGAATGTTTTTTAACGTATACGGCATGAAAGGATTTTTACGGTTTTATAAAGCCTTATTTTCATGAAGATTCCTCCAAAATATTTCATGAATATTTTCAACAAAATACTTTTCTTTTAAAATTTCCTGACATTTTGTGAAAAGAGAATGATTTTGAAGAAAAAAGGATATTTTCCTTAAGAATTCATTTCAAGTGTTTTATCAAAAATATTTTTCATCTAAGATGACATTATTTCATATGTGTATGATTCAAGTATCATGTCTCTAAGATTTACGTGGTTTCACTTTTATTATTATGAAATTATATCCATTTCATTTATATGGATTATGTGATAATGGGATGATGTTTATGAAACCCTTTTTATTTATTGGGTTATTATGAATGATGTATGTTTATTTTGTGGCACAAGTGAGAATGATTTCATTATGAGATGGGTGGGACCTATATCTCCCTCCAATGCATTGGGTAAATATTTATATCTCATGAGATAGACATGGCTGGAACGGCAAGTTAAACAGGTTCAGTAATACAAGACTAGAACGAGGAGTGAAATCGATTCAGAAAGGGACTTTGTCCACTAAGATGGTCTTGGCAGCAATGCCTTGGCTACTATGGAAATCATATCATGTGCTTAATGGTTTCCACAATTACATGTTTTATTCCCATGCTATTTTATCATTCTTAATGTTCCTTTATGATCTATGCCTTACGTACTTCCAGGTTTTAGGTCATTTTCAAGCTTTTGATGTTTAAACATTATGTTCATGTTTTTAAGTTCAAATGTACATGGTATGTTTTATTTTATCCATGCTTACCCTTACTGAGCATTTGAGCTCACCCTTTTTATGTTTTCTTTTCCCTGGTATATAAAGAAAGGTTTTAGGTATGAAAAAAGGGGGAAGATCTTTATGGGAGATGTTGAAGATCTTTCACCATGATTAGAAGATTACGTTCCAAGTTTCCAATGACACTAAACTATTACGGTCCTTGTGTGTCTGTTTTTTTATGTATTAAGTATTCCACTAAAGTAATGTAATGTCCATGTACGTCATGATTTGGGTCTCTACAGTGTGTAATACCTGAGTACACGGCGTGTAATGTCGCTTAGCTGGCCACCACCTTACTGTTTGCCTGCTGACTGACTACACGGCATGTAAATACCCACTACATAGTGTGTAGTCGGTTTTTACACCCATCATCATTGACCGACATACACACCCTTTGTACTGATTCCACACGGCCAAAGTACATTGCGTGTGGAAAAGTACATGGTGTGTAGTCACCAAATTTAGAATTTTCTCCCATTTTCCTTATTTTCTCAAAAACTCTTAAGGAAAAGAGAAAAGAAGAAACCCGTACCTCAAGAATAAGAACCGGGTTCTTACACTTCACACTTAAACCATGGACTCGTAGTCAATTGAAAATCAAAAGTATTACCAAGTAAAATTAAAAACACTAGCCAATGTGGGTTCCCTTTTTAATGGACATAACACCCAAAATTATCATTCCACCTCAATATAATTTATTCTATTTTATCTAAACTTAATATTCTGTTAATTTCTATATTTTCAATCACCCCATGAACATTCATACCTACATCCTTGGAAATATTTCTCTCATCACACAAAGTATGAAATTTAGAAAATTTTCTCTCATTCCAAACTCATGAATGGATCCCCATAGGCTTATTGAGTTTATAAATCTCTACAAAATGATTCATATACTTGTTATTATCATGAATACATTCTAGTGTTCTTATATGGATAAGGACTCATAAGTTTTTATATAAAAAATTTCAATGGAATAATGAGTTGCATTGGATCTAATTGAAGAAAAATGAATGGTTTTCAATTTTAACTCAATAATGGTATCCTCACTAATTCTCCCATGAAATGCTTCATCTCTCAACACCTTTTGATTTTCATGAAAATTAACACATTAAACACCTCAATAATAGTGATTTATTCACTATATTACCTTCAACGACTTTTTATCTCTTCTTTTTCTATTTTCATATTCTACATAATCTTTTGAAGGAAATGAGTATTATTTTAGCATAAAATTGTATTCAAGACATCCTTGAACAACTTTTAAAGTATAACATACCTTCTATATTTCCCATGCATGATTTGTATAACCAGATAAGCATAAATAATATCTTCTTATCATGATAATTTCTTCCCAAAATAGACCACCCCGCACTTGAGTTCAATTATGATCAATAATTTACATCTAGAATAAGTTTGGAATAGATTATAGGCCAGTAATGTGGATAACTAAGAAGGTAATTCATGTATATTAAAGGATAAAAAGTTTTATATATGAGGGTATTTAAAAATAACCTTTTATTGTAAAAGTGTATTTTAATCAAAAGAATACCTTAATCATTTTCAACAGAAGTTTGTAGATTCTCCAAGGTTTTAGCTAGAATCATAGTAAATTATCATTAATCAAGCATGGATTGGTTGTCTCAAAAAGTGAAGGAATTGTGATAAAGATTTAAAAAATGGTTTAGAATCTAAAAATGAAAATTATTATAATATTGGAAAATATTACATGGCATGATATTCATAAATTAGTTTTCTTTTAATTAATTTATTATCCATTTATTCTAAAAATAAAATTTTATTTCAACATTCTTCAATGTTTAGTTCATGGTTCAAAAAAGTTTCCTACAATAGGAATAGGTTCCAGAACCTAAAGATTAATTCTATTTTAGCTCAACAAGTAAAAAAAAGAAAAATAAAAATAAAGACACAAAAAATGAAAAACAAAAATTAAAAAATTAAAAAAGAAACAAAAAAATCCTATTCTAATAAAGGATGATCCTCCCAAACACTAATTTTATTTAATTTACTTATAGTGAAATATATTTATCTGAGAATTGGAATATGAAATTATAAACATTAACCAATTAAATGAAAAGTAAATACAAAAAATGTCTTTATAAAATGACCCACACTTTTCATACATAATTATTATATCTAGATAGATGCATATTCAATACATAATATTACAATCCATAGTATAATCATATGGGTTTAGGGTATTTAGAAACTTGTATACATAAATATATGGTTCCAAATAGATATACATTATCTCCGACATATTTCTTAATAATTATAGCCCTTCTTAGACATATGATATTTAAAACATTTCTTCATAACCTGATAAGAGGAACCACAAGAAAGGGTGAGCTCAAATTCTTAGTAAGGATAAACAAGGGAGATACCAATGATCACTTAAGCATAAAATGAGAATAAGGGTATGAGAACATGATCTTAACATTTAATAAATATACACTGTATATCATAGATCATAATTATTATTCATGGAATAAATCTTGATAGTTCATAAGACATGAATCATAAAGGAATCAAAGAACATGATCCATGATAGCATAACATTGGAAAATGATATAAGTTTGTGGAATAAACATAAGTATAGAAAATTATTCCCCTAGTCAAGGATCACTTCCAAGACTATCATAGTTGATTGGGTTTACTGCACATTCCATCATATCATTATTCAAATTTCACTCCCAAGACTACAATAGTGGCTAAAGTCCCTTACTAAATAGGGTTCACTCCCCATTCAAGTCCTTATTATATCACGAGATACACATATTTACCCAATTAATTGGAGGGATATATAATTATATGACCACCAATCATATATTCATAATCCATTCATATATTTTCTGCAAGATCATAAAACAATCTTCATATATTCAAACTAATGGAAAATAAATGGGTTTATAAACATTTAAATAATTTATCAAAGAAGAACCGATGAAAAATTAATGGGTTTCATATACATCTCATAATAATAATCATAAAAAATCTATAGAAATAATAAGTACGGTATCCTTGGGTCATATCCCTAGTAATTCAAAAATAACATCAAAGGATTTTATCATAAATTAAAATTCCTTTAAATGATAACTTGGAATATTTCTTGAGGAAAAATCACTTTTAATCTTGGAATCACATATTTAAAATATAAAAATTAAAAAAATATTATGGATTTTTTTTAAAAGAACCCTGTAAACATGAAAATTAAGCTTCAAATATTTAACTATTAATAACAATGATAAATTCCATTCATTCCATGTACATTGAAACAAATATTCCTTTCACATTTTTTAGTAAAAAATTACAAAGTATATTTTTTGGAAAACAAGAAGAAGAATTATTTTATACGATTTTAAAAAAAATAAAATTATGGGTAACAATTAATTTTAATTAAATCATAGGATTATATTAAAAAAACTTTTTATAACATGTTTTTAAAATATTTACATGGAAGAGAAATGTTTTTTGACCAAAGGGATAAATAATGATTGTTTTTCTTAAAAAGTATTTCTCAATACTTTTAACTATAAAAGAGATAAAAATGATATTATAACTTTAAAATTCCATGAATAACTAGAATAGAATAAAATAAATTTGATTCCTGAATGTTATATCATAAAATTTCATCACTATAAACATAATTATAAACAATCCTGATAAACAATGTGATTGTAATATAAAACCATTACCTGAAGTTAGAATTGATTTGAAAGAAAAAAACTCATGTATAATAAATTTATATTTATTATAATTTTGTAGAAGAATAATTTCAAAACTTATAATATCATATATTATACATTTATTATATTTCAACACCCATTTATTAAAAATTCCTTACTAAAATCATCATTTTCGGGTGCTAACTATTTCATTTTTATGAGAATTTTTATTTAGTAGTTATGATACTTTTATTTGGATCATGGTTACATAAAATAATAAATATCAATTTTGATATAATAATAATATAAATTAATTATATATATATATATAAATTGAACCATAAAAGGTTGAGATAGAAAAATAGATTACATAGTTCATGGAGATGGTAGGCCATACATAAGAAAGAACACTGTTTTCACTTTTGATGGATGAAACTAAATAATGGTATATAATAATTCACCTTTATAGAATAATTATTATATAATATATATCATATAGAATTGTTAAATATATTCTTATTACAATCCATATAAAGATGAATCAAAAAAGGAATCACATGGATTTGTGATGGTGGTGGCCCATAAGTAAGCACGAGCAATGATATCATTATAAAAAAGATTGTAATTTAAGAATGTAGATATTTTATTATAAATTCAAAAGAATAATTATATCATAAATATCATTTGTCAAAATCAAAACCATTATAATTACCATACATGAAATATGGTGATGGAAAATGAATTATATAGCTACGTGGTGGTGGTGGTGTACACATATGCATGAGTGATAATTTCACATCCCATTTGATATAATAGAGGCTGGATATTGGGGGTTACATAATAACAAAAATAATATAATTTATTTATATTGATGATACTTAATTTATTATTTTATGATTAATTCCACTGATTTAGTTGAGGTAAAAGAAGTAATAAATTTAAACTGGTCGAGTAAGATGATTACCTCTCATTTGGTTGGACTCCTTTAGATAAATTTATAAGGACATCTAAAATGGTATTTAAAAAATTCCATAACCTCTAATTCATGGATAGGAAAGTTTAGTAGATAATTTGGTAGGTGTTTTTCAAAATAGATATCTCAAAGTCATATAAAGAAGAGAAAAGAGGGGTGTCCTTCCATAATTGGGAAGAGGATAAATTTGGATTTTCATAAATTATTAAAATATAATAAAGTAATGATCATGCCAAAATTTTCACAATAGAAATAGGATAAATATTGGGATAACACTTAGTCTAAATATGGAAATAAAATTTGATTTTGATAATTGTAATTTGATATCTTAACCTTATCTTCTTGTTTAACCCCCGGGTAAAACTGTTTTAACATTAACCGTGTTGAATTTTTTTTAATTTTTTACTATTAATTTTGATAAGAAATGAAAGTAAAATTAGTACCAAATTTGGAAAAATTGATTCCAAATATGTAATCAATTTTATCAAATTTAACTAATATAATTGACAAAAATTAACTTGAAATTAAACCCATAAAACATGATGAAAAGCAATTATCTAGAAAAATGTTATCTTAAGATTAAAAATATTTTATACCAAAGTCAACATAAAATCAATTCCAATCACTATAATTGGATTATAAATTTTATATATAAACAAATTTTACATTTAAAATAATTTTAAAAAAATTAGACATTGTAAATTCTTTAAAAGGAAATGGTATTTTTCCATAAAAATAAGTATTTTTCAAAATTCATCATAAAACAGAAATCATTTCATAAAATTATCAAAAATTAACTCAAATATATTTTTCAAATTATTATTAAAAAAATTCACTTTATCCAAATAATTTTTATAAAAAAATTTATAAATTAATTATAACATTTTCTAAAAAAATGAAATAAAACCATTTTTGATTAAAAATAAATTTTTAATGAATATAGCGAATTTACTAAGAATTTAGTAATTATTTATCAATATGTTTTCTTTATCTATTTTTTCATAATTTTAAAAATGTTTTTATGTGTATTTACTCTGCCAATTTAACTGCTTGATTATAATTATATACTACGTTATAGTTCTATTAGACTCATGTTTTCATGTATCACTCGATATAAAAGTAATTTAATTTATTTGAAGAGAAATATATTATAAAATATTAGGGTGTTACATTATATACACCATAAAAGGAATTTATACCTCAAAATCCCATTACATCAATAAAAAAAAGCGGATATCTTTGTTTCATCACATCCTCAAGTTCCCATACAGTTTTATTTAAAATGTGATTCCTCCAGAGAACTTTAACCAGGTGAGTAGTCTTATTTGAAAACACTATATTTCTACGATCCAATATTTCTATCTATTTTTCTTCATAGAAAAGATCAGGATCCATTGGTACAACCTTAGATTTAAGTACATGTGATGGATTAGGAATGTACTTACTGAGGATAAATATATGGAACATATCCTTAACTCGAGAGAGGTTTTGTTGAAGCATTAAACGATAATCTACTACCCCTTCTCGATCAAGAAAATCTAAGGGGATAATAAAACTAGGGATAAAATTTCATTTCAATCTAAATATCATAACCATGTTACATGGAGAAATCCATAGAAATACCTTCTCAGCAACTTCAAATTCCACATTTCACTGACGGTTGACAACATAACTTTTCTACTGACTCTGAGAAGGATTGATGTGCTGATGAATGGCTATGGATTTGTCTAGAATTTCTTCATCTTAATCAGGTGCCAATAATTTTATTTCTCCAATTACATTCCAATTCATCAGAGATCAAAAACTATTTCCATATAGAAATTCATAAGGATCTATCTTAATTATTGAGTGAAATCTATTTTTGTATGAAAACTCAACTAGAGAAAGGAGTTGATCCCAAGAACCATTAAAATCCATAAAAATCTTTAACATATATTTTAAGGCCTTAACGGTTCACTTATACTAACCATCTATCAGTGAATGATAAGTAGTTCTAAAACACAACTTAGAATCCAGAGCTTACTGAAGACTTCCACATAACATCAATGAAAAATATAGATCCTTATTAGACAAAATAGAATGTGGTAATCCCTAAAACCATAACACTTACTTAATATATATTTTTGGAAATATTACTATGAGATAAATATTCACTGATATAAATGAAGTGTGCTAACTATGTAAGGAAATTGACTATAACCCAAATAATATTATGGCCTTTATATTTTTTGGGGAGTATGAAAAAAATAAATGGTTATTTTTTAAAATTTAAATTCTATTATGGGTAATGGTTGTAACATATACTTAGACATCTATCACCCATCTTTAACTTGATAACATACCAATAACCCAGATACATACTTTTAAATTACTCTCTTAATGTTGTCCCACCATAAAAAATCTTTCAAATCTCAATATATTTGCATACTTAAAGGTTGAATAGAGAATGATGAAATATGAGCTTCATCTAATAGATCCATATTAAAATGTGGTATTAATAAATAATATATATGGTTAAAAAATATTATCATTCCATCATAATCAAGACTGAACTCATGAATATTTTTATCTTATTTTTCAATTCTACATCTTCCTTTTGTGCATCTTTAACCATTATCTGAATAGATGGTTAAACACACATTTGAAAAATATTTTATTTTTCCAGTTCTATCAATATTTCCTTATCTATACTTTTTAAATCTATAAATATTGGATATTTTGTGATCATTATCATAGATAACGAATAAATGACCTTTTTTATAAGAGCATATTCCACCTTTTTTTCATTCCCAAGGTGGTAATGTATTGGGTATTTATAATCTTTAATAAAGTACAACCATCTTATTGGTAATATATTAATCTATTTATGAATTAATATAATTATTAAAATTTAATGATTGGTATATATTTCACACCTTTATCTATTGATATAATGCCTTTATATATTTAATGAAAACAATACTACAACTAACCTTAATTCATGACTTGGATAATTTTCATCACAAAACTTCAATTTTAATGTGGCATAACCTATAATGATATAATTTTTCACAAGGAAACATTATAGTAACATATTTTATACATCATTAAAGAGAAAAAACTCTTCTCCACAACATGGTAGTGTAAGCACATGGTCACAAACTAATCTTCTCTTTAGTTACTTTATATTTTACTCAAATTCATCTGTCCAAAAGAATTTTGATCCCCTATGAGTTAACTTAGTGAGTGAATTAGACCACCATGATAAATTCTCCATAAAGCATTGATGATATCCTATCAAAGAAATAAAAATATATATCTTAGTCACAATGGCTACTCTTGGATAATATTTAATATCTTCCATCATTGATGGATCCATAGATATACAATCAGTTGAGATTTTATAACTTGAAAATTAAACATGTTTTAGCCAAAATACATACTTGGTAAATTTCTCATACAAATTATCCTTCTTTATGGAATTCAGTACAAATTTCAAGTGATATTTATGCTATTACTTACTCTAGGAAGATATAAGGATGCTGTCAATATAGACTACCAAAAACTGATCAAGGTAATATATAAAGACTCAATTCATTAAATTTATAAAGATACTGAGTGTATTAGTTGGATCAGATATCATCAATATGACTTCCAAGTGTATATACCCCATATAAAAGGTGATCATGGGTATGAATTCACTATTTAACCTAAACTAATTGTATCCAGATTGAAGATAAATCTTGGAAAAAAATTGACCTCCTCATAATTGATTGAAAAAATCATCAATATGGGGAAGATGATACTTATTCTTGATTTTTGTAAAGACCCATAAAATTCAATGATTTTTTTAATTTTCTTTGGGATTTTACAAGAATGCAGTTTCTGACGGCACCTAATTCCGAGGCCTAGTGTGCCCGAAATCTTTTTCCGAAGTTTAGCTCGGGTACGTTCAGTGAACAGACGAGCATATTTTTCTAACTTTTGAACCGGTGCTCGGAATCGAATTCTGAGGGCATCGATGGAATCACAGCGCCGGTAATAGCTTAGAAACACCTTTTCGGGAGTTGCGTTTTCTCGGGTGTGGTTTTTAATTTTTGGGGTTAAGTTAAGGAATAAAATAAAAGTGGTGCAACCGATTTTTATTTTATTTTGCTTTACCTAAGTTAAGTGGATATTGTGAGACCCACAATATCCTACCCACTTGGTAGGATATTTGTGAGTTGGGGCCCACATGAGCCCCACCATTTATTTTCTTCCTAAACCCCCTCCTTTAATTAAGTAATGCACCCACACCCCCTTCTTAATGAAGTCAACCCTTGCGTTTAATATGGTTAACAAACACCCCATTAATTTGGTGGTTTAAACGTTTCAATTAATTCATATAATTGATTGTTTCGTTTTTGAATTCAAATCGTTGGATTGTGAGTTAATAAAATAAGACAACTCTTATTTTATTAAGGGTTGTTGGGCTGTGAGAGGTTTGGGAGATATCACTCAAGCCGTGAAACACTCCTTCCTCGATGAAGAATGGGAAGAACGCGAAAAACGTGAAGAACCCGAAGAACGTGAAGAACGATGACGTCCGACGAAGGTAGAAAAGAACTCTGGATCCTCAGAGATCGACGACGCGACACCAACGAATCCTTTCTCCACGACGCGACGATCCTCCTTCCGCGACGCTTCTTCCACGATGCTTCTTCCATGACGTTCCTTCTTCCGTGACGTGCAATTCTGCGACGGAACCTCGCTCGATGATGCTTGAGGTAGGGGTTTTTGGTTCATTTAAATATATGTGATTTATATCCTCGACATGTGTTTAAAATTTGTCGGAAGCTGTTTAAACCGCTAAAGCTGTGGGTGCGGATCAACGAACAAGTCCGAACCCACAGTTTCTTCGTTCTTGGGGTGCGGATCGGTGGGTGACAAGGAAGCAGACTGCAAGGGCGTTTTGAGGTCTTTGTAGTGAAGGACCAGTCCCAGGAGGGCCATTGGTGAAGAAGGAAGGCAAAACTGACCAACGGAGCTTGTCCGATGGTCTGCAGAAAACACCGCCGGCGCCCGTCGCGCCGCCAGGAAGGGCCGCGGCGGCTGAAGCCGCGGCGGCCGGCCGATGGTCCCGCGACCGCGCAGGACCGAGGGAGGCAAGACGCGGTGCTTGGCCGCATCCGTTGGCAAGTGCCGGACCCCATGCGGGGCCGCAGTTTCATTCAAGCGGGCGGTGCCCCTTTGCGCGGCCGCTTGGCTAGCGCCAACGTGCTGGGCCGAGCGGCCAGGCCGGGGCGCGCCCCGGCTGGGCCGGGCCATGCCAGCCAGGTCGAGCTGTGCCCAAGTGGGCTGGACCTGGACCAGGGTCAGGTCAACTCGGTTCGGGCCGACCCAGGGGGTACCGGGCCGGGTCGGACCAGGCCCGAACCCCCTAATACCGGACTTTTTTTGTCTGTTGTCCATAACATGGGCTACAGACCGCCGATCGACGCACCGTCAGTTGCGTAGCGATCCTTGGATCGAGGCAGTCGTTTTGGTATATTATAATCAAGGTTTCGGATTACTTTGGGTTTGGCCAGGTTGGTTCGTACACGAAACCAACCGGGCCCTCAGAGCGGAAACACTTATAACATGACCTCCGGACGTCCGATTGACGTGCCTTCGACTTTGATGGATTCCTCTTAGCGAGTCGGACCTTTTGGGTTACTCCGCTCAAGGTTTGGACGCAGTTGGAGTATGGTCAGGTTAGTTTTGACTTAAAAACCAACCGGACCCCTAGGACGAAAAAGCCAATAACTCTCAGACCGGGCGTCCGATGGACGCACCGTCTGTGACGTTGAGTTCCTGTTGACGATACGGAACTTTTGGATACATCAACTCCGGACTATGTTCTGGTTGATGTATCAGCCCCTCGGCTCGTGGAGCGGACCCTCCCGAACAAGCTTGCTATGTGCAGGAACCCTAGAGCTGGCTGCGAATGTGATGATGATGATAGTTGTACAGAAATACTCCGTGGATTCCACGACGATGACTACAGCACTCAGCAATCCTACGTGGATCAATGCTACCGATCCTGTGTGGGTCAGCGCTCAGCGGTCTTGTGTGGGCCAACGCCTACAGATCCTGTGTGGGTCCGATCCTGTGTGGGTCATTGTGGGGGATAGTTACCTATCGATCTTGTGTGGGTCATTGCGGGGGTTAGTTACCTGTCGATCCTGTGTGGGTCATTGCGGGGGTTAGTACCTATCAGTCCTATGTGGGTCCGATGACTTAGATGAATCAGTGGAAAAATCTGATCATCTCTATCATCTTATGAAGAAGTATACCTGTGTGAGCTGAATCTTGTTTTTATTTCCTATGTGGATTGTGTTGTGCTATCCTGTGTGGACGTGATTGAACTTGGGCTCGGTTGTTGGAGCCGAACTGGAATTGGCGACTTAGGTATATGTATGTGCATATACCTAAGCAGTGTCGGATGTTACTTCATGATTATATATTTCCTTTTTGGATTATCCTTTGTGGATTCTGGGAGACCTTCGGGGGTCTCAGGGTCCCTACTGAGTAGCTTATACTCACCCCTGCACATGCCATGCTCGCACTACGTTGTGTTGGTTGCAGACAACGGACAATGCTGATCATGGTTGAGGTTTGCGGAGTAGTCGGTAGCTGGAGGTGGACCACTGGGCAGGACGTATATGGATCGGACTGCTGGACCCGAGGAGCTGAGGTGGATACCTGTACCTACCCTTTAGGTAGGAGTACTAGTGGATGGCTCGACGTTGCGGCTTTACTTTTCAGTGGTTGTACTCCCTTTTTCAGTTGTACTTTACTTTCAGTTTGGGTTTGTATTCTGGACCACTTACTTTTCAACACTTACTGTTGTACACAGTTTTTACTTAGTGTTTACTTATGCTTGCTTGCTCTGTGGTGTTTGTTACTTTACAAAGGAAATGCCTTCCCTTTTTACTGGGAATTACGCCTTGGTGCTAGTCGCCAGCCCCTGGCCTATGGAAGGCGGGCTTGGGGTAGTCACGACATGGGCCCCGAGGACGGGTCATGACAAATTGGTATTATAGGAGTTCAGTTCTACCGCAGAACACATGACTCTGATCTTTTTCTATGTGAAGCAATACTGTTTAGAGTATTGAGTGTGGTTATCAGTTCAGGGAGTCCAGTGTTGGTGCGGCGGCCGACGTATCCATACACCAGGACCCTGACTTCTGATTTCCGACATAATGCATGAAAACATTGATTGCATGTGTGTTTCAAGTTTTCTCTGCGATTACTTTGTGTCAGCTCACAAGGTATACTGTTCTGACCGTGGCACACCTGTCTCTTTTCAGGATAGCCCCATGACGGCAGCCAGATAGGGTTCTGAGCATTGTGCGTGACGGCATCCCACCAAGCGACAAGGCCTCGGTATATGGCCCTTTGACGGAAGAGGCACCGGTGGTACCACTACCCGTCGAGCCACCGATGCTACCAGCCCTAGCTGCTGACGATGCACATAGCCTTAGTGCACTGCATGAGTTTCAGCGCCAGCGACCGCCTAGGTTCCGTAGGGAGACAAACCCTTAGGCAGCAGAGGATTGGCTGGAGGCAGTTATACGAGTTTTCAGGTTATTGAGGACACCAGCAGACCTCATAGTGATCCTCGCAGCGATCCTCCTGCACGCGGAAACAGGAAGATGTTAGAGCTTGATGCTCCAGGTGCACGACGAGGAATCTCTCCTCTATAAGGACTTTGAGAGCCTCTTTCGCTCAGAGTTCGTCCCAGCCACCCTCCGTGCGGTGCGCATCCAGGAGGTTCTATAGCTGCGGGAGGGAAGCTTGATGGTCGCCCAGTACTCGGCGAGATTTACCGATCTCTCGCTCTATTCGACAGACATGGTACATGACACATTCTTCCGGGCCTGGACCTTTGATCAGGGATTGAGGCATGAGATCAGGACATCGTTGATCTCCCTCACCATTCTGACACAGGCAGAGGTACTGGAGCGAGCCATTCTCATCGAGAGCTTCCTTGTTGAGCCTACTTCAGCAGCGAGACGTACCGCAAGGCGGCACGTAGCAGAGTCTTCTGCAGCAGGAAGTCGACAGATGACTCATGGGTCTAGGTAGACCAGACCCTCAGGAAGACGACCTCAGGACACTGGCTCAGTGGTTCGGGGCACGCAGCATGGAGCCAGTCTTTTGAGAGGCATACAGTGGTACGCATGTGGCGGGCAGGGCCACATGGCTCGTGACTGCCTGACCCGCCATGCGGAGGAGCAACAGACGGTTGAGGGGCCACCTAGGCAGAGGTAGAGGGTCTACTGTGGTAGTCCAAAGGGAGCAGGAAGACGAGGTAGAGGAGCTGGCCGAGCAGCGGGTGGTGGGTGACGCTTTGAGGCTCTACCACCACCACCACCAGGAGGTCCACCCCGACCACAGGGAGCTGGCGGGCAGAGACAGACACAACTTCAGGCAGCGGAGGCCTATGACCACGGTGCTTCCGAGATGATTTGAGGTACTATCTGTGTCTATTCCACCCTTGCTGCAGTTCTTATAGACACAGGAGCGAGTCATTTTTTCATAGCTGCTGCCCTTGTTCGGAGCTTGGAGATTGTGACAGAGCCGTTGGTTCTATCCTTACGGCTAGAGACTCCTACGGGAGAAGACTCGATGATTATGCATTGGTGCCGATAGTGTGAGCTTACTCTAGGAGGCGAGAGCTTCGGCTGGGATCTTCTGGTAACAGTGTCGAGGCCTTACGACGTCATCTTGGGCATGGATTGGTTATCTAAAGTCTATGCTCAGATTGACTATATTAGTCGCAAGGTTCGATCTATACGCACCGACCGAAGCAGGTTCACCTTCACCGATGAGAAGGGAGCCTTCACAGCACAAGATGGAATCTCGTAGAGGAGAGGACAACCCATCACTCATTAGTTGTCTAGCATCATCCTAGGAGAAGTTGACATGCAGATTCATGGTTTTCCTGGAGTGGTGGATCAGTATGCGGACGTTTTCCCCGATGACGTTCTAGGACTACCTCCTCGCAGAGAGGTAGAATTTTATATTGATTTGTACCCCAGGACAACCCCGATATCCACCCCATCATATCGGATGGCTCCCTTCGAGCTTCGAGAGCTACGGGTACAGTTGTAGAACTTGCAGGGCAAGGGATTCATCCGACCCAGTGTTTCACCCTGGGCTTCCCCGATTTTGATCGCCAAGAAGGGAGACGGGAGCTTGCGACTTTGTGTCGACTATCGTCTCCTGGACCAGGTGACAGTGAGGAACAAGTATCCGCTACCAAGGATTGATGACCTCTTCGATCAGCTCAATGGAGCATGGTGGTTCTCAAAGATAGACCTTAGATCAGTCTATCATCACCTCAGAGTTCAGGACGAGGACATGCATAAGACAACCATCAGATGTCGGTATGGCCACTATGAGTTCTTGGTTATTCCATTCGGCATAACCAATACTCCATCAGTGTTAATGGGCTTGATGAACATGATCTTTTATCCATACCTCGATCGATTTGTCATGGTCTTCATCGATGACATTTTGATATACTAGACGACTGAGGAAGAGCACACCTACCACTTGCGGGTTATACTAGACACACTCTGAGAGCACCAGCTTTATGGAAAGATCTCGAAGTTTCAGTTCTGGATACATGAGGTCCACTTCTTGGGACACGTCATCTCTAAGGCGGGAGTTGCGGTGGATCCTGCGAAGATCTAGGCAGTGCTAGCTTGGGAGCCACCCAGGAGCATGATGAAGATGCAGAGTTTCTTGGGACTAGCTGGATACTACTGGAGATTTGTACCAGACTTATCCAGAGTTGCGGCACAACTCTCAGCTTTGACGAAGAAGAGGAAACCCTTTGTGTGGTCAGACAGATGTCAGTAGAGCTTCCAAGAGCTGAGACAGAGATTGACCAGTGCGCCTATCTTGAGGCTACCGGAGGAGGGAGTTGGGTACGTAGTTTACTGCGATGCATCAGGGACCGGACTCGGATGTGTCCTGCTGCAGGAGCGGGATGTGATCGACTACAGATCATGTCAGTTGAGGAAGCATGAGCATAACTACGCTACCCATGACCAGGAGTTAGCAGTAGTGGTCTTCTCTCTGAAGATGTGGCGACACTATCTGATGGGAGAGCGCTTTACAGTCTATTCTGACCATCAGAGTCTCAGGTACATCTTCTCACAGAAGGACCTGAACTTGAGATAGCGGCGATGGATCGAGTTCCTCCAGGACTATGACTTTCAGATATTCTATACTCCTGGAAAGGGGAACGTAGTAACCGATGCACTCAGCAGGAGGACGGGCATTCAACAACTTGGGGAGGCGACATAGAAGCTAGCCGCTATGCAGATATCCTTCGTGGATATAGATGGAGCATCCATTCTTCAGTCACTCACATTCACTCCTCCACTACTATAGTGGGTCAGAGAGGCACAACATGGGGACGCCGACTGTGAGATGCGGCATGCGCAAATATCCTCAAGACAGGCACCTGATGGGTTCTCCTTAGGAGGAGAGCACGACGTCTTTTTCAGAGGACTTACCTGGGTACCAGTTGCTTTACGGGAGGAGGTGCTGAGAGAGTTTCACACTTCCCCTTTTGCGGTACATCCTGGAGTGGCGAAGATGTACCAGTACCTCAGACAACAACACTGGTGGCCGGGCATGAAGAAGGCTATGGCTGAGTTCGTTTCTCGATGCCTCAACTGTTAGCAGGTGAAGGCAATGCACCAGGTACCAGCAGGCTTGGTACAACCCTTGGACATCTCGGAGTGGAAGTGGGACAACATATCTATGGACTTCATGACTGGACTTTCACACTCTTCCAGAGGTCATGACTCCATTTGGGTGATTGTTGACTGACTCACCAAGTCGGATCACTTCTTACCCATCAGAGAGCAGGTCTCAGTGGAGATCTTGGGACGTCTCTACGTTCAGGAGATTGTAAGGCTTCATGGTGTGCCATCATCTATCATCTCCGATGGAGATGCTCTCTTTACTTCTCGGCTTTGGAAGGGGTTACAGGAGGTGTTCGGGAAGAAGCTACATCTGAGCACCACCTTTCACCCTCAGAGAGATGGTCAGACGGAGAGGACCATTCAGACTCTCGAGGAAATGCTCCGCGCATGTGTCTTCGACTTTGGTCGCAGCTGGGAAGACCACCTACCCTGGTGGAGTTCGCGTACAACAACAGATACCACTCCACCATCGGGATGGAACCTTACGAGGCATTTTATGGCCGACCTTGAAGATCTCCACTGTGCTGGACATACCCTGGTGAGTCAGCACTTGTGGGACCGGAGATGGTCCTGGCCATGACAGAGATGGTCCAGGTCATCCAGGAGTGGATAAGGACGGCTCAGAGCTGGCAGAAGTCTTATGCTGACATGAGGCGGAGGCCACTGGAGTTCGAGGATGGAGACCACGTTTTCTTATGGGTCTCACCTCGACGTGGATTATAGAGATTTGGCCGAGGCAGCATGTTATCTCTGTGCTTCATCAGACCTTTCCAGGTCCTCAGCAGGATTGGTGAGGTGGCTTATTGCCTGGCTCTACCACCTCAGTTGCACCGGGTGCATGACGTCTTCCACGTATCCCAGCTGAGGAGATATGTGCACGACCTGGAACATATCATTGACCATGGGGAGCTGGACAATGATGAGGGGGCGACTTTTTCGGAGGTCCCAGTGGAGATTGAGGATCGACAGGAGCAGGTACTACGTGGACGGTTGATTCCTCTAGTGCACATCAGATGGCAGCAGGGGAACCTCCAGGAGAGCACTTGAGAGCGGGAGGCTCAGATGCGTGCTCAGTACCCACATTTGTTTCCCTAGTTTTTGATGTATCTTTACTGGGACGTAAAGATCTGAGGTGGGAGTGATGTAAAGAATTGTAAAATTCATGGATTTTTTTTAATTTTCTTTGAGATTTTACAAGAACACAGTTTCTGATGGAACCTAATTCCGAGGCCCGGTGTGCCCGAAATCTTTTTCCAAAGCTTAGCTCAGGTACGTTCAGTGAACGAACGAGCGGGTTTTTCTAAATTTTGAACCGGTGCTCGGAATCGAATTCTGAGGGCAATGATGGAATCGCAGCACCGATAATTGCTTAGAAACACCTTTTCCGGTGTTGCGTTTGCTCAGGTGTGGTTTTTAATTTATGGGGTTATGTTAAGGAATAAAATAAAAGTGGTGCAACTTATTTTTATTTTATTTTTCTTAACCTATGTTAAGTGGATATTGTGGGACCCACAATATCCTACCCACTAGGTAGGATATTTGTGAGGTGGGGCCCACACGATCCCCACTATTTCTTTTCTTCCTAAAACCCCTCCTTTAATTAAGTAACGCACCCACACCCCCTTCTTAATGAAGTCAACCCTTGAGTTTAATCTGGTTAATAAACACCCCATTAATTTGGCGGTTTAAACGTTGAAATTAATTCATTTAATTGATTGTTTCGTTTTTTAATTCAAATTGTTGGCTTGTGAGTTAATAAAATAAGACAACTCTTATTTTATTAAGGGTTGTTGTGTTGTGAGAGGTATGGGAGAAATCACTCAAGCCGTGAAACACTCCTTCCTCGACGAAGAACGCGAAGAACGCGAAGAACGCCGACCTCCAACGAAGGTCGAAAAGAAATCCGGATCCTCGGAGATCGACGATGCGACGCAGACGAATCCTTTCTCCGCGACGCTACGATCCTCCTTCCACGACGCTTCTTCCACGACGCTTCTTCTGCGACGTTCCTTCATCCACGATGTGCAATTCCGTGATGGACCCTCGCTCGACGACGCTTGAGGTAGGTGTTTTTGGTTCATTTAAATCTATGTGATTTATATCCTTGGCATGTGTTTAAAATTTATCGGAAGCTATTTAAACCGCTAACGCGGTGGGTGCGGACCAACGAACAAGTCCGAACCCACCGTTTCTTCATTCTTGGTGTGAGGATTGGAGGGTGACGAGGAAGCAGGACACAAGGGAATTTTGAGGTCTTCGCAGTGAAGGACCGGTCCCGGGAGGGCCGTTGGAGAAGACGACAGGAAAAACTGACAACCGGAGCTCGTCCGGTGGTCCGCGGAAAACACCGCCGGCGCGCCGCCGGGAAGGGCCGCCGCGGGTCCCACGACCGCGCGGGACCGAGGGAGGCGAGATGCGGTGCTCGGCCGCGTCCGTTGGCAAGGGGCGACCCCCACGCGGGGCCGCAGTTTCATTCAAGGGGGCGGGACCCCTTTGCGTGGCCGGTTGGCCAGCGCTAGCGCGCCGGGCCGAGCCGCCCTGCCGGACCGCCAGGCCGGGCCGCGCCCCGGCCGGGCCGGGCCACGCCAGCTGATCGGGCCACGTCCAAGTGGGCCGGACCCAGATTCGTGTCGGGTCAACCCGTTTCGGGCTGACCAAGGGGGTACCGGGCCGGGTCGTACTGGGCCCGAACCCCCTAATACCGGACTTTTTCAGTCTATTGCCCATAACATGGGAAACAGACCTCTGAACAACGCACCGTCAGTTGTGTAGTGATCCTTGGATCGAGTCGGTCGTTTCGGTGTATTATAATCAAGGTTTCTGAGTAATTTGGGTTCGGCCGGGTTCGTTCGTACACGAAACCAACTGGGCCCTCGGAGCGGAAACACTTATAACTTGAGCTCCGGACGTCCGATTGATGTGCCGTCGACTTTGATGGATTCCTCATAGTGAGTAAGACCTTTTGGATTACTCATCTTGAGGTTTGGACGTAGTTGGAGTACATTCGGGTTGGTTTTGACATAAAAACCAACCAGGCCCCTGGGACGAAAAAGCCAATAACTCTCAGACTGGGCGTCCGATTGACGCGCCGTCTGTGACGTTGAGTTCCTGTTGACGATACAAAACTTTTGGATACATCAACTACGGACTATGTGTCAGTTGATGTATCAGCCCCTCAGCTCATGGAGAGGACCCTCCCGAACGTGATTGCTATGTGCGGGAACCCTAGAGATGGATGCGACTATGACGACGATGACGACTGTATGGAAATCCCTCTTGGATTCGACGACGACGACTACAACACTCAGCGATCCTATGTGGATCCGTGCAACTGATCCTATGTGGGTCAGATCCTATGTGGGTCAGCGCTCAGTGGTCCTGTGTGGGCCAACGCCTACAGATCCTGAGAGGGTTCGATCCTATGTGGGTCATTGCGGGGGTTAGTTACCTATCGATCCTGTGTGGGTCATTGCAGGGGTTAGTTACCTATCAATCCTTTGTGCCTCATTGCGGGGGTTAATACCTATCGTTCCTGCGTGGGTCCAACAGCCTAGATGAATCAGTGGCAATATCTGATCATCTCTATCGTCTTACGAAGAAGTATACCTGTGTGAGATGAATCTTGTTTTTCTTTCCCATGTGGACTGTGTTGTGCTATCCTGTGTGGACGTGATCGAACATGGGCTCAGATGTTGGAGCTGAAATGGAATTGGTGACTTAGGTATATGTATGGGCATATACCTAAGCAGTGTCGGATGTTACTTCGTGATTGTATATTTCCTTTGAGGATTATCCTTTGTGGATTCTGGGAGACCTTGGGGGGTCTCGGTCTCCCTACTGAGTATCTTATACTCACCCCTGCATGGGCTATGCCCTCACTACGTTGTGTTGGTTGCAGACGACGGACAACGCTGATCGTGGTTGAGTTTTGCCGAGCAGTCGGTACCTGGAGGTGGACCACTGTGCGGGATGTACACGGAGAGGATGACTGGACCCGAGGAGCTGCGGTGGATACCTTTACCTACCCTTCAGGTAGGAGTACCAGTGGATGGCTCGACGTTGAGACTTTACTTTTCAGTTACTGTACTCCCATTTTCAGTTGTACTTTACTTTCAGTTTGGGTTTGTATTCTGGCCCACTTACTTTTCCGCATTTACTGTTGTACCCAGTTTTTACTTAGTGATTACTTCTGCTTGCTTTCTCTATAGTGTTTGTTACTTTACAAAGGAAATGCCTTCCCTTTTTACCGGGAATTATGACTTGGTGCTAGTCACCAGCCCCTGGCCTATAGAAGGCAGGTTTGAGGTAGTCACGACACGGGCCCCGAGGATAGGTCGTAACAAATTTGATATTATTAAGTTCTAAATAATCAATTTAAATTTGTGTTGATCCATATATTTTCTTAATCAAATGAATAGGTACTCCGCATGGTGACACAAATAGTCAAATGAATTCATTGTAAATATTCTCCTAGAGTTTCTTCTTCAATTATTACAACTCAATTAGGACCATTATATATGAATTATTTTAAAAAAGAGTATATATAAGCACAAGTTCTATTGAAAACTAAACATCACGATTAAATGGAATATTAGGAAAATATTCTATAAAAAATTTTAAGAAAATCTCATATAATAAGAATATCTTTAATGTCGAGTTTCTCCCCAACCATATGAGATAAATACCCCTTTTGAAAAGGAATCATGACCCATATAATAGCTATAATTTCCATCAAATATTCATATTTAATTTCAAACAAATATATGATCATATGTTGGTTCATATGATCAAAAATAACTTCTATTACTCAATAATTGGTGTGGTATTTATTTAAATAAATCCAATAATTTACTAATATAACATCAAAATCAACTAGAGGGGGAATTAGAAGATTTTTAGGAAGCACGTTCCCCTATATTACAACCGTTTAAGAATCATTGTCTTGAGATGTGATCATAATACTATTATGGTGTTTCACTACTAATTCAATATCTAATTTTTGGGGTGGTATTATTATACCCCTATAAAATTCATTAGATATATAATAGTGGGTAGATCCATAATCAAATAATACATTAAAAATTCTAGTGTGGATGGTAAGTGTACCTTTTGCCACATCATTATCATGCCCACATCGAAAATATAGATCACATGAAATTTTCCTTTATCATTGGTATTAAGAGGTTGATGATGTTGATAATCATCATTTACCTTTTTATTTGATAACTTGTTAGTACAATTCCCAAATTCCTTGCATTCGAAACACCGGGGTGTGGGTGGTGATTACTATGATATTTTTTAATCTATAATTAGCTAAATTATTCTTTACAATAAATTGATATTTGATTTCATGATGTCATTACATTACAAACATGAAATAGTTATCAATAATCATAAGTCAATATCCCTCATGTTTCCTTCTACACTTTGAGCATAGAGGAAAGATCATTTTCTTCTCTCCATGGTTTTCATTACTAGAATTTCCATAAAATTATATCTTTGTTTTCTTATCAAAAACCTAAGATTGATGGGTAACTAATATCTTAATATTTAACTTGATAGAATATACAATGATTTCTTTATAGCTATTTAAGTCCCTTATGGACAATTTCATTCATAGGTACACTAAAAAATCGATCAATCTTACATTCAGGTTGGATGACAACACCAGAAGTGCACCTCATATGCATTGTAAAATTTTCCTCATATGTACTAATTAATTTACCATTATTATAATTTATGTCACATAATTCCTTCCATATTTTTTTATGATGAATATAAGGAAATTACTTATTAAAAAATAAACTCTTAAACTCATCACACTCCATGGAGTCAATTACTTCATATTGCCTCATGTTCTTGGTAAGTGTCCTCATAGATGTTATTCTCCTTCTAAATGATAAAAAATAAAATAAAATTTTCATAATTAAAACACCATAGGATTTAAAATATCTTTAAAATGGTACTAATCCATTTCTCAGTTACTAGGGAATCAACATACACACTAAAAGAAGGTGAATGTTTCCTCATGAAGGAATCAACAGAATGTTGTTCCCTCCTTTTCTAATTTGGAAGCTCATAATCATTAATTGCTTCATAATGTTTTATAATCATAACACCATGATTTTTCATTCTAGTTCCCATAAAATTTATTTTCATATGAGGATAATAATTTCATTGTCTATCATATTCAACATTAACATGGTTACTTTGGGTTCCATCCATTGACTAAAACCAAAATGTAAAGTGTGAGGAATAATAATCGTAATGGGAAACAACATAAACCTAAATATTAATTTATAGTAAGTTTAAATAATAAAACCATAAATTAATCCTATGAAACCATAGGTTTAACCCTGTTTATCCATGTATATCATCTATTCCAATCCTTCATTATTTTTCTTATAGAAAATGTGAATTTACCCAAGAATATCCCCCATGAGTGTCAAACTTGGTGCATATTAAGGGAACACTAACCATGAACTGATTTATGGATGAGATATAATTGACCGAATCTACTAAGTGTTATAACCTCTAGATTAATATGTTCCAATACCAAGTCCACTTATGATTTCTAAATAATGATATTTCTCTAGTAAATCCACCCTCCTTTATTTACTATTACACGGGACATTATCCTATACATTTAATTATCCTAAATCTTCTTAATAAAGTTTTCTCATCATAGTATCTAAATATAAATAAACCTTTCTTAGATAAAAACTATATAGGACCATAATTTTCATACATAATTATCACATCTAGATTGATATATATTCAATACATACCATTATGATCCATGCTATAATTTTATCTATTTGGTGTATTTAGAAACATGATTAAAAAAATTGGTTCAAAAGAGATATAAATAATATATGAATAAGTTCATTATAATTATCACCATTTTTATGCATATCATACATAAATACAATCTTTATCACATTGAGAAAGGAACCGTAAGAAATGGTGAGCTCAGATGCTCATTAAGGGTTAACATGGGAGATATCAATGATCAATTAAGCATAACATGATCATAATGGTATGAGAACATAGGCTTAACATTTTAATACCAAACCATGAATACCATGAATATCATATATCATAATCACGACTCATGGAATAAAGTGTTGTAGTTCATAAGATAATAATTATAAATAAATAAAAGAACATGATCCATGAGCGCCTAAAATTGTCATAAGACCTAATTTTGTGGCATACACATAAGCATGGAAAATTATTTTATTATCCAAGTATCACTTACAAGAAACTAATAGTGTATTTTTTTCTCTAACCATTAATAATATAATTAGTCAAGGTTCACTCCCAAGATTATCATAGTGGATATATTCCCTCACTGAACTGGGTTTATCTAATGCCCAGACCCTAGTAGTCTGGAGATGGTGAATTATTTTATTACATTGGAATTATTAAAAGGAATAAAATACCTAAGGGCCGATCAATTTAGAAGTCTTGGAAATCCATATTACATACATGATAAACATAATACATTTTGAAAACAAAATAAAACATGCTAAATAACAAACTAGAATAAACTACATCCTTGAAAGCCTATTCAAAGTTATCTTCTTCATAACTTGGGGAAAGAAACATAATAAGGGTGAGCTCAAATTCTCAATAAGAGTAAGTAAAAGTGAAGAAATAATAAAAAAATATATATGGAAAGGTAAATAACTTAATACACATTATATTTAAACCAATAGATAAGGAATAATCAATATGGAAAAGTAAGAAACAAAAACACATTCCATTAATCAAAAAACTAAAAATGAAATAAATCCAAATATATTATAATGAAAAAATATAATGGATATATAAAAACTGAATTTAAATGAGGTAAATGCATAATTATTGGATACCATATTTCCTAGGTATATGGAACTAGTACCATCATGACCTTTCACAAGATAATTTAGCTATCTGGAAAAAAACCATCTATTTTTGGAAACTATTTTTTCTCACGAGACTACCAATGAATCGAGGGGATTTCATTAACTAGTCCCCACCCCATTTCATACAAGTCCAAATAATTTCCCCTATAACAATTAAATAATGTCCCTTATCAAATATCCATATTTAAAGAATAAAAATTTATCAATAATACCTAATTTGAGGCTATGTAACAAAAAGGGGTTTTGACAGTAATGAATGTAAATATCATTGAAATTTTATGAAAAATCCTTGATGGAAATGACATATTAAATTTTCCATTCTATCTCATACCACATTAAAACATTTAAATAAAAAACACTATGAAGGAATAACTTTAAATGAAACTTATATTATAATTATACTAAGGATATTAATGATATAAAATGTTAATGTTTAGTAAATACACCAAATAAAAGTGAATTGGTGCATAATAACAAATAAGACTCACTGGAATATAAATGGAGATGAAGTCCCTTACCTTAACCATCCTTTTGTTGTGTTTAATTTACCCTCATTTATAGTGGTTTAAAATATATTATAAATTATATTAGTACTATAATAATTTTTATAATATCATATGTTAACTTCTTAAAATTTTTTATTACACTTTTGTTAATACACTTTCATTATTTTAGCTATTCCAGGTGTTAATTTTCAAGTTTTCTCAAGTATGTTTTGAGTTAATACTTGTTCATATTTATTTGATCATTATTTAATTATATATGTAATTTAAAACAACAATTAATTATCTTATATATTCATTAAATTCTTATTTATAATAGTACATAATATTTGGAGATTTATAAAAGAAGTTCAATGTTCATGGAGATAGTATGTTGTACGTACGGATGAACGCTACATTCATTTAATTGTTGTATTAAAATAAGGAAAACCAAATGATATATATATATAATATAATTAAATCATAATATCTATTTTATATATGTTACGTAGTTTTATTAAAACCAACCTTTATATGTTCCATGTATGGGAAGAATGATTCATATTGCTTTGAGGGGGCGGTAGTCTACACTTTCTCATATGAAATTATCGTGTTTATACAAGATGGAAAGAATAAAAATATACTGTAAATAAAAATTATATAAATACAATGATATTATAAATATTACATATAACATATATAAAAATATTTTCAATAATAATTTCCACCTTTATAGGCAGTAATTGGAAAAAGAGGAATCATCATTTCGTGTGATAATAGTTCATCATACAAATCAATAGTATGTTTGTTATCCATTAGATGGAGGTGTGTGTACGTTTAGGTAAAACTATTAACATAAAACATCCTAGTGTATTGATTATACCATTTTTATGTATTCATAGAATAAGAATAGTATAAGGAGTGGATAATTGAAAGGAAACTAAAAATCTTGAGAGAAGATGTTACCTCTTAATCGAGGAACATAGTTTAGTCTATACCAAAACTCTTCCTTGGAAAGAATTATGAAAAAATGGAGGATTATAGGTAATGGGGAGGGATTCTGGGAAGTTATTTGGGTAGATATTGGGATAACTTAAGTGGTCTGAGATGTGTGATGATGTGGGAGGTGTTGGCCTTTTTTAGGGAAGGAAAAGGACTTAATTTGAATTTTTGGAAACAAGTTAGGTGTACACTTATTTTTACCTAAAAATTCATAAAAAACAAACCAAAATCAATAATGGTAGGTTATGTCTGATATATTTATATAAAATGTGTTTCGTACAAGTTTCTAGGTCATTTGGGCCCATAAGTTACTGGTTTAGTCCTTTATTAAGCTCAATGTTTCCCTAATAATTTTAATTAATTGTAATTACATTCATTAATAATTTTGGTAAAAAATTATGCTTATATGATTTTAATCTAAACATCATCTTGATTAATATGGTGTATTTCTATTATCTAAATTCAATTCACATAAGTGGGAAAATTAATATTAATGATAATCCTAGAGATATGATGAAATAATTGGGTTTTAAAGTAGAAAAGTGTTCAAAAGGTTATTAAGCTTTTATATTCAATTTAGAATAGAAATTAATTCTAATGAAATAAATTATATTACTATGTGTATAATGGATATAATTTGTTATTAAAACAGATTTAATATATAATTTATCCTTAATAATGATTTAAATGAAAAGGTTGTTCTTAACTAAAATGTAGTATTTTTCATTATTCATCAAAAAATTATGTTTCATAGAAAAATACAAAAAATTAACCTAATCTAATTTCAAAATTATGAATTTAAAAATTAATTTTATTTTATCAAATTAAATTTATAAATTTTTTAAAAGTAATATTTAAAATAGGTGTACCATTAAAGGGAGGTAAAACTACTTTTATAAAAATATAGTATTTTATGTGTAATATTGGGTTTTTTCCTATATTATACCTATAAAATATATTACATGGGTGTAAAAATATTATATATATATATATAATATAAATTAACTATATAAACTTTTTAAAAGTTGTATAATTTAATTGATTGGGGATAACATGACTAAATCAAATTTTGTATAAATCGGATGTTGTGTGTTTTGAAAAGAAATCAACAAAATCTAAAGGAAAACATGGTAAAGTATTGGGGTGATACATTCTTCCCTCCAAAAAAAATTTCGTCCACTAAATTTTATGGTTATTAGATTAAAAAATTTGTGGCATTTCTCCTTCATAGAATCATTTGGATCCCATGTTGCTTCTTCAATTTGTTATTTCTCTAGAAAACATTTATCAGATGAGTCATACAATTCATCAATACTTTCTCATTAGTATAAATAATTTGGATGGTTTCTTCACAATATTAAAGGTCATTTTATAACTCTATCTCATCAGAGATGAGAACATACATTGGGTTTGGCATGTACTTACTTAATATAGATATATGGAACACATTGTGTACCTTTGATATATTTGGAGGTAGTGCTAAATGATAAGAAACGACTCCAAACCTATCAAGAATGTTAAAGGGTATAATGTAACTAGGACTCAATTTACCCTTCTTACCAAACCTGATAACACCCTTCCCTAGAGATACCTTCTAGAAGACCTGATCTCCCATTTGGAATACCAAATCTTTTTTCTGACTATCACCGTAACTATTTTGCCTAATTTTTTCCATTTTGATATTGTCTTGATTAGAAGTCACCATTATTATAATTTATTCAACAATTTTTGGGCCTACAAGTTTCCTTTATCAAAATTCTTCCCAAAAAGTTGGATTACGATATCTCTTTCCATATAATTATTTATGAAACACCCATTGAATACTTGAATGGAAACTATTATTATAGAAAATTTCCACCAAATGAAATTAATTATCCCACATTACTTGAAATTTAAGTGATCATGACCTCAAAATGTCCTCTATTGTTTGAATTTTTCTTTCATACTTTCCATAAGTTTGAGGACGGTAGGAAGTGGTCAAATGAAGGTCAGTGTCCAGATCCTTCTGAAGACTCTTCCAAAATTTATATATAAAGTAGGGATCTTAATTAGAAACAATTGATAGAGGTTCACCAAGAAGTCTTACAACTTCATTAATGTAGAGCCTTATGAGGCACTCAAGAAGAAGATATTCTATTGTGGAATGAAAATGAGCAAATTTGGTTAAGTGATCAACAACAACCCATATTAATTTTTTTTATAGGACTATTTTCTAGTCCCGTGATATCATCAATACTAATTTCATCCCATTTACACACGAAAATATGAAGAGGTTATTAGAATTATTTATGATTCTACCTCATAGCTTTCATTTATTGAAAAACCATTCATCGAGACACATAATCCAAAATTTCTTATTTCATTTTATCCCACAAAAAAATGTTCTTTCAAGTCCCTCTACATTTTTATGCTACCAGAGTGTATAGAGTAATTTGAACTATGATCATTGTCCAAGAATTCTTTTTCTAACTTAGGTATAGATGGAACACAAATCCTCTTTCCAAATTTTAGAACACCATCTTCAAAAACAATGTTTTCTAATTTTCCTCCATTAACAGAATTGATTTTCTTTTAAAAGTATTCATAATTAGATTGATAATTGTTTATAATATCTAATAAATATGGTTTCATAATCATTTCAAAAATTATTTATGTCTCCCATCCGTTATAAATTCCCATATCCATCTTTACTAGATCCCTGAACAATTGATCCTTTTCAATCTTCATTTGGGTTAAAACCCCATGATCCTTACAACTCAAAGAGCCCTCCACCTTATTCTCTTACCTTGGGTGGTAGTGTATTGAGAAATCATAATATTTTAGTAGGTAGAGCCATCTCCTTTTTCTTATGTTGATATCTTTTAATGAGAAGATGTATTTCAGGATCTTATGATCTGTGTATATCTCACATTTCTAACCATATATATACTGTATCCACATCTTCAAAGAAAAGATTACAGATGCTAACTCTGGATCATGGTTTGGATAGTTCTATTTATTAGAATTCAATTATATTGATTTTTATGCAATAATTTTATCATTTTTCAGGACACAAAAAAGTATTTTATTTTATGCATCACTATATTTGAAAAACCCATCACAATTATATGGTAGAGTCAAAATTTGATCATTAACAAATATTCAATTTAGATCACTGAATAATTATTCAAACTCCACCATCCAAAAAAAAATAAACCCTTTTTGTGTAATCAAGGTTAATGGGTTAGCCAACCAAGAAAAATTATAAACAAATCACTAATAGTAACCTTCCAAACCAATGAAACTATGTACCACATTTATGTTTGTTGGTGTAGGAAATTATTTGAATACCTTGGTTTTGCTGGATCAACTGATTTTCCATCCTTGGAGAAAATATTTTCATGAAAAGAAACTTGTTGAAGTCAAAAATCTCATTTAATGAATTTTACATATAACTCTTCCCTTCTAAGAGACTTAATAATGTTCTGCAAGAAATTTTTAGGGTCCTCATAGATTTTATAATACACAAAAATATCATTAATGAATGCCACAAAAAAATCTTCAAGATATTACCTGAATACTCTATTCATTATATCCATAAAAACAGAGGGTCAATTTTTCATTCCAAATGGAATTACTCTAAACACGTAATGTCCATACCTTATCTAAAAAGTTGTATTCAAATTTCATCCTTCTTCACTAGAAATTGGTGATACCCAAAATAAAGATAAATCTTTGAAAAATATTGGGCTCCATGAAGTTGATCAAACAAGTCATCAAGGCAAGGTATAAGATACTTCTTCATTATTTTAATTGATTTGATTTCCATATAATCAATGCACAACCTCATGAATCCATATTTCTTCTTAACAAAGAGGACATTTGATCCCCAAGGTGAAATACTAGGGAGAATAAATCCATTGTTACCCAAATACTCTAGTTTTTTTAACCCTACAAATTCCATAATGTCCATTATTTAAGTAGAATCTGATATTGTCCTTACATTAGTGATTAAATAAATGGAGAATTCATCCTTCTATTCTGAGGGATTTTTAGGTAAATACTCAAGAAATACCTCAACATATTCTTAAAAAATTGGTACATTATTTGAATATTAAATTATTCATAACTAGATGCTATTTTCTACTCTTCACTAAGAATTTATTTTAGTAGAGCTATTGGGTGTGGATGTAGATAAGAATTAGGTGAGGAAACTTCAGCTCTAAAGATGAGGGATTCAAAATTTTCATCACAAATAACAACTTCCTTTCTCTTGAAATCAAATTTGGAATCATTTTTCGAGATCCATTCAATATTGAGGGTTATATCAAAGTGATCCATAGAAATGATAAGCCGGTGAACACTTAAAGTTATGTGTTGTAATTGGGAATATCCAACACATTTTTTTTAATGATATGTCCCTTAGAAGTTTTAACTGACAAAACCCTTATTAAATCAAAATGTAAATGTCTAATTTTCATAGAAAACATGGTAGATATAAAATAGTGCCATGATCCAGAATCAAATAATTCATTGGATAAATTTGATGATTAGATTAATATACCTATGACCACATCATTTGGGACTACTACCTCCACTGTATGGATCAAATATGATTAAACATTTACCCTTGGCATATTCTTTGGTAGATTCCATGGCTGATTCGGGAAATAATTTTCATAATGTCCCATCTATTTACAATTATAGCATTGTACATCATTTATTGGCTTCTTCCCCTTGAATTATTTGGCATGGAGATCCCTATATCTTCATTTATAGAAAACTCCCATACCCTTTAGGTATTTCCTAGGGTGACTCTTTCCACAATTATCACAAGATGAAAAGTTCTTAAACTTATTATTCTTCTTTTTATTCCCTTTCACATGGTAATAATGTGTCCTATTCTTGTCTTTGTTTCCTTTGAATTTATTGATTCTAGAAAATTTCATCTCTATCTTGATGGCACATAAAACTATCTATTTATATGAAGAAAAATTTTGGGAGACCATTTCCATTCAAATATTTGGCTTCAGACATTCAAATAAGTGATCAATGTTTTACTCTATGTTGTATATATAATCCCTAGCATACATAACTATCCTTGTAAAGGAAGATTCATAATATGAAACACTGTCTTCTTCATTTTCCATCAAGCCATGCAAATTCCTCTTCATCTCAATTTGATGTTCATGATGGAATTATTTATTGAGGAATTTATCCTTAAAATTCCTCCATTCCATGAGTTCAATTTCTTCTTCCTCACTTGTATTCTAGATTAGAGACCACCACTGATCGACATCACATTGGAGATAAAAAACCGCAAGTATAACTTTATCCTTTTCTCTATATTCCAAGGTCTTAAATATATTCTCAAGAGACATAATTTACTTCCCAAATACATTTGGATTATTAGTCCCACTAAATAATGGGGGATTCTTCTACATAAATCAATCCAGTATAGGATATTATCTTTATGGAATATTTTTCTCCATTAAATAAATGTTATAATTCCTAACCCGACTAAGCTACCCTAATATCTCCCTAATTTTCTCAGTTTCAATAACAGTTTTATTAGTTTCTTAAGTGGGTAAATCTATACAATTTCCATGAGTATTAATACCATTCATTATTCCAGGATCCATTTTAAAAAAATGGAATATACAAGATTATCTCATGAAATCAAGAATTTCAAATATTGAATAACACTCTGCATAAATGCATCTTAAATCATAACTTTGGTTACATAGAGGGAATATTTAAATTTTAATCTTTTATAATGGTAGGTAAATAAAATTTTAATCATCCTAAGAATATACCCTATGTGTGTCAAACTAGGTGCACAGTAAGGCCCATTGTGGTGTACCAGGTTACCCTGATTCAGGCCCATAACACATTGTCACAGTCATTACTCCTAGGTACATATGTTCTAGAACGGCATCCACTTGTAGTATCCAGACAAATATGTATTTCTAGGAATACCCCCATAATCAATACCTTAACAAAATTATAATATGTTCTTGTATAATTATCCACAATGTGTATCTACGGTTTGTGCTCCATAATCTACATTTTCTAAATCTAGTTTCCAAGGATATTTGTAAACCTCCTTTTATACCAACTGTAATGCCCCAACCCCTAAATATCAGAGTCATTGAATTATTTTATTACATTGGCATGATTACAACGAATCAAATCATGAATTACGAATAAAATTAGTAGTCTTGGAATGCCATATTACATTCATGATAAGCATAATATATTAGAAAAAAAATATTCTAGACAATAAACTAAAATAAAATTTATTTTTAAAGGATTATTCAAAGTTCTCTTCTTCATAATATAGGTAAAGAAACATAGTAAGGGAGAACTCAAAAGATCAGTAATGGCATGTACAATAGAATAAATAATGAATTAATCTTTATGGAATGGTAAATAATTGAACACACCTTCCATTTAAACAACTACATAAGGCATAAACAATATGGAAAGGTAATAAACTGAAACATAAGACATTAATCAAAAAAATGAAAACAAAATAAATCCATAGATATGTCAATAAAAAAATATCATGGATAAATAATAAAAGAGTATAAATGAGTGAAATTATCAATTATTGGACACTATGTTTCCTAGTTACATGAACGAGTACTATCAAGACCCTTCTAAAGATGGTTTTGATATTGTGTAAAAATCCATCTATTTCATCTCATGAGTCTATCAATGCATCAAGGGGCTTTCATTATTGAGTCCCCAACCCATGTCACACCAGTCCAAAGCATTCATCATATATCAAATAAATAATGTGCCTTATCAAATATCCATATTTAAAGAACATGAATTTATCAACAAAACCTCATAAAAGGCTAAGTATGATCAATGGTTTTTTACATTAATGAATTTAAATCCCATTGAAATATTATAAAAAAAATATTGAGGGAAATGACATTTTAAACATTCCAATTCATCATATATCACATTGAAACATTTAAATAAAAAACCCTATGAAGGAATATTATTAAATTAAACATAGAATATTATGAGAGTAAGGATATTTATTATATAAAATGTTATATTTTATAAAATAAATCCAATAAAAGTGAATTGGTGCATAATAACAAATAAGTCTCAATTGAATGTAAATTGAGATGAAATCCCATACCTTAACATTAATTTTTTATATGGTATTTATTTTCCTATATAGTGGGTTAAAATATGTTAATAACTTATTAAAAAACCATAATCATGTTTATAATAACATATATCAACTTATTAAAATATTTTATTACCCTTTTGTTAATACTCATTCATTATTTTAGCTATTTCGGGTGTTAATTGCCTAGTATTCTAAAGTATGTTTGAATTGTTATCTATTGTTACTATTTCATAGATTATGATTTCATCATCTAAAGAATGTAAAAAATTATTTAATTATCTTATATATTCAATATATATGTATTTATAATATTCCACAATATTTAGAGATTTAGAAATAAAGTGCACTGTTCCTGGATACTGTAGGCCGTACGTACGCATGAACACTAGTTTCATTTATTTATTATATTAAAAGAATGAAGAATAAATGATAAATATGTATATTATAATTAAAATATCATATATATATGTTATATATGTTATATATGTTATATATTTTTATTAAATCAATCCTTTATACATTTCATGTATGGCCTGGAAGAGTGATACAACTTTGATGGGGCAGCAGTCCACACTTCCTCAAACAAAATTATCATATTTACACAAGATGGAAAGAATAATGGTATGTTATAAATACAAATTGATAAATTATAGAGAAATTATAAATATAATATATAAGATATATAATCATAGTGTCCATTATAATGTTCACTATGATAGGTGGTATGGAAAAAATGAACAATCATCATTTTTTGAGGTAGTAGTTTACCGTACATAGAAACTGTATGTTCATTAGCCAATAGATGGAGGTGTGTGTAAGTGTAGGTCAAAATCATAACATAAAAACATAGTAGTATATTGAAACTATGGATTTTATTATTTAATCATATAATAATAATATTATAGTGAGTGGATAATTGAAATGAAACTAAAAATATTAAGAGATGTCATTACCTCTTAATCAGGTAACTTATTTTGGTTTATACCAAAAGGATTCCATACAAATAGTTATTAAAAATGGTTTTATTATAAGATTAAGAGAGTTATTTTTAGAAGATATTTCTTTTTAGATCATGGTTGAACAAAAGAGGTTTTATAGGTGTGAGGAAGTGGGAGAAGTGGAAACCTTTTAAATGGAATGAAAAGGACTCACTAGGAATTTTTGAAAATAAGTTAGGTGTGCACATGTTCTTACCTAAAAAAATAATACAAAATAAAAAAAACTAAATTATAAAAGTTTTATGTATGATATATTTCCATACAATGGGTTTTGTACAATATTATAGGTCATTTGGTCCCTTAAGTTAAAGGTTTAGTTATTTATTAAGCTTAATTTTTCCTTATTAATTGTAATTAATTTTAATTACTTTCACTAATAATTTTGGTCAAAAAAAATAAGATTATATTATTAGAATATAAATATTAAATTTATTAAAATGGTGTATTTAGTTTTTTATAAATTAAATTCATAGATGTAGGACAATTAATATTAAGGCTAATCCCGCATACAGGATGAAATAATAGGGTTTTAAAGTAGAAAAATGGTCAAAAGTTTGTTATGATTTTATATTCAATTTCAAATAAAAATTGATTATAATGAACTAAATTGTGTTAATAAGTGTATAATTTATCTAATTTTGAATTATAAAAATTAATATATAATTTATTATTAATACTTATTTAAGTAAAAAAGGTAGTTTTAAATAAAATGTAGTATTATTCACTATTTGTGAAAAAATTATGTTTCTTAGAAAAATACCAAAAATTCACCCTAAGATTATTTATAAATTTTTAATTCAAAATTTATCTTTATTTTATCAAATTAAATTTATAAATTTTTCCAAAATTAGATTTAAAATAGTTTTTCTATTAAAAGGCGGTAAAACTGATTTTGTAAAAATAAAGTATTTTATGTGTAATATTTGGTTTGTTTCTATATTATACCTATTAAATATATTAGATGAGTGAGAAATATATTCTTGGATATATAATATATAAAATTAGTATATAAACTCTCTAAAAGTGTTAGATTTTAATTTATTTTGGAAAACATGACTAAATAGTATTTTTATGGGTCAGGTGTTGTGTGTATTACAAAGGTGTCGATGGAATATAATGGAAAATATGGTAAAGTGTCGGGGTAGTACAATTTATTCGCAATTATAGTCTTTATTATCACAATAGATATCAATATTTACCCAATGAATTAGAGGGATATATAATTATCATCCCACCCATCCCATTATCAATATATATTTATACGTGTGCCAAAAAAATCATAAAACATTCAACATATATCATAACCCATGGAAAATGAATACGTTTCATAAATATTTGAACAATTCATCATTGCATAAACCAAGTAAAATAAATGGGTTTAATGTATGTCTCATTATCCTAATAATAAAAAATTGATATAAATAATAAGTATGGTATCCTTGGATCATATCCCTTGAGAAACATAAGTATAATCAAAGGTTGTTTTCGTAAACTAAAATGAATTTAAAATATCACTTGGAATATTTTTTGAGGAAAATACTATTTTCATTTTGGATTCACATCATTAAAGTATAAAAATTTCCTAAATATTTTTAAAGTCATTTTATTTGAAAAGAACCATGGAAATATATAAAGTATTATTAAATTTTTTTAGTTGTCATGATGGAGAGATATTCCATTTAAGTTGTGTATGTTAAAATAAATATTTCTTTCACAATTTTTGTAAAAAGTCAAAAAGTACATTTTTCAGAAAATGAAAATAATATTCATTTTTAAAAAATTTTGTCAAAAGCTAATGATGGATAAAAATAACTTTAAAAATTTATAATAAAATATAAAAAAACTATTTAAAACATTTTTAAAAAACCTAGACATAAAATAAGAATTATTTTAACCAAAAGAGGGGATAATGACTATTTTTATTAAAAAATTAACAATAATTTTATGCACCAAGGGGAGGAAAATAGAATTTTTAATTGAAAATACCATGATTAAATATATGATAATAAAGTTCTTGAGATTCTTGTATAGTAGATCATGAAATCTCAACATCATAATCTTAATCATAAATTATCTCGGTAAACATTGTGATTGTAATATAAAACTCTCAAATCATGTTTGATTTGTTTTTAATTCACTTTAAACTCTTGTATAATAAATTTAAATTTATTATAAATTCATAATATAATTAATTATATACTAATATTATCATATATGATATAATTATACATTTAAACAGTGATTTATTAATAATTCCTTATTAAAATCCTTGTTTTTGTGGTTTCCTATTTTTTTCATGAGAATTTTGGGTTAATATTTTTGATCCTTTCACTTTTATCATGGTTACATCATCTCCATAATTCCAATCATGATACAAAAATCATAATTTCCAGTCCTTTTACTTTGAATCATTTTTATAAATATTCATACATGGTTAAAAATGACCTTAAAATTCTATAGGATAATAGTAAAACATTCATAAAAACATTTTAAATACAATATAGATATGAACAAAAAAGATTCCAAATAGAATTTAAAAAAAAGTTAGTTTTCCATAAAAACATTCTGCTAGAATCTTGTGAATATTAAGTGAGGATAATTAAAGTAAAAAATATATACTCAATAAATAAAAATTGGAGAATAATGTAAAAGGGATTTATCATATTAGGATTTTATAATTTCCACGATGGGAATTTAATCATAAAAAATAATAACTAAAATGGGATTGAAAGTTGATTCCTTTACATCACATATCATCTTTATTTAAATTTGTTAGAACCTTCTATATAATAAATATATATTTTTTATACATGTATTTCAAAAGAATACTCATATCAATCATACTATGTATAATTCAATTATAAAATATTATCACTCCTCGAATTTTATTTTTTTGGTAATTTAAAAATCCAATTTTATGTTGAGTGACAACCTCATAGTCCTCAGGGATTTACGGAAAAGAAAACAATAACAAATACCAACAATTCACAACACCAAATTCCAAATTTAAACATCAAACTAGGATAATCTAGAAAGCAAGGAGGCCGTGAGTTGAAAGCCTTTCATCCTGATATAGATACCAACCATCAAATCTCCCCCTACACACCATCATCACCAGAATAAAAAATTATAGAAGAAACTCTAAGAATCATAAATCTAAATGATATAAAAGAAAACCATTTTTCACCACTAGTGACCCAAATAAATACAACTTCTAAAGTAGTTGGAACTATCATCCTTCTTTAGGGTGATAAGTGCTTCATTTTTCATGCATGTTTCAATTCACCAGTTCAGATATTTATACATATATTGTGGATCGGGAATATAAAAAACAATATTTATGATATTAATATAAAATATTTCCATTATATATATATATTATCATCCATAAAAGGTAGATATAGAAAAGTAAATCACAACATTCATAGAGACAGTAGGCCATACGAACATATGAACAATGTTTTCACTTTTCAAAAGATGGAATAAAAGAAAGGTAAACAATAAGTTACATTTCAAGAATCATTATTATATAAAATATATCATAAAAATTTGTTAAATCTATCATTATTACCATCCATGTAAAGAGGAATCAAAAAATGAATCACATCACTTCATGGAGGTTGAAGTCGAAAAGTAAGCCCAAGAAACGTTAAAATTTTCTAATAGATTAAAAGGTATAAAGTTAGATTTAATAATATAATTACAGAATCAGAATTATGTATTAAAAATAATTTATAAAAATCAAATCAATAATAATTACCATCAATGAAATTTGGCGCAGGAAAATGAATTTTATAGATTTGTGGAGGGGATAGTCCACATAAACACTTAAGAAATAGTTTCACTTACCATTTGATAGAATAGATGGGGGATTCCGGTGTTTACATAATCATAAAAAATGTTTTCATATTTATGATACTAATGTTGTAAATTTATTTTGAATACCACATATTTAGATAGGGTAGAACAAATAAATTGAAAGAGATCAGGTAATATGATTACCTCTCCTTTGGTTAACTTCCTTTACATCCTTCATTAAGGACCCTTGAAATGGTCCATTAAAAATAAAAGAACCTAAAATTCATGGATAGGAATATTTATAAGATAATTTTTTAGAGTCTTATCATGATATATGTATCAATTTTGTTTAAATAAGGGAAATGGGGGGTAACCTTTTATTAGTGGGGGAGAGGATACATGGAATTTATTAAAATATTAAAATATAATAACTTCATACTAAATCAAAATGCTTCCAAATAGATATAATTTTGAATGTGTTATTTTATTAGGTCAAAATATAGACAAAAATTATGATTTATACAAGATTAAATGGAAAAAAACTCTTATATGTTGGTTTAACCCCCCAGTAAATCTATTTTAACATTAATCATGAAGATTTTTTTTTACTCTTTCTACAATTCATTATGAAAAAATAAAATTATAATCACTAAAAAATTTGGGCATGATGATTCAAAATACGGAATCCATTTTATAAAATTAAATTCACTAAAGTGAAATAAATTAATTTAAAATCAACCACCTAAAATGTGATGAAAATCAGTTTCCTAGAAAAATGTTTTTTTATGTATGAAAATATTTTATTCCAAATCCACATAAAATTAATTCCAATAACCATAATTATATTATTAATAATATAAATAAACTAATTTTAAATTTAAAATAATTTTTTAAAAAAATTTAACATTTTATATTCTTTAAATGAAAAATTAGTTTTCAATAAAAATATGTGTTTTTTCACAATCATTGAAAATCAATATTTTCCAAAAAATATAAAAAATTCAATCTAAGATTGTTTTAAATTATGATTAGAAAAATGAAACTCATTTTGTAAAATGAAATTTTGAAATGTATATGAAATTAGTTGTTTTATTTTCTCACAAAAAGCGATAAACACTATTTTTGAAGACAAATGTATTTTTAAAACTTCTATTGACATTTCTAAAAATATTCTAATTATTTATCAATATATATTATTTATTTAGAAAAGATATAAATAATTTGAAAAAATTATTTATTGTTCTTCACTCCATGAATCTAATATCTATGGAATAACAATATATTATATTATGGTTAATTTATATTTGGGATTACATGTATTGAAAGCTATCAAAGAAATTAAATTTATTAAAGGAAAAAATATATCATAAAATATAGTGCTGTTACAACTCAACTGTAATAAAAAACAAGAAAAATAACCTCTTCCCTCAGTGTCACAAGCACACGTTCTCTGAAAAAATTCAATCTATACCCACTAATTGTGAATGGTGAATCTTTAACTAGGTCTCTAATTGCACAAAACCAAACGGGATAACATTAGTGTGACGTACCGACCTGGGTGGAACACACTGGTGCTCCGAGCCTGTTGGCCACATGAACTTCAACATGCCTCCCCATTTTCTAGAGGCTACCAAATAGTAGTGAGGGTATAATATCAGTCATGGGGACACTATACCCTATTTATTAGAGTAGTACACAAGTGGAAATAAATAAACAACAACTAAATGGAATATAATCATAACCAGGGTAATACCAATATCAAAATACAACCAAAACATGTTGTATAATTTCAAAACTGAATTGTCAAATATGTCAATCTAATGTATGCACCTGTGTCAAAATGAAACTCAAAATTAAAGACATTTAAAACTCCCATGTGTGTAATAAACCATGTTCAGTTCCATCATCCATGCTTTATCCCGAATCATCTATCTAACAAAGGGCCATTTCACTTATCCGGTCCTACAACTATGAAATCTATTCGAGAACCAATTAGGTAGTCTGAGTAGGGTGTGAGTACAAATCCATATACGACCACCAAAAAAATCAAAAGAAATATCCAGTCAATAATAGGTGTATGCAGTTTTATAAAGAACACATTAATGTAATAAATTAAACAAATTACATTTATTCAATTGCACTTTATTTAACCACATAACACTCAGGTTCCCAAAGAAACCTGGCTCTAAATACCTGCTTCGACCCATGATGAAGTCTGAACTATCCCCAAATGATATCATATAACCAAATTCCCCTATTACCAATCATTATCGGAATTTACATATGAATTCCATTGATACCATTCATCACATCATACCACACTATGGGCTTTTGATGTAGCAGACCATGTCCCAAAAACAATTATTACATGTGAATTATATTGTTACCACTAAACATATCTTACCACACAATGGCCTTTTGATATATAAAATCATGTCCCCACACAATTATCACATGTGAATGTCATTGATACCATTCAATATATCTTATCACACTATGGTATTTTGATGCAATAGACCATGTCACACAAACAATTATCACATTAATTAATATTCCAATTAGTTAACCACATTCAACAATTTCATAAAGCCTTAATTCCATTAATTAATTTTAAAATTAATTAATCACATATAGAAAATTAATAAATTCATCAAATAATAAATCATTCCACAATATCAACATCTAATAGTTAATTCAACAATTAATTATTTTAATTCACATTCCCAGTATACATAATTTATTCAAAAATTATTTATTCATACTCATAATCTCAATATACCATAATTAATTCAACAATTAATTATTCACACTCATAATCTAAATATCTCATAATTAATTCCACAATTAATTATGCATACTGAAAATCTTAATATAGCATAATTGATATAACAATTAATTATTCATACTCACAATCTCAATATCTCATAATTAATTCAACAAGTAATTATTCATACTCAATATCTCAATATCCCATAATTAATTAAACAATAAAATATTCATACTCCCAATCTCAATATCCCATAATTAATTAACTAATTAATTATTCAATTCGAAAAATCCTAATTCCCTCATAACTAATTCATAAATTAATTATTCATAATCTATAATTCAAATATCCAATAATTTTACATTTTCCTAAATTAAATAATTCACCAAATTAATTAATTCAATCAAGAACTCAATTTCTAAAAATATAATAGGAATTCAAAAATTTCATACACATAATTTCAATAAAGAATTTGAGATTTTTATTATAGACCACCTACCTCAATTAGATGATAAATTTTCACCAATGGGAATCCCTAATTTGAGAATAATAATAACGTAGAATGATATCTAGATCATAAAATTCAATTGAAGATCGTATGAATCAAGACCCCTATATTCTAGATCTAGATCCAATATCCTAGATCTATATTATATGAAAATCAGGTAAGAAAAACCATACAATGGATGGAAGAAGAGCATGAAAGGTAAAGGAAACCACATGGGATGATATCCTCATACTGGGAGAGGTGAAGATCTTCAATCTAGGATTTGGATCATGAATAACGGAGGTTAGAATAGATTGAAATTTGTCTAGAAGGCTCCAAATTCATGAAAAGGCATTGGGTTAGGGCTAAATAGTGGTTGAAATTGGGGCTTGGGAAATTTTAAATTTTTTAAGGGACTAAAATACCATATGCACAGCTTACTATTCTGAGATAATAGTTTCGCCTAATCGTGTACCTAGACAATGTACATATTTTATAGGGGGTTGGGAGGGTGCATAATTTCTCCTTTTAGATTACATAGTTTGAAAAACAATGTGTTATCCATGAAAAACCTCTCTGTACAGGGTTTCATGATTTTCTGGGATAAGGTACATAGTTAGAAAAAACCCAAAACCAGACTTGCACTACCCTCTTTCTTCCAATTTTCTTATATATTTACCCAGAAACACCCCAATGAAAACCCCAAATGAAAAGTACTCAATAGAAGGAAAAAGAGTAACTGTAAATGATACTAAGACAACTCCAGAAAAGTTTACGGTTTTACAGTATCCACACCTTATAACAACTCATCCTAGAGATATACTCCAAAAAATATATAATATTTAAAGTCAAAAAATATTGGGCCTCTATTCCCTCATATATGTTTCTCTCTCCCATGTTTCCTCCTAAACATGACAATGTTTCCATAATACAAAAACTATCAGCACAGTCTTTCCCCGTAACACCTTCTCATCAAGATCCAACACACATATGAGATGATCATCAAAGGATTCATCTCTCTAAATCTCAACATCATCCACCTCAATCACATGTGAAGGGTTAGAGTGATACCACCAAAGTTTCAAAACATTGGAAAAATCAAGAATTGCATAATATCTCTGTAAAAGATCCAATCGGTACGCCACCAACCCGATTCTTTCAACAACCTCAAATGGTCTAGTGAACCTAGGTGCCATCTTTACCTTTCTCTATATCCTTTGGTGACCCAATCTAGGTGACAAATGAAGGAATAAACTGTCAACCATTGTAAACTCAAGGGGTCATCGACGTCTATCCACATAGGACTTCTATTTACTTTGAGCCATATACATATGCTTTTTAATCAGTTGTACCTGATCAATGTCTCCTACATGAGACTCAACCCTAATTACTTTTACTCACTTTTATCTATCCAGTATAGTGGTTATCTATATGGACAACCATAAAGTGCCGCATTTGGTCCCATCTGTATTGATTCCTGATAACTTTTATTATAGAAATCCACTGGATATTTGTGTTTCGATGAAGATCCACCAAAGTCAAGAACACATGCTAGCATCATATTCTCAAGATCCTATATAGTACACTCCAATGGTAAATTTTACTATGGGTGGAATGATATACTCAACAATACCTATGTACCAAGGAGCCTTCTGCAAGTCATTCCAGAAGCACAAAGTTAACATGAGTCACAATCTTAAAAAATAGTTTGTTGAACCCAATGTAGATGGACTATCTCCCGAACATATAGTTCTTCCAATAGTTTCACTAAGAATGTCTCCTGTATAGGAAAGAAATGCACTACATTTTTCAAATGGTCTACAACAACCCAAATAGTATCATTATTCTATTGTTTACTCAAGATACCGACAAAATATCCATCGTAACGTCATCCCACTACCATTCCTGGTTGGACAACGAATGTAGTAAAACCCATGGTCGTTGATTTTAATCCTTCATCTAATGAAATGTGTAGCATCATTTCATGAACCCAGTTATCTCCTTTTTCATGCCCGACTGCTAAAAATGTTATCATAGGTCATGGTATATTTTTTTCACACATGGATTTACTACCCACTTTGAGGCATGAAAATATCACCTCTATTTAGTCTTTAATAGGAAGGTGGATCCCCACCTTCATGGATCTACCTCATGGAAAAATAATATAGATCCGCATACTATCTGTCCCTAATCCATCTCAAAAGTGATGAATCTATTGAAAAAAATACAAGAGTCATCTTTTCTTGACTCTCCTAAACCACCACATGTTTCTTATCCAATAAGGTCATCATTTTACACTCAGAACTAGACTCTTGAACCTCCTGATTTTGAGTTTTCCTAATCAAAGCATTAGCCATATTGTTTCCCTTTTTGAGCATATATGCGATCTCAAAATCAAATGACTACATATACTCAACCAACCTCCACTGTCCGAGATTCAAATCCCATTGCTAATGGTTATACTTCAATATCTTATAATCTATATACCTAATAAATTTACTCCCAACAGATAATGATGTCAACACTTTAATGCATAAACCAACATAGTTAAATTGAGGTCATTCATAGGGTAATTATGTTAATGAGGAATCAATTATCAAGACCTATTTTTGATAACCTGATCTCCCTGTATCAACACTTATCCAAGTTACATCTGAGAAACATTACAAAGCATCATATAATACTCACTTGGATCAGGTTGGATCGAGATCAATGCTGATGTCAAGAGCTTCTCCAACTCCCTTAAGGAATTACTACATGCTTCTGACCATTCAAACATTACACCTTCTTGTTCAAGCTTGAAATTGGATGTTCCAAATGGGAAAAGTCCTAAATGAATCTTTAATAATATCCTTATAACCTTAGAATGACATGGATATTGAATACATTCTTGGGATACTCACAGGAACGAACTACTTGAACCTTCTCTTGGTCCATAGACACGCCTTCCCTTGAGATTATGTGACCCAAAAAGTGTACCTGGTAAATACAAAACAAAAAATTAGATATATTGGAGTAAATCCAATGCTCTCTCAGCATACACATGATGATGTCAATGTGTTGAGAATGATCTTTTGGAGTCACGGATTACACCAGGAGTTCATCCAAAAACACCACCAAAAAATGATCAAGGTATGGATGAAATAATTTTTTTTTCAAGGCCATAAACATTGCAGGTGCATTCATCAACCCAAAATAAAATTTCAATAAACTGCTATAGGCCATAACTGCTTCCGAAAGTAGTCCTCAGTATATCAGAATTTCAATGTTTCAACTGATGATGCCGAATATCAATTCTATATTAGAAAAGAAAGAAGATCCCCTCAACTGGTCAAAAATTTATTAAATACCTGGATTATAATATCAGTTCTTCACAGTCATCCAGTTCGACATCTATTAGAAGACACATTAGTCAAAACTCTCGTATGCCTTCTTGGAAATCAAAATTGGTGAACCCCAAGGAGAGATACTCAATCATATAAAACCATTATCCTCCAACTCCACTATCAGAATCTTAATATCTTGAAGCTCTGTTGGTTCCATTTTATATGATGGATTATGACCTCTATTATCCCCCAGAATGATATCAATCATTAATTCCATATCTCTATCAGGAGGAAACCCTAAGAATTATTTAGAAAAAAACAACTCAAAACCACTTCACTATTGGTGGAAAGAAAACCTTATTCACACCTTCATAATCCAAAAAAACTAGAATCCTGGGAAATAAGATCCCACAATTTCTTGTGAACTAGCCCAAGTTGACCCGTCTTGATAACCCACTCTCTGCAGTGAATAAATTTATCACCCTCAAGAGATGTAAAAGTCAATCTATTGTGGTAACAACCAATGTGGGATCGGTATTCTTCTAAAAAGTCCATATAAACATTAAATTCAAAGACTTACATATCATGGATGTAAATATCCCACATAAAATGATACCCCCCAACCTCGAGAGAATATCCCTTGAACAAGAAAATCTATCTAGACCGTACTCCCAACGATGTGTCTATCGTCAACACCCCACTCACGAACTGCATAGGTAGGATAAAACCATTCACAAGTTGTGCCTAAATAAAGGAATGAGAAGCACTAGTATCAAATTAGGAAAATATATAGCATTTAATCTACATTAATTGTACCTCCTACTATCTATGGTCTAGGCTCTCTATCCAAAACTGTAGGCTAAATGGTGTGATACTATCCTTACCCTATACCCTAAGATGCAACATGAGTCCCCTATGCTACGCCACTCTAATGATGCAGTCACTCATTCCCAGAAGCACCATGTCCACTACCTATTCCACCTTGTCTAGTAGAACTCTATCATTCAGACTGATATGGTGTAGAAGATCCCCTTCCAATTCCCTGGTTCTTTCTAAATTCTTCATCGATGACAACCCATCATGGGTTCCTAAAAATCCTCTCTATATGTCCCATATTTCTTCAGAATCAACACTGTACTAGTGTCCATGGGAACTATCTCCAAATGTGTCTTGACCTACCACACTAGTGACAGATCACTCAAGTAATATCTTAAGAAAATGATCCTTGTGTCTGGATACTTCACTTCCCACTACCCTGGCTAATGCTATCACAGAGAAACTTCCTACTCATGGAAGTTGTACATTCAGAACATCCATCCAGAAAAACCTATCCCACAATAGAATCCTCTCTCATGTTCCCGTCATCTATGAGAGCTTGATCCATAACCTCATCAAAATTTTGTAACTGAAAGAGGTTAACTTGGGACTTAATTTCACATTTAAGCTAGTCTTTGAAATGTTTGACCGTAGATGCCTCATATCCTACTAGTTCTGGAAAAATACATGTCATGTATATAAATCATCCATCATAGTCCACCAAAAACATACTACCCTGAGTAAATTTCATAAACTCACCCACACTCTTCTTCTAGAGAATCTCTAGATAGAAATTCTCCAAGAACTTCTCCAAGAATTCATTACATAACATACAATCAACTAGTCCTTTCTGAGCCTGAACATCCTACAATGCTTCACTAATCCTCATAGCATATGAGTAGAAAACATGAACCTCTTCTAAAAATAAATATCCAAATGTTCATGGATAGTCAATATGGAATCAATCCATAACTCATCTCCCTCAGGTTCACCCTCTTTAATAAGAGTCTAATGGATCTACAATTGGAAATCATGTGTCGAGTGATACATGATCCTCACAACCAACTCTAGGTATTTTTCCATAAACTTCATGAAGTGAGAGATGTTGTTAGGGAACTTTTCTCTTTCTTTATGACATGGTACCATTAGTGCCTCAGGTTCCACTACTGGAGAAACTTCCCCACTCATGTCCTCCTATCGTCCTTTCAACAAACACCATCATGGAGGCATATCTATAAAATTTGAACCACATTATTTTGGAAACATAATTAAGGTTAAAACATTTATAGGAATGAAAATATACCACAACAAGCCATTTCCCTAAACACCACCACATGGTTAACATGGTCAAAACTAAGGCACTATCATTATCCTTAACCATCCAATACTTAGGTCCTAATTATCAAGGGTAACCACATTACCATTATTCAAGTTTCTCATCTAGAAACCCATTTATTATCATCTTTCTTCATTTTAAATTTTTTCCCAATATCAATTTAGGCACCACATTTAGTTCAATTTCACATGAAAAAAAAAACAATTATAGTTCAACAACTTACCCATAACCCATTTTCCCATGAATACCTAAAATAACACATTTCATAATTATCCTGATTTCCTAGAATGATGCATGAAAAATAAAATATCATTCTATATTGATCCATGAGTCAAATATCAACCAATATTTGAAATAATAATCACATCACACAAAAAATGCATCACCCAAGGTGAAGTAGAATTCAACTATAATAGAAACAAATAACAACAATCCCACCAGGGGTACTTGTATTCCCCCTATATATGGGTCAGCCACTCCCATGCATTAGCTTATAATTAAGGCCCAAAACTTCCTAGTATTAAGTCCACCATTAAAAAATATTACGACAAATTAAATGAAAATAAATATCCTCTAATACAACTTTGTGAAGTTCCAACCTGGGTTCGACACACCAGTACCTCAATCTGGTAGTCCACATGACCTCAAGTGAACCTACCCGCATGGCAGAGGCTGTTGACTATCAGATAAGGTCTAATATAATTCATGTGGAGATTATAACTTCATTATCAGGGTAATACTAGACCAAAAATAAATAAATAATAACTAAATGATGTGTAATCATAACCAGGATAATACAAGTTTCACAAGATGACCAAAACTTTAAGAACAATATCAATACTGAATAGTAAAATATGTCACGCTAATGTACCTTCCAAATGTCATATTGCAACTCAAAATAAAATACACTGAAAACTCTAAATAGGGTCCAAAATCACATCTTATTCCCTCATGGATTATCCATCCTAACTCATCCATCTAACACATATCCTTTTACCTTATCCAATCCTGCAACTAGGAAATATATTCATGTACTGATTAGGAATCCCTGTTAAGGGGTGAGTAAAACTTAGTATCCCACCACCAATGGTATCTAAAATAATATAAAATCAAGAAAATGTGTATGGAGTTGTATAAATAATACAAAAATAAATAAATTAAAAAATTTATACTTATTCAAAAACTCTTTATTTAACCACATAACTCCTGGGTTCCTGAGAACACACAAACTTTCAATACCCACTTTCACACGTATCAAATTCTAAACTATCCTCGACAAATATTATATAATTAAATTCACATGTTACCATTAATTATCACAATTCAAATATGATTTCCATCATTAACATTCATCATATATTATCACATTATGTTATTTTGATGTAGAATACTAAGTCCCACACAGAATTATCAAATGTGAATTCCATTATTACTATTCAAAACATCTTATCACAATATGGGATTTTGATGCCACAAACCATGCCCCACACACAATTATCACATATGAATTCAAATTTTACCATTAAAAATATCTTATAACACTATTGTATTTTTATGGAACATACCATATCCCACACACAATTATCACATTAATTAATTTTCCAAAAAATTAATCACATTAAACAATTTCACATACCCATCATTCCATTAATTAATTAAACAATTAATTAACCACCTAAAGTAATTTAATTAATTCAAAAATTAATTAATCATTTAAAAATCCCAACATTGATTAATTTATTCAATAATTAATTATTCTAATTCACAATTCCAATATCCATAATTAATTGTACAGTTAATTAATAAAAATCCTTATCTCAGTATCCAATAATTAATTCAACAATTAATTCTCCATACTCACAATCTCAATATATCAAAATTAATTCGAAAATTAATTATTCATACTCATAATATCAATACCTCATAATTAATTATTCAAACTCATAATCTCAATATATCATAATTAATTAAATAATTAATTAATCATACTCACAATCTCAATATCCCATAATTAATTCAACAATTAATTATTCATACACCAAATATCAATATAAAAAAATTAATTCAAGGATTAATTATTCAATTCAACAATACCAATTCCCTCATAATTAATTCATCAATTAATTATTCATAATCTACAATTCTAATATCCCTTAATTTTATATTTTCATCAAGTAATTAATTCAGTAAATTAATCAATTCAATCAAGAAATCAATTGATCAAAATATAATATAAATTATATATTTTCATAGAAATAATTGAAATCAAGACATTGGGATTTGAATTATAGACCACCTACCTCAATTTGAAAATAAACACTCACCAACTGAAATCCTCAATTTGAGGTGAACAATGACGTAGGGTGCGATCTAGATCCTAAACCTAAATTCAAGAGAATATGAATGAAGATGAAACAATTTTTTATCTATATCCACAATCCTAGATCTATATACAACCAAAAAATAGGTTAGAACAACCCAAAAATGATTGGAAGAATGATATGAAAGGGAAAGGAAACCACATGGGATGAGATCCTTATATTGGGTGGGGTGTTGATATTTAATGAGAGATTAATATCATGAAGAAAAATGGTTGTAATGGAATGGAATATGTTTGAGAGACTCCAAAATTGTAAAAAGGAGTTATGGATCATGTTAGGGATAGATAGTGGTTAAGATGGGGGCTCAATATCTAATTTTATAGAGATTATAAACTTGTACACATTGATTGCTTCTCAGGGTGCATGGTTTCTCGCTAAGCGTTCTCATTAACTATACACCTATTATTGGGGGGGGGGGGGGGGTCATTGATTCTTATTTTAGGGTGAATGGTTTGAAAAACCACATGGAACCATGAAAAACCTCTATCCTTAGGGATGTATGGCTTGTAGGGACAAGACAAACAGTTAGGAAAAATATTTCACTAATAATGAACTACCATATTTGTTCCACTTTTCTCAAATTTTTACCCAAACAAAACAAAAAAAAACCTAAATGAAAAGTCCTCAACACAAGGAAAAAGAGTAATTGTAAATAGGCCCGAGAAAACTCCAGAAAAAAATGAGGTTCTATAATTAGTAATAATAAAAGGTCCATAACTTCTGAAATAAAATTTACCAAGACAATGATTTAGTATATAGTCAAAAAGTAATACATTATCACCTTATTTTAATTATTTAATATGGATCAATTCATCATGGTAAATCATCCAAACTTAAGAACCAATATTTTATATTTGGATGGATAGTTTTCTTGGGAATATTTATTATCTACCTATTAGATACCTCTAATATTCCATTTTTTATTGTAATTTGTAGAAACACCATGATGAGATCTATATTTCCCCAAATACAATATCTAAATTCTTATTAAAAAATGGATTCACCAATTAGTAATGATTAATCTAGGTAACCCACACTAACAAAATAAGTTTCATTTTATAAATTTGGAAATTAACTTAGAATCATAATTTCTATTTAGAATAGCTTCCACCCACATGGAAACATATTCCACAACGAAAATTCCCTAAGGGAAACCAAAAATGTTAGGAAAGGGTTTATGAAATCCATACGCCAAATATCAAAAAAATCACAATATAAGAGTGGATGTTGTGGAATCATCATTCATGAATATATATCCTTTAAATTGGAATGTTTTACAACCTCTAATGAATTAAAAAGAATATGTAAGGATGGCATATAAAATAAAACCTGAATCAAGAACATTCCTAGATATCATTTATGCTATAAATTGTTCACCAAAACTCAAGGATTGATTAAATTTAAGTAATTATTGAAACTCAAAATCTAAAATGTATCTCCTAATTATTTATTCACTTCTAAGGTACCACAAATAAAATTCATATCATATATATTTACCATATTCAGTTATTAGATTGGTAATTTGTTTCTTGGAAATCCAACAGGGAATATTTTTTTATGAAAATAATTCACAAGATAAGTAAACTATGATATGAAATTCTTAATAACACGAAGTTCCTTATTAAGGGTGGTTTCCCTAGTTGGTGAAAAAATTTAAGGATTTTCTCTTATAAAATTAGTTTTTATATGAAATAGTAAACCACTAATTTCTCACTACCCTTCCCATAATTTATTT